>JBAIAA010000026.1:0-614817 GCA_037893245.1 Crossaster papposus
TTTTAGACACTCGAAACAGCTCTGTGTTTGTCCAAACACATGTCTAATTACCTCTGCCAGGCCTCAAACTTCGCAATTTTTAGGGCAAGGCCACTTTGGCCTTGAATTGGTCAAATTTTTAAAGGGCACCGAGGCCATGAGGTAGGGCACCAAGGCCAACTTGCAAGTTAACGAAAGGGCACCAAGGCCCCCTTCTGATTTCCTTTTTGTTTTTCACCATCTAAAAATGTGGGGGGGGATTAATTAATTTTATAATTTTTTTTAATTATTCTATTAAAAAATGTAAAATTAAAATAATTTCCTAAGAGTATTCAGCTCAACTCACCGCGACTGAAGACATCCACACACAGACTGTCCGTGCGCCGAAAATCTAACCAATCTAACCAATGTTTATCCCCCAAATTGTACGACTTTTCTAACTATGTCAGAAACTGCAAGTAAAACCTTCATTTGAAACCCCTGACTTTCAGCTATCGAATAATGCACATAAAATAGCAGTAGGGTAGATGTACGACAGCTCATACTTTTTGTGAATGAAGCCCTTTTGCTCCGCCAAACTTTTCCCGAGAAAAACCGATCCACCCGTCCACGCGTTCGGCCCCAGATTTTTCCCGAAAACATCGCGGAGTTTTAACTCAACGCGTTTTCCGAACCCCTAGTATAAAGCGAGTGACAGTTGAACGGGTTTCATTTTGATCCCGAAGGGGCACATGTCATGTGCAAATATACATGTGTACATGATGCGTGATTTACGTGCACAAACATCTACGAACACCAGTGAACAAGCACAGTCCCAAGTACAGTGCAATTTAGCCGGGCGCCAACCTCGACAACCATGCGTAGATACGCGTGTTGCAAGATGAGTACCAGTGCAATTGTTCTCAAACGGTCGTTGGGGACCAAGCAAGTACTTCCGGCCCGTGTACAAATTTGGAATAAACAATGTGCGTCTCTCTTTAATACTAGTCTTTGGGCAAGACGTTGCTTAATTCGCAGCCACGAGAGGGCGCTATCGCGACAAACCATCATCACTCGCCATTAATTAGCCTCTGTCATGAAATGACGAAAATCAACCGAAGAGGGCGTTTTGAGGAAATTTGTCAATATGGCTTCCGAGCTCGCGCGTAAAACTAACGTAAGTAGCTATACCATGGAGGAAAGACAATAGATAGTTAGTGAATTGCGGGGAAATACTTAATAAAAAATGGCCAATCATAAAACTAGATTTTCTTTCCTGCACTTGAAAAGACCCGCCGTATATTTATGCTCCTTAGAAAACCGGTTAGGCCCAATTAACATTTAAACAAAACAAAAAATTCAGTGGCACTGAACTGAAGCTTTATTTGAAAGCCATATTTGAATGCCAAACAGTAAACAAATTCTGGGGCCAATTCATACAACTTGATACATGTACAAGCAATATTATTTTTGTATTTTTAATTATTTTTTGACATCAAATATAAATTTGGGGCTTTACACACAAGCACTTGGTTCACATAATTACTATATGGACGTTAAACCTCAACATTCCTAATCCTGCAATGTTAATTTAAAGGTAGTATACACCATTTGCAGATATCGAAAAAATTTACTACCGAATTATTAAGAAATATCTTACTTATTTAAAAGTAAATAATGATTGTAGGCATCCAGCAAAATAAGGGCCCTAGATATCCTGTAATTGTTCCAAAAAATTGAATGGTATAAACCAAAATTCATTCTCGCCGTCCGGCGAGCGCGAAAAAACAAAGATAACATAAGAATAACTGCTCGACTCCGGTGGAAAACAAACGCTGTTTTTCATGCTTTTCTCGGCATCCATGAATGTAAAAATTCGGACAGGTCAGTTAAACGATATTTACTATAAAATACAACCCCCCAAATCCACCCATTCCTGATAATTCAACAAATTACCAATGGTGTATACTACCTTTAAAAACCAGTTTTAAATACTGTCACATTAAATGTACAGACGCCTGTGAAATCTAGTAATATTTTACCCTTTTATTGACTGAAACCTGACATTAAAAGAACTTCGTAAATATTAAACTTGAATTTTTCAAGAATTATTCAATTGCGCCACGACCAATTAGGGAGCACTCGGTCGATTGTGTGCACAATTTCTGGACGCCACCGTTTTGGTGTTTTTTTTCGGACTAAGCTTACACCTAAATTGTTAACAGAGGATAAATAGCAAGCATTAATAACATTAACATGGTAAAGGTACAATGAATTTGCAGTTTGTCAACAAAGAAGTATGGCAACATTGCATGAGGAAAGTCGGCCCAACATTAACTGTTTATAAACAATGTAAACGTCGAAGTACAGCTATAGCTCTCCCAAAGGTCGAGTTGTCTCAACGGGCGAGTTGTCTCAACGGGCGAGTTGTCTCAACGGTCGACTTGTCTCAACGGTCGACTTGTCTCAACGGTCGACTTGTCTCAACGGTCGACTTGTCTCAACGGTCGACTTGTCTCAACGGTCGACTTGTCTCAACGGTCGACTTGTCTCAACGGTCGACTTGTCTCAACGGTCGACTTGTCTGACATCTGCTAGCTACGCACGTACGTATATAGCGCAGCACGCTTTCACAAACTGACCATTTTTTCAGTCGCTGTTTCTTTCTCTTTCGTAATTTTACGGTTTTGGATGACATTTAGCCTTATGCCTACGATTTATCCTTTCGAAATAACCACAGCCTTTAGAGCTCCGTCGTAAGCCATAAAGTTCTGACATCGACGACACACGTGTTGCTGTTGGTAAGCGCCGCCATTTTGACAATTTTCCTCGCGTTGACCTTTTAGAAAGGTCATGACAGAGGCTAATGGAGCTACCTCTGTAGCCTCTGTCATGAAATGACGAAAATCAACCGAAGAGGGCGTTTTGCGGAAATTTGTCAATATGGCTTTCGAGCTCGCGCGTAAAACTAACGTAAGTAGCCATACCATGGAGGAAAGACAACAGATAGTTAATGAATTGCGGGGAAATACTTAATAAAAAATGGCCAATCATAAAACTAGATTTTCTTTCCTGCACTTGAAAAAACCCGCCGTGTATTTATGCTCCTTAGAAAACCGGTTAGGCCAAATTAACATTTAAACAAAACAAAAAATTCAGTGGCACTGAACTGAAGCTTTATTTGAAAGCCATATTTGAATGCCATACAGTAAACAAACAACTTGATACATGTACAAGCAATATTATTTTTGTATTTTTAATTATTTACACACAAGCACTTGGTTCACATAATTACTATATGGACGTTAAACCTCAAAATTCCTGATCCTGCAATGTTAATTTAAAAACCAGTTTTAAATACTGTCACATTAAATGTACAGACGCCTGTGAAATCTAGTAATATTTTATCCTTTTATTGACTGAAACCTGACATTAAAAGAAGTTCGTAAATATTAAACTTGGATTTTCCAAAAATTATTCAATTGCGCCACGACCAATTAGGGAGCACTCGGTCGATTGTGTGCACAATTTCTGGACGCCACCGTTTTGGGTTTTTTCGGACTAAGCTTACACCTAAATTGTTAACAGAGGGTAAATAGCAAGCATTAATAACATTAACATGGTAAAGGTACAATGAATTTGCAGTTTGTCAACAAAGAAGTATGGCAACATTGCATGAGGAAAGTCGGCCCAACACTAACTGTTTATAAACAATGTAAACGTCGAAGTACAGCTATAGCTCTCCCAAAGGTCGAGTTGTCTCAACGGGCGAGTTGTCTCAACGGGCGAGTTGTCTCAACGGTCGACTTGTCCCGAGTCGAGTTGTCTCAACGGTCGACTTGTCTGACATCCGCTAGCTACGCACGTACGTATATAGCGCAGCACGCTTTCACAAACTGACCATTTTTTCAGTCGCTGTTTCTTTTTCTTTCGTAATTTTACGGTTTTGGATGACATTTAGCCTTATGCCTACGGTTTATCCTTTCGAAATAACCACAGCCTTTAGAGCTCCGTCGTGAGCCATAAAGTTCTGACATCGACGACACACGTGTTGCTGTTGGTAAGCGCCGCCATTTTGACAATTTTCCTCGCGTTGACCTTTTAGAAAGGTCATGACAGAGGCTAATTAGCCTCTGTCATGAAATGACGAAAATCAACCGAAGAGGGTGTTTTGCGGAAATTTGTCAATATGGCTTTCGAGCTCGCGCGTACGACTAACGTAAGTAGCTATACCATGGAGGAAAGACAACAGATAGTTAATGAATTGCGGGGAAATACTTAATAAAAAATGGCCAATCATAAAACTAGATTTTCTTTCCTGCACTTGAAAAGACCCGCCGTGTATTTATGCTCCTTAGAAAACCGGTTAGGCCAAATTAACATTTAAACAAAACAAAAAATTCAGTGGCACTGAACTGAAGCTTTTGAAAGCCATATTTGAATGCCATACAGTAAACAAACAACTTGATACATGTACAAGCAATATTATTTTTGTATTTTTAATTATTTTTTGACATCAAATATAAATTTGGGGCTTTACACACAAGCACTTGGTTCACATAATTACTATATGGACGTTAAACCTCAAAATTCCTGATCCTGCAATGTTAATTTAAAAACCAGTTTTAAATACTGTCACATTAAATGTACAGACGCCTGTGAAATCTAGTAATATTTTATCCTTTTATTGACTGAAACCTGACATTAAAAGAAGTTCGTAAATATTAAACTTGGATTTTTCAAAAATTATTCAATTGCGCCACAACCAATTAGGGAGCACTCGGTCGATTGTGTGCACAATTTCTGGACGCCACCGTTTTGGGTTTTTTCGGACCAAGCTTACACCTAAATTGTTAACAGAGGGTAAATAGCAAGCATTAATAACATTAACATGGTAAAGGTACAATGAATTTGCAGTTTGTCAACAAAGAAGTATGGCAACATTGCATGAGGAAAGTCGGCCCAACACTAACTGTTTATAAACAATGTAAACGTCGAAGTACAGCTATAGCTCTCCCAAAGGTCGAGTTGTCTCAACGGGCGAGTTGTCTCAACGGGCGAGTTGTCTCAACGGGCGAGTTGTCTCAACGGGCGAGTTGTCTCAACGGTCGACTTGTCCCGAGTCGAGTTGTCTCAACGGTCGACTTGTCTGACATCCGCTAGCTACGCACGTACGTATGTAGCGCAGCACGCTTTCACAAACTGACCATTTTTTCAGTCGCTGTTTCTTTTTCTTTCGTAATTTTACGGTTTTGGATGACATTTAGCCTTATGCCTACGGTTTATCCTTTCGAAATAACCACAGCCTTCAGAGCTCTGTCGTAAGCTATAAAGTTCTGACATCGACGACACACGTGTTTCTGTTGGTAAGCGCCGCCATTTTGACAATTTTCCTCGCGTTGACCTTTTAGAAAGGTCATGACAGAGGCTAATGGCGAGTGATGATGTTTGTCGCGATAGCGCCCTCTCGTGGCTGCGAATTAAGCAACGTCTTGCCAAAAGACTACTCTCTTACGCAAGGCTGTCGTTCTGCATCGTTCACATGCTGCTGCTGCTGGCGGCGTGGCTTTCCCCCCCGGCCCTAGTACAGTGTGTACGTCGTGTGTCCCGGCCGTCTTCCCCGCCCGTCCGTCCGTGAGTTTTTAAATAGCTATGAAGCAGCAACCGACGCTCTGTGTGTGCGTGTGTGATACAGAGCATACATGTACATGTGTGGGTGTACAAAGTACGTGTTCGGTTTTAAATAATCCAGTTATTTTTTGCGGGGAATTTTATTTGCACACAAAATACTCCGTCCCGGCGACCGCCGTGTGCCATTTATCGCCGACATAAAAACATTAATTTTGATCTCAAAAAGGGCACGGCGGCCATCGGAGAAAAAGGGCAAGGCATTTTTGGCCGTAAAAATGTCAGATTTTCTCGAGGCACCACGGCCAGTATGAAGGGCACCGGCGGCCATGGCCGTCGTGGCCGCCGGGAACTTTGAGGCCTGCTCTGCTATAGTGATGATATCTGGGTAGAAGGAATGCAACATGTGGTTGGCTAGCATCAAGTAGTTCAGAGCATCGGTGTCTGTTGCCATGCCAAAATACTCATGGTAACCACCACTAAATCCACTCTCTAATAAAACAAAAACAAAGAAAACTTGGATTGTCTCACTTGGTTATTCTTGGTTTATTTTATAGGGGCCATATTCATGAAACCTTCTAAGCCTAGTTGGTTACTAAAAAAAAAAATTACTAAAAAGGCCTGTAGTTGCTTGCATGATGCTAGCTTTGACCTAGGCTACCAAGCTTGTTCCCTGAATGACAATTTGTCCGATCCATATACCCGTCTCTGTACGGCACACACAGCGCCAAGCACGCTAGCCTCATATACTCCACAGCCTGCATGCACATACGCCACACACGTACATAGTGGAAATTACTGGTCTTGAGGTGTAGGTCAGCTCGACTACATCTCGACGCGAGTAATTCCCACTATTTTTCAGAAATAAACAATGCTGTATTTGTTTTACCACACCTCATAAATATTCACTGCCTTGTCGATAACAGCCTTCATAGATTTTGCATCTTTGTTCAGCACATGATATTCAAGTTCTTCGTCAGTCAATGACGGAGATCTAGTAACGTTACTGAGACTGGTTCCGTAAAGTTTACATGCCACAGACTACATGTCTACAAGGCGGGTTCCAGAGGAAATTTTGAGTGCTACCAGAAAAGAATACCGCACGGCAGCCGGAGCTGGATACTCACCGGGATGACGTCACCTGACAGCGTATCATTTTTACTTCCCGGACGCGCAGCGGAATCGACCAATGACGCGCTCAAATTTGCTCATGAATATTTACGGGGTGTGGTAATATTATACCAAATGAAAGCTTACTATGCAGGCTTTCCAACCATAACGTTTCCGACATAATACCTATTTTAGTAGAGTGGGTCACAAATATCTAATGAGCTTACCAATGCCATGATGGTGATAAATCATGGATGTAACGCCATCAAACCGGAAACCATCAAAGTGATATTCTTCCACCCACCATCTCAGATTGGACAAGAGAAAACGAAGTACCTCCCAGCTAGACCAAAGAAACAAAGTTACACAAATGAAGTTACTTGAACCATTCTTTCAGAGTCTTAAAAACTATTTGTGAGGTGTTCTGACAAAATGAGACAGAACTGGGCAGAGGGTGACTAAAAATGAGAAATCTCAGGTGTTAGAAACGAGGATAACATTCTCCTTACAATGCTGTTTCTTCCACTTAAATCAAAGCTATGGCTGTCTAAAGTTCGCATTTATCAACAGGTCGCAAAAGATTGCGCTAAATATCCTGTAATATGTTCCGAAAAATTTAAATTTATACAAAACAAATCGTGATCGCCGGACGACGATCGTGAAAAAAACCAAGAACTGCCCGATGTCGATTGAAAAAAAATGTTGAAAAATGCCGGACGGCGATCGCGAATTTTTCTTTATAAAATTCAATTTTTGGGAATAATTACAGGATATCTAGCGCAATCCTTTTGCTGAATGACTAGAATCATTATTTACTTTCAATTGAGTAAGATATTTCTTAATAATTCGGTAGTAAATATTTTCGATATCTGCAAATGGTGTATCCTACCTTTAAGGTTCAATGTAAGATGAGATATTTTTGATACCTTGTGTAGTTAAATAGCCTGCTATCCCACAACATGTGTTGCCCACGATGTCCCTCATGGAAGAAACAGGAATCAGAGCCATCAAACTGATTGAGTCCATCCAACACATTCTTGGCTGCGTGGCTGTGCACGACATCTAAGAACACCAGCAGCCCTCGCTGATGGGCCTCATCAACTAACCGCTTCAGAGCTTCTGGGTTGCCATAGCGACTGTTTCAAGGAAAAATAATGGTAGTACAGTTGAGCAGAAAAAAAAAAACCCTCTTTTTTTCAATTGTGACCGGCTCTACCAAAAGGTGTATTAAGTCGCGCTGTGCACTATCATGTAATGCCCGCTCAACGTTGAGAGGATAAACATTTCATCAAAAGGTGATTTTCATTTGTTGTCATGAATGACATCTTTAATACCTATAGTTACAGGTTTCATTCCAAAAAAATGTTGATTTTGCTAAATAAAGTGGAAAAAAATTGCATTTTGTGTGCATCGTTCTGTTGTAGTACAACAGAGCCGGCTATTTCAAAGCCTGTTTTCTCAGTTGTATAATTTGAACTCCAAGGAAGTAATCAATATGCAAACACGTCATATCTCCTAAACGAGAGGTGCTATGGAGCTATATTTTATAGCAAATGAAAGCTTATGTTGTGGGCGTTTTAACCATGTTTATAACTCAATTTCTTTTGTTGCGACATAATACACCTTTTTGTAGAGCTGGTCACAAATACTACCCCTTATTTTTTTTTATTCAATTATTTTTCATTTTCTTTGCAATTGATTACTTACTGTAAAGGGGCACAAGCCAGCTAGACTATACAGGGTGTCTACAAAAAAAAGGATACCCATTTTTAAATTCATATTATTGTAAAACTACTGTCCAATGGTACAAGGTTCATTATGTCATTGCCATGGATGACTGAACAAACAAGACTTTATGAAAGGCACTAAAATCGGCACTGTGACAAGTTGTTTTTACTTGAGTGACAAAGATCAGGCAGTTGTTTTTAAGGACAAATTCTTTTGCCGTTTGAACACATTGAACAAGTTATGACAGGGTCCATGAATCTTTTTTCTGATCCATATTTCTTTTTTGTGGTACATGTACACTTACCTGACATTTTAAGGTGATGTACATGTACCCTCCACATGGCCACTATTCCTGTTAATGCATAGCTGGCATCTTCGTCTCATGTCACTTACTGCCCGCCTTATCATCCCAACTTGTCACAGTGCTGATTTAAGTGCCTTTCATAAATGTGACTCACTCCATCGTAATCAGGAATAAGTCGCCGAGGCCGTTTTACGCAATCGGCCGTTGAAGTGAACGCATGGGTGAAAATCGTGACCAAGTCGATTTTCTGAACATTTGTATTTTTAGGAAGTGTAGTTATCACAGATTATTGTCATTATTGTCTTGTATGTAAAAAACGATCAATAACGATGAAAATGAAGAGGATTTGTGTGCGCTGTCTGTATGATTGGGGTGCATTATTGATATGATATTTCTAGGTCGGGGCGGACGTCTGAGAACCTTCATAATAACGCGTCAAATGTCATATCTTAAATATTTTTGAAAATATGACACCTATAGATCGGGGCGGACATGCATCACAGGTCACCGCGCCGATGAAAACGATGATCGCGCGTGCAGTCTTGTATGCTTCAGTGCAGTGTCGGCGCGCATTGTTTTCATCGGCGCGCTGACCTGTGACGTATGTCCGCCCCGATCTATAGGTGTCATATTTTCAAAAATATTTAAGATATGAAATACAAACTACGGGAGATTGTTGTCAAGGTAGTGATCATAATGTGGAAACTGTTATGACAATCAGACAACAGGAAGTATGCCGTTGCTATGGTTGTTTATTGGAAAGCCTGCATTTGCGTTTACTTTTACAACTGTTTATTTCAAAGCTGTTTTTCTCGGAATGTGGATTCGGCCAATTAATATCACCTGTCATCTTCATCCGACCATAACTCGTTAACCTAAACAGATACACACTTGTGATGGGTATCATTAGAAAGCTTATGAAATTCCCTTTCTCACCATGTGCATATCTCAAAAAGTCATTTTGAGACTTATTCCTGATTACGATGGAGTGGGTCACAAATGTCTTGTTTGTTCAGTCATCCAACCATGGCAATGACATAATAAACCTTATACCATTGGACAGATGCCATTCTACCATTTCCACAGGCATTTGTCTTTTTCAGAAATATTCAGTAGTGTTGCAATAATATAAATTTGAAAATGGGTATCTTTTTTGTTGGACTAACATTGATAATATGTGACTCGCTCCAGGAAAAGGTGACATAAGTCGCAAAATATTAAAATAGAGTTATGTGCATAATTAAAAAGTACAGGATATAAGCTTTCATTTGGTACATAGTACAGCTCCATAGCCCCTCTCGTTTCGGTGATATGACATTTTTGCATATTAATAGTTCTATGGAATTCAAAATACACAACTGAGAAAACAGGCTTCGACTGAAACGCAACAAAACTAAGACAATACATTGGAACCATGCACTCTTAACCAGTTCGCGCCGGATGACGTATATAAACGCAAAGTTTTCCCCAAATTCAAAACGGATGACGCATAAACACGCCAAGTTCAAGTTCGGAAATGTCTGTCAGCAGCGAGCAAGTCCGTGGGTGTGCTTCTTGGCACTATCGGCCTGAACCCGCCTCGGATCGAGTTTTGTTAAAAATAATCCCGCGCGTCGGCTTAGTGATGTTAAACGAATCCCGGCGCAAACTGGTTATAAGGTTTTGTTTCACTTTATCGAATTCCATCTTTTTGTTAATTAAATCTGAAACTTTGGATATTAAAGATGTAATTTAAGACAAAAAATGAAAATCTAATTTTGATAAAAATATTTATTCTATAAACTTTAACCCAACCATAAATGCATAGCGCGACTTATGTCACCTTTTCCCGGAGCGGGTCACATATGGTTTCAAAGATACTGGTTTTCACTTTAAAATGAGACATTAAACAGGAAAAGATGTTCCTGTCGCTATAGCATTTGGGGTCTCAAGTAAAGGGGTCTAGAGATAGATTTGGGTTAGGGTAAAATGTGACCTGTCATCACAAAATGAGCGTAAAGTCGGCAAAATCAAAAATTGAGATATGGGTATTTCTAAATTCTGTGGAAACAGAGCTTTCTAATGGTATATCATTTGGAGGTTTGATACTCAATATTGTTTTTATTTTTATTTTTTAGTCTGGGGTCTTAATACAGAGATTATGAGAAAACGGGCATTTCTTGCGAGAAATTGTGTGAACGCGCACAGAAAGGCATAGTCAAAATTGTCTCATTTTTTTTTTTTTATCTGATCGTCCTGAAAAATTGAGAATTAATTGTTGGGGATTTAGTCTTAAAAAAAACCATATAATCTCAAAATCGACCACCCCTTCAAATTTTGACTTTGACTGGCTGTACTCTGGGAAATCACTCCGTGCGACTTTACGCTCATTTTGCGATGACAGGTCACAAATGAAAGAAAATGAAGAAGACAAATTAGGGTGATGTTGAAAATTATAGGTCGAAAGAATTTTCTGAGTTCGAGTCCAAACAAAAGAACCTGCCCCCACAACTAGGTGTATGCTAGAACACGTTTACCTTGCGGCTGCATAGAAGCTAGTGACTTGATACCCAAAGCTTGCATAGAAGGCATGCTCCATAATAGCCATCAGTTGAACTGCGTTATAACCTAGGCAGACAATTCAAAAGAAAAGTAAAAATGCAGGCTGAAAATTTTTAAGATGGGTTTATAATGTATTCCAACATTAACGTCCGTCGATGTCAGTTTTTTTATAATAATCGATATATCGGAAATTCAATATCGAGTATACTCGATATATCAATTATTTTCCTTGTGCAAGATGAAGCCTAAAAACAGCGCTCAATATACTGAAGACCGACAGTTTAATAGGTAGGTTGCATATATAACATTAATCTTCCGCGCATGTTGTCGGTCCGAATAATATCGAATTGCGCCAGCCCGCGTGTTTATGGTTTTACAACGAAGATAAGAAATGATTACGGTTGCCGCTTCCGCTTGCTAGTTGATTCCAAGACCGAGCTGTTCATTTCTTCCTAATTGGCGCGCCGTCCGCTATCTATAAGCCCAGATAACGGACAGCGCGCACCGGAACAAATAAAAAGCTCGGTCTTGGAATCCAGACTGGCTTACTAGGCCAATAGCAGGGTGCAGAGTACGCTCCCCGCAATTCCCGACTCGTGATTGGCCACCCCAAAATGTTATCAGATCAAGAGAAGGGTTACGTCCCAATCAACCGTTAGGCTGACAAAGAACAACTTCACAAAGAACTTAGACAAAGAACAACTTCACAACCGCAGTTGGTCGTCGAACGTATTTTATTTAATAGGCCTACTCAAATGTTTTAAGCTACAAATAAAGACGGCAGCTTTTCTAATACACTAAAGCCCTTAGATTTTCTGGATATTCTGACACTCTTTCGGTGTTTTCGTTATAATTTAGGAACATCAAAATTTAGATACATCAACATTTTTGATACATCTAAATGTTGATATTTCGATATGATTAAAAAAGTGATATCGGCGATATCGATGTCAAAATAGTATTGAGTATTTGAGTAATATCGATATATCGACGGACGTTATCCAACATTTACACCATTTACAATTGATAATTTGACTTGTGGCCAAGGATGCACTGATGCGCTTGTTGGTGTAGCAGTGCTATGGCGTTCCAGCACTAGATTTCATGGATCATTCATGTCATCATGGAACTCATTCACTCATCAGTTTTCTCTTTGTGACATCCACCATACTAAGGCTGTCAGTTCCCGGTTATTAAATTATCCGTGTAACCGTAAGTTTTGCGGTTACGTTTAACCGTAACCGTAACCAACGGTTAAACAAATTTAAAAAATAAATTAAAATAAAAAAGGCACGGGCCTGTAATGCATGTCTAATTAGCGCTGCTAATTTGCGCAGTTCTGCGATTGCTAATTGTCTGCATAAATTTGTGTAATGTAGGCCACTAGGCCGACTATATGTTAGATAAGCTATCATCCATACACAATTTGATCACTTGTACTATTTGTGACCTGCTCCAACAAAACCATCCCTTTTCCCAACCAAAGCTCCAACGAAACCCAGACAAAGTTGACAATTGGTATGTTTTTTTTATTTACAAAATAAAAAAAAAAAAATAAATAATAAAAATAAATAAAAAATAACCGAACCGGAAAAATGTAACCTTGTCACCGTTTAAACGGTCGGTTAACCGTGTAACCGTTGCAGGCATCTACCATACACATGCACAATGACGTACCTTGCTTTTGTATCCTTGGTAGAACATTGTCTGTGAAGTTGTCGTAGCTTGAGATCTCTCCTTTCCATGAAGCAATGCCGACGTGTGCCTCATAGATCATAAGACCTGTAGAAGAATAGAAATGCTGCATTCAATGCCAGTAAATCTCAGGACTGTATCACCAAATGTTTGGCTCTAACATGCTACTATTCAATCTCCTCTGTCATGTTTATGTAGGTAAATTGTGTTGTCTATCCTATGTTGTTTCCATAATAATACACAAACAATAATTATTTTGTACATGACTTTATTGGGACATTCCATAGGGTTTGTGTGCTTAATTCTAACCCCCTAGCCTCTCGCACTAGAAAGCATACATGTACAAACCTAACAAACTTCAACAACTGCACACAGGTTCATAGTTAACCTTAAAGGGTCCTAGAAATGAAAGATTATAACTGATTGAGTGATTTTCAGCTTATAAAAGTTTTATTTTTGGGTAATTAATTGGGGAAAAATAAAAATAAAGTGCTTTGGGGGACCGGCCCCGCCCCTAGAATGGTAGCTTATTAACATGTAAAATTTGCATAATTGTGACGTACATGTATGTTCGGGAAGACTTTGACGTCGCGACCAGCGTGCCCGTGCATGCATGCATCATGTGCCACGCGTATCGATGCAAAATCATTCAGTCGATGGTCGACTCAAGTTATTGTCAAAGGAATTGTTCCAAGTTTTCTTATTTAAAAGAAAAATGCCAGCCAGATGTGTTACTGCAGGTTGCAGCAAGACCAACAAAGATGGCGTGAGTATGCACACATTTCCAACTGATCCAAAATATAGACGGATTTGGACTGCCAAAGTCCGGCTGACACGGGCGAAGTGGACAGGCCCGACACCAAGCTCCACGCTATGCAGCGAACACTTTGAGCCGGATTTCTTCGAGCAAAATATGTACGAGTCGTTTGGCATAAAATTTAAAAGGTTGTTGAAACCAACTGCAGTGCCAACAATATTTCGGCCAAGCCAAAAAGCTAAGAAACCAACCGAAAATCGGAGAGGAACTTTCGAGAAACGAGGTTCACTCGCCATGTCTGAACAAAATCTGCTGCGTGCGTACCCGCGTGCATGGCATCTCGCATGTACACATGTACATGTACAGTGTGTACATGTACTGTACACGTATGTACACGTACATGTATTTATGTAGGCGGATCGCATGCTGCACGCACGCCGTGAAGCGGCATCATACAGGGCTTAACTAGTGTCCAGACGTATTGTCAGGTACCAGACTATAATTTTGGTTTTTTTTGGGGGGGTTGCAGAATGATCGTCACAAACAACGCCACCATTTGTCAGTGTTTGAACATGTTAATGAGGGGGCCAATTACATTTACGGTGATTAACCCCAATTAATGTCATTTTATAACATTTTATCACCCCTGGTTCTGTTACTTACACACCAAGGCACTTTTTAAATTATTAAACAGCAATTCTCCTCAAAATGTTTGCGTAGAACCTTTAACCCCCTAGGCTCTTGCACTAGAAAGCATACTAAACCCAACAATTAACTTTGACAACTGCACACAGGTTAAGTACTTATAACCCTAACTCCCTAGGCTCTCGCACTAGAAAGCATACCAAACCAAAATAAAGTTGTTTAACCCTAACCCTGCCAGACACAGCGCAGTGCATCAGTTAAAAAAGTCTGGTGCACTTTGACGGATTTAGCTGTCAAAAAGTGTGTAAACAACCAAAGTCTAAGACTATGAGAGCTACATGTAATCCCATTGAGCAATGACATAGATGAATCGTGCTGCATTCTGTGACCGCAGACTCTGAAGCAGTTTGACATTGAGATTTCTGACCTGATGGATCTCGCTGCACTCTGCAGCCACGTCACTTTGACAACCGATGCAATCTGATGCATTCGGCAGGGTTTCTAGCCAAAATACCTTGGAGGGTTAGGGTTAAAGGGTTGTGGTTAACTCACAAACGGCGATCGATCTACATGTACCGGTATGTCAAGTGAGTACACAGACCTTCAGGCGTCTTAGGAACAGGATGTTTGAATTCATATCGCTCAGGAGGATCCCACCACACACTGTCAAACAGCATGGTGTCGGTACATTGCACAGCGTACCTCGTCCAGGGGCAGATTCTCTCCAAAACCTCTCCTGATTCACTCTCAATCTGCAACTGTGTCACAAAGACAAATCAGATTTGTTTGCCAAATTAAAAATCAAATGTAAGGCTTGGAAACACTTGCAGTTTAAAGATCAAAATGCTTTTTCAACGTTAATTTGGAATTATGTCACTTTTGTCCCCATTGTACCGTACGATAAGAACAGCAAGTTATCCTAAACTATGCAATTACTATTACCGGTACGGTGTAATTAAATGAAAATATCATGTTGAAATATTGTTTTGTCGGTGTGAGTACGATGTTTTCGCCGCCACAAACGTTTGACTCGAGTCGTTCGCACTGCAACTTCATGGCGCATGCACTAGGTAAGTCACAAACCAATCACTAGTCAACCATTGGTTACGTGGGTAATCTTTTCTCAATTAATATAAACTCAATATGTGACCAGTTGTGACCCGTACAAAGTTGCACAATGTGTTTTATGACAATGCACTTGTGAAGTCATTTCGGCTAGGATTTTACCAGAAGGTTTGGGTTTTTTTCTGAATTACGAACTATTATCTACAATCTCCCCAAGTTTGAACTTAAACTGTCACCCAGAAGTGTGTTTTTGGTCGATTTTGTGAAACAATCGTGTGTAGAAATAATACGCTTTTCTGAACTTCAAAGCTGTTTATCTCATAACTATAGGTTGTCAGGGTTTTATCACTAAATCCTTCTCCAAGGGAGATAAGGTGGGGGTACATGTGTAAATGATACATCATTTTAAAGCTTAGAACCTAGAGAATATGAAAAAAGCACATTAAAAATATAAAGAATTGTCAAATTTGTACGGGTTTCGTTAGAGCAGGTCACATATAATTAAAAAACAAGACACAACTACCCACAATGTTGTTTTATTTCAGATATAAATACACACAAAATCTTCACTGATGTGTGAAGAAAAATAATTATTGAACTTTGGTCCGTCAATGTACACTTTACTGCAGAAATAGCCAGACTGTATTGAACATTAGTGGGCAGATTGGTACACAATATGTGACCCAGCACGAGTAAATGAGACACTTTGCGGCAAAAATAAAAATTGAGATTTTGATTTCATCATTTAAAGCTTGTTTAGCTTTATATGATGAATCAAAATCTCAATTTTCATTTTTGCCGCAAAGTGTCTCATTTACTCGTGCTGGGTCACATATAATAATAATTGTTAACTTAATGATAAAGGCATGACATTTGGCACACATTCATAGTATGTATGTCATGAGAAAGATATTTTGCTTTATAACACCTCACTCACAGATTCTGTGTCTTGATTGGCCGAGAGCGCGTCACGTGTCATTTGCTATTTTTACTATTTTTTACTTGCGCTCCAAAAAGACTATACCACGCAGCCTCGTTCTGAAAAAGTACTATGCGCATAGCAACACACGGACTCTATGCGCATAGCAACGAAAGCGTGACTGAAACCCAGACGTGTGTTTCTGTGCATTGCGTAAACATTGCTCTATCACCTTCGCACCCGTTCATCAAGGCAACAAAGTACACGTATGATCGAGAGACGTATAATTCAGAGATTTTCTGTCATTACTATACTTTCAGGAAGCTTAAATTGTGCAGAATCTGTGAGTGCGGTGTTATAAAACAAATATTGACTGCTTTATTTCGCGGTATAGTAAAACTAGCCCCCCTCGGTGATCCATGGAGCATTCTATTTTCCCTCGGCTTCGCCTCGGGAAAATAGAATGCTCCATGGATCACCTCGGGAGGCTAGTTTTACTATACCACTCAAAGCAGTCAATATTTGTATAATAGAGCCATTGCAGATTTGACCTTTGAAAAATATAGGTAAGATAACATGCAATGGCAGCCATTTGTAAAATTTTGAAAATTGCGTGTTATCCTACTGTACATATATTCTTTTCAAAGGACAAATTTGCGATGGCTCTATAGCCAAATATCTTTCTCGTTATCTACTTTGACTGTGTGCCAAATTCCATGCCTTTATCATTTGATTGAACATTTTGTTCACCAATATGCCTGATCAATACTTGAAATTTCAAGGTACACTGTACTGAGCCTAACAGTACTAAACCTGCCACACTCTAACTGTTGACATTTGTTTGACTTGGTATACAGATGTATGTGTGCCCCTCTAAGTACTTGGCTTACCTTTACTTTAGAGTTGTGAGCGATCGGAGAGGATCCATCATCTTTGGGTGGCAAAGACAACTCCCACTTGCCATATCCAATATTCCTGAATGCATGCTCACCACTCCGCCAATCATCTGCAACGTACACATTATTTACTACAATGTAGTACATTATTTGTTGGTTGACCATTACATTTGATCATGTGCTATGACCAGCCTGAGCTCACCCACAAATAAAGTTTGCATTCCCCCAAACTCCAACATTTTGACAAGTCTCATGCCTTTCTGCCCTGATTAACCCTAACGCTCCTCCCTCCTCCAAAATCCTCATTGCAGTTTTGGAGGATTTTGGAGGAATGAGGCTGAATGGGGTTTTCAAAAAATCATAATGAGGATTTGAGGATTGACTTTTTTCAATCCCCAGAATCCTCATTGCAATTTTGGAGGATTAAAAAAAATGAGGATTTTGGAGAATTGAGGCACATGATGTTGTTTCAAGTGTGGAGGATTTTTGAGGATTGAGGCTAAATGGGGTTTTCAAAAAATGCGTTTTTAAAAAAAATGAGGATTTTGGAGGATTGAGGATGGTTGCTAGCAAAAAGGGGGTTAGGGTTAGGGTTAACCTCACAGAATTTAACAGGGTCTCCCTGGGCCTTTTGTAGTCAAACAAAGTCAAACAACAAGTTGCTAATGTTTGGTATTAAATCTGCCAAAACCTGCAGTTGGAGTTTGATGGGCTTAGGGTAGTTTAGACCATTTGTCGGTTGTGCATTTGTATCATTTTTCAGCAGAAAAAAGTACTAAAAATATAAAGAAAGGTAATTGACAACTAACCTTGTAAAGTTATGTCAGAACAGAGGGGTGTCGGGAACAGAGGGGTGTCGGGAACAGAGGGGTGTCGGGAGCAGAGGGGTGTCGGGAGCAGAGGGGTGTCGGGAGCAGAGGGGTGTCGGGAGCAGAGGGGTGTCGGGAGCAGAGGGGTGTCGGGAGCAGAGGGGTGTCGGGAGCAGAGGGGTGTCGGGAGCAGAGGGGTGTCGGGAGCAGAGGGGTGTCGGGAGCAGAGGGGTGTCGGGAGCAGAGGGGTGTCGGGAGCAGAGGGGTGTCGGGAGCAGAGGGGTGTCGGGAGCAGAGGGGTGTCGGGAGCAGAGGGGTGTCGGGAGCAGAGGGGTGTCGGGAGCAGAGGGGTGTCGGGAGCAGAGGGGTGTCGGGAGCAGAGGGGTGTCGGGAGCAGAGGGGTGTCGGGAGCAGAGGGGTGTCGGGAGCAGAGGGGTGTCGGGAGCAGAGGGGTGTCGGGAGCAGAGGGGTGTCGGGAGCAGAGGGGTGTCGGGAGCAGAGGGGTGTCGGGAGCAGAGGGGTGTCGGGAGCAGAGGGGTGTCGGGAACAGAGGGGTGTCGGGAACAGAGGGGTGTCGGGAACAGAGGGGTGTCGGGAACAGAGGGGTGTCGGGAGCAGAGGGGTGTCGGGAGCAGAGGGGTGTCGGGAGCAGAGGGGTGTCGGGAGCAGAGGGGTGTCGGGAGCAGAGGGGTGTCGGGAGCAGAGGGGTGTCGGGAGCAGAGGGGTGTCGGGAGCAGAGGGGTGTCGGGAGCAGAGGGGTGTCGGGAGCAGAGGGGTGTCGGGAGCAGAGGGGTGTCGGGAGCAGAGGGGTGTCGGGAGCAGAGGGGTGTCGGGAGCAGAGGGGTGTCGGGAACAGAGGGGTGTCGGGAACAGAGGGGTGTCGGGAACAGAGGGGTGTCGGGAACAGAGGGGTGTCGGGAACAGAGGGGTGTCGGAAACAGAGGGGTGTCGGGAACAGAGGGGTGTCGGGAACAGAGGGGTGTCGGGAACAGAGGGGTGTCGGGAACAGAGGGGTGTCGGGAACAGAGGGGTGTCGGGAACAGAGGGGTGTCGGGAACAGAGGGGTGTCAGAACAGAGGGGTGTCAGAACATAGGGGTGTCAGAACATCATGTAGGGGTGTCGGTAGAGCAGTCACCCCATAAGTAATGGCCTAGGGTACTATAGGGCAGTCACCCCATTGTAATGGCCTAGGGTAAAATAGGGCAGTCACCCCATAAGTAATGGCCTAGGGTACTTACTGAAGTCTCCTCTCAGATAAAGTGTCTTTGCCGCAGGAGCCCATTGCCGGCACACAATACCACCGTCTGGGGTTTTGTTCAGTCCAAAATACTTATAGCCTGAAGTGAAGCAATCTAAACCACCCTGGTCGGCCTCAATGCCTCGCAAAAGCTTCTGCAAACAGCCATATCTGTAAAGAAGGATAGTCCTTTAGAGTTCAGATCAGGGAAAGTGAACTGAATTGCTTGTTTTTCATCCTTATTGCGCATGTGAATGTCAAAGAGGGAACAGTGCGATGACCCAGTCTTCACTACGTGATAATTACAGTACCAGGTTGGGTAATGACCGCTGTTAAAAGATTATGGTCGATAATTCTCAAACATAATGAATAATTTAGGTGATGCACGCCACTATGCACTAGGGATGGCGATATTTATTTTTTTCGTAGTTGATTTTTTTTTTCGCGATATCCCCGATATGGCGATAAAATCGGTAACAAATTAAGGCATAAAACAAATGTCGCCAAAGGTACGCTCAAACAGCTTTCGAACACCCCCAAAGCTTTCTGTGTACCGCCATGATCGTTTATCAAACATACATGTCGCAGCGTACGTACTTCCCCCCCTTGCGATATGGCAATAAAATGGGTCCTACTATTCACCGACAACACACCGACAACACGCACAGCACCGACAACACACCGACAACACATCCAAAACGTATTCTATATTGACAAAAAAGTTATAGCACTGTGATATACACGATACAAAAGAGTGTCAGTGTGCTTGAGGTTACATTTCTTTTGTAAAAATGATGTTTTTATCACGCAAAAAAAAATATCTTTAACCAGCACGGTCGTTGGCCGCCATCTTGCGTTTGCGCGGAGTTGGCCTATACCATTTTATGTACGGGTGTGCAGGAAATTAAATTATCATATCAAAAACAAGAGAGGGCGCCATGTACTGTTTTGTGCTGACTTAAAGTTAGTTGGAATGGAAGGTGCTTTGTTTTATATGGGGAGACAACATTTAACATTCGAGTACTTTAGTAGGATAATGTTCATAGTGATTCGATTTCTCTTTTTGATTAATAATTCCAGTTAATTTACCGGTTGTATTAAAAAAGGTATGTATTTTGATCGACACCAGCCCCCAAATTTAATGTTTAATATATTGTATACCATGACTGAAACGAAAACATAAAAGTTTGTTGAAATACTTGCCATTTCCTACATTAGTTTTATAAGAACATTATATTTCTATCTTAATTTATTACTTAGTTGTATTAGAAGAACAAAAATCATTAAGTAAAATAAAACACAGGAAATACCAAAGTTCAAAATGTTTGATTTAATTTGATTAATGTTTGCAACCGGACACTACTGTTTTTTTATTATCTTAATTTAAATGAAGGTCAATCAGTGCAAAAATGTTTGAAAGCCAGTCATTTATTTATAGGCCTATTCTTAAAATTTAAAATTTAAAAAAATTACGAGCACACATTAGTAATAGTAGGCTATACTAGGCCTAGGGGCCGGGGGCCTACTACTAATACTATTAAAACAATTTAAATAGAGAACGGGAACAATTTATTTAGGTAATTAATAAATTTGATTTTGATTAAAATTAAAAAATAAATAAAACAAATTGCTAATTGTCCTACCGTTACTCGAATGCTAAATGTCAAACAAAGCATAGTAGGCCATGTCATATCAAAACCCACCTTCCATTTCAACTAACTTTAAGTCAGCATAAAACCGTACAGGGCGCCCTCTGTTGTGTATGACATGATAATTTAATTTCTTTCACACCCGTACATAAAATGGTATAGGCCAACTCCGCGCAAACGCAAGATGGCGGCCAACGACCGTGCTGGTTAAAGATATTTTTTCGCATGATAAAAACATCATTTTTACAAAAGAAATGTAACCTCAAGCACACTAAAACTCTTTTGTATCGTGTATATCACAGTGCTATAACTTTTTTGTCAATATAGAATACGTTTTGGATGTGTTGTCGGTGTGTTGTCGGTGTGTTGTCGGTGCTGTGCGTGTTGTCGGTGTGTTGTCGGTGAATAGTAGGACCGAATAAAATTGCCAAAAAATTAAGGCATGAACAAAATTAAGGCATGAAAAAAAAAATCATAAAACTAAAGGTAAGTCAAACAGCTTTCGAACACTGCCAAACTAAGTTAAACCAAACAACCCGTTGTTGTTGCGGCGTGCGTACTAGTACTACTAGTAATACTAATAGCGTACCGTACCGGTCGTAATAATCTCACACGTCCGCTTTTCGTTATATCTGGAACGGCAGCTCGCATTCATTGTATTAATTATTATCATTTGTTCATTTTACAGTTTACGACAAGTTGCCCGTAAAATACTAGCCGAACCTCGTTATTCCGTTAATTCAATAAGCCAATTCGGTATTCCAACTGCGCATGTGCACAACAAGATTCAACAATTTTTCTCGCGGGATAAACACGGCAGACAAATGCACACAATGCTATGCCTATGGGGGACGTGGTAACCGAATCTGCATTCTCTGTATTTTCTTGTGAAATCGAAAAGACGATGGGCACTTTGTAAGTTTGTTCGAAAAGTTTGGCCACACAAAACACCTGAAGGCTGAAGTGAAAACACCAAAACGTAACAAAAAAAATGTTACTTAGTAACTTTAGAACACGACGATCTCCTTAAATTTGCTGGTACCCCGCTATGCTTTTGCACGCAATCGATGAAATGTTTATCCCGAATAACAAATCGTCAAATCTTCATGTGCGCATGTGCTACTGCTTGTGGGATACCGAACTGGCTTATTGTCTACTCTAATGTCACAAAATGGCAACAAAAACGAGGGCTATGGCTTTTTAAGTTTATATTGCGCAGTGAATTTTCTGTCGTATACTTACCGTCGTTTAATCTCATGTTCATGAGGCTTCAAATACGGATCGAACCTGTACAATGAATCTAAATCTGGGGGAATATCTGTCTTAAAAGACATTCCGATAACTTTAAGTTTAAGTTTTACTCGGAGAGCGCAAACACGCATGCACAAAACGTTGGGCAGTAGTAGTACAGCGCCCTCAGTTGGTACAATGTCGCCCAACCTAAAAACGCCCCCTTGTTATCGTTTGTCTTTTCTAAACCTTTGATTTGTTTACGGCTTCGCCTCCGAATTCCGAATTATTGAGAAGCAAGGGTTCGCAATCGCAGCCTCGAAGGCCCCCCCCCCCCCCCCCCCCCAGTTAAAACCAGTTCGCGCCGGGATTATTTTAACATCACCGAGCCGAGGCGCGGGATTATTATTTTTTAACGAAACTCCGATCAGAGGCGGGTTCAAGTCGATGGTACCGGGAAGCACACCCACGCATTTCCGGCCTTGCTTGCTGCTGACAGACGTTTCCAACCTTGCTCGTGCCGTGGTTATGCGTCATCAGTTTTGAATCTGGGGAAAACTTTGCGTGTATTATGTGTCCTTTGGCGAACTGGTTAATAATGCAATCATTTCCAGACGATATACAGATTAACGCACGGATTTATGAGATAAGACGACCCTCGGACAAATCCTAAGTTAAGACGAGTTCAGCCACGTTGCTATGGAAGTTAGGACGTGTTAAACCCGTCGTAACTTTGGTGAAATCGATTCTAGGACGAGTCACGAGTTAGGAAGAGTTATGCTCTTCCTAAGACGCGTCTTGGCGTTTCCAAATCGGCCCCTGGAGAATTACGGATGGAGGTTAATGTCAACTTCATCCCGGGACGATTTGTTGAATGCGTCAGGCAGCGTTTATTGACGACAGCATTAGGTGCGGTAGTAATAATGGAGTTGGCTGGATGAAGAGAAACTGACGGTGAAGGTTTAGATAACCAATAAACTGCTGCTGAACAGTGCTACGAATTTGCAGTATAGGATGCACGCAGGGCGAACAGCGATCCAGCAATTCAAACCAATGTAGTCGCTCGGCTGCTGAGATGAATGTGGGATTTGTTTAGACTGCATTTTGTCCCGTACTATCGATCTCTTATAAAAAATACATCATCAGCTTAGAGCATGAAATCCCGTATAATGGGTTACTGTAACAATGGACTTTCGTTATCCCTTGCACCCAGCAGGCTGTTGGTGTGGCACCCTCTTTTGTCTTTACTTTTTTTCATTCGTTGTAATTGCTTGAATTATCAGGAATGCGGTGGAGTTGGGGTTAGTATTTGATAGCAAAAATCGCTTAACCGACCTGTCCGAAGTTTTACAATCATGGATGCCGAGAAAAAAGTAAGGGAAACAGCGTCCGGGCATGCAGTTCTTTGTTCCCCTTTTCTTTCGTGATCGCCGTTCGGCTTCTTTCGTTTGAGGCAGCTTCAGCAACTATATAAGCAACATCGCGCAAGTTTTGTATCCAATAAATTGTGTCGGGGTTCAAGTTGTTAAGGTTGGGGTTTGGGTTCGGTGGGCCAAGGATGGGGCACTCGTGGGCGGCCGTTTGCTCAGGTGAGCCACAGGTGCAGGCAGGAGAGGGTATAAGCCCCCAGCGGTGCATGTTGGCATTAAATCTGCCAACTTCAGTACGGAGCCTGTTCAGGGTGACCCGTTCTGCAGGGTGGTGTGGTGGAGGGGGTGTTTGGGGTCTTGCAGGGCCTTGTTCACTAATTACTATGTGTGGAGTTCCCTGCGGTGGGGCGGGGGTGCAATCCAGGCGAGCACAGGGAGGAATTAGTGTGTTGGTGTAGGTCTTATCGGCAACCGGTAATTATCCTCATAGTCTCATTGAGTATGGTGTCTAGTTTGCGTGAGTGAGTGCTCCGGCACCAGGCTGGGGCAGCGTACTCGGCGGTGCTGTACACTAAGGCAAGGGCACCTGTACGGAGTGTGGATGTTTTAGCTCCCCAGGTGGAACCGGCAAGGCAGCGGAGGAGGTTGTTCCTTGAAGAAACTTTGGCGCAGAGGGAGTCAAGATGTGATCTGTATGTCAACTGTCTGTCCAGTTTTACTCCAAGGTATGTGGGAGAGGGGTTATAGGGCAGGGGGGGGGGGGGGGGGTCCCATTTACGTTGACTGTGAGCTGACGGTTTGCTTCCTTGGTGTACAGGTAAAAGGCGGTTGCTGTTGCTTTTGCAACGCTCAGTTTGAGTTTCCAAGTCTTCAGGTATGTAGCAACCAGGGCCATGTCCGTTGTTAGGGCATCCTCCACTTTGAGCCAGTTTTTGTCGGAGTAGAGGAGGGCAAGATCATCTGCGTAGCCATACTGTTGTGAAGCAGTCTTGGGGATGTCGCTGATGTACATGTTGAAGAGCATGGGTGCCATGACTGAGCCTTGAGGAAGACCGTTTCGGAGTCGACGAGGGCGGCTGAATCATGCATAGAATCATGATTTATTTTCATATAAGTAAGACATTTCTTAATAATTTGGTAGTAACAAATTGCGATATTTGCAATTGGTGTATGTATATATCCTACCTTTAACATCAAGAAACTTTATAAGAGACTGTTGACAGCTTGTCGTCCAGAAAGCGATTCGCTTCCCTACCAAAGCTGGCCTTTGTTTCTTATACTGGGTATGTGGACAGCAAGAGAGTTCCATATTCGGGTCGTAGATGGTAGGAAAGATCTTTGATGGCTGATCAAGTTTGATCTTGGTACTCAATTGATAGGTTGTGTGGTCGTGCATGAGACTACCGAAGCCGTTGATCTGCCGGGTAGCGATAATTTTGTTCTGCAGGTAGGTTGGTACATTAGCCAATCAGAACACAGATGGTGTTGACGTCATCGATGATGTTACAGTTCTCTGGGACAACCCTAACCCTAACCCCTAACCCAAACCCATAACCCTAACCGCTAACCCTGACTCTAACCCTAACCCTGACCCTAACCCTTACCCCTAACACTTAACCCTAACCCTAGTCAGATCCCAGACAACTTTAACAAAATCGATGACGTCAACACCATCTGTGTTCTGATTGGCTAATAAATGTACACTATGTACCAACCTACCTGCAGAAAAAAATTATCGCTGCCGGGTAGGCACCTGTTCGACATCATGCAGGGCTGAGCCACGGGCTAGGCCGCTATAAGAGGCCTCTTTGCGATCATCATGTTCTTAGCTTGGATATCAACGATTCTGCTTCCTCAGATATCTATGTGCTTTTTGCGATATCGGCCTTTGAAAAAGGCTTTACAGATGATGCGTTTTTAGGAATTACGTACGTTGTCTTATCTACGTTTATCGGTTGGGGGAAGTTCGCTGTGAGTTCCGGTTGGTTCAGGTTATTCGGAGGCATTGAAATTATCGTTGGTCCAATTATATCAGGTAACTTTTATGGCACTTCCAAACTGATATATTATCTAGAATATTAGGTCTACATGTCGAAACCTAGCACAATTCCTGTATACTGTCTCGAACACGGTTCTAGACATGTTAGACGTTCAGTGTAATCATGCTGCACAAACGTTTATGAAGCACGAACGTTACGTCTACCATTGGTGGCTGCGTTGATGAAGTCCATAGGGTTTTGTACGCCCAAGTCGTGCAAATGGCAACCCAGGCGAAGCCAATTAAGGTTTTAAAATATCCGGGAAAATAAAGTGAAGTACTTGTTAATCCGGTTGTTACCATTCTTAATAAACTATCTAGGTATAGGCCCTACTCAATGTGGCACAGTCTGGTGAGACTGTCTTCGTACAAAAATGCAGATGCTGGAAATGCAATGCGTCTGAAAATCCCACTTAATTCTGTTAATTGAAACCAGTTTGCGTCGGATGACGTATATAAACGCAAATTTTCCCGAGATTTAAAACGGATGACGGATAAACACGTCATGAGCAATAGGGCCGGAAATATCTGTCAGCAGCAAGCAAAGCCGAAAATATTATGGGTGTGCTTTTCCACTGATATCGGCCTGAACCTGCCTCGCGATCAGGTTCCGTGAAAAAGAATCCCGCGCCTGGGCTCGGTTTACCATACAATAATCCCGGCGCGAACTGGTTTTAACGGACGCTGACAATGATTTATCATTTATAAATACCTGGGACAGTTTAGGCATTCCTATTGGTAGAGAGCCCGTCACGTGGCCGGTATTAAACGGACGATAAAGGCATAGCTGGAAGTGTTTAAAACCAGCTGGTAACAAAATGTTACCTGTCCCCAGGGCTCACTTTATTTCCAACCGTATCTCGTCTCCAATAGTAAGAGCGGGTAGTGTTGGGCGCGTACAGCTCGACACCCTGGGAACGAGATTGCCAATGGCAGTAATAGTCTGGTTCATAGTAAATAAATGCGCTTTATTGCGTGTATTGTGTAGAGCGACAGAGGCGGAAACATGTCATTTGACACACACACAGAATGGCGAAACACCGGCATTTACTTGCGACAATTTTCCGGGATTTTCGGGGCTTTTTTGGATGAATTTAAAAAAAGGGTATTTATGAATGGAATAAATGTGTGTTCAGTCGGTATTAATCACTCTGTTTAATACCGCTTGGAGTCTGGGTGCTGATAATTACCCGAGCCGAAGCCAAAAAAGCCCCGAAAATCCCGGAAAATTGTCGCAAGTAAATGTCGGTGTTTCGCCGTTCTGTGTGTGTGTCAAATGACATGTTTCCGCCTCTGTCGCTCTACACAATACACGCAATAAACTTTTCAAAAAATAAAAATAAAATATATACCCAAATATGGGAATAAACATATTACACAGCAGGGATTAACGATTTATGCAAATTTAACATTTTTCCACCAAATATATTTCGGTATACTTTTAGTATGGTTTTAAGGGGACATTTCTCAAATGCATAGCAGTGAAAAAAATTATGTTGCAATTAGTGGTGGGTTGAGCCACTAATTTGGTTAGATTGACTGGACTATTGGTAAAATGTTAAGTCCCAAATAAGTGGAATAGGCACTGTAGATTATGTCGAAACAACTTACTATTGGAAACAAAGATAGTTAAAACTGTCATTGAGGGTATACCCAGCACGATATGTGGCAGAGGGGTATCCTCCTCTTGTCCGTATACCCTATACGCACTCCACATTATTGTTACCTAAAACACCCCCACCCCTTCCTACAACCTAAATTCATGACATTCCTGGAACACAACGGCCAACACCAAAAGGTGTGTGTGGTGGGTGGTTGGTGATAGGTGGTGGTGTGGGTCCCTCTGTTCATTATGCTTCATTATGTTTGAGGGTGACGTTAAAGATCATCGTTGGTCATATGAAGCAAGATATGCGACGGAGTGTACAGGTTTCATATCGTTCTAGGCATAGCATTGGTAATTGCTTGAATTATCATGAATGGGTGAATTTGCGGGTTGTATTTTAGAGCAAATATCGTTTAATTGACCTGTTCGGCGTTCAGGGGTGCTTAAATAAGCAAGACAAAACGGCGTTCGTTGTCAACCGTCGCCGGCCAGGCAGTGGCTCTTATAGGTTTTTTGGCGATTGCCGTCTGGCGAAACAATTACTGGATACGTAGCGCAATCATTTTGCTGGATGCCTTGAATAATTATTTTCTTTCAAATTAATACAATATTTCTTAATCATTTCGGTAGTTTTTGGTTTCTGCAAATGGTTAAATATCTTTAACGACGGGAAATAAAGTACATTGTCTCCAGTGCAGTATGTCCCACAAAATGACGCCCAATATCTTTTATATTAATGTTGTCTCCTGCTTTGGTTTTAGAAACCTGGAAACATCCTTTAAGTACAAAATCAGACCACATGTGACCTCTTAAGCGGTTCAGCCCTTTGTAAGGGCTTTGTTGCCAGGCAACTCCACAATAGCAATAAACATCGTCATTCGAATAATCTACAATACATGTAGCAAGTCTCGCCACAAGTATTGCAACATTTTGTTAACCATAATTAACCACAATGCTCTTAACAATACACACATAATTGTAATACACTTTAGACTGCAACCAATTTGAATAAGGAATCTGTCGATAATGTATGTTGTAGACTTGCGCATATTCGGAATGTACTTCCTTGTCATTTAATAATTGTGTTTCACGCGTTTGCTTTTATACGTTGTGTTTCGATGATTTCAGCGGCAAAGTTCGGATCCAAAGCTGGTGTCAGAAGATTATCAACAAAACGCCGAAGTAATATCACAAGAAAGGCAGATCCAATTTAAACCTGCAGTCTACGACATACTATAATAATGCCTCTGTTTTGTGATTAACCTCATGTAAACCAGAACAAAAATATTGATTGTAAAATGCAATGTTTGCATTCCCAACACGCTGATGCTTGTACATATATGTAGATACGTATATCGACTAAATTCGATCGATATTTTAAACAATACTGCTACAATAACGTACGTCTGCCAAATGTAAACAATATGCTTTTGTCGTGAACCGGTTTTGTCTCCAAAACACCTGTTTCGTACCGGGAAATAATCATGACCATGGCGCTTTTGTTCATTATGAAGCGCGATATGTGGCAGAGAACCCCCCCCCCCCCCCCCCCCCCCGCCCCCTCCTTTGTGTTGGTCATGTGTTCCCGGAATCTGAGGAATTATTTTTAGGTTTTAAGGGGAATGTCTTCTTTTAAGTAACAATAGTGTGGAGTGTATATAGGGTATAGGGAGAAGAGGAGGTACCCATCTGCCACATCGGTACCGTGATGCTGGGTACATTTTGTTTGTGGCCTTTGAATGCGACAAATAGACCCATAACGACTGTTTACGGCCATACGCTTGTGCAGCGAAACAATTCTCTGAATATTTCTGATCTATAATATTATATTTATATTGATGAACGCAACCAGCAACTTCAGTAGAAAACGATAAATTTAGCACATACGACAGCTATAAATCTGTTCCGTTTCCACAGGTTGAAGTAGTAATCAATTGACTTATATTCATTATTTGCTCCACGCTCATACTAAAACAACTCACTAATACAACTCACCAACTAAAAACTTAAATAAAAAATAAAATATCCAACGTGTTTATAAGGGAAGGAGTATCCTACTTTTAAGGAAGTGGTGCATCTTAGTTTGGTCTGTAATTGTTTTCTACTTTATTTCTTATTTTTTAATGCAATTCGCCCATCACATGCCCAAAGGCCACTCGAGGTGTGGGCTACAGAGGAAAGTGTGGAGGAACCATCACCTAACACTGAAACAATAAATTCTGATCTCTTCACAGCACAAATAGGGTTGCAGTGGGTAACTAGTCCACAGCAAGGCATTAATAAAGTGTAGCGTTCTCTAAAGTGGACTTATGAACACTTCAGCAAATAAACCCGTTTGCACTGATTTTCTTGTATGACACACTTTTGTAAATATTTAGTTATTTTTCACTTTGTTTTCAGTTATTTTACCCATGCATTAATAACAGTCCATAATCACAATTCCAGATGTTAAACCTCTGAGATTCAGCAAACTATGCATTCATCACTTTTCTTTGCACCAAGGTCCAACCTATTACTTTAGTTGATTCAATTATACCAGACCAGCCCTTTTGTCCTTCCAATTTCAGTTAATGTTTTTTTGCTCAACCTTCATGGCGAGGTTACCAGGTCCAGCGGGCCTTTGCCCTTGGTGACATGTCTAGACAGTTGTTATTCTTTGTTCATATTTAACCACTCTGTTTCCAGCCCTCATGCAAGCAACATCTCACATTTACTTTCTCCAGTTATACTTAATTCTTGCCCGATACTGTGAATTCTCGGTTCTTTGCTGAATAAAAATAAAACTACTTTCAACGCATATATCCAAATCTTAGTGTGTCCAGTTTAATTGTCTATACACCAAAGTACTTTCCATACCATAATGAACTACATGAATATGATTGGGCATAAAATGGCCGGGTCTGGTTATTCTGAACTCATTATTGAGGCAAACCTCACTACCTCTGGATGTCTGAAAGGAGTTCTTAATGGAAAAGCCTACAGCAAGTCTCTCTGGTACCTTAAGGTAGTAAGTGAGGCATTAGAACGGCTACTTCTTGCAGCTTACATTGCTCAGATGGACGAATCTACCCATAGCTCAACCAACGCCGATGCTGTAGATGCTCTCATAACTCTAACTCTGACTCTAACATGCTGTAATTCACTCCAAAAAGAGTGGAAAAAACACTCTAAAAAGAGTCAACAGAGTGCCATTAAATTGTACGCAAATGGTGTAAAATTTGATTATTTTCTGGTGTTTATTTTGGGCAGGGATTTGGGTGTTCAATAACACCAGTTTGGGAATCAAATTATTGTGTACATATTGTGTACATATTAACTGCATAGACAAATTACGTAATGAAATAATACCAAGAACTAACTTATTACACACCCATACAATAATAACCTATTCCTATTAGATATTACATACTGAATACGTACTACACAGTACAAACATAACCATTGTCGTTAGTTAGTTTTATACTGCGCTTGTTTGTCCGCAATGAAGTCACAGCTATTTTGTTATGAATAATGTCACAATTTGAAAACGAATAAAATGTAACGCGAATTTTTAACTATGTTTGCACAAAAATCAAAATTCAATCATGGAATCGTTTAAATAATTACATGATTTTTTGGACTAAATACAACAATTTAACATCGACTATTGTTAACACAGCGATATCCCATAATTTCTTATCGACCAATCAGAGGGCTTTATTTCACACACGCATGCGCACTGGGTCAAATTTAACACCAAAGGTACCTAACGCCAGTACTTGATTTGAAGCTAATACTTCAAGAATCATTTTACTCCATTTTAACACCAATTTTTATTCCAAAAGATTTTTAAAAACAGTTTTTGCAGTGTGGGTCGGAAACAAACGAATCTTTATTTCGAATTTTTGAATGCAAATTTAATAGAAAGTTCAATGCAAGTTGGAATAACGGCTGTTTGTAAAATTCGAGCATGTAAAATGCTTGCTGCATTCGCCGCACATATACCGCGAATAGGCAAATAATATAGGGCGCTCTCTCTAAAAAGAGTGGTCATCGGATTAACTACAACAAGTGAGTGGTATAGTGGCTCACTCGATAAAGAGTGATTACCCTTAGACGACTTTGTAGCATTTCTTTACTCGAATCAGAGTGAATCCCACTCACAAAAGAGTTAAACCGTTAACACTCGGGCGAGAGAGTGGCGTTTTCACTCTTTTGCATTTAGAGAGTACATGGCAAAGACTAACAAGGCGGCATCAGTTCACCACCTGACAAACGATGTGCCTGATGCTGAACTGCAAGTCCTGGGGAAACCCTTTTTATTGAAGATGGCAATGCCCACGTTCATACTTTGAAAGACCTCCCCCCGACGTTCAAGGACATTTGTCTGAAGTTGCTGAATCAGCTATCTCGCAAACCAGACGTAGTCTTCTCCACTGATATGTATGTAAAGGACTCCATCAAAAGTCAAGAGAGGCTTTGTCGGGGAAGCAGTGCTAAAATAATTCTCGAAGGGATCAACACAAGAAAACCTGCAGACTTCAAAGTGTTCCTGCAAAATGATGACAACACAAAGCAATTATGCAAGTTCATGCTCCGCGTCTGGGGTTGTCCAGAGGCAGCTCGTCGACTAGAGGGGAGAAAGGTCATATTAGTAGTTGAGGGTGTTTCATTCCAACTATCATCTACAGATGGAAAATCAGTGCAACAAGGGGAAATTCCAGGTCTGAGGTCAAACCAAGAAGAGACAGATAGCCGTGTTGTCCTATACCTGCTTTATGCAAAGGATCACGGTTACAGGCAGGCTGTTGTGCTGTTAAGCACACAGGCTTACAAATTCATTGGGATTCATACAAAAACCTGCGGAACAATGTAACTAATAAAATCCGCAGTAAAAAAAGTAAATACTACACATCTGCCATAGAAGAAAATAAAAGCAACTCTTCTATGCTATGGAAAACTCTGAAGGAGGTACTCCCTAAGAAACAAAAAACTGTACCGAATTCGATTACTTCCCCAAATGGGGAAAATATTGACAATATCGCCGACATTGCTGATACATTAAATGAACACTTTTCAACAATTGGCAAGCGTACTGCTGGAAATTACCCTTTGCGTGAACTTGAAATAGATGACAATACTGACGCCTCTATATTTGATTCTGTTGATGAAGATTGCGTAGTACCTAACATTACAGAAGAGTTTGTTCGAAAGCAAATATCATCCATGTCGGTTGGGAAAGAAACAGGTCCGGATGGAATTAGTGTTAGAATGATTACAATTGCTTCACCTTATATCATTAAATCTTTAACTCATATTTTTAACCTGTCTATAAGATGTGAGCGATACCCTAAAGATTGGAAACATGCTTTAGTAACACCAATTCACAAGGGAGGCGATAAATGTAGTACAGGTAACTATCGTCCTATTTCTATACTGCCAATTATCTCTAAGATTTTAGAAAGATGGGTGCACTCATCGGTATATAGATACCTTGATGAAAACAATCTGATTCCTAGTTGCCAGTCAGGATTTAGACCCCTGCACTCAACTGAAAGCACCCTACATGACTTAACAAACAAGTGTTTTGCGGCCATGGAGAATGGACAAGTTACAGGCAGTGTGTTTATAGACCTCAGTAAAGCATTTGATTGTGTTGATCATGAAATATTACTAAAGAAACTAGAAAGGATGAACATGTCATCTTCTGTAATTAATTGGTTTAAGTCGTACCTAAGTGAACGTAGTCAGTCTGTAAATATTAGCGGCACCATATCAAAGGTCCTGTCCGTAAACACTGGTGTTCCGCAGGGGTCGATACTAGGTCCACTTTTATTCATTGTTTATACTAGTGATCTTCCATTTTGTATTGCCCCAAACTGCAACTTATTTATGTATGCAGATGACTCCACACTAACGTGTAGCTCCTCCAACATTAATATAATAGAAAGTAGCTTAAATACAGCTCTTACTAGTTTTCACAGCTGGTGCGGAAGAAACAAGCTAGCTTTAAATGCCACCAAAACCAAATGCATGCGTATTGGTACTAGGCAGAAAATATCTAATGTTAATTTAAATGTAGGCATTGCTGGTAGTCGTATTGAAAATGTGAAGTCTTATAAATGTTTGGGTGTAATTATTGATGAAGCATTAAGTTGGGGCCCACATGTCGAATACGTAAGAAAAAAGGTGGTGTCTAAATTAGGTATACTAAGCAGAATCCGTGATTGTGTTCCTCAACACAGCTTGCACACACTATTTGTAAGTCTAGTTATGCCAACATTAGAGTATTGTTGTACTGTGTGGGGAGGAAGGTACATATCTCACGATAATATGTTAAACAAATGTCTCAAAAGAGCCGCGCGGATAATCCTTAAATGTACCTTCCTCACCCCTTCAGAGGATATGTTTGCTCGTCTTAATTGGGCTCCTTTTTCAAAAAGAGTCAAGTCAAAAAAGGCTATTCTTGTCTTCAAAAGTATCAACAAAATGACTCCTTTGTACATGACAAATATTTTCAAACCACTTACAATAATAATAATAATTATTATTATTATTCATGGTTTATTTTTCTATTCTTTCGCCGCCAGAAGCGGAATTGCAGAATAGTCACATACAAATTTAAATATTAAAATGACACTAAGATGTATATAACTTAATAACTTGGGAAGGTATAGGGAGGGAGGAGGAAGGTGGGGGAGGATGGATGTGGGGGAGGGGGGTAAATGGGGAGGGGAAAGGGTGGGGTAGGGGGGGGGGGGGGGGGAGAAGGGTGGAGAAAGGGATGGCATAATAATATATAATAATGCCTGTCAAAAACGAAAAAAAATCACAATTGTGAGAAAGCAGAAATAATTAGTGACTTTCATTCCAGATTTTTGTCATATATGTTATGTACAAACAAGAATTAGGGAGATTGATCTATAATTTGTTACCTATATTTTCTAAGGAAACCTGCCTAGAAGCTAATATAATCTAAATATTCATGACTGGCCGGTTTAATCCTGGCATGGCCGACAGGGGGCGCCCTGACTGGGGGAGAGAAGAAAAATGGCGGCGTCATCGCACGTTTCTCCAAATGTTGAAGATGCAATAAATGTTTAACTGGGATCAGGTCTCCTGACGTGATCAAGGTGCAGTCATCAGGCACAAAGGAGGGTCTGCCTCACGTATTGGACGGGACTTGTGACACCGACGTTGGATCATGGGAAGTACTGGGAGTGTTTGACGGAGAATAATCACCATGACATGTGCCGGGAATCTACACGCTACCCGAACACCGTGTGCAGTTGGCCGTTGTTTCTTGAGAGAAAGAAACCTACCTCCATGTCGAAACTGTGTTTGTCTTGGCAACTTCCAGCTCTATATTTGAGGAGTGCCCATCGCTGGATTTACCCGGGACAGACACTTATTCCTCCATGACTCTCAGTCTCAAGCTTCAAGTTCAAGTCCTCGTCATAATTCTCGAATGAGCTGTTGTGTATCTTTTGTATAAGATTTCATCTGTAAAGTTTAAGAGCTCACTGTGATAATATTATTATTAGCCCAACCTAATCATAATGCATCTGTTTTGATTTTGGGATGAATCCATAAATAATAGTCATTGTTCTTTACATCAGTGTGGTCTTATTTGACTCCTTGTTGCGTTTGGGGAGTTTCCATCTTTATTTGTGTATTGTTTTAGTCTGGCACTTTCCGGACCGTAACATATAGATGATCGGACTATTTTGGTACCGCTTAGTCTTACACAGTGGTAAGGAGAATGTATTGGAATTTCTAAGATTCCTATGATGAATATCTCTCCTACTTGGTGGCAGCCAACTGCTGAAGTCTTTAGATGCTATTAGCGACTGAAAGAATTTCATACACAATTGCTTCCTCCTTTCTACCAGAGTTTTGAGGTACTTACAGGCGATCAGTGCATTTTCATACCCCATGTACCGTCTGCCCATCATGATCTTACATGCTCTGCGTTGAATTTTCTCGAGCATCTCATTTTCTCTAGCGGTTAGCCCGGAGTGCCAAGTAGGAGCAGAATATTCAACTATGGGTCTAACATAAGATGAATAAACTGTGATTAGGTCATGTAATGGCGTATTAAAGTGCTTTAATGTCTTTATCACATGGAGTCTGCCATTTGCCTTTTTTAGAATGGTTTTAATGTGGGTGTTCCATTTTAAATCTTTGGTTATTTGCAGTCCCAAGATCTTTACGACATCGACAGCCATGAGTGGAATGTTGTTGATTGTTAATGGTGGTCGGTTTAGGGGTTCCCTTGCAAAAGAAACTTTCATGGAGGTACATTTGTCTGCATTGAGTTTCATGTGGTTGTCCTGAACCCACTCGGCAAGATTGTCAAGATGGCCTTGCATTTCCGATGGGGTCTTGTGGTTACTCTGCTCAACCAATGTCAGATCGTCAACATACTTCAGCACTGTGGGAGGGATATCAGCTACTGCATCATTGACAAGTGCGAGGAATGCAAGGGGGCCAATGCGTGTTCCCTGAGGGACTCCACCATTGAGTGGTTTCCAGTCACTAGTTACACCACGGTAGCGGACACACTGCTCTCTGTCACTCAAGAAGCTAGCTATATCCATGTTACGACAAACGGGCGAGCTCCAAGGTTGACGAGTTTGTTGATGAGTATGTTGTGATCTACACAGTCAAAGGCTTTACTGAAGTCTGTTATTACAACTGTGCTGATGTTACCCCGTTTATCCGCATTTCTGTGAAGGGTGTCCAACAGTTTTACCAAATAGTGAGTTGTTGATACTCCTTTGCGATTCCCGTACTGGTTTGGGTCAATCCTGCTGTGGATATCATCCAGTAACCACTCTGTGATGAAACCCTCAGCGACCTTAGCGAGGTGATCAGTCAGTGATATGGGTCTCAATTTATCCCAGGTAGCTGGTGTAGTCTTGGGAGTTGGGACTACAACTGCTTTTTTCCACTGTTGTGGGACGACTCCTTCACTATACGAGTTGCTAAGAATGTCTGTTAGCGGGTCAGTGAGCTCACAAGCAAACTCACGAATTATCCTTGCAGGTACGCCATCTGGACCAGCAGATTTCCCCACTTTAATCTTCCTAAGCGCCGCATAGACTTGGTAGTTCTGCACTCTTAGATCAGACTGAGGGACCAGACAGTGTACTGGTACTGATGCAATATCAAGTGGTTTGAGGTGACTTGATATAGAGGTAAAATGGTCGTTGATGCAATTTGCTACATCCTTCGAGTTGTGCTCATTAATGCCAGGTGGAGGGTTAATGATGGTTTCCTTTGGCGTCCTATTTGTCATAATCCGAATTTGTTGATGCCATTCAGCAGGATTGGCTTTCTTGTGTTCCTGAACGCGATTGGTGTAGTAATCTCTCTTACTTTTGTCTATCATGCGTCGTACCTTGTTGCGAAGCTGCTTCCATCTCGGGGAACGATGCTCACTGTGGAAGATTTGCTGTCTTTCCACGATGAGTTTTTTAATGTACGTCGTCATCCATGGCTTATCCTCTGAATGAACTTTAATGAGTTTGGTTGGAAAGTAGGTATTTATAGCCCCGTGCAGCGTATCGTAAAAGGCGGAGCACTTATCTGCAGCAGTCGGCTTAGTATAGACCTCTTCCCAATCATGGTTGACAATCCATGAACCAAAATCACGGATTGTAGAGTCTTTCATAGGGCGAACAATCCGAGTGGATGTTGTATTAGGAGTTGATCGCGACTTGGGGGCCCAAAGTACTGAGGAATGATCACTCATTCCGATGGGTGAGCTGATTTCTGGTGAGCAGTAATGCTTGGCTGTATTGGTGATAATCTTATCAAGAATTGCTTCATTGCGAGTTGACTGCTTAACAACTTGGGAAAATCCAGTTCCTGTGCACAGTTCACTTGTGTCCAGTCGATTGATGTCACCCAATATAGTGACACCAGCATGAGGATTGTTAGTATTGATGTAGTCAATGCCATCCAGGAGATGATCTATTAGGTCGCGCTCATGTGGATTACCAGGTGGTGAGTAAACTACAGCATAGAAGAGTACAGATGTATCACGAGGTAAGCGATGGGGTCTCGCCTTCATCCACATCACTTCAAGATGGTCAGGAACCTTGATGTCAGGGGATTGGGGGCACAAAGTCTCCCGTATGTATAACGCTACTCCTCCACCACGTTGTAAGCTCCTACACTTTGACTGAAGGTGGTATCCATCAATTTCAAATTGTTCAATTGGTGTGTTAGGGTTAAACCAAGTCTCAGATATACCAGCTACATCTACATTGAGATCTAGTAATATTGTTCTGAATTCATCAAACTTGTTCACCAGGGATCGTGGATTGCATAAATAAACAACAGGTAGGGTTGTTGTTCGTTGATCTTTTGTTCCACTTGGTAATGTAGCTAGGTTTGCACGGCAAACACCTCGGGTGTAATTGTTTGATAGGTTGACTAGACGCACAGTTATATGAGCTTTAATAGTCCTTTGTTTATTTTTACCTGCTCTACAGCCACGACGTTTAGGAACATTTACAATACATGCTTTTTCGCGAAACAAGGCAATCAACCCACACGGCACTGAAAGTTCCTTTCGCCAAAAAAGAATGCTACGCCACAAGTTTCGCTGTGAGTGGTGCAAATATTTGGAATAATCTGCCCGAACAATTGCGAACATTGGACTCATTAAGCACATTTAAATCGGAGCTCCGACATGTCATCCGTTAGATATTATGCCAATTGCGCTGATCTACGCGAGTTAGAACTTGGTTGCCACTATAATGTGGAGCCGGATAGGAATTTCCCCTTCTTATTTTCCCCCAAAAGGGTTTTTTTTTGCGGGTTTTCGCCTATCTCGTAAATCAGAATTAGTATTAATGTTTTGAATTCCTGTAATATCCTTGTATTTATAATATGTACTGTTATTTTATTTGATGATGTATGCAGGGCCCCAATGAAAACCAGTTTTAAACTGTTTGGGCACACCCTGGGTAAAGAAATGGAATAAATAAATAAATAAATAGTCCAGACAGTGATATCTTCTTCATCCTGTTGCATTATGCACATAAATTGAGGCCTCTGATCATCTTTTTTGATACCGGTAGTGGAGCAAATCGAAGGCTGTTGAACATCAGCGATATCGCTGAAGACTGAAGACCAAAATACTGCCAATCGCTACTTGGCATATACTGCTTTACCGGCGAGGACTGCAACTGTGCCTTCAAGGGAAAGGGTAAGAAAACCCCTCTGACGAAGCTTGAGAAGAAGCCACGGTATCAAGACTGTTTTGCCAAATTGGGCGATAGCTGGGAAGTAGATGCGGCGATAGTAGTTGAGCTAGAGGAATTCGTATGCTTCCTCTATGGATTCCCAAGGGTCAAAGAAGTTAATACAGTGAGGGCCCTCATGCTTAAAAAGATGGTTGGTGAGGGCGGGGCCATCAAGAGCTCATCTAAAGTGGATATGTCCAGGCTTCCACCATGCAAGCAGTCACTGGTACCTCACATCAAGCGTGCCAACTATAGGGCAGCGCAGTGGAAGAGGTCAGATGTACCCATTCAGGAAATTCTTCACGTTGGCGAACGTTATTTGTGTAGCGCGCCCTCTTGTAAACGAAATATGTTGGGTTATTTTGTTCATTATTGTTTGACCATTATTTTTGATATTAAACGCACTTTACGGTCATAATGCAACCAATTATTGGATGGGGCTTTACTTCAATGCATTTGAATTCAATTTATTTCAATTTAATTTACGATGTGTACGATTCTACGATTTTTCTCGATTTTAATCGAAATTAAAAATCTGTATTACTCGTTATATTCAATCAGTGGACGAAATTTTAATTTAACACTCGTACGTATTTTTCGAGTTATTCTGTCGCAAACAAGGGAATTTTGTTCAATTGTAGGACAGTATTGACAGATTGTTTTATGGCCAATCTGCCCAAACTTCGAACTATGATATTTTTCGAAGAAATATGTAAAAGTTTTTGATATGTAGAAGTTTTCTTTAGGTGTTTTCCAGCAATATCGTTTTTAGACAGAACGAGAAATAAATCATGCTGTCAACCTGAAATGTTTTTCTTCGTGTTGAAATCTTCTGTTGCTGGTGGCCGTTGTTTGTGTAGCGCGCCCTCTCTTGAACGACAAATTTAGTTGATTTTAAGCACAACGCATACAATTTGTGTTCTTTTCTTTCAAAATTTGTGACCCACCAGGCCAAAACCAGGCGGAAGTCGGCAAATGCCATTTCGAGATATGGCATTGTACACAAACAAATGTGTTGCCGGTCGATTTTTTTTTTTTTCATAAATCGTTAGTTAAAACTCTAATTTATAGGCTGTTCATGTTTAAACCTTTTAAAAAATCCCCGAAAGTGATAATATCGGCCTTCTTCTGATTTTTGTTGTCGTTGCTATTACTCAAATTGAGCAAACTTGTTGCCGCGAACGGCAACAAAATGTCACTTTTTGAAGCGTCGTTACCGGTACTTTCCATTCCATAGCGGTACTGGTGCATGTGATGTATCATTTTAAAGCTTGAAACGCTAGCAATCCAATGGTATAAAAATCTCTCATATGAACAATTTCGACTTTAGCCTGGTTTTGGGGTGGTGGGTCACATTTGTTATACGGTTTCTCTCGATTATATTTTGGTTTGTTTTACTCATTACATCCAATGTATCAGTCGACAACATTTTAATGTATCACTGAAGGTATTTCTCGAGTTATCCTGTCGCAAACAGATCGGATACTGGCATAACTCTAGTAGGCCGTGTTACGTCCCCGTTTTTCGTGTTGCCTGGTGGTACCTGACGGGGAACATAATAACAATCCACTTACACATAAATTGAACCACTGCGAATTCAAAACCCACCTTGTCGGAGCAAGGGAATGGAACAAAGGGGTGAAATTAGGCCTCGAAAGACCCGTTTTGGGTCCTTAAATCGATGACGTCGCAACGGTCACAGTATGGACAGCCATTTCGACAAAAAGAAATAAAAAGTGACAATGAATTTATTTAGGCTAATAATAGTAGCCCCCACCCCCCTTACATTTCAAAAATTGATATACATTTCGAAATCATTTTGGTGAAAACGGTGCATCTTAGAAAGAAATTTAAACTATAAAAAAATATGTCCCCCATCCCATTATTTACGATCGATTTATAAAAGATGCGGCTTTCCATACAAAAGTGTGTCGATAGGTGGCGCACTATATGTAAACAAATGGCGGTCCCCCGTTTCGCATGCAGAGCATCACCATTCACAAGCTTTTGCCGATAGCGCAGCTTCAGAAACCGCATTTTTGTGTGTGAAGAAGTAACTTAGTACCTAGAGAGTTAAGACAAAAGACTGACAAGTGTAAATAACATGAAATTGGTCTATGAAAATCAATGCCACGACGCGACCAGCGCGGCGAAGGCGAATACAGTGAACCGATTTTGTACAACTAGTCGAAGTTGTGTCGGTGTGTCGCATTTTTTTCCACACGGGAGTTGCCACGGTCTGCAACGAAAATGAATTATTTTGATAGTGAGGTCTGTAGTATTATATTAACAAATCCAGATTTGTCGTATTTAGGCAACCTAGCTTTTTGTTTTTCTTTGATTTTGAAATCGGTTCCCGATTTTGCAAGACGCCAGAGAGCACACGGCATCATCAACAACACAAATGCATCAGCACAGTTATTAGTATAATACTTCCATAACCACAGAAGAATCCACCCAAAACTGTTAACTACCAAAGATGGAAATGCCATTTTATTTCAAAGTATGGGGGAAGGCCGCTAGACAGAGGTGTTACTCCTTATAGTCTACTAGGGTGCCTTATGTTATAGTAGTAGCACTATATTATCGTAATATTGTTTGCCATTTGTTATTTTTTTATTGATATTTTTAGGCAACAACGTAGTGGCTATCGTTACAGGCAAATGAAATTGCACTCAAAAATTCTCTTCTGATTAAAATATCTTTCTGGAATGGACGAATAATTTGTTTTTTGTTTTGATGTATTTATTACAGCATATCTTCTGGATCATCAGATGGAAATTTCAATCTGGAATTGGAGTAGCTCTTCAGTGCAGCACTTGACTGTACTGACAGCATCAATTTCATTTACTGGATGACATAGGAATCGACCCCCATCTGAACAATTATATGTAGCTGTAAATAAACTGAATGTTCATTCGTGCGGGGCATTCATGTGAGGTTTTGTATAAGCTGTGGTACTGGTCAGTTTACTTCAACTGCTACGCAACATTATGATAGAATTGTTCACTTGAGGATAAAATAATTAATGTTGGCACACATTCAGAGTGTAAAGAAAGATATTCGGCTCTCCGCTCTCGAGCTATAGGAAGAATAAAGGAAGAATAACATGCAATGGTAGCCATTTTGAAAAACTTGAAAATGCCTATTATATTTTTTCAAGGGACAAATCTAAGATTGCCGTATACATTTATATTCTAAAGACATGTTTTGATTGTATCATTTTTACCATGTTTGTTTCACCAATCTGCCTGACTAAACAGCAAGACTCCAGTTTATGTATGCCAGTAGGCAGTATAGTATAGTCCTGAATTGTTTTGGCATGCTGTATATTGTTGCTACTACCGACCACCTGTAAGAAGTACAATTGCCAATAAAGTATCCCATGTACAGCATAAATATCAACCGAAAAAGTGATTGATTTTTGTTAAACTGAAATAACCTAGCCTCTTTTACAGGCTTCATAATTATGAAGATCATGACCAACTATAGGGTTCAATAAAGTGTTTAATGCAAACATAAGTTACATGAAGTTTTTTGGAAAAGCCAACTGTCATTTTTACATTCAGGATAGATTACTTCCATTTAGAACTCGTGTTGGGCGCAATTCAGTCTTTCTGCGCGGCGCGAACTGCTAATCTGCGGGAGCCGCCCATTGCGTGCGCTGCTGTGATCATGGAGAGTTTCTTTCTACATACTTCCGTAAGAAAGCTAATTTCTTTTCAAATTCTACCTTATTAGAAAACATAATATAAGAAATATAATATAAGAAATACTCGGACAAGAGTGTTTGACTTTGGTGAACAATTTGGCAGTGTGCACGCTGGTACACCTTGCTTTTTGTTTGTTTATTGAACAATAACTGTTTAAATTCGTTTATACATGTGTCATGTTTACACTTCTAGTGCTCGTGCCCCCCAAAAGGTCGCTAAAATGCGACAATTTTATATATTGTGCATGTATTATACAGGCGAGTCTTATTAATTAAGCTAATCAAAGCGAACTCAAATATCGAGTGATTTGGAAGGTATAAGCTTAAGGAATGGGTCTGATTTGATGTAGGCGTTGCGGGATTTCTCCGTTTTCCATCTTCCATGTTGTGCAACTAGGAAAGGGGAAACGCATGCGTTACTCGCTGCCGTGGCACCACCCGACCTCAGACTATGTAGGCCGCAGATTGAGACGTCGGGACTATCGGTTTGAGGGCTTCTAGGACGATCTCTCGTGTCCTGGTGTAGCTTAGCTTCTTTGATGTAGCAACGAGACCAGTTTTTGTGGCCGTCAAAGTTCTAAGAACGGGTGACTCCGAGTTGGGAGGATCGCCTAAAGCGTCGAGGTAGCGGCGAGCTACTGTGACTGGGCACGTTGGTTTAAGAAATTTGGCTATGGTTACGTCATTTCCTTGACGAAACTGACCCGTTTTGCTTTTAACCAAGTGTATAATAAGCCGGTCTGCGGTGAAGGTGCAGTCTCTGCGTCTAATGTTATTAATGTCGTCGAATCTTAAAGATCCGGCGTAGCTTATAAAGCATACAAAGAGCAAACGGAGATCTGCCAGGGTCGCATGAGCGTGCCCGTGTGTTGCCAACAGCTTCTTTAAAATGTCAGGTGTTATTGGCTCTTTCCGAACGGTTGGAGTTGCCGTCAGGCGTCTGTAGTCTTGAAGTGCATTGTTGACCATGGAGTTGTCCGTTGGTGAACTCAGGCCGGCCAAGTTATGAACCCACTTCACTGCTGCAGCGGTGGCGTCGCCAACTGTCTTTCCTCCGGAGGTGGTGGCGAGATGACACAGGTAAAGGGAAAATTGATAAGGTTCAACCGGAAAACCCGTATTCCTCGTTTTGACTTTGCCCAGATAAGCCATCTTTTCCAAATTGCTCGATATTTACGAGTTGTGGACGTTGCCTTAGCGGATAAAAGCAGGCGAGGTAAAGTGCGACTTGCTAAAACTTTTACGTCAGGATCTGTTATACTGTTCTCCGCAGATGTCCATATTTCTGTTGAAAGGAAAATAGAACAATTAACAACTGCAAGGGATTTGCCTGGTGACAAATTAAAAGGCGGTCCCCAAAACAACCTGGCACTCTTTGCCAAGAATTTGCATAACGTGCACAAATGCATAATTAATTTCTTAACGACTCGGTTGTTGCATTAGAACGTTATAAACTAGCATAAATGTTGCTCGACTAATAATAGTGCTCTGCGACTGGCAGAGAATGAAGTATAAAAAGTAAGTAACTGGAGAAAATATGTACAACGTTTAATACAATGATATTCGGTGTCGACCGCCAGCCTGATGATGAATCGCCAGTGCTCAGTGGCCACGAAAAAAAAAACCGGTGGAGGAAACGTGCATGTACGTCCCGGGCGGTCGGCGGAGGCGTACTCCCCCTTGAACCGAATATTCATTGAATATTTATACATGTATATATTTATTTATTGTTAATTATAAAGGGCGGGAATGATTGGGAAGGGAAAGGCTGTATTGATGCGTGAACGAGAGTGCGCTATCACTGTAAGCGCTCAGCTTATATGCTGGTGGTTACGTAACCACCAGGTATGCAAGTGTGGAGACACTTGCACCTGTCGTTCGAAAACGAAAAGAAATTTCACTTTCTTTCTACATACTTCCGTAAGAAAGCTAATTTCTTTTCTAATTCTACCTTATTATAAAACATAATATAAGAAATATATTATAATACAAGAGTGTTTGACTTTGGTAAACAATTTGGCAGTGTGCACGCTGGTACACCTTGCTTTGAGAGGCGCAAATGAAAGGGGAAGAGGTTTGTTTGTTTGTTTTTTGTTTGTTTGTTTTTGTTTTTTTAACTAGTAATGCCATAACTATATTAAACAAGCTTTGCTTAAATCGGCGGAAGCTTAAATTCTCAATTTCTGAAGTATTAGGGGCTTCAAATCGCCCAACACTACAAAAGGGGCTTCAAATCGCCCAACACTACAAAAGGGGCTTCAAATCGCCCAACACTACAAAAGGGGCTTCAAAACGCCCAACACTACAAAAGGGGGTTCAAAACGCCCAACACTACAAAAGGGGCTTCAAATCGCCCAACACTACAAAAGGGGCTTCAAATCGCCCAACAATACAAAAGGGGCTTCAAATCGCCCAACACTACAAAAGGGGCTTCAAATCGCCCAACACTACAGAGGGGCTTCAAATCGCCCGCGGATATCGAGGCTTTAATTTGCCTGGAAATCTATGCATCTTACCTACTTTAGGCACTTGTGGCAATAGCCGAGACTGGACGAGCAAAAATCGTTATTAGATCTCCTTAGGGGTCGTTTATGGTCGATCCGCAGTGATAAAGACAAGAACGTAGGTGATTGATTAAAAATACTGCTAATCTGTATTGGGGGAAGAGTGAACGAGATTTGTAGCAAGCGCCAATCTACAATTTAAGTGTTGAAATGACAACTGTCTGGACAAATGAAAGGCCAAAAAAATGCGGAGGGCCACTTGGGGATTACCAAGGTACCAGTGCCCTTCGACTTCTCAAGATACTTGATAGTGGGAACAATTAGGTTTACTGGGGGACACCAGTAGTTATTGTCATTCGACCACGGTTGACAGAAAGCGTCCATACCGTCAGTCCCACTACACCAAAATCTAGAATTGAACTTATGCAATTTTCGGGTGGCTGGGGAAGCAAATCTATCGATCGTGTGGGGCCCCCATAATTTGTTGACAATGTCAAAACTGGACTGGTCAATTAACCAGTCATCATAGTCAGAAAATGTACCGATACTGTCGGCTATGGAATTCATACTCCTTGGTACCCATTCATGACAAATTACGAAATCGTATTTCATCGACAGTTTAAAAATGGACAGCGCTAAATCGTGCAAATCGGATGTCATGCTTCCATGTGCCATAATGCGTGGGACGTTTGAATTGTCTGTGAACCATCGGATTTTCTGATGGGATAGTTCTTCGCGCAGGTTTAGGGCCATTCTGTATACGGCGGCTATCTCGCGCCATGTGGAGCTTCTATAGGCTCACTCTATGACCAAGTATCATATACCTTTAAGTCGGGATGTCCGACTACGTAGCCCCCGTAGCCAGTGTCGCTCGCGTCCGAGTAAATTGCAAGAGAGGGGGTGTGCTGATGTTTGATAGAAAACCCGTTTAGTGAATCAACGTTGGAATGCCAAAATTCCAATTATTGAATTACGCAAAATGGAATCGGCCCAGAGTCAAACCATGTGGATCTGGCTTCGATCGTTCTATACATGTTGCGAGTCATAAGTCTCGCCACGGGGCCGATGGCGATTGACATTAGCAATTATCTGACCGGTGATGCTGGCTAGAGACCTTACGTGAATTGGGTTATCCCGAGATTGAGTGGACAGTACGAGGTCTATAGAATGCTTGAGCTTGTCTGCTTTCTTGAATGGCACGGAAAAATTCATTGAAATCGAGTCGATGAAAATGCCCAGGAATAATATTTTAGTTGCGGGTTGCCAAGAACATTTGGTTTTAGAGAGAACAAAACCACTCTGGGTTAGTGCGTTTTTAACCACCTGCGCGTTACGTAATGCGGATTCCAAGTTGGGGGAAACAATTAAACCGTCGTCAATGTATGGGAACGAAAGAATGTCCTGTAACCGCCAGTGGTAAACGAGTGGCCTAGTCAGTTTTGTAAAGAGGTGGCAAGCTGATAATAATCCGAACGGTAGGACGCGAACAATGAAATAACGGGTTGAATTGTCTGCAAAGCGATAAGAGAATCCAAAGTATTTTTGGTGCGGGGGGGAACATGTCGACGTGGTGGTAGCCGGACTCTAAATCAAAACTCAAGTAATATTGATTGTACTCTAGCACTTGCGAGATATGTTTCAAATCTTCGTACTTAAATTTGGTTTTATATACGAATTTGTTTGGGTGACGCAGGTCTAATACCAGCCTTAACTTATTCCTGTTTGCCACTGTTAAGGGGTTGCAACGATATGGGGGCGTGTCGATTTCAGCTATGCAACGTTTACGTAACAATTATACGATAACCGATTAGACAAATTCCGTGTGTTCTACACTGGATCGATTGTTTGGGGCGTAAAATGGGGGCGGATCGAACATGAACGGTACCTTGTAACCCAACTCAATTACGTCAACAATAAAACCACTTGCTTTCAAAACAGTTTTCCAGTATATCAATCTAGGTCTCAATTTACCTTGCACTCCTTCAGGGGGACTGCAATCGCCATTGCTGTGTTCCCAGTCCCTAATCCCTAGGTGGTTTAGTTCCCTGCTGTCCTGATCGCTGAAGAGCTCGGAGAGAGGGGCAGAGTGATCTGACGTGGCCTCTAAGCGCGCACTGGAAGCAGATGCGGTTATCTGTGGCGTCTGTATGTAACCGAGTTGTTTCCGGTTAGGACACACGGGTCAGTGACGATTAAGGAGTTCGGAGAGTGTATATGATCTGTGAGATAATCCGGGTTTTATTGTCTTTGGTTGAAATGTGAATTGAAAAGTTAATTAAACCCGAAAAAAACGACAGTCATTGATGGTGGTGAATTCTGAAAAATAGAATTAAATACATATAATTAAATATTTGTACAATGAATTTCAATAACTTTACAATTATTGTACATTATTCAATTTATATTTAGGGATCAACAGTGCATCCCTTTAAACATTAAAACTGATGTGTAGCAAATGTAGCTTCATTTGCGCCTTGTAATAATAATATTACCAAAACAGTCTACCGCTTAAAATAAAACAGATACGAACTATAGGTGAATGACGTACCCCATGTCACGTTGCCGGCCATATAACTATAAGGCTCAAAAGAAGAGAGCACGGTCACTCGTATGACAAGTAAAGGTTGCTGCAATATAGAAATACACGTATTTACAATAAATATCGGCGATAGATACGTTTGAGTTTGTTATTAATTAAGAATGTAATTTGGAAAGAAACAATTTACTGTTATAATTATAAATGTTTGTTTGTATAACAGCCAGATTTTAGCACAGTCATTATTTTGCAACATTAGATTCATTCCATAGAAGTAAACTATACGAATACAAATAAAATCTCATTAATGTTGTTACAGTCAAAGCACTTACCGGAAAAGCTGTGTGCTCTACACCTTTGCCTCCGTTTGCCTGATGACAGATGATCGGCAAATAAGGATAATATTAGCCGTAATTAAGCTAAGGTGTTCTCTCGGCAATCGTCGAGAGAGAAGTGTTCGTTTACACCTCCTTGAACGAACGAGAATATTTAAAAAGAATGTCCGGCATGTCAACGCCCCAAACAAGAATTTTTAAAGCGCCCGCTAAAAGTTACGCAACAAATTAAAACTACGCTGGTGGCGCTGTTTAACAAGCTTATTACAAACCGCTGGCGGCGCTGTTTCGCAAGCTTTGCCACACGCGCGCCATGTAATGTATACAAACAAATATACATACTGTACTGTACAACACAAAAACAATGTCGGGACCTGGCAGCATACGTCTGGCTGGTCACATGTAGTAGGGACAAAAAACGGCTGCTGCATATTTACGAAGCCAGGCGTTGCCCTGGTAGGATATGGTACGGTGGTGACGGCCTTCGTGCTGGGGCGCTTCGTGGATGGCTTTTTGGCGGCAGCTGCTTTCTCGGCCTTTCTAATGCGCTTTTCGTCGTCGGAATTTTCGGCGAGGTCGTCAGCTATGTATTCTTTTACAAGACCCCAACCGAGATCCGATCGATCTGCCAAGCGAATTAGCTTTTGCCTGTCCTTAGTCTCCTTGATGGCCACTTTAAGGCTGGTCTTGGCACTGTCGATGTCCAAAAGTTCTAAGGATTGCAACGATGCTTCGATGAGGGCCAGGGCCTTATCGCAATGGTTGTATTGCTGCTGATTGCCTTGTTTCTTGAATGTGGGGACGTCCGACAGGCGCTGTCTTTTGCAGGCTGACTGCACGCGAGTGTCCAAGGAGTTGGAGAGGTCGCGTATGGCCTGGAGGACTTCCTGGTTTCCGCCAGTGGGTTGGTTGGTGTCGTCGTCGTCAAACATTGTACTTGTAGCGGTGTATGGGTAGCGTACTGAAGAGCGCTGCAAAGGCTGTACCGATGCGTGAACGAGAGTGCGCTATCCCTGTAAGCGCTCAGCTTATATGCTGGTGGTTACGTAACCACAGGTATGCAAGTGTGGAGACACTTGCACCTGTCGTTCGAAAACGAAAACAAATTTCAGGTATCGTAGGCCCGAATCGGATTGCGCTGCATTGGCTGTCGGTTGATCGTGCCTCAATTGGCCGATTGTGCCACCACCAGTCGATTGCCTTCTATTTATTTCTTCCATTTAGTTCCAATGCACGAGTAAATTGGGGGTTGTTCTGCAAAAGATAAGTAAAAACTGAGAAATAGGCTGACGGTACTTGTGCAAATGCATTTTTAATAGCGCAGATTTAGAGACTGCGCCCAACATTCTGATTTTGGACCCCAAAAAGTAGGTTATGTTCCATTCCCTGCATCCGACAACATTGATTTTCGGATTCAGGACATCAAACTGAGTAGAATCACACAATTTTTATTTTTGTTCCCAAACTGGTACCACGAATTTCATTTTCTGAGCATATTTTTGGGTCACGTAACACGGCCTATCAAGCCTTTAAACAATTCGATGTTTGCAGTTAACCAGCTGAAGACTCAACCAGAAGGTCTACGTGCTCTTTTTCGTCCTCCAGCACTTTGCCAACGGTGACTTCAGACATGACCAACGCGACAGACCGTGCGAACTGTGCAAATCTCGACGTGAACGCGTACACATTGTGTTTGTACAAAAATCATGTACAAACAGGAATTGCACGAAAATAATAAAACGGTCATCTATTTTTAGAGCCGGTTCGTGACATCATCAAAATAGGCTTGCCCCAGATGCTCCCGACGGCTTTCGTTTTAGTTTTGCTCTGGGGAAGGATTTTTTGTCATTATATATTTTTGTTAATACACATGTACTACAACATTAATTAAAGTTTTCCCCATCGATGTGACTGATATTAAGTTGAATGGGGAATTTGTTATATCGAATAACACAACAGTACATTTGACTAAAGTCATAAAAACGAAATCGAATGACCATTTTCAGCAGAATTCGATTTCGCGCGAAATAATAATGGCGCGGTATTTAAAGTGGCTGCTTATTTGCCGATATTGACTGGGAAAACCTTTAAATTGATTTACAGAAAGCACAATAAAATAACATTACATGTCATCCAAGTAGATACTATCGGCGATTTTGTTGGCTACCTTTTTTAAGACTGGATTAAAATCATCACAATAATATCTGGGGGCGATCCATTGGGGGGGGGGGGGGGTATGGATTAGTATGTGAAATAGAGGAAAGACAACAATACAAATGCACTGTACAGTCACAACATTTACCATTAACCAACAAGTTCTTTATTAACATTACACATGAGGAAATCCGAATACTCTTATTAGGTAATTGCATATTGTATGACCTATATTGATGCAGTTTATATGTCAGCTAACTACGTTTTATTTATTTCAACTGTGTTTTTCTTCTACCAAAATACCAAAACTACCAAAGTTTATTTCAAATGCGATTTATGTAAATGTTTTATTGTATACACGCTTTAAACTAAAGTGTTGAATCAACTTTATAAGTGTGAGGTGACTGACTACTCTTTAAAAGTTGAGATTACAACCATTAAACTGATGAATTCAACACGTTGAATGTTGAATTCATTCGTTCTATGTATAACATTCTACCTTTTAGAGAGTAGTCACTGACCGCACGCTTATAAGGTTGATTCAATACTTTAGTTGTAAGCGTGTACTTAACTTACAGTGTGGGCCCGTATCATACAATTAAAACTGACATTGCGGCCTGACATTACCCAGACCATCCTTACTAACACAGTTATAAAGTCTGTGATATATTTTAAACAAGATGTCGGCGTACTTTAATACTTAACACCAATATACCACAAGGTGTTGCGGAGGTCGCAGGTTCAATTCCCGCTCCTGTCAGTTTTCTTTGTTCACTGTAATATACTTTAATACTTGTACAATTCAAAGTATATTTTTCGTGGAATTTGAACAATACAAGGTCTAACTGTAATGACACTGGGGGTTAAAAACTCCCAGTATTCGGGCGTGAATCGCCGAAATATACATGTTGGGGCAGATATTGAACAATTAAATAAAAACAACTCTGTTCACGGAATTTAAATGTAAGCCTAATGTGACAAACATCTCTAATTACTGCGTCATTACACATGTGAGCATTTTCAATATGTTAACATTTGTTAAAATCTAATGAACCCAGCAAACAATCAACTTTAACATGGCATATACATTTACCCTTTGTTGTTTATATTAAAGTGTTGTGTCATTGTAATGAACAAAATTACGTGTAGAAATAATGATGTAAATTATGTGATACATGTATACACATATTTTGTATACGTGATAAGCAACCTGGAATATTGTCGCGCAGCGCAGTGTCCCTAGATCTATTTTCATCAACTTGGTATCAATCCGTGCGCCAAACATGAAGCTAAATACACAATACATTACATTACAAACTACGTTACAGCGTGAAGCATGCATGTTGGTTCCCAATGCCTCACCGTGACGTGTCACAGTGTGAGATACACTGTCTCGGACAGTTTCAATGTTTCAAAGACCTCTTGAAATTAATCCTTTACTATTTAAAGAGTACTCGAATTTACAACACATCAAATCTTTCGTTAATGTTTTTCAAATTAAAAAACAAATAAAAACCCATCACCGCTGCCAATATAATAGCCAATAATTATACACCCTAATAAGTTTTCGCGGTAAATTTCAGCAAATGAGCAGCCAATTAAATGTTTATATTTAATTGGTATTTGTTTTGTTTTGAACCATTCACGTTTACTATTGTTTGGGTGTTTCTTTGGTTTTTGTATCCTAGTTTCTTATTGTTTATTAATGTTGTCTCGTGTGCCAATATAAAGTGAACCGTATTTACGCATTTAGCATTCTACAAGAACAAATTAACAGAGCGGGTTTCTTTTTCTTTCAAAAATTACGGAAATACCTGCCAAAATGACCGAGCATACTTGTTGAATTATTAAATAAACTGAATGGTTATTTTGTTAAATCGAATGACACAACAGTACTTTTGTCCAGTTCGTTGGCGCGGTGGTTAATTCGACTGCTCATTTGCCGATATTGGCCAGGAAAACACATATTGTATTTAAGAATATCCAATGGTACTTATTTCCAAACATACAAACATAATTGCTTCGTAATACTAAAAACTAATTCGGTTTACAACCACGATTCAATATTTAAAAAAAACCTTCACCTTTAAAATACACCAGTCAAGTTACACACACTAATACATGTATACTTTTACCTGTGTATATTCATCATTTTAAAATATTTAATGCAAAATATAAAATGTTACTCTTTTTTTTCCCCAAGGCTCGTTTATACCAATTAGCACCTGCCCTACACTGGGTATGTAAATAAAAACTAGTATTTGCTTTTATTACCAATGTTCAACCATTTACCATTCCTTCGTTCTCACATATTGCTTCAAATGCTCACCTAGTTACAGTTTCATAAGATGGGACAATACTGAGTTTAAAGTGTATACACGTCGGTGAATAACACAAATCTGATATTGAATTGACATCCCTCGACGCAAATATTCCATCTCATGAAACATTTGTCAGCGGTACTCACTGCTAATCAGTTTCCAACCGGCCAGCCGACCCACAGACATATAAACCCATTAACCGCCAGGTCCTATTCAAAACTACACTATGATTTCGTGATTCGCGCGGCGCCTGACTAAACACCAACTATGGGCAAATTTACCCATCAGTATATTGAATGTGCGCGCACCCCAAGAGTTCCAGTCAAATAATTATATGAAAGCATTTATCGATTTAAAATGAAAATTACACAATATTTTATCAGAGACCATGTTATAGATTAAGCATATCCAATATAGATTAAGCATTGCCCAGTGTGCGCACAGAACGTAAAAACGCGCGGTGCGTTGCATGTCTAATGAAAGATATTGTACACAATTATAATATTGTTATGGAGGCGCATATAACTCGTCGGTTAACGGTTACGCCCAACCATCCACTGACGCGTCGTTTTGCCCATACTTTGTTTTCCAATCACGGTTTTGTGCACACGACTGGCGGTCTATGCGTGTATATGTCTGTGAACCGACCCCAGCTAGCTCGGTGATCGAGTGGTAAGATGTCTGCACTAGAAAACAGTGATTTGGGGGAAAGAATACCCCGAGACAACACCGAGAACACAGTGTAAATACACGTCGGTAAAGAGCCAAAACGAATGTACATCCCCCGATTATTATTGTCATGAACCACTCGACTGTCAGTGCAATCAAACCAAAGTATAAAGCATTTGCTGTCATTTTACTTAGCAAATGCTGAAGAGTAAAACTTAACTTTAATTCTTACAAAATTCAAGCATTTGTTTTATCTTAATGTTTTTACTTCAAAGTAAATGTGTTGCTGTTTGCGTCCAATACTTCCTAGCATTTGCTATACGGCCTATTGACTCGTGAATCCGCCAATCACATAGTAATCGGACGGTTTAGAGACAATTGGAGAGGGCAGGATGTGGTGGTACACGGACTAATGGGTTAACCAAAACACGTTTCCTATCAATCCAAGCATACCATGTGTCCATAAAACCGAAGACCTTTAGAAGTGTGCCACGGAAATATTTTCACTGTCTCGCGATCAAAATGGAACACAGTCGGCAATTAATTTGTCTGCAAAATCACCAATTGAATTGCGCAACTAGGAAAACCTAAATTGCACCATTCTTTCTTTATCGTGTTTAATATATAATATTCCTGTTGGTCGAAGTTTGAAACAAACAGTTCTAATAGTCCATGTAACTAATGTCCAGAATAGCCTGTTCATGTATTTATACAATTTACCTTTTGTGTGAAGTTTAATTATCAAGTTCTTTTATTAATTGCATTACGCTGAAAACGAGACGAAAGTTGCTATCTGTTCCTAAGTTATAGTAGTGATGTGGCCTCGTGGTTTAGAGCATTGAATTTGTAATCTGTATAAAGCTGCATGTTGTGGGTTCTAAGGTGGCCTGGGACTACGGTGCGTGTGCCCTTGGGCAAGGCACTTTGTCACCCATTGCTTCTCTCCACCCAGGAGTAAATAGGCACCTGTGAGGGCAGAGATGGTTATTGTTGTTGATTTAGCTACTTTAATTTGCGCCGAAATGGTAGCATTGAGCTGTGAACTCCCCACGGAGCTGAGATGGTATTTGGAATGTTTCGTGGGCCTAATGACCGGGGTAATAATGCGACATTTGTCGTAATTCAGCTTCATAGCTGCCAGTAAAGATTATTAGCCCCATTATTTGTATTATTATTATTATTTTTGTAGTATGATGCGATTCATCCTAATGAGGCAAATCTTATAACATAATGTGCAAATAATCCGGTTTTCAATTTGCGGAATTCAATCGGTAATTTTGCAGTAAATTTGATGCCACACCAAGTATGCGTCTTTTATGAGACACCCTGGATAATATCAAAACTAATAAATCTATCATAATGTAAGCCAATAATAATATACTGATAATTAATAATAACATTGTAATAACTGATTCTAACCGTCTTCAAAAGGCTTGTAAACATTAAGTCATTGTAACAAAATATATAATTATACTACACCATATACAACCCTGCTTAATATGATTTATTATTAAATAATAGTAATTATTAATTATTATTAATAGTAATACGATTATTATAGAGGCAGAATTATTCTGTAATTATAAAAAGTGAGTATGAATACCTGAAGACCAACAAAAAAAAATTAAAATATGGTTTGAAGTCATTCAAGCAAGTATGTTTAAACCCGGCTGATGGGCCTGGACACGTTAGTATTGGAGCAGAAGGCGAGGGCATTAACAATGTTCAGGCCCATGAGCCGGTTTTAAAAATACTTCTTTAAAACTAGCCAACACATTTTTATTCCGATTTATCAATTCCTTTTTGTCAAAAAGTCAAAACAAGGAAAACATGCAAAAATGCCCAACGATTTTGTGCAACAATTTTACCTCGTTTTTTGAGAAACAACCCTCCAGTTGTGTATTAATATTGTATGTGCCTCGCGCCCTTCCATTGTGGGGATAGACGCGTGTATGGTAGACGCGTGTATGGTAGACGCGTGATATGGCATCGAACATAGAGCTATATTAAATTTAATATAGCTCTATGCATCGGAATTATTACGAACTCATTGGTTCTATTGCGCATGCTGTGGAAGGTTTTAACCAAAGAAAAGGACGATGGAGCGGAATTCATAGGAGTCAAAATTTAACGTGACACCTAAAAGCGTTTAAAACTGGCTTGGCCCGGCATGTTTTATAGGCCGTTTAAACGTACCCGCGTGTCGGGCTTTCGACCAATAGCAATGGAGAAACTGTTTCTGGTATTTATGAATGAAAGTCAAATAGGGAAATTACAAAATAGGCATACTAAGAAAACAGGGTCGTTAGAATAACCTACTCCATAACCTAAATTTACAAAACGCTACAAAATACAAAGGTATGAATACCGAGCGAATCATACATGTTAAGCCGTGTAACTGTTCAGTAACAAATATCTTTTTTTTTGTTCCCCATTTATTAGCAAATTAACAAAATCCAAATGGATTGTATAATGTCTACATTATATGCACGTGTTTCAAGTTAGAAGGAACCCTTCACCATCTAAAGCGAATATAACATACCTTATGCTGTTAAGTAATTAAGTATTTAACGTATCTGACCTGAATCTACGTATTGATTCGGACACAAAAGCACGTTGATAATATTGTTAAACTAACTCGGAGTTGGACGTGATTTGCAATCAGAGTCTTCTGTACACTTGTATGCAAGTCAATGGTAGCTGTGTGTACATACTCATTACTTCTAGTTGAAGTACTCCGCCAAGTCCAACGTACCTAATTCTTATTCTTACATTGTAAAAACTACAGCAGTAAATCTAATACTATAGGTGTCTACATACGACACCCTGTTTCTAAATTCGGTACCCTACGGAAGCCCGTTAGGGCCAGGTACCTCTTTCTCTTTCACAGAGGTTCGTTTCTCTTTCACAGAGGTTCGTTTCTCTTTCGCGGTGGTGCGTTTCTCTTTCAGAACGTGTGTCTCTCTCTTTCAAGGGGCAAGTCCATTTTTCACAGGGGTGCATTTATCATGTATTGCGATTAAGTCGCGGCCGCGAGTTAGTATGTCGCGGCCGCGACTTATTATGTCGCGGCCGCGACTTAATTATGTCGCGGCCGCGACTCCCCAACTCGCGGCCGCGACTTAATTATGTCGCGGCCGCGACTTAATTATGTCGCGGCCGCGAGTTGGGGAGTCGCGGCCGCGACATACTAACTCGCGGCCGCGACTTAATCGCAATACATGATAAATGCACCCCTGTGAAAAATGGACTTGCCCCTTGAAAGAGAGAGACACACGTTCTGAAAGAGAAACGCACCACCGCGAAAGAGAAACGAACCTCTGTGAAAGAGAAACGAACCTCTGTGAAAGAGAAACGAACCTCTGTGAAAGAGAAAGAGGTACCTGGCCCTAACGGGCTTCCGTAGTACCCCGTATGGTGGTAAACGTTACTGGTGTAATCCTACACCCACATGGTGGTATATTAACACCGTAGTGTTTGAGGTGTATTAAATGTACCGCATAATTAGATTACTTTACTTGTTTACTTAGGGACTTCCTTATTGGCTATGTCTGGTTTCCTACCAGAAATCTACACAATAAATGCAAATGAGTTGCTTAGTTATTTGTGCCCGATATCCGTGTGCCAGTTTCTTTTAACTTGGCAGGAATGTGACGTACGATTTTGGTTGCGCAACAGAGAGCAAAAGATGTAGATTTTCATACAACCTAAAACCCCGGTCAAATTCGCCCCGGTATCTGGGTTATATTAAGCCTAATCACACTGTTAAAACAAGTGATCCTCGGATTGCGAGTGTCGCCTTTTTCCGAGGTCGATCATTATTATTATGTTTTGTGTTCCGAGGTGGTAGTTTAAAGATTTCATGGCCAAACCTGTATCTGTACATCAACTTCAGATACTCACTCGAAGTCTGTAACTGTCAAGCGGGCGGAATTCGCTGTCCGTATAGACAAACACGTTTGGCCCATAATTCTTTAAACTACCATATCTCAGAGAAAAATTACGCATTTACATTCAGTTTTCTTCACTTATGTTTAAAGATCACCATTTTAGTAACATTAAGTTCAATTCCTGAAATATTCGTTAAAAGTAGCTGAAAATTGCTGTCAATTTTTGATTTTGTTTGTTACCACCCTGTTGTGCTTTAATTCCCTGATTTGAAATGTCATAGACCGAGTGTACTGTAGAGTGATTACGTTGTACACGATAACTTTGAACAAAATAAACATTTTAGATAATTTATGTTGGTACCCCAATGAGCCAAGTACCAACATTTCACCAGGGCTTTGGAATTTAATCACGAGAAAGTCATTTTGGTCTTGTTCCCTAAATGTATTTTATAAATTGTTAAACATTTTAGATAACTTATGTTGGTACCCCATTGAGCCAAGTACCAACATTTCATGCTGATCGGCAGCAGCGTTCCAGGGCTTTTGAATTTATTCACGAGAAAGTCATTTTGGTCTTGTTCCCTAAATGTATTTTATAAATTGTTAACTGTTGAATGGGATGGTGCCAGACTATTTTATTTAAATGTGGCTAAAGCTATTGACTCAATAGTTTTAGCCACATTTGAAAAAAATGAAAGTGAGATGAGAATGCAAAACAAATGCCTGAGAGGTACGTAATTTTAAATGATTCACTAGAGAAGACTGGTATTAATTTATAATTACCTTTAGGTCATTGCTTTCATTTCTATTCGAAAGTTCAAAAAAATGAAAATGTTTACCTCACTTTCAATCTAATATTGCCGACTCGTGAATAAAGCCGATAGACGATGTGCCCTCTGACGTCACGTGTTTGTATTATGTTCTGCATACAATTGTGATTAGGAGTGACGTCGCAGGTCAGATCACTTTTGAAATATGCGACCTTTTATGTCACTTCTTAACAAATTATTTTAAGGAAAAACGTGAAGCGAGCGCATACCATACGGCGGTGTACGTGTAAACAAAGGGCACACAATCTATTACAAGAAGTTCCATATATCAGTCGGGTGCAATTCCAAATATGGTATCCTATTACATATTCATGAATCCTGTCACATGGTACCATACCACCAATCAGTGACAGCAAAATGTGACCAGAGGTCGAGTGCGGTTGTTTGTGCACACACTTCATTACTGGAGTAATATGTAGCATGCACGTGATGTTATTTCTAAGCGCGCTGATTGGATAAACGACGTCTTCATGAATAATGAACAATGAAATACTATATTTGGAATTACACCGGACTGTATAGGGGGGACACTGTGCGCCCTCTCCCGTCCTGATAAGGTCAACAATGAAATACAATCCAATTACTACTAATAACAAAGTTCTCGCTGCCGGCCAACATGCGCAGTTTGTCTGCGTCTGGCAGTTTTAGTAGTAAAATGCGTCGTCATATCGTTCCTGATCCATTCTGCGCATCTGTAAAATGAAATCAAAATACAACAGGCAATAATTTACAAAAACCTTTTGAGGTAACTAGTAGTGGCAGCGGCGCGTGTGAATTGAAACCAGGTCTAGCCTTTTTGATTTATGTAGAACAGTCGTCTGAACCTTTGCAGTGTTATGCAAATAATCAATGTTTATGGGTGCAATAGAAAGAATGATTTTATTTTGTGAAAGGTTGAATGAAACAGTCAATCTTTCACCTCACGAATTATAAAAAAAAAGTTTTATACAACACCTAAATGCATATAGATCCGTCATTTCATATTTTATGAAAATAATAATAAGGCTTAAATGTATATACACCATTTGGTAATTGCTTGAATTTTCAGGAATGGGTGGATTTGGGGGTTGTATTTTATAGTGCATATCGTTTAACTGACCTGTCCGAAGTTTTACAATTGTAGATGCCAAGAAAAACAAAACAAAAAAAGGCGTTCATTTGTAATGTTATTTTTCGCGATTAAGGAAAGCAATGATAGGATAGCTAGCGCAATTATTTTGCTGAATGCCTAGAATGATTACTTCTTTCAAATGAGTAAGATATTTCTTATTAATGAAGTCGTAACAAAGGTCGATGTCTGCAAATGGTGTATATGACATTCTACATCAATGTTACTTCACACAGTATCAGTATACAGTTGGTCCTGTACATGTAACGTAACGCTGTAATCTATTAGCAAAGTGCATACCCCACGATTGATATCGGAGCGTGTGTGCAATAGAGCAAAACAAATGAAACCAAATTGCACGACATTGGACGTAAATTATACAATGCGATATAAATTATTCAACGATCGAATTGCACCATTAAAATGAACTGACAAATTTGTTGAACGCGTGCGGTCAACAAATTACATCTTGGAAATAATGTATTGCGTGTTTTTAGGCGACTAAAATGAGGTTGTGACTTGACAAGTTATTGCATGGGAACTATTAATAGGTTGATCTCAGATTAAACGGATTAGGCGATGTCGTTCCAACCTACAGACCTGTCATTCGAAGCAGTGTTAATTCACACTGCTCACTGATCGAGGGTAATCGCAACAGTCTAGGTTATTCAGCCACACTTTAATATAGCACTACAGTAAGTTTTCAGCTCACAAAGAAGTATCTATTGCACGTAGTAGTTTCTGGCCAATAAGCAAAAACAAACCTTACCAGGGCGATTCCAGGGATGATGTATGGTAAGGAGAAATTGGGGTTGCGATCTCGGTAATTTGGCCGATATGGGCGGTCGTCATTCTTAAAAAAAGAAGAAGAGAGAAGACACCAATTCGTCACCGTTTTTGCAAAGAGAGAAAAGTCTGTCTGCGGAGTAACTTAAACAAAACCATGTTTTGAGAAAATCGAATTTAAAGTTGGTATATTTTAGCATCGTACATTTCGCTGTAATGTTGGCCTAACTAGTGAAACTATACCAAAGAACACATCGTAAATGCCCTAAAACCCCACAAAATAACATTCACATGAATTCATTAAAACCATTTAATTAGTTGTGAAGCATTTCATCACTTTGTGAAAACGCTAAAATGCGTTTGGCAGCAGTCTTGTCCGGGCAAAATGACTTCAGCCTCTTCGTGATAAACGTTACGCGCAAAGTACATGTACTGTCCGCTATATGGTGTAATAGGGCAAAATGCATTTTTGCCTGTTCATGAAAACGGTAAATGTAGTTTTGCCCACCGCGCGCGCGCTCAAATGCATTATTTTAACCTCTTCGTGAAAACTTTACGCACAATGTACACGCCATGATATATAGAGTGAGTTGAACCTGGTCGAGGTACGCGGTACCTTGTGAGGATTACCCTGGGCATATTTAATTACCTAATTGTTAAGTGTTTATTTAACTTTGCTTTACTCTGTACTTGTTACACTATTGCATAAGAATTATTAGGACCAACTGAGTAGTGCTCCGTTTACATTATACTAATCACTCAATCAGAAAACAGTGGTATATTTCCACCAAACAAACTGCCCCTATAGGCTAAGTCCGCCGTTCGTTAATTGCCCCCTTCCCCCAACCTTGCGTCTTGACAGGCGCTCATCCTTGCGCGAGGCTACTACATATTTATGTGTGGGATAATAGGTGTTGGTAGGAGTCCTGGGATAAATAAGACCAATTCCCTTTAAAAAACAATAGCTGCATATAAAGCTAAACCAAGACAACCTGTAGTATTTATTGTATGGTTCAGTTCAGTTCAGTTCAGTTCAGTTTATTTTCCACAGTACCAATAACATAGAAAAACATTTAGATTAAAGGTATAGATAAGGCAAAACATAAGTACATTGTTAAAAAGATGGATGATACTGCGGAGGAGCCCATAAAGAAGCAAAGCTTGTAAGGAATGGGCTCCTGAAAGCATGTATGTACATTGAGCCGAGTAGATGTGGGTTTGTTGACTAGGAAACAAGTGTACAAGAAATCGCATACTCGTAATTGATCCCCAGAATATGGGTTCAATGTACATGCTGCTAACAATGGACATATTAACACAAAAAGTGACAAATAACAACGGACATAAACAGTATACTACGACAGGTCAGCAATGGAGGTACAATGTGCATGATAAATTAAATAAATCATCAAATTAATAGTAGGATTTCAACAAAGTAGACTTATGTACATGTTTAAAAACGGGAAGATTTTTCGAAGTTTTAAGTTGTTCATTTAACGAATTCCAAAGCTTGGGTCCCTCATATTTGACTGTTTTGTGCGTAAGAGAAGTACGAGCATATGACACGTGAAAATTGGCGGCTTGGCGAGTAAAATGAGAATGAATGTCACGGTTGTGGGTAAATATATTTGTGATTGAAGATGGTAAAGTATTATGGGTAGATTGATACATGAGAGACCCAACCTGATAGTATACATATCTTTAACTTTAAGTGTTTTATGTTTACAAAAGAAGGGATTTGTATGTGAATTAAAGTCAGCAAAATTAATAGTGCGTAATGCCCGCTTTTGTAGAAGTAACAGCCTGTTCAATTTAGTAGTTGAACTGTTTCCCCAAGCAAGTATTCCATAGTTAAGATATGATAAAATTAATGAATTATAAAGAGAATCTAGAACACTAGTAGGAACAAAGTTTTTTATCTTATTAATCACACCAATATTTCTAGATATTATTTTGCATAAATGGTCAATATGATTATTCCATTTTAATCCAGAGTCGATAAGCAAACCCAAAAATTTACAGCAATCCGTTTTTTGGATAACAAAGTTGTGAATTTTTACTTCACAAGGAATTTCAGTGGCAGAATTGCTGAACAACATGAAGTTGGTTTTTGTAATATTTAGAGATAGCTTATTGACATTAAACCAATTAGCAACAGATTTGAGTTCAATATTGACCTTATTGATAAGATAAGTAAGGTTACTATGAGAACAGAATATGTTTGAGTCATCGGCAAACAATATAAAAGAGAGTTCCTCAGAGGATTTGATAAAATCATTAATGTATATTAAAAAAAGCAAGGGTCCCAATATGGATCCTTGAGGTACACCATGTGAAAGGTTTCTAGAGTTTGAATTAATACCATTAATAGATACATACTGGGATCTGTTAGAGAGGTAACTCCTAAACCACTGAAGAGAAATTCCTCGAATACCATAATACGAAAGCTTATACAATAAAATATCGTGGTCAATTGTATCGAACGCCTTTGAGAGGTCAAGAAATATCCCCAGTGTGTGCTCAGAGTCATCAATTGCTTCAGAAACCTTATCAATAAAATCTAAAAGGGCATGAGAAGTTGAATGTTTACTACGGAATCCATATTGGGATTTAGACAAAATATTAAATTTATCAAAAAATTTAATAATACGTGCATATACACATTTTTCTAAAATCTTAGAAAAACATGAAAGTAATGATATAGGTCTATAATTATTGACACTGTTGGGATCGCCTTTTTTATAAACTGGAATAACTTTAGCAATTTTCAATTGAGATGGTACAACACCAGTCATAAAGGAAGCATTTATTATATGTGTAAGTGGTTCGCATATGGCTAAAATAGAATTTGTAATAGTAATCATGCTAATTGAATCGTGACCAGAGCTCTTTTTATTTTGTAGGTTATTAACTATGTCAATAACTTCATATTTATTTACTGGGGTTAGAAATAATGATTTATTATTTGGATTAGACAGGTACTCTGTAAAGCCAGGGGAAGATTGACAAGGTAAGATTTTACTAGCAAGATTTGGACCGATATTGGTAAAATAATCATTGAAACAATCAGCAATTTCATTAGGATTCAAAATTATATTTAAAATACAGTTAATTACTTTCCAAGTGTTCCGAATACTGTTTTTTTCCTTTTCAAATTGTTGGGCATAATACATTTTTTTAGAAGCACGCAAAAGGCTAGTAAGTTTGTTTTTGTATTGAGTATACTTATTTTTGCGTAGGGTTGTAGGATTAGACAAATATTGACGATAGAGTTTATTTTTCTTATTAATTGATTTAATAAGTGCAGAAGTTATCCATGGAATATTTGATGATTTTGTACGACTGCTATTGCATTTTTGAGATTTGAGTGGAATGTCTTTATCATAAAAATAGTTAAATCTATCCATAAAGGTATTAAATGCAACTTCTGGATTATCGCAGCAGAAAACATCATCCCAATTAAGACTAAGTAGGTCCTCGTTAAATCTTTGAAGATTGAATTTAGAGAAATTACGATTAGGAAATGGATTGTGATTAATGTTATTGGAATCATTCGAGTTTGGGGACTGAATGTACATAAAAATTGGCAAGTGATCAGTAATATCAGACAATAAGATGCCAGATTTGGGACAGGGTAATATATTACAAAATATATTGTCTATAAGGGTGGTGGAGGTATCAGTAATACGGGTAGGTTTATCAATTAATGGGAGAAAAGAAAGGGTCGTTAATAAATCAATGAAGGACTGGGAATTAGAATTTGAATGATTGAGCAAGTTGATGTTAAAATCGCCAGTGATAATACAAGTTTTTTTTATGTGGGAACATACATGTTGAAAAGTGGCCATAAACTCATCATGAACAATGGAAGGTGCTTTGTATACAACACCTACAATGATATTTTTAGATTTTGGATTAGAAATTTCAACAAATAAAGATTCCAATGTGTCATTAGAAATATTTAGTTCCTCTCTAGCAATAACATTCAATTCAGTGGAGATATAAAGGGCAACCCCACCCCCAACTTTAGTGCCGTGTCTATTGTTCACAATCAGCTCATACCCAGGCAAGGAATAATAACTATGGGGAACAGTTTTTAACCAAGTTTCAGAAAGTGCAATAATAGAGAATTTATGTTTTATTGAATTCAGAAGAATTTTCAGGTTTTCAAAATTTTTGTTGAGACTCCGAATGTTAATATGTAATACGGAAACATCCAGATCATTCGTCATCTTAGGAAACTGTTCAATAGAGTAGTAATTAGAATTATTTGATAAACTAAACAGATTGTTGGTGTTAATGTCATCTTCATCAATTAAACGATTAGGGGCAGCAATATTTTAATGAAGATTGAAGACTATTGCTGACCTGTAAACTAAATACAATACACATCAATAACAAGGACCAGAACAGTTCACAGATAGACATACACATAGTTATAAGTAGTTTCATGGTACGCAAGTTACAGTTACAGTACATAGATTGACACACGTAATCATTGCTACCGTAAATTACCCTAAAAGACAAGCATCAAACGGATTCAAACCTTATTAATTTTGTTCATTTTAAGCACAGAAATACAGTAGTTGGTGTATTTGCATACACAGGAATTAGTATTTTTTGGTAAAATCATTATTTTGGGTGAATATTTATTATATTAATTTTAATTTTTTTATTTTTTCTTCCATTATACAATTTAAATTAATTTTGATTTCTGGGATTCATATTTAGTATTTTATAAAATTGTATCAGTTTGATACTTGACATAGTTTAATTATAACCACCAGTTGATAATTAATTTTGGCTAGATATTTTCAGTTTCAGATCAAACTAAGCGTATTTCTGATGCATGAGGAGTATATTTCTGACCGTTTATGTAGAGATGACCACTGCGAAACACAGGTTTCTTGCCTGCTTGATATGCCCTCTTCATGACGTCTCTCAGACCTCTTTTGGTAGTTACATCAGCTGGTGGTAGATCCTGTAGCATGAAATTCCCATGTTTAGATAGGGATTCCTTGCCACGTTGCATCACAGCTTGTCGTTCAGGTCGATAAAGAAACTTGGCTAATATATGCCGAGGCTTATCTGCTGGGGTTTTAGGGATGCGTCCTGAGCGATGGGCATTTTCTATCTCCGGTTTCAGATCACAAACTTCTGCCAGAATTTCCTTAATTTTCTCATATGGGTGTGATGGAGATTCATTCGCAAGTTCTGGAATACCTCCAAATCGAAGATTGTAGCTCCTTGAATATCGCTCCAGATTCAAGGTGGACTCCTCTAGTTGAATCAGTTTAGTTTTTGCAGATTCCAGTTGGGAAGTTGTTTCAGTTAACTTAGCTGAGAGTGTCGAGTTGACTTTCTGAACATCCTCAACACTTTGGGAGGTGAAAATGACCGATTTCTCAAGCTGCAGGTGTTTTTCCTCTATGCTTCCCATCCTCAGCAGAAGCGATTCTTGGTTCCTAATCACTAGGTCTAGTTTATCTTGGATCCCCGATTTCAATTCAGTTAGCTCTTGTCTAATTATAGCACGGAGACTGTCGGAATTAGACACCGATATCGTGCCATCCTGGTAGTGTACATCATCGCATTCAGTCTCAGTCTCGACTGGCCGTTTTTTGTCTTTTCTTGGCCGCATATTGGTGATTATGAAAAGCTGAGGTTTACCTCGACTTGAAGATAACACAAGGTGTTAAACTGTCCAGGTATTTGGGCAATCCAGCCATGGTAAAAGTAGATAATGTGGTGGAATTTGATTGAATTTACGGAGCAGTTTTAAAAAACGTGTCAGTCCATAAGAGCGCCCTCTGGAATACTGGAATAGTAGGTTAGGCCTATCGTAGCATACTTAAAGTAAAAGTGAAATAATGTTAAACACAGATGTCAATCATTCCTACATCAAACTCAACACTTCGAAACAAATATGAAAGACACTGGAACGCATGAGTGCAGATAAATCGTGTGCGAAGATTAATATTGTATACAGTATGTCTCGAAAAATTCAAACAAAATATAACGGAATGCGTAACCAACAAAGATAAGCATACGTATGGTTTAAAAGATACATTTCCAATTTTAAATGAGACATCCAACATCCAAATATGATAATGTTTGACACAGTTATGAGTAATTTCCCAAGAAAAGTCACAATGGGACCTAGTTTTCAATTTTAGGCGTTGGGACTAAGGTAGCCTACTTACCTGTGTTGAGCTAATTGCCTGGCCTGCATTGCAGTGCATTGCAGAGACTGTCTTTAACGAGTACACAAAATCCATGTTTACATGTAAACATATTTAGTATGAGGATGTATAGTGTTTAGCTATTGAACATTGATGTTTAGGAATTTGACACGTGCGTTTAGCTGCTAATACTCATTGCAACAGTTCAAACATTGAAAAACTTGGTCCCATGGATTATTTTGACCTTGCTTAAAACATTTGGGAGTTTAATGTCCCATTTTAAGGTAGAAATGTGTATCTTATTACCTATGTTATCTACTGTCTCGTTACCCCCTTGGTCGGTATTTGATCCAACCCACCTCTCATCTCGCCTCCTTTTGTTCTGTTTTCACCCTATACCTCTGTTGTGTTTCTTCTCCCAACCATGTTATGCATAATGCTTGTACACTGCAAAAACTGTGGTGTTAAAATTTTAACACCAATGTTTTTTAAATCTTTTGGAATGAAAATTGGTGTTAAAATGAAGTAAAATGATTCTTGAAGTATCAGTTTCAAATCAAGTACTGGTGTTACGTACTTTTGGTGTTAAATTTGACCTAGTGCGCATGCGTGTGTGAAATAAAGCCCTATGATTGGTCGATAAGGAATTATGGGATATGTTAACAATAGTCGATGTTAAATTGTTGTATTTAGTCCCAAAATTCATTTTTTTTACCATAGTATGTAATTATTTAAACGATTCCATGATTGAATTTTGATTTTTGTGCAAACATAGTTCAAAATTCGCGTTACATTTTATTCGTTTTCAAATTTTGACATTATTCATAAAAATTAGTTGTGACATCGTCGTGGACAAAAAAGCGTAGTATAAAACTAACAACGGCAATAGCTATGTGTGTAGTACGTATTCAGTAGGAATAGGTTATTATTGTATACATATTATGTGTAATAATAAGTCAGTTCTTGGTAATATTTCATTACGTAATTTGTCCATGCAGTTAATATGTACAAAATTATAGTGTTAAAACAGTACATCCTTTCGCTAGAATGACGAGCAAATGACGTGATATCCATGTTAAATTTTGCTATCAGAGTGTACACCAAAATTGGTGTTAAAAAAATTTGATTCCCAAACTGGTGTTATTCAACACCCAAATCCCTGCCCAAAATAAACACCAGGAAATAATCAAATGTTACACCATTGGTGTACAATTTAACACCACAGTTTTTGCAGTGTATGTCACCCTTTATATTTCATGAACACAGCCATTTGGTTTCTGAAGAAGATCTTGTTAAGATCGAAATATTTGGCCCTCTTAACTTTTTTGTTTTTTATATTTCAGGTCATTCCAGTCTTAACAGTTTCAATTTTATTAATTGTATCTATGTTACTAGACCTAGGCTATACACCGTGCTACTGCCGTGCCGAACCAACATCATTTGATTTGTATTAGTTCGGCCCGGCAATAGCACAGCGTTTAGAACCAATCCGGCTTGGTAAATAATTCGGCACGGCAAAGCCCTTTAGCTCGACAGGGCCTGTCGCGCTATCGGTGTTCGGAACGGCAGTGGCACGGCATGGCGCCAATTAATAATGGCGTTTAGTGCAGCGCCGTGCTATTGCCGCGCTATTTCTGCACTCATTGTAATTAAGTTCGACGCGGCAGTAGCACAACGTATAGCCTAGACCTAACACAATGGACACGTAGCAATCTGTTATCGTTTTTATTTGTTTAGACACTTTGCTTAATTGTTGCACTGCGTTCATTCACCATGTGCACAAGGGCTTTAGTCCTTGGACGAAACGTTTGAAGGAGCAATATTTTCAATCAAAGCATAATTTCAATGATATTTCGTTTTTCCCGTTGATGGATAGGAAACATGACCTGACAACATACGTTTGATATTTACAACGCAACTGGTCATACTCTCTATATTATGGTACAATTACAAATGGTTGACACAAACATAAATGCAGGCGCTAGAAGCGTGGTGCGAACCCAAATTTACAAAGTTTGTTGAGGATCAGTTAAGTTGAGGGTAGGCCTTTGTGATGTCTGGTGCCATAGCGAATTACGCCCCAAAAATAAACTTTCTTATACTACCTCGTAAATAAGTTTTCTGTTACCGAACATTTCGTCTACATTAACCGTAACCCTCTTCAATCCTGGAGTTTTGGAGGATTGAGGCTGAATTCAATATTTACATGGTGGCACTTTGAGGGTTTTGCAGAATTGAGGATGGTTTCAGGAAAATAAGGCTCTGCGGAAATGGCATGGGCTAACCTTCGACTTAAATCGCGATTTCATTCAAATGACCTTTTTCAATCACCTATTTCAATCCTTTCTTTGTTGTAAAAGTCTTATTCCAGAAAAGGAAATCAGAACTGGCTGATTTAAATCACGTTGATTAAAATCAGCCAAAACAACAGAGTCACGAAATTGATTTGCAATGTATACCTGACGATAGTTTCCATATCTTCGGGCGAATGACGCGTGGTCTTGTTGCATGGCGTTCTGTTTTGCTGCCCGGCGATTCAAAATGATACAGCAGACCACCAGTGAGATACAGATGATTAGTACCAACACGGCAACGAGAACAATAACGACAATGAATCCGCCGTGAATACCGTCTTCATCTGTCAGTAGAATAGGGATTCAATACCAGTTATAAAAGCAGGGTGTCAAACACCAAGATAATTCAATGCCCAGCTTGGTTTTCATAGACAATAATCTGCCAAATTGCCATTTAGGCCTAATCTAAACACATTTCGATGAAAACGAACTGTCATGCAATTCAATACACAAATTCCACCCCGGCGCAAATGTTATCCCGGCGCAAATTTTATCCCAACGCAAATTCTATCTAATTAATAATACAATGTTCCTCAAGAAATGCAGAAACCAAAATGAAAGAGAAACAAGTTTCGACATAATATGAATACGAACTAAACGTGTCGCCATTGCTTGATTATCACAAAAGCCAGAAACACCCACCTATAGTCTCACAACGGCTGCCATTGAAACCATCCATGCACCTGCAAAAACAAACACACAACTATGAGTTATATGCATTGGACATCGTCCTAATCGTACCGATTATTATATACACCGCCGAAATAAATCGTCGCCATCTGATTGGTGGATCGTTGATCCCGCGAATTGAATCATTCGTTCCATCACGTGGCACGGCCGCAGCGCCAAAACAGTTGCATTCAGCAGTTATATTCAACGGTGAATAAAACTTACATTGCCCGGTCGCGCTCTGGCCAATCAAATGGCGAAGATTTATTCAGGCGTTGTATAAAACAAACAGTGGATGTTATAAATAAAGGAAATCAATAAATAAATAAATGTTTCAGGTTCGTGCGATGGACAAGTAACTGCATTCGGTGACAGATGAAATGTTCCATTCCACTCGGTTTCATCTTTTGGAATATAACATTCCATCTGTCACCTCATGAATTTATTCTTACCATTGCACTCTCAAACATTAATTATTTGTATACTGCCATCACAAAATATTACAAACAAAAATCTAACGTTTACAAGCAAGACTCTTTTATCACACGCCATAACCATTCGTCCTAAATGACCTAATCTCCACGACTTGTCTAATAACGATCAACAGCAACTTAGAGCATAAGCCTAAAGCTCTTTCGTCCGATAATAAATTAGTTAATGAGATAATATACCGTTGGCATCTATCAAAACAATGAAATACTGTTGAAAAGCTTACATGCTGTATATAATATTCATGATTCTAAACCCTCTGTGTATTTAATCTGTCTGGCATGATGTCATTTTGAAGAAAATAACAAAATAATGCCATTTCCAAACATACGTCTCAGAGACAAACTTTTGGAAAATTCCACAAATAGTGTTCGAACAGCGCACGCGTTGGCGCTACTGTTGATATGTTCAATGGCTGACATGTGAGTAGCGGCCATCCGCTGGCTGAGAACGCCCTTAACGCAGATTGTACTCGCCATTCAAATTGTGACTCAGCAAATTTGGAAGTGAAATCGAAATCTTAGAATATTGTTTCCTTGAAATATGCAGCATCCACAGAGCTAACAAACGTTATGGGGTTTGATCAAGCACCTTTCTTTATATGTTGAGCACTGTTGCTGGTTTAAACAATAAAAATACACAACCGACAAATCGTATTATCCCTTTAACAACAACACGTTAGCAACCAAATCAAGCTATCATATTTCCCTGTTTTCGTGTATTTATACTAATAAGAGAATATATTTTGTTAAACCCCCCTCTAGTTGTATTTGGGGTCTATGTCTCTCGCTCGCCACCAAATGAACTTCTTATAATGGAGGTAAACGCGCGGTGTAGAGCAATGAGTCGCAGAACGCACTGTGTCGGTGTAGTGTAAATTTAGGACTATGAAATACAGACTCGTTAGCATTATTTCACATGCCCGTCGTGTTACAGTTCAACCAATAAAAGGGCAAAACGGACCAGACGTCATGGGGTACAACTGTATGCAGCACCGGGAAAGTGTTTAAAATTGGTTGGTGATTTTATCGGCCGTGACGTGACGGACTCTCGGCCCATAGGAATCGCTAACTGTCTCATGTATGTATAGATTGGCGTTCATGTGTTCATTTGACAGACACCGTAATAAGCAATGCACAGAAGAAGACAATGCCCAAAGGAAATACCTGCAAATGTACACAAAGCTGGGAAAGATTCCTTGCTGCTCACAGCTACCAGAGTTTACACAGTAGTTTGCTGGGCATCCGGCGACTGTACCTGTGGTTCAACAAAAATATGCGACTCTAATTTCACTGATTTTTGTGACTCGTCGAATCTAGTCATTTTAAAGAAGTGACTCGAGTTGAGTCGATTCATTAGGTGCAGAAGATCGAGTCGAGTCAAGCCGAGTCACAGTGTTTAGTCGAGTCGAGTCGAGTCGAGTCACAAGTATTTGAATACAGCTACACAATAAATAAACACGTTACAGAAACACAAGGTGGAAGTGCACGACACGGTGTATGTTTGTTGAATCATGGAGGAATGAAACAGACGGCCGCTGTATACCATGTATGTACTTATACACAATTATTTGCTGACATAAACGTGACGTGAACATAAACCGGCACTGTTTGTAAGCCATTGCAAATATTGTTCGCAAAGGTTTGTTTTTATTTTGAGGACTAGTCTTATTAGCCTCACGTCGAATCGAGTCAATTGCCCGCAGTGACTCGAGTTGAGCCATTTACCCATGGGGACTCGAGTCGAGTCGAGTCGAGTCGAGTCTAGTCAAGTCGCGAAAAAGTGACTAGAGTCCAAGTTACAACTCTGCAAAAAACTGCATTGCAATAATAAATGTTGCATTCTTCTTATTGTTATTTTTACACAAGCCTCAAGAAAACATAAACGTGAGTAATTGCTTATAAGCAACCGCACCGAGCAGAAGCAACAGCTCATCAAGTAAAAGCAAAACAAAATAAATGCTTAAAAACATATACCTAATTGTTTGCTTTGCCTAACAGCTGTGTTAAGCTTGCCAACAATAACGTTAAATGCTTCATGACAAAATAAAATGTGTTTATGTATACGTTTTTAAGCAATTGGTAAATTGAAGGCTTTTGCTTGCACGAAACAAGCTTTTGCTTTTGCTGAAAAGTCAAAGTTTTTGATTGCTAGCAATTTATATTTTGATGTGAATATTTTATTGTGAAAAAATTACAGTTTTAAAGTCTGGACCGCTCAAACCCCAAAAGAATATTCTGAGGAAAAATTTACGGTAGGAACTGAAATCCCAATCTACATATGCGACCCGCTCTTACGAAACCCGACATAAGTCGCACAGGCTATTTCGAGATACAGCTCGTCAAAGTTGAAATGGGGTGAAAAATCTGGCGGACATCGATTTTAGTTTTGCGTTATTTTTGTATTCTTTAATATGTATACTTTAACCCTCAGTTAAACAAAATCAACTTTATTGATGAGAAAGTACAAAAATCATGCATTTATTGAGCCAAACAGTGTCCTAAAGGTGGTAATTTTTCTCCCGAATACATAGATTTTTCTATAGATTATCAAACATTTGAAGTATGTGTAGTATACAAAGGTGGTTTTAGTACCAAATGAAAGCTGAAGATGTGTACTAAATGAAAATAACAATATCTCACTTTTCAAAAAACACACTTATGTCTGTTTTGTGGGAGCAGGTTACCTAATTATTGGCCAAGGCAGGAATCAAACCCGGTCTACAGCAGTGAAAAGCGAGACAAGAACCGCTGCGCTTACATGACTCCCCACGCCAACCTTAATGATAATGCATGACAGCTATGATATTAGGATTAGTTTTATAAAACCGAACCCCTTTGACTCCGAAGCTAAAGAATATAGTGATTCAGCTTTAATTTAAATACATTTGGAAAATTAGTGTTTGAAGCAATCTCCCCAAGGAACACGGTTTAAACAATTAAAACACAATTTCATCTTTGAAGCATCGGGTAAATTTGCAAAAAAATCACCGAATACTAGTGTAAGTGTGTAACATATTTGTATAATAATAATAATAATAACGGATTTGTATATAGGCCTTTAACAAGATAAAAGTGTTTTGCATTATTATTAATATCCCTAATCATTGGGCCCACGAAACATTCCAAATACTATCCCAGCTCCCTAGGAATATCAGCTCAATGCAGCTATTTTGGCGCAAGGCAGCTAAACCAACCACAATGACCATCTCTACCCTCACAGGTATCCATTCCCCCCTGGGTGGAGAGAAGCAATTAGTGACGAAGTGCCTTGCCCAAGGGCACACGCACCATAGTCCCAGTCCAGACTCGAACCCACAACCTGTAGCTTTACCTACAAGTTACAAATTCAATGCTCCAGACCATGAAGCCACGACACTTCACATCAGGTTTGTATACGTACTTTCAACAACAACTGTAGCTTCCGGATCAAGTCTCAGCGAATTGTCCAGCTCTCCACCGTTGTTGGCTGTATTGGTTAGGATCACATCCCGTATAGTCTCACTGTCGACTAAGGAGTTGGCTGGATATCTGGCAACACCATTCGCAATAACACTGCCACATCTAAATGACGTCACTTCGAATACTTCGACATCATATGTCCTTCCCGTAATTTGGATAGCCCGCAACACCTATAAAGAGTGTGAGTGTTTTTCAGAATAGTGAAACATTTGTTTCCGACAGTTTACTTATCATACTTCAAAGGTCTGGTTGAAAAGAAACAAACCTAAATTATCACCAAAGTTTCTCCTTTGTGCAGACCATTTAATGTCCAATATCCGTACAGTACCAATGCACACTTGTTTCTAGCAGGCACGACTGGAATCTTGAGTAGCACCCAAACAGCTTGAGAGCAGTGGCTACGGGGAGGGGGGGGGGGGGGGGGGGGGGGGGGGCATTCGCCCCTAAGTTGTACATAGTTTATTCACTGAAATTGTTTCTCTCGTTCATTAAGTCTCGTGTTTGGCCGTGAGACCTAATATCTAGTCTACCATAGTGGCAGCGTTAGAAACGTTTCCCGTGCACGCATTTTCAGCTCAAAAGGCAGGTAAAAGTGGCCAGGAAGTGCCTCAAATTGCACCACGGATCATATCAAATACAACATTTCCCAGGGCCCACGCCGTAAGAACATCGCGCTCGCGGTGTCTGCATGTCTACAGCCCCGTACGCAGGGGGGGGGGGGGGTGCGACGGGTGCGTACGCACCCCAAAAAATTACCAAAAGGTAAATAATGGTATTTTGATGTAGAAATAACGGTACTGGCACACGAAAAAATTTGGTCCCATTGTTGTTCCCATTAAGTACAAATTCGCACCCCCCCCCCCCCCCCCCCCATAAAAAAAATCATGCGTACGGGCCTGTCTAACACGCAAAAACATCGGCTAACAACAACATATGTTACGATTGGCAAAGTGCCAAATCGACCAACACAATAGCAAAAATGGGTTACCAATCGTCTTCATTGCAATGGTTTTCATACCGCATTTTGAATGTCCTTTGCCAGGGTCTGAAACGCCTGGGAGTTCCTATCGCTTAGTTCGCTGGAGCAGATTACTAGTTTCCCATTAATAGTCAGGATCCGAAGCTGGATGCCGAATTCCTTAGAAACTACAAACAAAGAAAAAAGAGTCAAACATTAGAAACGAATCAGTCAGCCCAAACCATGTGTCCTACCGGTACAATGTTTTGCACCGCACCGATCATGGCAAGTATAGAGATATGGTAAGTGGGTATTTGCCCGAGTTGGCTGAAACGAAACAATTTAAATGAATGGCAGATAAAAAAGAAAGATTGAAATTGACATTACCAAATCTGTACACTCTTAAAATCCCAGGGTCAAGCCCAAATTCCTTGGTCAGATTAATCTGACAACTTCACAGGTTCCCCCATTTTACTCCTAGTTGGGCAAAAGCAACAAGTGATAAAATACGTGGTCCGTACACGCCCCACGTGGTCCGCACACGCCCCACGTGGTCCGCATTTAAAACTAAATGAGCTGAAAATTTGGGGTGAACGGTTTCTAAAAATAGACACATTAGGCTTTTTGTTAATATTACTCTCCGTATCATGCTCCCTTCAGGGGTCCCGCCAAATGTTAGCGATGACATTTCGCCCTTTTGAGAACACTATTTTATGTTCAGCAGGTCGTATATCAATAACCGCTTGTCGTACAGCCTCCAGGTGAACGGATTTGTGTAGCCGATTTCAATAGCTTTCCAGTGATATAAGACATAAATTGATTGGTTGTTTAGTTCGGCCGCCCATTCATAATACAAAATAGTGTCCAATCACGCATTTTCTACTTCGGTACCCGGCTTGGTGACCTTTTGAATCACGCTAGGACTACTGCATTCTCCCCATAGGTTTATGAAAACATACACACGTACGTGTTCGTGCACACGTTCTGTTGATTTTATGATTGTGTATGTTAATGTTCATTTCTATCGCTTGTTTGTTTTACATTAAAAATTAGCATGTATTTATTTATGTTTACTGTAGTGAATTAAACATGTTATAGCCTAATGCCTAACAAGAAGTCAAAGAGTAAATGTCCATGGTCTGTGCGCGCTGCGGGTGTTATTATAATCAGGAAGGTCAACTCTCCCTGCTGCTGCACACACAAAAAACCAGTTGGAGCTTTTGCTTGAAATCGGGCTAAAGTTTTCATTATGCCCCACGTGGTCCGTACACGCCCCACGTGGTCCGGTGCGCCCCACGTGGTCCGGCGAGCCCCACGTGGTCCAATAATTCAATGCACGGGATCGACGATCAACCAATCAGATGGCGGGTATTTATTCAGGTGTTGTATAATATTTGCTAGACAATGCTAAACCCTTTAGATCCACCACCCTTTAAATCCACAAATGTATATACATTAAAACAATAGCAAATGATGTATGTGTATATCCTTTAATGGGAACGGAAGGAAAACATACCTGGCATTGAAGCAGGTGTTGTCGTAGGTTGCATTGTGGGAGATCCTGAAAAAGTAAATGCAAGATCCGTTAAAATGTATTTTCTCATAGGAGTCGGACGGAGTGAAGAATACAATAGAAAGGAATGCGGCGCTCGCATGTGTGCTGTGCGCTCAAGCATGTATAGAACCAACGTAGAAGACGTGTGTAAGATCACTTACCGATTTGACGCACTAGCACACGGACGTGCAAACATAACGGTCACCTTTGCCGCCATATTTACAGCTACTGCAGCGTGTTACGTTCAGCCAAGTTTTCTTTCTATGGCTAGAGTACTAGTTTAATCATGATTGTGAAGTTTTCACAATGTTCTAATTTGTCGATTTGTTTGCCTTTGCACTAGCAAGTGCAGTTATCTTCGTAAGGCGCCGTTATGGCACAGGTAAGCAAACGAGACCATCTATAGGGGCTCGTTTTCTCTTCACATCGAGCAGTTTTTGCACTCCGAGCTTTGCCTCAAGATCGGTGCTCCTCAAAACAGATGTGTATTATTAACATGTTTTCTTTTGCAGGTGTATTCTACGGTAGGTAGGCGTATGAGAAAATATTATATTCACGGTCGAGGAACGAGTTAGGAAATAATTATATTACCTGATACATGTCCGGGTCCTCACCCTGTTATGCCCTAAGTAAATTTAATGAAAAGATTTGCGCACATACCAGGCATATTGGTAATTATAATATGGTGGTAAAACACGCCACCTAAGACTTCCAATATTCAAATATTTACACGGATAGGTAATGTTGTCAGGAAAAAACTGATACCCAAAACTCCCGATTTGGAATAGTGCCACCAAGGTCGGGAACTCTAATTAGGATTATCGCACACAGTGAATACCCAAGACAAATAATGAATGTTTAGGAGTGGGATGGTAAGAATAATTTCATGAGGTGACATATGGCATGTTCTATTTCACGAGGCGAACTCGAGTGGAATAGAACATGCCATATGTCACCGATAGAACGTGTTGCACGGTGCGGGTTTGCGTCGTGTGAGGGGTCCAATAATTCAAAGCACGTGATTGGTGATCGACGATCCACCAATCGGATGGTATGGTTTTATTCAGATGTTGTATAATATTTGCTAGACAATAATAAACCCTTCAAATCCACCAATTTGTAATTATACATTACACCAATAGCAAATGGTGTATGTGTATATCATTTAATGGGAATGAAAGGAAAACATACCTGGCATTGAAGGAGATGTTGTCGTAGGTTGCATTGTGGGAGATTCTGAAAAAGTCAATGCAAGATCCGTTAAATTCTTTCACATGATACATGTATGCCTCCGTCCAAAAACTGGGCCACCGGTATCACATGACCAAGAAGAGTAATAACGGTTAGCAATTTTTTTGAACACACAGAGCTAGCTGGGAAATGTGTGATATCATTGCAGCATGAGCAGTGGCAGCTTTTTGCGGGTTTCATCCGTTTTTAGAGTGTTTTTTGTTAAAATCACCGCCAACGCTTTTTTACCAGATTAATTATATCCTTGTAATAAAGAGTGGTGGTAATTTTAGAAGAAAAAAACTGATGACACCAAAAAAAAACTGCCACCCTGCAATGCTATCACAAGTTTTCAAATTAAAGGGGTGCATACCTTGCCAAAAATCACCCTGAGCATTATTATAATTTGATACCTCATAGGTCCGACATAGGTCCGACGCCCCGTAGGTCCGACGCCCCATAGATCCGACGCCCCACATGACTGTCCGACGCCCCACATGTCCGACGCACCATTAGTCTGACAATTAAATTTACTTGTTGTCCGACGTCAGACTTATAAGGCGTCAGAACTATAAAGCTGAATACTATATAAGCCCGACGCCTCATAATTCTGAAATTTCGGACTTATAAGGCGTCGGATGTATGAGGCGTCGGACTTACGATGCGGGCCCCGCACCACACCCTCGGGCTGGACTTAAACCTACAGCCTGCAGGGTTACGGCGCACCACGGAAGCTTGAAAATGCCATTATCTGATAAGTATACTAGACAATAACCGAGTGTTGATTTTTTTGCCCGAGTTGCTTTTACTAAAAATAGAGGAAATAGTTGTTTGTACTCGTGTTTGAGTCGAGAACGAGAAGGAAACAAAAACATACCTGACAATGGAGCAGTTGTAGTCACAGGTTGCAACGTGGACAATCCTAAAAGGTCAATGTAAGGTACTTTTAAGTATTTTACCTGATATTAAAAATACCTTCGAGAGTTGATAGCTTCTGATTGGTCGAGACTCAATCACGTGGAGGACATTATTTTGTAGAAATAGCCCCGGCATTCAAAAATTTGAGCAAAATCAGTTTACTCCCTAAATAAAAAAGGTATTTCTTAAAAGGAATTACAGGGTTAGTACCCGATCATTCATTGCGTAATAACGAACCAGGTTGGGGATACCGCTGGTAATGGACCTAGCCTTCGGTTCGGTCCAAACACCATTGGTCACTCCCCAACCTGGTTCGTTATTACGCAGTGATGACTGGGTCCTAACCCTGTTATGTCCTAAGTAAATTTAATGAGAAGATTTATGCACATATTAGGCATATTGGTAATTATATAGGGTGGTAAAACATGCAACCTCATACTTCAACTATTCAAAGATTTACACGGATAGGAAATGTTGTTAACAGGAAAATAATACCCAAAACTCCCGATTCGGTATAGTTTGGTATTTTGTGAACCAAGGTCAGGGACTATTATTAGGATTATCGCACACAGTGAATATCCAAGTGCGATAGTAATAATAATTTTATGAGGTGCGGGTTCGCGTGGCGTGATGGGTTCAATAATTCCAAGCACGTGATCGGTGATCGACGATCCACCAATCGGATGGCGTGGATTTATACAGGTGTTGTATAATATTTGCTAGACAATACTAAAACCCTTCACATCCACCAATATATATACATTACAACCTTAGAAAATGATGTATATGTATATCCTTTATTGGGAATGAAAGGAAAACATACCTGGTATTGAAGCAGATATTGTCGTAGGTTGCATTGTGGGAGATCCTGAAAAATGCAATGCAAGATCCGTTACCTGATACATGTATAGGCCATCAGCCTCCGTCTAAACATTGGGCCAAGATGAGTAATAACGGTTAGCGATGTTTGGCAACACACATAGCTAGCTGGGAAATGTGTGATATCATTGCAGCATGAGCAGTGGAAGCTTTTTGCGGGTTTTATCAGTTTTTGTTTTGTTCTTTTAATCACCGCCTTTTTTACCAGATTAATTATATCATGTAACAAGTAGCCGATTCGGTTCAGTAGTTTTAATTCAAGTGCCACTTTTGTGAACCAAGGTCGGGGACTCTAATTAGGATTATCACACAGTGAATATCCAAGACAAATAATGAATATTTAGGAGTGCGATGGTAATAATGATTGTATGAGGTGACAGATGGCATGTTCTATTTCAAGAGGCGAACCCCAGTGGAATAGAACATGACATCTGTCAACGAATGAAATTATTCTTTCCATCGCACGATTGCGAAACATTCATTATTATGTTGTATACAACACCTGAATACATTCTCGTCATCTGATTGGTAACTTGTAAACTGGTGCTTACATCATTGTAAGAAAAATGTAGCAACATAGCTAATTAGAGAAGTTGTTTTGGTTATATCAATGCGCGCGCACCGTTTGATAAAAACATGTAATATAACGTGTTGGTCGGTGCGGGTTCGCGTCGTGTGATATGGGTCCAATAATTCAACGCACGTGATCGACGATTCACCAATCGGATGACAGTGATTTATTCAGGCGTTAATTGTATAATATTTGCTAGACAATACTAAACCCTTCAAATCCACCAATTTATATACATTACAACAATAGCAAATGATGTATGTGTATACCCTTTAATGAGAATGGAAGCAAAACATACCTGGCATTGAAGCAGATGTTGTCGTAGGTTGCATTGTGGGAGATCCTGAAAAAGTCAATGCAATTTCCGTTAAATTCTGTTACCTGATACATGTCGACGATGATCTCACGAAGTGACAAAAATCTCTAATTCTGGAAAATATTCATCTCGAGATAATCGCATTTGAAGTTGGTCCTTTTTTCACAAGGTATTTTCGATTATTTTGCAGTAACAAAATTCATTTGTTTTGCATTGATCAAAACTAAATACTTTGCTCTATGCTAACTCATACTCGTTTGTTAAAAACGTCTGTTAATTAAACAAAACATGTTAATACAACTGTTTTTGCACTTCGTGAGAACATGAAACGTGGAGCCTTAATTCACACATTACTCGTGCGTTTGTATACTGTTGTATGCACTTCGTGAGATTGTTCTACAACTGTTTTTGAACTTCGTGAGAACATAAAACGCGGAGCCTTCACTCTTTATTCGTACGTTTGTATACTTAGTAACCCTAAATTAGCCATATAATGAGCCAATCTGTGAAATTTTTTTAAAGAAGCTAATTTCAACTGATTTTGGTGGGTATGTTTATGGACAACTACCAACAAAAAGGAAGGAGGAATAGGGGTTGGGGAACTTTTTTTATTAGAGGTCAAAGGTCATTGACCCCTGCCTAAATCACTAAAAATTATATTTCAGCAACAAAATATGGTATATATATGATCTTGGTGTCAAAATGCACAGAATTACAAAATAAGATGACATCAAATAATTATTGACCCTTGGAACCAAATCCTGACCTTCGAAAATGAGGTCAAAGGTCAAAAAACTATTTTATTACTAAAATGTCATATTTATAACAGGACAATTATCATAAAATAAAAATGAGCACAAACAAATCGGAGAGACTAATTTTAACTTACGTGGCGGGTATGGGAGTTATTATTTATTCTAGGAGCAGAGGTCAAAGGTCATTGACCCTGGACTAAAGCACTATAAATTGTATCTCGGCAACAACATATGTGCTTGTATGATCTTGGTGTCAAAATGGTCATAATTACACTGGAAGTAGAAAAATGTAAATTCTTGTGATATAAATGTAGGATACAAATTGACCGCCACATATGACCTTAAAGGTCAAAGGTCATTATTCGAAGCCCCATATTGAATCCACAAAGCACCACCCTAGAGATATACGTATAACATAAAACAACATGAATTATGTCTTTGTTTAAGAAGTGATTACTCATAACACCTAGTTAGCATACATGTACCCTGACTAGTTACCCCAGTGAAGTGAGATGTCCCAAAAGTTTCCTATTAATAAGAAGAGGAGTTTGGTGCATCTTGCAGAGAGTCTTGTATACAGCAGAGAGATTCGATCATCACACCCTAAGTCGGTATTTGGCGGCTTAATCAAGAGCGAAGTGACTGGAACAACCGTATATGTGCTTATCAGTTCTATTTATAGGCCTCCTTCAAGCTCTGTCGAATTTATGGGAAAACTGAGTGATATCCTTAATAAGGCCTCGTGTGAATGTAAAGAAATTATTACAACTGGGGACTTTAATTGTGATGTTTCAGAGGAATACGATGGTATGCAATCAAATCCAATTATTTCTTGCTTTAGTTTGTTCCAAATGGCGCAACTCATACATGACCCAACACGTGTCACTGAATCTACTAAAACTACCATCGATCTCATTTTTAGTTCCCACCCAGAGCTCATAAAGGACTGTGGTGTTTTACCAGTCCTAATCAGTGATCATTATCTTGTTTATGGGCTACACAGTTGGAAAACACCAAAAATGAAAGGTCGTTTAATAAATTTTCGATGTCTAAAAAATATAGACAGTGATGCATTTACGGACGATCTCCGTAATGCACCATGGCAAGATGTTTTTGATTGTTATGATGTGGATAATGCATGGTCTATATGGTACTCCATATTTATGAGTATTATTAACCTCCATGCGCCAGTCAAAACCAAACGCATTCGGGGTGCCTCAGTACCGTGGCTCGATAGCGAAATTCTTAAACTTATGCGGCAGCGCGATCGTGTACACAAAATTGCAAAGCACACAGGCTTACAAATTCATTGGGATTCATACAAAAACTTGCGGAACAATGTTACTAATAAAATCCGCAGTAAAAAGAGTAATTATTACACATCCGCCATAGAAGAAAATAAAAGCAACTCTTCTATGCTGTGGAAAACTCTGAAGGAGGTACTCCCTAAGAAACAAAAAACTGTACCAAATTCGATTACTTCCCCAAATGGGGAAAATATTGACGATATCGCCGACATTGCTGATACATTAAATGAACACTTTTCAACAATCGGCAAGCGTACTGCTGGAAATTACCCTTTGTGTGAGCTTGAAATAGATGACAATACTGACGCCTCTATATTTGATTCTGTTGATGAAGATTGCGTAGTACCTAACATTACAGAAGAGTTTGTTCGAAAGCAAATATCATCCATGTCGGTTGGGAAAGCAACAGGTCCGGATGGAATTAGTGTTAAAATGATTAAAATTGCTTCACCTTATATCATTAAATCTTTAACTCATATTTGTAACCTGTCTATAAGATGTGAGCGATACCCTAAAGATTGGAAACATGCTTTAGTAACACCAATTCACAAGGGAGGAGATAAATGTAGTACAGGTAACTATCGTCCAATTTCTATACTGCCAATTATCTCTAAGATTTTAGAAAGATGGGTGCACTCATCGGTATATAGATATCTTGATGAAAACAATCTGATTCCTAGTTGCCAGTCGGGATTTAGACCCCTGCACTCAACTGAAAGCACCCTACATGACTTAACAAACAAGTGTTTTGCGGCCATGGAGAATGGACAAGTTACAGGCAGTGTGTTTATAGACCTCAGTAAAGCATTTGATTGTGTTGATCATGAAATCTTACTAAAGAAACTAGAAAGGATGAACATGTCATCCTCTGTAATAAATTGGTTTAAGTCGTACCTAAGTGAACGTAGTCAGTCTGTGAATATTGGCGGCACCATATCAAAGGTCCTGTCCGTAAACACTGGTGTTCCACAGGGGTCGATACTAGGTCCACTTTTATTCATTGTTTATACTAGTGACCTTCCATTTTGTATTGCTCCAAACTGCAACTTATTTATGTATGCAGATGACTCCACATTAACGTGTAGCTCCTCCAACATTAATATCATCATCATACTATAATTCGAGCAACGTTTGTCTGTCTGTCTGTTTGTTTCGCTACTCCTCCCAAGTCCTTGGTCCGATCTCGCCCAAACTTGGTGGGTGGATGTAAGTTCACCCCAGAATTGCCCTTGAGGGGTTCATTTTTGGAAAGGTCAAGGTCACTGGGGTCACGCTACTCCTCCCAAGTCCTTGGTCCGATCTCGCCCAAACTTGGTGGGTGGATGTAAGTTCACCCCAGAATTGCCCTTGAGGGGTTCATTTTTGGAAAGGTCAAGGTCACTGGGGTCAAAGGTCAAATGTTCGTTTTTCGCTACTCCTCCCAAGTCCTTGGTCCGATCTCGCCCAAACTTGGTGGGTGGATGTAAGTTCACCCCAGAATTGCCCTTGAGGGGTTCATTTTTGGAAAGGTCAAGGTCACTGGGGTCAAAGGTCAAATGTTCGTTTTTCACTACTCCTCCCAAGTCCTTGGTCCGATCTCGCCCAAACTTGGTGGGTGGATGTAAGTTCACCCCAGAATTGCCCTTGAGGGGTTCATTTTTGGAAAGGTCAAGGTCACTGGGGTCAAAGGTCAAATGTTCGTTTTTCGCTACTCCTCCCAAGTCCTTGGTCCGATCTCGCCCAAACTTGGTGGGTGGATGTAAGTTCACCCCAGAATTGCCCTTGAGGGGTTCATTTTTGGAAAGGTCAAGGTCACTGGGGTCAAAGGTCAAATGTTCGTTTTTCGCTACTCCTCCCAAGTCCTTGGTCCGATCTCGCCCAAACTTACGGGTACGGGTACGTCACCCCATCCCAGAATTGCCCTTGAGGGGTTCATTTTTGGAAAGGTCAAGGTCACTGGGGTCAAAGGTCAAATGTTCGTTTTTCGCTACTCCTCCCAAGTCCTTGGTCCGATCTCGCCCAAACTTACGGGTACGGGTACGTCACCCCATCCCAGAATTGCCCTTGAGGGGTTCATTTTTGGAAAGGTCAAGGTCACTGGGGTCAAAGGTCAAATGTTCGCTTTTCGCTACTCCTCCCAAGTCCTTGGTCCGATCTCGCCCAAACTTACGGGTACGGGTACGTCACCCCATCCCCAACTTCCCTTCTTCCGGTCATATATTACACCCACGGGTACTTTTGACTAGTAATAGAAAGTAGCTCAAATACAGCTCTTACTAGTTTTCACAACTGGTGCGGAAATAACAAGCTAGCTTTAAATGCCACCAAAACCAAATGCATGCTTATTGGTACTAGGCAGAAAATATCTAATGTTAATTTAAATGTATGCATTGCTGGTAGTCGTATTGAAAATGTGAAGTCTTATAAATGTTTGGGTGTAATTATTGATGAAGCATTAAGTTGGGCCCCACATGTCGAATACGTAAGAAAAAATGTGGTGTCTAAATTAGGTATACTAAGAAGAATCCGTGATTGTATTCCTCAGCACAGCTTGCACACACTATTTGTAAGTCTAGTTATGCCAACATTAGAGTATTGTTGTACTGTGTGGGGAGGAAGGTACATATCTCACGATAATATGTTGAACAAATGTCTCAAAAGAGCCGCGCGGATAATCCTTAAATGTACCTTCCTCACCCCTTCAGAGGATATGTTTGCTCGTCTTAATTGGGCCCCTTTTTCAAAAAGAGTCAAGTCAAAAAAGGCTATTCTTGTCTTCAAAAGTATCAACAAAATGACTCCTTTGTACATGACAAATATTTTCAAACCACTTACAGTAATTCGCGAAACAAGGCAATCAACCCACACGGCACTGAAAGTTCCTTTCGCCAAAAAAGAATGCTACGCCACAAGTTTCGCTGTGAGTGGTGCAAATATTTGGAATAATCTGCCCGAACAATTGCGAACATTGGACTCATTAAGCACATTTAAATCAGAGCTCCGACATGCCATCTGAGTGTTAGATATTATGCCAATTGCGCTGATCTACGGAGTTAGAACTTGGTTGCCACCATAATGTGGAGCCGGATAGGAATTTCCCCTTCTTATTTTTCACCTAAAAGGGTTTTTTATTTGGCGGGTTTTCGCCTATCTCGTAAATCAGAATTAGTATTAATGTTTAGAATTCCTGTAATATCCTTGTATTTATAATATGTACTGTTATTTTATTTGATGATGTATGCAGGGCCCCAATGAAAACCAGTTTTAAACTGTTTGGGCACACCCTGGGTAAAGAAATGGAATAAATAAATAAAAAAATAAATGTACCCATTTAAAAGACTTTGAGGAGAGGGTTGAATTATTCAAGGACCAACTTAAAAAGCGCGGATACACAAACGAAGACCTAGCCCTTCCTCAAAGGGGCGAGCCTTCCGCGGACTCTAAGCGTGAAAAAAACAAAAAAAACACACCACAATACCCCACTGGTGTTCGTCCTACCATACTACCCACGAGTCGCGCACCCAGCTCTCAAACGGGCCCTCCTCAAACACTGGCACTGGATTAGTGAAAACGAATACCTAAATACATGTAGGCTATTTGATACCCAACCCTTGGAATACAAACGGCACAAAAACATAAAATATGAACTTGTTCGATCTAGGACTAAAGCATCTCCACAATCCAACCAAGAAGAAAACAACCTGGATGAGGAGAATGTGCAAATCCTATTGGAACTATTAGAAGAACAAAACAATGATCTAAGAAATGGCTCTCAAGACTACAACAAAATAAATAAGTCAAGATGCCTTCCTTTCGATCAATACCTCCCAAAAGCCGGTATTTGTCCTTGCAATCTGTCATATAAACCGACACACAAATAAAAACAAGGAAAAAGAAAAGTAAACTGAAAGAATGGTGACTGATGAAGTGCATAATATAGCACACAAAATATGCCCTGCTCCCCTTCCAAAAAAGGAGAGAAAAAGGGGACTGCATATTATTACCGGTAATAATCAATCACTGAGTGAACTAAAAACAAAGGACCACTGTTGCAATACAAAAACCACAACCCCCCCCCCCCCAAAAAAAAAGTTCAGAATTACGCTCCGGAGAGGCCAGTCAAACAACCACTCTCTAGCATACCGGGCATACTCACTAGATAACGTACAATTACAGATTTAACTCTGCCAGTCACAAATATAATCCATATGATACTTGTCAGCAGAACCGCGTCTCAAGAAAATAACGAAAAACACGGAGGGGTTCTCTTGAAACGTGTACACGTAACCCCCCCCCCCCCCCTCCTACCGATTGCAATCTTGCAGAACTGACTTCCCAGAAGCGTATATCACTAAGAAAAAACTTACATTGAGAATTACGCTCTGGGCAATATAGTTACGCAACCACACTGCTGGCATACCAGCAAATCATAAATATACAGATTTATCTCTGCAGACCAGCAACAAACATACAATCCTATGATACTTCACGCAGCAGAACTGTTGCAGCATCTCCAAAACAATAATGAAAACGATGAGAAATAGTTCTGACTTGTGACAACTTCCATAAACACCCTCCCCTTCCCATAGTAGAATGAGTTCTGATTCACTGCAGCTAACTCTGGGATTGATCAAACAAACAACAACAAATACACTGATCATTCCTTGAAGTATGCCTGCATAAACCGGTTTCCCTTTGCTATTTTCTTGCAAAAGAACTTCATTTTTAACTAAAAAACCTAATAGTCTCACAGAAAAAGAAAACAATTCCACATAACCCAGCGTTAGACGTCCTTCAATTTAATGTCCTTCCCATGTGACCGAGAATCGTTTTAATAATAAAAAACGTAGGCTGAATGTATGATTACGCTCCTTCCCAATAAACACCAAACATGATTATAAATGCACATATACTTTACATACACAAACTATTTGACACTAATGAACTTTAACCCCCCCCCCGCCCAATTGCTCATTTTGACCTTTAACCTCGTATTTTGGTGGTGAAGAATCCATTTCATATTGTGTTTGTCTCCTAGTATAATTCTGTGCATTTGGACACCAAGATCATCTAGGCCTATGAAAAACATACTGCTGCTGAGATACATTTATAATGTTCTAGTGCAGCGTCAAAGACCTTTGACCCTCAGAAAGGGAATTTCCCCCTCCTTCTTTGCTCTTGGAATAAATAATAACCCCCATACCCGCCACAATAAGTTGAAATTAGCCTCTTAGATTTTTTTTTGTTCATGGTAATTTTCCTGTTATTTTACTAATATGACATTTTAGTAATACGTCTATTTCTGACCTTTGACCTCTTTTCTAAGGGTCAAAAGTTATTCTATGTCATCTTCTTTCATAATCCTGTGCATTTTGACACCAAGATCATCTATATACCATATTTTGTTGCTATAAATATGACATTTTAGTAATAAAATTGTTTTGTGACCTTTGACCTCATTTTCGGAGGTCAGGATTTAGTCCCAAGGGTCAATAATTATTTGATGTCACCTTCTATTGTAATTCTGTGCATTTTGACACCAAGATCATCTATATACCATATTTTGTTGCTGAAATATAATTTTTAGGGATTTGGGCAGGGGTCAATAACCTTTACCTCTAATAAAAAAAATATTCCCAACCCCTATCCCTCCTTCCTTTTTGTTGGTAGTTGTCCATACCCATACCTACCCAAATCAGTTGAAATTAGCTTCTTTTAAATTGTTTCACAGATGAACCTTAAGTTAGGGATACTAACTGTTGTATGCACTTCGTGAGATTGCCGTTCTGTGTACAAGTATTACATTTTACTTCGAGCGCGCACGCGTATGTTCTATTTCAACATCGTACACGTGTGCATGCACGTGTATGCCCCCATCGTAGACGCGAGCAAAACAAGAAATGATCGCCAGGCCCTGCTAACGAGGTAACTGGTTTTTTTCTCTTCGTGAGATCATTTTAAAGTCTTCTGCACTTCGTGAGAACAAAAAACATGTAGTTCGGCCTTTTTGTCAAATGTGTGTTTACGCTAATTAAAAAAGTAAACAAGATTTCGCTTTGATACATGGTCAAGCTGTTCCTTGAAACAAATGTGACAAAAAGGCTAGTAAAACTCAAACATCGAACAATATTTGATTTCGGAGGTTTTCTGCACTTCGTGAGTTCGTCAACGATGTATAGGCCATCAGCCTCCGTCTAAAATTGGGCCACCGGTATCACATGACCAAGATGAGTAATAACGGTTAGCGATTTTTGGCAACACACATAGCTAGCTGGAAAATGTGTGATATCATTGCAGCATGAGCAGTGGAAGCTTTTTGCGGGTTTTATCAGTTTTTGTTTTGTTCTTTTAATCACCGCCAATGCTTTTTTTACCAGATTAATTATAGCATGTAACAAGTAGCCGATTCGGTTCAGTAGTTTTAATTCAAGTGCCACTTTTGTGAACCAAGGTCGGGGACTCTAATTAGGATTATCACACAGTGAATACCCAAGACAAATAATGAATGTTGAGGAGTGCGACGGTAAGAATGATTGTATGAGGTGACAGATGGCACGTTCTATTTCACGAGGCGAACCCGAGTGGAATAGAACATGACATCTGTCAACGAATGGAATTAGTCTTTCCATCGCACGATTGTGAAACATTCATCATATGTTGTATACAACACCTGAATACGATCTCGTCATCTGATTGGTAACTTGTAAACTGGTGCTTACATCATTGTAAGCAAAATGTAGCAACACTAAAAGCTAATTAGAGAAGTTGTTTTGGTTTTATCAATACGCGCGCACCGTTTGTTAGAACCATGTATAACGTGTTGGACGGTGCGGGTTCGCGTCGTGTGATGGGTCCAATAATTCAATGCACGTGATCGACGATCCACCAGTCGGATGGCGTGGATTATTTGCTAGACAATACTAAAGCCCTTCACATCCACCAATTTATATACATTACAACAATAGCAAATGATGTATGTGTATACCCTTTAATGGGAATGAAAGGAAAGCATACCTGGCATTGAAGCAGATGTTGTCGTCGGTTGCATTGTGGGAGATCCTGAAAAAGTCAATGCAATTTCCGTTAAATCCTGTTACCTGATACATGTCGACGATGATCTCACGAAGTGACAACAATATCTAAATCTGGAAAATATTCATCTCGAGATAATCGCATTTGAAGTTGGTCCTTTTTTCACAAGGTATTTTCGATTATTTTGCAGTAACAAAATTCATTTTTTTTGCATTGATCAAAACTAAATACTTTGCTCTATGCTAACTCATACTCGTTTGTTAAAAACGTCTGTTAATTAAACAAAACATGTTAATACAACTGTTTTTGCACTCCGTGAGAACATGAAACGTGGAGCCTTCACTCATTACTCGTGCGTTTTATATACTGTTGTATGCACTTCGTAAGATTGTTCTACAACTGTTTTTGAACTTCGTGAGAACATAAAACGCGGAGCCTTCACTCTTTATTCGTATTGTATGCACTTCGTGAGATTGCTGTTCTGTGTAAAATTATTACATTTTACTTCGAGCGCGCGCGTATGTTCTATTTCAACATCGTACACGCGCTAGTGCACGTGTATGCTCCCATCGTAGACGCGAGCCAAACCAGAAATGATCGCCAGGCCCTGCTAACAAGGTAACTGTTTTGTTTCTCTTCGTGAGATCATTTTAAAGTCTTCTGCACTTCGTGAGAACAAAACACATGTAGTTCGGCCTTTTTGTCAAATGTGTGTTTACGCTAATTAAAAAAGTAAACAAGATTTTGCTTTGATACATGGTCAAGCTGTTCCTTGAAACAAATGTGACAAAAAGGCTAGTAAAACTCAAACATCGAACAATATTTGATTTTGGAGGTTTTCTGCACTTCGTGAGTTCGTCAACGATGTATAGGCCATCAGCCTCCGTCTAAAAATTGGGCCACCGGCATCACATGACCAAGATGAGTAATGACGGTTAGCGATTTTTGGCAACATACATAGCTAGCTTGGAAATGTGTGATATCATTGCAGCATGAGCAGTGGCAGCTTTTTGCGGGTTTTATCAGTTTTTGTTTGTTCTTTTAATCACCGCCAATGCTTTTTTTTACCAGATTAATTATAGCATGTAACAAGTAGCCGATTCGGTTCAGTAGTTTTAATTCAAGTGCCACTTTTGTGAACCAAGGTCGGGGACTCTAATTAGGATTATCACACAGTGAATACCCAAGACAAATAATGAATGTTGAGGAGTGCGATGGTAAGAATGATCGTATGAGGTGACAGATGGCACGTTCTATTTCACGAGGCGAACCCGAGTGGAATAGAACATGACATCTGTCAACGAATGAAATTAGTCTTTCCATCGCACGATTGTGAAACATTCATTACGTGTTGTATACAACACCTGAATACATACCTGGCGTTGAAGCAGATGTTGTCGTAGGTTGCATTGTGGGAGATCCTGAATAAATCAATGCAAGATCCGTTAAATTCTGTTACCTGATACATGTATAGGTCATCAGCCTCCGTCTAAAAATCATGCCACCGCTATTTAATGACCAAGAGGAGTAATAACGGTTAGCGATTTTTTGCAACACATATAACTATAGCTCGGAATGTGTGATACCATTGCAGCCTGAGCAATTGCAGCCTTTTGCGGGTTTTATCAGTTTTTAGAATGTTTTTGTTTAAATCGCCGCCATTGCTTTTTACCAGATTAATTATATCACGGTACAATCAGTGGTGGTCATTTTGGAAACAAACAAAAGCTGGTGATAACAAAAAAACGGCCATCTTGCAATGATATCACATGTTTTCCATTTAATGGGGTGTTTACCTTGCCAAAAATCACCCTGGGCATTATTCTCATTTGATACCGACCAAACCCAGGCTAATGGCATTATAGTAAATCTTAGGTGGAATGATTTACGTATATACGAGGCATGTAGGTGATTATACAAACAGTCAACAATAACATAATATACAATTCTCCCGTTTCGCAATACGATGCGCCCCCATGTGATTTAATATGGTACAGGCTACTTAGCGCACTGAATCTTGGGGAAAAGTCGACATGCCAAATTAAAGGTGCGTATAATAATAAAGAAGCAACGAGTGATTTGGTTCGGTCCAAACACCATTGGTCATCCCCCAACCTGGTAAGATATTTTAACAGTAATGACTAGGTCCTAACCCTGTTATGCCCTAAGTAAATTTAATGAGAAGATTTACGCACATATCAGGCATATTGGTAATTATATAGGGTGGTAAAACATGCAACCTCCTACTTCAACTATTCAAAGATCTACACGGATAGGAAATGTGCTCGATAATCCACCAATCGGATTGCGGGATTTAGTCAGGCGTTGTATAATATTTGCTAGACAATACTAAACCCTTCCAATCCACCAATTTATATACATTACAACAATAGCAAATGATGTATGTGTATACCCTTTAATGGGAATTATAGGATAACATACCTGGCATTGAAGCAGATGTTGTCGTAGGTTGCATTGTGGGAGATCCTGAAAAAATCAATGCAAGATCCGTTAAATTCTGTTACTTGATACATGTATAGGTCATCAGCCTCCGTCTAAAAATTATGCCACGCTATTTAATGACCAAGAGGAGTAATAACGGTTAGCGATTTTTTGCAACACATATAACTATAGCTCGGAATGTGTGATACCATTGCAGCCTGAGCAATTGCAGCCTTTTGCGGGTTTTATCAGTTTTTAGAATGTTTTTGTTTAAATCGCCGCCATTGCTTTTTACCAGATTAATTATATCACGGTACAATCAGTGGTGGTCATTTTGGAAACAAACAAAAGCTGGTGATAACAAAAAAACGGCCATCTTGCAATGATATCACATGTTTTCCATTTAATGGGGTGTTTACCTTGCCAAAAATCACCCTGGGCATTATTCTCATTTGATACCGACCAAACCCAGGCTAATGGCATTATAGTAAATCTTAGGTGGAATGATTTACGTATATACGAGGCATGTAGGTGATTATACAAACAGTCAACAATAACATAATATACAATTCTCCCGTTTCGCAATACGATGCGCCCCCATGTGATTTAATATGGTACAGGCTACTTAGCGCACTGAATCTTGGGGAAAAGTCGACATGCCAAATTAAAGGTGCGTATAATAATAAAGAAGCAACGAGTGATTTGGTTCGGTCCAAACACCATTGGTCATCCCCCAACCTGGTAAGATATTTTAACAGTAATGACTAGGTCCTAACCCTGTTATGCCCTAAGTAAATTTAATGAGAAGATTTACGCACATATCAGGCATATTGGTAATTATATAGGGTGGTAAAACATGCAACCTCCTACTTCAACTATTCAAAGATCTACACGGATAGGAAATGTGCTCGATAATCCACCAATCGGATTGCGGGATTTAGTCAGGCGTTGTATAATATTTGCTAGACAATACTAAACCCTTCCAATCCACCAATTTATATACATTACAACAATAGCAAATGATGTATGTGTATACCCTTTAATGGGAATTATAGGATAACATACCTGGCATTGAAGCAGATGTTGTCGTAGGTTGCATTGTGGGAGATCCTGAAAAAATCAATGCAAGATCCGTTAAATTCTGTTACTTGATACATGTATAGGTCATCAGCCTCCGTCTAAAAATTATGCCACGCTATTTAATGACCAAGAGGAGTAATAACGGTTAGCGATTTTTTGCAACACATATAACTATAGCTCGGAATGTGTGATACCATTGCAGCCTGAGCAATTGCAGCTTTTTGCGGGTTTTATCAGTTTTAGAATGTTTTTGTTTAAATCGCCGCCATTGCTTTTTACCAGATTAATTACATCACGGTACAATCAGTGGTGGTCATTTTGGAAACAAACAAAAGCTGGTGATAACAAAAAAACGGCCATCTTGCAATGATATCACATGTTTTCCATTTAATGGGGTGCATACCTTGACAAAAATCACCCTGGGCATTATTCTCATTTGATACCGACCAAACCCAGGCTAATGGCATTATAGTAAATCTTAGGTGGAATGACTTACGTATATACGAGACATATAGGTGATTATACAAACAGTGAACATTAACATAATAGTACAATTCTTCCGTTTCGCAATACGATGCGCCCCCATGCGATTTAACATGTACATGTACTTAACCAAAGGTGCGTGTAATAAAAAAGCAAGAGTGATACAATATGTTGTCTAAGGGTACACGCACCCTGGGATCCGCTCGTAAGTCCGACTCCCCCATAGGTCCGACTCCCCCTATAGGTCCGACTCCCTCAAAGGTCCGACTCCCCATCGAAAAGAGTCGACATGCCAAACTGAAAGTGCGTGCAATCAGCGACGCGTTGAAGTTTATGGACCTTTTTTTTTAAAACAACTCGTGACATTTTTTCTGTATTTCGGCCTTGAATTACTATCATTTGAAATGGTTTTCATATGTGAGCTGCCGATTGGTATTTGCATACAGCAAAGCTAAATAATCTTGCCAAGTATCGTTGGATGACGGATATGCTATACGTGGGTAATTTGTGATGTCGACACGAAGTTTGAAAATAGGCCTCTCCGATAAATAAATCACCAACCACTGGTTTGACACGTACTTGTCAAATAAAAATATAATAACTTTAAACCGATTGTATTCAATTATTTCACTATATGTTGCAATACGATACCTGTCGTGACGTCGGTGGCTGTACCACCCCCATTGGCATTCATCCCTGTAAAGAGTCAAAGGAATCATGTAGGTGAGAACCAAATGTAAACCACCGTCGACTGGTTTGACACGTACTTTATTGTCAAATATACTAGGTTTTCACGGCCAATTTCGCAAAAATAGCGTTGAAATTCATCTTGATAGTTCCGGTGGCACATTTAAATTGAATTAGCTCTCTGCTGTCGTTTCCGTGATTTGTATTAAAATTCAGACGTTCAAATTTGTTTCAATACTTGACATTCATGTTTTACTCGTGATAACTTGACTCTGAAGTTTCGACGATCAGTTGAAGCTATCATCGATAATATTTGCGAGCTTTATCTATATTTAAGTGACAGTCGGCAAAGTTTTCCAAAGTCCTGCCTTTCGGCATCAAAACAGAAGTGCAGCTCTACCTATACCATGCAACCACTGCCTCGAATGACCACGTCAACGTTGTCAGGGTCGCCATGACACTTCATGATCCTAAAACGACACTAAGTAAACAGAAAACCACAAAGGAACCAGCCTTCAGTGAAGAAATTGTGAACTTGCGGATCTCTGTAGGAAAACTGAGAAACAAAATATGTGCAATGAGAACAGAATTCGTGGAAATTGACGAAATGAAATTAAAGATCAAGATGTTGGAAGATGAAAAGAAAAGCATGCAGATGACAATATATATACTATATACTAACAACAGACACTGATGAGCGTCACTGCGGTAGTAACATAGCAACCCATTTGACAGTTAGGGGTTGTAATGGCCCAGTCACAATGTCGGCGATCTGTCGGGGATTAGTTTTGGCCGGGGGTCGTCGTAGAAAATAAAGAATCCTTGAACAATCCTAGCAATAATCCTAATAGAAGTGGAGCAGTCACATTGTCTGAGATTTTTTCAAGGATTTTGACCCGGTTTTGTCGAAAAATCGTGGGATTAGCCTCCGATCGCCTCCGATTGCAAGAGCGTCTCAAACTTTTAGCGATCCGATCGGAGGCGCCCTTATATACACGGCGATTTACTACGATTCCACCGTACGATTCGTCGGAGACGATCACAGAAAGCGTACGAATCGTCGCAGGGCGCCTCCGATTCAGTCGGAGGGCGCCAGAGACCACTCGCAGACATTGAATCTCAACCTGAATTTCCAATCCCACACAGAATCTTGCGACTAGTCTCAGATTATTCGGAGGACGCCTCCGATTAATCGGAGGGCATCGTAGGTCATCGGAGATTGTGTCTGGGATGCCCAAAATGGGTGAAAAATCTTGCGAGCAATCTTAAAATTTTAAGTTCAAAGTTGGGGACCGCAACGGGTGTGGCGATGCCAAAAAAATCTGCGACAAGCCGCAGGCGTCCGGAGAGCGCCTCCGACGGGTGCAAAATCGTGAGATCTGTCTCAAGATTTTGTTCAAATTTCCCGGTTTTACCCATCGCCGACGCATCGCAACTGATTTGTGACTGGCCCATAAGGCAGCTGTTGCAACTTCCGAGTCCTTTGCATGTACACTAGTCAACAACAATAGCCAGGCCGGGCGTCATTATTCTGGTAAACCATCAAATAGTCCGAAGTCGCCACCTGCTACTCAGCCAACATCTATTGTTAACCTATCAAATCGCTTTGATGGGCTTGCTGACCAAATACACCAGGACATTTCGGATTCCACAGCTGAGGAAGTGATTGATGCGTTCTACCGAGAATTTGTTGATCCTGCATGTGATCAGTCTGGGCCCACCCCAAAAGAAACCTCATCAACTTCATCCAAAGCAGCAAAAACATCGTTCAAAGAACAAATAAATGAATAATGGACCAAGCAGAAAGAACAATTCAAAAGCACCACCAAATTAAGTGCCACCCTCATTAGTGACTCAATGATTAAACACATCCGAGGGGATAAGCTCAGCCAAACCAAATCGGTTTCAGTCTTGTCGTATCCTGGGGCGAAGATTGAAGATCTGACAAGAATGCTGCAGAATGGATTACTTCATCTCCCGTCTTCCGAGTTAATTGTACATGTTGGCACAAACAATACTAACGATGAGGCCAGGACGATTGTCAGAAAACCTTGTGTGAAACAGCACAAGAGAAACACGATATCAGAGACATCGTCATCTCCTCAATAATACACAGGAACAAGGAAAGTCAGCAGCAATGGGAGAAAATGGTAGCACCACACAAACTTATCCAAGAAACCTGCTCTGACCGCAAATGAACATTTATAAATAATGATAATATTACCCAACGACATCTTGCCCTGGATGGAATCCACTTAGGCCGTATCGGCATCGTCAAATTTGCCCGCACCTACGTGGCCAACCACCCATCAACAGCGCCTACGTCGGACTCAGTAAAGACGTTCCTGAGCATGCGCACCGGAACTCTTCTTCATCTCAGTACATGTATAATGGCTCACCTGTGGTAATTGATAACAATGGTATTCCACCCACCTATGCCGAAATAACCGCTGTTAATAGAGACACACCACATATTGATAATAGAACTGTTGTAACTATGCGCAAGCAGGATTTCCGTCAGCGGGATTGGAAAAGCCGCAAGAGAAACACAGACCAAGCTGCAGCCCGTTTTCAAGCCACTCAGCCAACAGTTCATCGTGTTCCCTTGCTATCCCAAGAGGAAGTATGGCGCAGGTATCAGAGGGCCACAAAACAGAACAACCGCCTTTGGTAAGCTGTAAAAACGCCGGGCGGCCATGCCCCACAAACAATGAAACTATAAATAAAAGTAGCAGTGCAAAGCAATATACGCATAAACAGAAATCAAATTGTACCGGTGATGAGATACACGGACTTGAAAAGTTGCACAAGATGAGGGGATTATACATTGATACGTAGCGATCGAAAAGGTAATGACAATCATGGAGGGGTTGCTTTTTATGTTTTAAATGAAATAACCCACCGTGATATAACCGACATTAATTGTAACTCTGAGTCCTGCTGGCTTGAAATAAACTTGAAACAAAGTAGGCCAATTGTAGTGGTTATTGCGTATTTACCAAACAAAAAGACCGAGCATCTGCTGAAACTTAAAAATGAAGTTGGTCAGTTTGATTGTGATAACCGTGAAATTATCATTGTTGGTGACTTTAATTTAAATATGTTTGATAAGGTGAACCGTGCAAAAATAGATGACTTCTGCTGTGAATTCCAGTTGACCCAACTAGTTGATAATCCGACTAGAATCACACCTACGTCCAGCACATGCATTGATCTTGTCATGACATCCCACCCTGAATCTATCAGTATCACTGATGTTATCCATATTGGTATTAGCGATTATTCTCTGTTTTTTGTAACAGGAAAATTAATTCCTCCTTTAAAGTTCCTCCCCGGGTCTCAAATGTCAGAAATTTTAAACATTTTAATGAAAATCTGTTTCTGAATGATATGTTTCATATGCCTTGGCAGTTGATTGAAAATGAACCAAATATTGATAATGCTTGGAACGCATGGGAACATATGTTTAATGATGTTTGTAACAGACATGCTCCCTACAGACAAATGCGGCAGAAACGAAATATAATGGCTCCATGGGTGACTAAAGATATGCTGGAACTGCGACGAAGGCGTGACTTCATGCGAGGTAAAGCTCAAAAGTCGGGCAATCCTAGTGACTGGCTTGCCGCTAAACAGGTACGAAATCAAGCTAATAATATGGCCAAATACCTAAAAAAGAAACACTATGAAAATGCCATCTCCGAAACATGACTAACACAAGAAAGATATGGTCTATTGCTAAAGAAGCTAGCTCTATTAAGACCAACTCTATCTTGCCAGCCTGTGCAAACACTGCTAAACAGATCCTGGCTGATAACTTTAACAAGCTCTTTGTTAATGTAGGTGCTGATCTGGCTGCTATCTTTGAACATAACATCTCAGGTAAAGACAATCAATGTGTTAGCCAGCATAACACTCCTTCGTTTCAGTTTACTCCAGTTACAGGTAGTTTTGTAGAAAAGCAAATCAAGAAAATGGATCCCTCAGTGGCAACAGGTGTTGACGGGATATCCAATAAACTTAAAATAGCATGTCCCGCTATCTGTAGCTCATTGGCGTACCTAATAAACAAATCTCCCTCTACAGTTATTGTACCAGAGGGCTGGAAGATGGCCAAGGTAACTCCAGTATTTAAGGGTGGTAATCGTGAAGAACTCTCTAATTATAGACCTATCTCAGTTCTCCCTCTGGTCTCAAAACTTCTCGAAAGAGCTGTCAATAACCAACTGATAACCTTTCTTAACTGTAATGATTTTCTCTCTACAGAGCAGTCTGGTTTTAGATCTCACCCTTCCACCCAAACTGCCATTTTAGATGTCACTGACCACATCCTCAAAAATATGGATGATGGTAAAGTAACAGGCGCCATATTTTTAGACCTAAAGAAAGCGTTCGATACTGTTGATCATAACATTCTCCTGTCCAAACTATACGATAGTGGAGTGAAAGATCTGGAATACAAATGGTTTGAATCATATCTTTCAGGTAGAAAATAGGCCACAAAGATTGACGGTGCAACTTCTGACTTTGAAAAACTAAGTGTTGGGGTTTCACAAGAGTCAATTCTTGGCCCACTTCTTTTTATCATTTTTATTAACAGCCTACCTTTATGTTTAGCATTAATTCCTCGAACGAAAGTGAGCATGTATGCTGACGATACCATGATAATGTTTAAAGGCACAAGCCATGGTGGTATTGAATCTGATATGGTGAATGGTCTTAGCAAAGTCACTCATTGGTTGATGAACCATAAACTTACGCTGAATGTGAGTAAAACTAAATTCATGATATTTGGTTCTCGTCCAAGGATACCCGCCTTCTCTCAGGTGCAGATCTCATTAAATGGTATATCAATAGAACGAGTTCATGTGTATAAATATCTCGGGGTTATTCTAGATGAACATATTTCTTGGTCCGATCATATTGAATATATCTATGAAAATGGGATTTCTTCGGAGATCTGCTAAACCCTGCCTTCCCGAGTCAACGTTTCAAATGTTAAGCTGTGCCATGATCGTGCCCTTGTTTGACTACTGTGATGTTACCTGGTCAAGTTGTGCACACTGTCACTCTGACAAACTAATTAAATTGCACAACCGTTTGGCCAGATTAATTCTTAATGCCCATCCAAGAACACATATCACTGATTTACAAAGGGCACTTTCATGGTCACCTTTACCAGCACGTTGGGATAAGCACCGTTTATGTGAGGTTTATAAGTGCATGAATAACCGCAGTCCAGCATATCTGAAATCGCGCTTCGATAAACCATGCCACTCTGCCAATACTCGTGCCAAGTCAAACGGATTGTTGCATCAGTTCTCTGTGCCCAAGAGAAATGCAGCCAGGCGCACTTTTCAGTACCTTGGGACCCTGGGGTAGAACAAACTTACCACTGCCTAGAGACAGACAAAGTCACTGCAACAATTTAAATCACTTCTTGACTGACTTATTGACGTTTTTAATTGATATCACAACTTGGTTTTGAAGTATTTTAGTTGTTTTTTACAGGTTTTTATATATTTTACTTTCCATGTTTCTATACTTTTAATGTAATCATTTTACTGTCCTATTAATAAATTTATTATTTTTTCTAAGTTTTCTATATTTTGACTTGTTATGGTTTTAGTCTTTTTTTCCCGTTCTTTTATATGTCTCATTTAATTTGATTTGTATAAATATATATGTTTCTGATCTTGTTTTAATTCAATGTATTTTACTTGTAATTCATATTCATATACATGTAATACACAGGGCCCTTATGGAAAGCAGTTGTTTAACTGATAAGGCCACCCTGTTAAAATGTTAAAATAAGACAGCAAATAAATACTCATAAGCCTTATCACAAATAGGCCTCTGCTTGAGTGAATTTGCACAATGGATAACAAAAATTGTGGGAAGAGAAAAGAAGCAGTTACTGCTCCCTTTTCTCTCCCACAGTGCTTTGTATCCATTGTGCGAATTAATTGAAGCGGTATTTGCGATAAGGCTTATCCTACCTTGAAGTTTTGTCATTCTGTTAATTGATCATTCAATTTAGCAGTACACATCCATGATGTAATAGCGGTTTACACACCTATGGACTGACACCCATATACCTTCTGACACCCCTACGTTCCAACACCTCAGCCTATATCCCGACACCCCTATGTTCCAACTGCTCCACCTGTGTTTCGACACCTCCATGGTCCACCACCCCTATGCTTCGATATGTACTAAATTGAGTGCCCAATGCATACAAACATATTCCAACGGGCCTCCAAAATAATTGCGTGACCCAGCATTGGGCCCAGTAGATAAACTGTGCTAGCTCCCGCGTCGTAGGCCTACTGTCCGACATTGTTGCAATATCATCATCAATGTCACTTAGCTTGATTCCTTCACACCAATCGATGCCCTGGTCAATCGTCGCTCTCTTCAAGACCAATTCGACAGCCATGGCAACAAGGATTGGGAAGAGGATGCAGCCTTGGCGGACACCGGTTATTACCTGGAAGCAACTGCTATAACCATCCTTTGTCCGGATACAACAGCGAAAGTTGTCATAGATGTACTCTATAGCTCTGACAACCTTATCTGGGACTCCATACGAGAAGAGTATTCTCCACGAAGATGGTCAGTGAATGCTGAAGTAGATGAAGCTAATTGCCAAGGGAACCTTGGGAACTTTTCTCGATGATACGTCGGAGAGTAAAGATCTGTTCGGAACATGAACGCTTTGGTCTAAAGCGTGCCTGCTCCTGCCTCCTGATGTAGCTTACCACCGACGACATCTCTTAGTCCTAGCCGGTTCAGGATCACTCGACAATCGATGAAGAGGAGTTATAAACAAACATATCTCTGGTCCCAATGTACCAGTCGAAACAGGCTAGCGCAATCTTATAAGCGGGGTGTCTGAATATAATGGGTGTCGGGACATAGGTTGAGTAGTTAAAAGATAGGGGTATCGGAATACAGGGGTACGTTATCGGAATATAGAGCAGTCACCAAACAAGAGCGCGACGGCAATGAATAGGCTTATTGACCGTTTTGTTGGAAGGAGGATTAATGCTGCGTAATAAACCCATCCAATATGCAGTTTAATAAAATAAGCTACCCAATAGGCATTTTAAAATTAACATCAAATTGCACATCTTACATCAAAACTTATTTGAATTAAATATCCAAATTTCTCGGATTTCATCACATTTTAGGGCAAAGTTTTCAATCTACTGTCTTGCAATACGTCACTCGGCGCGATCTCCTATACTACATGAATACAAAATTCTGCTCTCCGATACAGGTCCATCATTGCTCGAACAATCATTTATCTGGGAATATTCCTAAGAGCCTCCTCTACTTGTTGGAGGGTGTTATTTTTAAGATCTCTAGCAAACGGTACAACAATAGAATTGAAGTCCATTGGTGTCAAGGCCTGTTCAATTGACCACCAACTTAGTTTCAGAAAAATATCCCTGGAATGAAAACTACTCGACCGAATCGGCCGATCTTGGTATTATTTTTCATGTAGAAAGATTCCCCGTCTATCCAAACTGTTTTTTTCTGGTCGGAGGGTTCTACTAAATAGGCCATTCCGTGTTTTGTTTTTCACCACCCTGTATACTGCAGGCTATAAGCCACATTATGTCTGATCGACAAATGCGCGTGCGCACGGTGATAAAATGGCCCAACAATTTGATAACGTCATCCCCTTTCGTGTCGTATCTATTGAGATTGTTACTTCACGTTCTACCTAACAATTCGTGGTTTGATCAAGGAAAATAATAATACAAAAACGTTGGGCAATGTTTACCCAGCTAACAGGACTACCTAAGTTGTCGATTTGTTTGCTTACCCAACTACCAAGTTTACTTAATAGTTGAACAAAAATTCACCAATAATTTGCTGATGGAGTTTACCCGTACTATTTTGTCCATTTTTTTTTAGCAGTGTAGGCCTAATGAACATTTTCTTTGAAACCTCTTCATATTTCCCTGAACCTATTCAATGCCAAGGTCAGTTGAAGTATTACTTATCGCACCTTTCTGATATTGTTTGAAGTCCAATCATACAGGTGTATGTTTTTCCTTCGAATTCGACCTAATAATTAAACTGGAAAGTAACATCGATGTATGGTAGCTTTAGTTAATTGGGTATATCTCGATCTGGGTAAAGAAATGGAATATTTAAATAAATCTGGACTTAAAAAAACAAATCAGATGATATGAAAATCATCTGAAAGTCAAATTGTAGCCTTTTCGAGTCAATTTTCATCACTTGATTTAAAAGGTGTGTTCCATTTGTTCAACAGAAATGCCCATAATGCAAATGGGTCGCGCGCTGGTACTTGCGTCCTTCAAAGAAGATGTTTTTGTTTTGCTAAATTCTAAAATTAAACAGGCAGCTATCAACCTAGACATTTTTATAAATACAAAGTTATTACTGCGCACTCGCAAAACTGGTCCAAACAAAAGTGTTACATGAGAGCTACCAATCTGCCCCATACACATTATTAATACATAAATATATGGCGGGGACCAGCCTAATCCAGTATTAGCAACAATATGTCGTCGAACATAAAGGGTCGGACATATTCGTCCGTTGGACGTAATGGGTCGGACATATTCGTACGTCGGACACAATAAGTCGGACATATTTGTCCGTCGGACATAATGGGTCAGATATTCGTCCGTTGGACGTAATGGGTCGGACATATTCGTCCGTCGGACACAATATGTCGGACATATTTGTCCGTCGGACATAATGGGTCGGACATACTCGTTCGTCGAACATAATGGGTCGGTAATACTGTCGGACATAAAGGGTCGTAAGAAAATGGTCTGTCGGACACAATGGGTCAGACATAATCGTTTTTCGACGGTCGAAATCTGCTGTTGGATATTACTGGAACAAGTGGGCATAATAAAACAAGCGGACATAATGGGCGTGAACAACTGGGTTTTTTTTAACCAACCTCTAGTGAATTCCATTTGCCCACCCCCCCCCCCCCCCCCCCCAAAAAAAAAAAAAAACCCCAAAACGGGAATTGAAGTTGGTGATTTTCACAAATAAAAAACAAATAAAAGAGGTCCGCTCGTAAGTCTGACGCATTATAAGGTCCGACGCCTCAAAAGTCCGACAAATTATTATTCTCCAACCAAACAAAGGCCCATATGTCCGATGCCTCATAGGTCCGATGCCTCATAGGTCCAATGCCTCACAGGACCGACGCCCAACGTGTCCGAAGCCCCTTAGGTCCGACGCCTCATAAGTCTGACAATTAATGTTTACTTTTATTTAGGTTCATAAGTTCGACTCCTCATAAGTCAAACTCCTCGTTGGTCCGACTGTCATTAATAATTAATACAAACACCAATTAGAATACAAAGTGTTGGAGATAGAGATTACACATTCATATTATAAGGGTTGTACCAAGCGTCTCTCCTCCTGGTAATTCCCGTAAGGTCTCCCAATATTTTGAGGCGAACTTACACGCTATATTCCGGTCCTATCTGACGTGTTCATGGCAGTGCAGCGACATAGCATACATCTGTGCATATGGTGATAGAATCACAAACATTGGCAAACGTCTATATAATTGCATACCAAGCTTGTATATATTAGGTGGCACGTCAAATTTTGAAATTTGGCAGTCAGTACAATAGTAAATATAAACTCGGCACGACGCGGGGGGGGGGGGGGGGGGGGGTTGGAGGCGTGACGCGACGCACGACGGTGCGCGCATGTACGCAGGCCCAACAATCTTGACAATTGAAAGGGCGAGCGACGCACGACGTAACGCCAAAGTTGTTATAAAACAACGGAGAGGGCGCTACAACACGACGCGTAACGCACGGCGTCGTGCGGTCGCATTTTAAAGGGACAACGCTATATTTACACCATACAGGTGGGCCGGATAATGTCGACACGGCCGGGGTTTGCTTAGTCGAATCCGACCAGTAGGCGAATCCATCGAGGAGACCAAATAGGTAATAACAGTGCGAGAACCCGGTTGTTACTGCGTGGTAATGACCGGGTTGGGGGATGACCGCTGGTAATGGATCGAGCCGAAGGCGAGGTCCATTACCAGCGGTCATCCCCCAACCCGGTCATTACCACGCAGTAACAACCGGGTTCTCGCACTGTTATTACCTTTAATAAATACCTTTTTAACGAGAAAAATGGTGAAAATACTCCGAATTTCGCGACTTCGCGGCTTCTTTTACGCCGTTTTACAAACGCAGCTTCGTTTTCGTATTTTGGCTTTGTTCATGATAGTTTAGCAGTGGTACAGTTGTTTTCCTAGTTCCGGATTTTTTCTAGTTCCAGATCGCTTCAAATAAAAACCTACCTTGTTATGGCTTGGTCTCCAATACTATTTGTTTAGATGAAGTGCATTTTGAAAAGAAACATACAAGCTTCTTGATACATAAGTAAAAATAAGTCGAAGTAAAAGTCTCAAATCTGCCAAAGACTGAACGTTCATTTTTGTTTTCTAGTTCCGGATCGCCCGTAAAATACATGCATCAACAGCACGCGCGCAAGCGATTTCATATGACGTGTTCTAATGGACCATGGAGAAATGTCTCCATGGTGGGACAAAGTTTATCGGATCGTTGCCGCGCGCAACACACGTACACGGACAAAACATTTCAAAGCATTTCTTTGCAAGTCCTTTTTTAAAACTTTATTGGAAGTTAAAGTATTTGACATTTATTTTAAACTGTATTTATATAAATTAATGAATACTTTATCAGAAATATAGGCTTGATTCGGGTTGGTTCTAGCGTGATAATTGTTCATGTACGTACATGTACGAAGCAGTTTTTTTTACTCGATCCGGAATTGGTGAAACTGATCCACAACTAGAAAAAGGGATGTCGGTATATTTGACGTCGTACAGTATGTATTTTAAAATAAAGAAGAGCATAAATATCGAAACAAAAACTGTAGTTTCTCCATCACTCAAGGTAAACTACTAAACCTATTTCATTTAAATTTCGAGGATTAGACTTGCCGAAAACAGCCTGAATATTTTTTGCGATCCGGAACTAGGAAAACGTCTGTAATGTGGCCAGAGTGCAGCCCAAAGCCGGGGTTTAGAAAACGGCCCTTGGAAAACCCATGATGTTACTACATATAATGACCGGCACGTGATCGAGTCTCGGCCAATCAGAAGCCTTCAACTCTCCTAGGTATTTATTAAATCCTTATAAACTGCCGCTGATGTCGGCAACTGTAGTAAAACCCAGCAATAATGCTAACATAATCTCATTCTATACTACCAATTGCACAATGTTATTGACTCGTTGACTGTTGAACAATCGGCTTCTTCTTGTTTTTGACTGGCTTTAAATATTCTATCTGCATATTATTAATACACAATTGCAATTCCACTTTATATTATTTCCTATCTAAAACTAATGTAAAATATTATAGCGATTCCCACACTAGACAAGCCATGCTTTGTGTGGGTTTTCACAATATGTTCATGTTCATGCACAAAAGTGTACTTAAGTTATAACTCATATTATATTTATTGTTAAAATAACTCGTTTACTGTGCATGTAAATACATATGGAAATAAAGTGAAGTGAATTGAATTGTATTGTGACAACTTCAACCCTAACCCGTGAGATCACACATTCAATGCGATTCTTCTGGGCTTCAGACCAGTGGTGTTTGTATTATACTACATTACGAAATAACTTTGGAATTACCTTTGAAGAAGCGCATGCCCCGTGCATTGGTAAAGACGTCCGTTCCAATGCAAGTTACAGGTTCACCTTGGATAATGTCCACACGGCCGAGGTTCCCTTTGCCAATTCCCGTCCAGTAGGCGAATCCATTGAGGAGACCAATACCTTTTAACTTCCCGCCATTGGCTTGGGTAACCACAGTACGACCCCCACCCGCGAGATCACAAAATTCAATGCGTCTTTTATCGGAATCACACCAGTAGAGTCTGTTTGCTGCAAACAATAACATCACACGGAATAGTTTACTCACGGTTTATTTTTGATGGCATGAAAGTAATACAACTTTTACATGGAAGGCTTCTAGATCAGAAAAGATCTTCTTGCATGAAAATGACAACACGTGTGTCTAATGTAGGGACTCCCTCAATATGGTTGTATCACTCATACATCTTGTGTTAACCAGATCAGATAATGTTGGAACACTGCGCGTATACCTGTGTAACCCGCCTTGAGTTGGCACTGTTTTTCTTCTGATACGTCCAACGTGTTTGACCGAATATGCCATAACCAAGGGCCAATTTCATGGAGCTGCTCAGCACAAAAACATTCTTAGCATAAAACAAGCCTCGCTTAGTAAAAACAGGTTACCTGTCAAAACTCCATGTGCTTTTCGCGCTAAGGAAAAGACCAGCGGAATACCAATCACAAGCAATATACATTACCTGAAAATGTGGTATGTAGGCCTAACCCTGTTTTTGCCAAGAACAAATGTTCATGCTAAGCAATGTTTTGTGCTTAGAAGCTGTGAAATGGGCCCCAGGGGCCGAATTTACAAATCATAAACGCACAAACCCGGGCCAACTTCCAGCGTGCGCGCGTGCATATAACCCGACCTTTCACAAGAAAACTAGTCTGCACAATACAATCACGTACGGTAGTTCTGCATGTTCTATATACCACACAGTCGACTAGTTGTTGGCATATAAATAATTTGTTTTGAAAACTATACACACGTATCAAAAATCGTTTCAAATCTGTTTATTCTTTGAAATTATAACTCTCGACCATCTGACGACCATCGGACCGATCTTAAGTTAAGATGAGTTCAGCGGCGTTGCTATGGAAGTTATAAGGACGTGAAATCGATCCTATAGGACGAGTCGCGAATTAGGACGAGTTACTCTTCTTAAGACGCGTCTTAGCGTTTCGTGAAATCGGCCCCTGGACCGGTATTTATCAAGCAACTTAAGTTAGGTATGCCTAAGCGGTAAGTACCAAGCTAAATACCATACTTATGTTGGAATTCACAGCTTGACTTAAGTACCTACGTAGCTAAGTAGGATACTCCAATTTAGGTATGGTGCCTAGATCTGTCGAAAGGTCTTTTCAAAGGACTTATGTCACATTTCACATTGTTTTCATGTAGATTTATGCGGTTTGGCGATGGGTCAGCTCATGTGTCAAAATGACCACTGATGACAAATGCACTGGAAACAACTGTGCATGGGTCTGTATACAGTACAGTGTAGAACTACACTGTAAACAAAAATAACCGTACAATAACGGGGTTTCCACCTGTAAAAGAACAAACCATCGCCGTATTTTTATTTTAACGGATTTTGGACGTGAAATTAAGGTAGTGTGCCTTGAAAATATCACGTCCAAAATCCGTTAAAATAAAAATACGGCGATTGTTTTGTTTTTTTTACAGGTGGAAAACCCGGTTATTTTTCGATTATTTTTTACAGTGTACGGTCATGAAAAAGCCAAAAGAGAAACCAATTAAACTTCGTTCACTTGGCAATGTATGGGTTGTGTTAGTATCCGGTTCCAAAGTTTTCCCTGACAACGTTGGCAAGGTCTAAAATCAAAATGGTACGATGATCAAACCGATATCTTTGATAAAGTTCAATGTCATTGTCGGTATCCAATGGATGCACCCTGTCCCGAAATACACGTTCCCACCTCATTGCGCGCCGCTGATTTATGTCCATTTGCGCCAACAGCAATAACACAGCCATCTCCAAGTATAGCTCCCTTTACGAAATGAGCAGAATTGATGAGATAAAAGATGAGATAAATGCGTCCTAACGGACGAGAGAGCCGCAGCACTCCAAGAACAAACGTCCTGTCACGAGCTCGGTCAAAAGAGGGAAGCAAGAACTGTTCTCTCCGGAAGTGTCGCAAATTGTTAGAGTTTAAAGACACAAACCAACGATCAAAGCCGTGGACGGGCAGAAATTAGCTTTGTAAATCAATCAATAGCTTGATAACAAATTTCCAGGGGAGACCACAAGGGGGTTTTCTGCCATTTCCCCCTAAACTTCCCCGCACACTAAAAAAGCCAACACACTTGAACTTAAGACATCCCCATATGTGTCTTAGATTTAGAGGTGAATTTGAGTAGGATACTTTAGATAAGTAGCTTGGAGAATCCCACTTTAGTATAGTACTTTACCTAAGTACCGACTTAGGCACCGTACTTTGACTTAAGTTGCTTGATAAATACCGGCCCTGGTCTCTCCTACTCCGCAAGCTAGGTTGGAGGTTCAACGTCAGGACGCTCTCTAGAACTAGTAGTATAGACCATTTCCAAATGTAAACAAACTACTGAAATATTATGAAAAACCTTACTCGATTGTAAACATTATGGGCCAAATTCATAAACGGTGATGATCACCGGATTATTTTAGTCGCGTACAACTATTGTACGGTGGCTAAAACAGAGAAGTGCGCGTGTGGATAAACTCCTGTTATCATCGCAATTCAGTAAGAAAATAATCGGCTGTTTATCTAGCCGTGTATAAGTTCCTGCTTTTTTAGCCGATGTTTAGTGGTCTAGCCGTACATCATTCTATTCACAGCGGATTACGTTGAATAATATGTTGAATAAAAGGGCATATCTATCTTCGAAAACACGCATATCGCTGTGCTCTGCTGATCAGCTCATTTGACACTAGTGGGAGGGTCGCCCTGTCGAAAAAAACGTGCTTTTACTCATGACAATAAAATGGGTCTCATTGAGTGTGTTAAAGATAGACAAAACAGTTCTTCCTGTGCTATTTTAATGATACGCAGCAAATCCAGGGCCTTATTACCTCCCCCCACAAGCAAGCCAACAGAAAAATGGTAACTTGTACACGAGATAAACAAGCGCCTTGGGACGATAGCAATTTATGTTGTTACTTAGACACATGTCACTAACCATGTACGTTTGATAAACAGCAGCTGAACTGATCACTCTTTATGAATTCGGACCTAGCTTTGTACGTTCGATCATCAACTGTTTATACACAGTTTAGCCTAGTTAATCGTGATCAAGGGAAAATGACCGTTTATGAATCTGGCCCTATTAGTCTCACGCATTCTGTGAAATTACGGCACCTGGTGTGATATTGTTTTCAGGAAAGGTGGAATTGTGTATGTATACATTTGTTTAACGATTGCCAGCCGGCAATCATAGGAAAATCCTTACTAATTTAAAACACTTCCCCCAATCTCTTCAATTTAGTTAGTCCACATTTTATTTGCAATAGTGGTTATTTGGTCTTGAATACTCACCGATTGCGATAATCAAAACTACTGAACCAAATCGGGGGTTATTGTATCATTTTTCTTCTAACAAGATTTCCTCTAAGTGGAGGTAGGGCCTATGTGAAGTATGAGGTTGCGTGTTTTCTTGGACCACCCTGTACTTTAAAGTCATAAACCGTGCACACTTCTCACAAACATAATTCTGATCATGTGGTTATTTAGTTTGTGGACCTTACCATGCGGACGACGGTGGCCTTCAAAAAGTGTTGACTCTGAGCTCTGATCTGTCGTTAAAACTGCTATTTTCAAATCCAATCTCAGTTGGGGCCTCATACCGACACATTACATTTGTCTCTTTCCGCAAAGTTTTGTCTATGTATAGGTCATTGTTTTCAACCAAGTGTTGAATGTCCATACAGCTGTGGGTATTCATTTTGGGGTTATGCCATATTCTGATAAATAGTTCAGTATGTGCAGTGGCGTAACTTTGGTTTAGGGTGCCCGGGGGCAAGAATGGGTTGGGTGCCCCCGACCAAATGCGGGCGCCTACATGTTCCTTTGTTATGAAGTTAGAATGCATAACTCCCCCGTTTAACCGTTTTGGCTTGGTGGATTGAGGGCGCTCAACCAATTTACAATATGAGTCCAATTAAGTCCAAGGCGGATATTTCGATACCAGTACTAATATATATTAAAAGCTATGATCAGACAGCTTGATGTCTTCTCAATATTTCGATAGTTATGGTCAAAGGTGTAATCCTATGCCAGGTGGGGAAAGGTTTCCACTTTTAAAAGTTCATCGCAAAGAAATTATTATCGTGTGTGCCAGACCCGCTAGGTTCCACTCTGGCCCGGGTGCCCGGGTCCCCCCCCCCTCGAGCGCAGAGGAGTTATGCCACTGAGTATGTGCTTCCACATAAACTTAACGTTTGTGGTTGATATGTCTTTTTGTAATAACACAGATCTCACTCCTGTTAAGTTAGGGCATGTACAAAATAGTTTGTCTTCATCTTGTGGAGTGTTATTTCGAAGAACAAAATTGAGAAAAAAAGAGAAATTACCTGGTACGTCGACGGCCAGACTATAAACGAATCCGATATCAGAGTCAATTAGCACTCGGCGATTCGCTCCCAAAGTACTACAGCGCTCAATTGTTTTGGAACCGTTGAATGTATAAAACACATACCTATACAGAGAACCAAGCTCGTTAAATATCTCTCCGATACATAAGTAATCAGTAAACCCGAGTAAATATAATATAATATTCATTTCTAAATCATTACATATGCACTTCCCAATGTTGGTCTAAATACCAACAGGTTAAATTATTGGTAACATTTTTCAAAATAATTGGTTGATGTTTTTGGTTGATATGTTGGAATGTTTACCTCCACTTCTTTATTGGTAATTTTTAGTTCACAAATGTCTAAGTTAATTAATATTACTTAACAAAATTGGTCATGTGCAGTTTCAACATTTGATGGTTATAATCATTTTCACTAGGAATTGTTAGAAAAATCGTTCACGTTCGTTTGTTAAATTTGTCCTAGGAATTAGTCAGATTTTGCTTCACCTCTGTTGGTAAAATGTCCAAGTATTCTAATTCCTAGTCTTCAATGCATGTTTTTGTTTCGTTTGTTTGTTTTGTCTGTCGTGTTTCTTTGTTGTCACTCTTGTGAAAACTGTTTAATCAGTTATGTTTGTCCAGTGTGTTTTACTTTGAAGGCATGTCTATATAACTTATAAGACCGTCTTCAGAGGCGTGTGCAGGATTTTTTCCTGCGGGGGGCTGAGTCAAATCATTTTTTTTTTTTTCGTTTTTTCTTTCGTTTTTTCTTTCCTCCTTTCCTCCTTTCCTTCTTTTTTCTCTTTCATTTTTTTTGGGGGATCCGCGCGTGCGGGGGGCTTCAGCCCCCAAAGCCCCCCCCCTGGACACGCCAATGGTCTTATAAAAATGCCTCCATAATTGTTATCTTTTTCCCTTTTTTCATTTGTGTTTTATGTACATCAATTATTACTGGTGTATTTTATTAACATATGTCTTATATTGACCTTCCTTATAATTATCTGAATGTACATTTTACAATATGAAAATAAATGTTGAGATGAATTGAATTAAATTTAATTGAATAGGGCTGTAACTACGAAAGCTGTTTATCTTTTTGCGAGTGTAGTATATAGACGTGGATAAATCCTAGTTACATGCGTCTTCCTAAACACCTGAATTAAACAGCTCTTACTGAATATCTTAAATGGTTGTTTAATTATCCTCGTGTAACTTGGACAGTTTAAACGTATTGGCCGTGGTCCTTATTGTTAAATACATTGTAATATTAAGGATTGTGCAACAGTATGAACATACGATAGGCCACAGTAGATACATCTTCAGCAGGTCTTTACTTAGATACTCTACAACCTGAGCCATTATGGCTGATACTTAAAGGCAACGCAGTGACAGTTTTACTGCTGACGAAAAGATGGCTCTCGTTGAGACCATGAGGAACTTTAATTCCATTATTGGTGACAAACGATGTGACAAAGAAAGCCAACTAGAAAAACAGCTGATGCCTGGAAAGCTATCACTTCAGAAATGTCCATCTCGTGTCCTGACCGTAAAAGCCGATCTGCTTTAAGGACAACAAAGAATTGGGTGTTCTAAATACAATCCGAGAAGTCCAAGTAAATCGTCAACGTGTCTTTGCTAACTCTGAAACGTCTGATGAAATGTTCCTTGTCATACTCTTCTAAGGGATTCACCTTGTCCATAAAAAAACCCTCTTGGTGCACGTTGGTGTTGGCAACCATGACGCTTTTTCTTGTTAGTTAAAAAGATTTGAAGCGCATCCATCCTGTGCACCTTTCTACCTTTCTGTGTACATATCTGGCTTCTAAATGGCTCAGAATACTCACAAAACAACCCCCGTACCATGTTTAAGAATTGCTATTGTTTGTTATAAACACATGTTTAACTCCAATGGTCATTTAAACGCGGCTAACTTAAAACAAGCTTTGTAGTACTTGTTTGAAGTTAGACACCAGGTTTAAGTTATACGCATCGAATGACTTAAACAGCTTTCATAGTTACAGCCAATAGTATTTAAGAGATTGTTTTTTCTCTGTTTAAGACATTTAAATGCGTGGCTAATTGTTCGCCATGGAAAAAAAGACGACGTCGACAAGGTTCATGTTTAATGTCCCGTAATGGTCATGCGCGTACTCCAGCAACCCCTTGTTTACACCTAGGAGTTCGGATTTATATTTGGTTAGTTTAAAACGATGTCATCAAACATTAATTCAATGTCATTAACACGTATTCAAGTCTACGCATTTCCCCCAATTCAATCAAACGAGGTGTTTGTTTTAGCTATTCTTGCATTCAATTTCGTGTTTTTGCACACATGATTTCGTTCTTGTCATTCAGGGTTAGTTGAATTTCTACTACCTAACTACAATTGATGTAATCAAATTAAGACTCAACGAAGCGCACATAACGTTGTTGTTAGTTTTTGTTTTCTTTTTCGTTGATTGGCAATAAATTTCAAACTTCTGCATGCGTTAAAATTAAACATGAGTCATGGCTTCTTCTTTTTCAAGAAAGTTTGCAATAGCTATTTTACTGGCACTTTAGTTTTCCCTTATTATAGGTTTTCCCGGCCAATTTAAACATAAATTAATTCAATTTAATACACAGATTAGTCAATTTCATTTGAAAATAAATGCTCCGTTGCATCAGCATCCAACAGTAAAAAGGAGTAAGTCAATTTCAGCAGTTAGCATTCACTAGCCAAATAAGATCATTCAAATTCACGAGGTCTCAAAGACCATTCACTTTCATAAAAGCCAGCAGCAAGAGGCCGGTCAGCCATTTATTGTCATCAATTGGCAAACATCTTCTTTTTTAAATCCGTTCCTATTGTGTGTGCTTTCGCTAGTATCTGCTAGTCTTGGTGTTTTCAAATCAGTTCTGAATACTAACCTTTTTAAACAAGCTTTTTAATAATGTGGTTTAATAATGTTTTTAATATAGGTTTTCCCGGCCAATTTGAACAAAAAAAACATTCAAGTTAATACCCGGCTCGTTCAATTTCGCTTGAAATTAAATGCTCAGGTACATCAGCATTCAATAGTTAAAAAGAGTTATTCAATTTCAAAACTTTAGCATTCATTAGACAAATAAAATCATTTAATTTGAAATGGTCACTTAGTCCATTCAATTTCGTCACAGCCATCAGCAACGGGCTGGTCGACTATTCATGTTCATCAACTGGCAAACATTTTTAAAACGTTTGCATTCAAATTCGTTTCTGTTCTGTGGTATGGGCTTTATGGTTCGTATTTGCCTATATAAAGGCAGGATATTACGAGTAGAAATCACTTCTACACTATTGCCGAGTTATACCTCTCACTAAATATACGATTTTGAAGCAAAAATTGCTTCCCGTGGTCATAACAGAAGAGTGAGCAATGTAGATAGAGCATAGAGAAAGGACCACAGAAGGAGTTTGAACTTCCCGGGCTTCAAAGCGCCTGACGTTCGTCGCCGCGCTGATAAAGATCTGATAAAGATCTGCGGTTTACGACCGCAATTAGGCTAGCGTAAACATTGACGGTCACTCAGCGAGTGCTGCACTTAAAGTTGCTTTGTATACAGTAGGAATGGTCATGCTGATTTGTGCCTTGTTTACAAAAAAAATCGTTAAAACTTAAAATATTCCCGATTTTCAAGTTTTTTGTTTAAAGTTGGGTAACACTGGGGAACGTAATGGCATATATCACAAGAAAGCCCATTTCATGACAAAGAACATGCACTATTTCGTTAGCATGCAGGGTCATGCATTTTCATGAAAATATCATATTTAATAACCTATCCCCTAGGATTGATTTTTTTCGTAAATGGATCATTATTTACTGAAAACTGCTTCGAATATAGAAACTGCATGATCGGTACTTCACGTGGTATGAGTCACCAATAAACACTGTGCATGCGTTAAAGCTTCGCTTGTTCACATTTGTTCTCTCCAGAAAGTGGGAAATCGCTGCAGTGAAGTGACGTCAGCGTTGAGTTTTTCACCGTACAACGCATAGGAGGTTACCGATTACCAGCTAAAATGTCGGCGACGAACGTATCGCCTCAAAGGAGGCTTGCGGTCAGTGGTCCAGCTTGCGGTCGTAGTGCTTTAGCAATGGGCATACCAGGGGGTCTGATAACAGTAATTGGCTTAGATTTTATCGCCCGGGAAGTTCAAACTCCTTCTGTGGTCCTTTCTCTATGGATAGAGGGAGGCTGATTGAAGCACATTCGAGGGCAACCTAGCCTTTAAACAAGGCCACATGTCTGATAGACGCCGAGCGACTAAAAAGAGACTAATCGCGAAAACCTGAGAGGGCGCCAGTGCGAATTGCCCAGACAAGTGGCCTTTATCAATCTGGTTTGGATTTCTTATGTTAACCTTTGTTTCCGACTGGAATTCGCTACCGAAATGGTAGCGTCCAATCAGCGAACGTATCTCCGCGTGACGTCAGCTTATATTTGAGTTGGACTAGTTCATTTTACAAACAAGGAATGTCCAATCATGTCACTTACAATATTTAGCTCAAATCATTAGTTGCTTCCTAATTTATTGCAATTTTGCGTGTAAAATAGATTTAAATGTGATATCTTGTATTTATCATTCATTATATTCAACTCAGAAGCAAAATGTATATACGTTTTTGTACCTTTTCTTACATGCTTTGATATTGAACGAATCACGAACGAAGCCAACTGGGAGATCGCCGTTCTGATTGGGCGTATTGGCATGCTAATATGTATCTATGAATAATTCATGACGAGCAGTGAAACCTACATTGCAAAAGGCCTCGTGACATTCGTCACTCGGTCGCGCGTTCACCCCGGGTATCTAGACTCATCTCAGCCGCTTAGCCAGAGTCACGAGGCCTTGTCAAAAGGCTAAGGGCAACCATGCTGACTACTTAGAATTGACAGACACTCTTCGAATCAAGAGGTCTACTGCAAGGTCCATCGTGGCAACATACTTGCGCACTGGTCGTCATGAGAAGTTGCATATGCAGGAGGGGCACATAACACTAAAGTAGATGAGTAGATGCGAGATGAGCTTGAGCGATTGCTGGACGTCAATCCTCTACTAACTCTCAACCAGATGAAAGATGAGCTCCAACGTTTTCTGCCAGACAAGCCAACCGTGTCTCCCAGCACTATACTAGCTAGAACCTGGTCGGCATGCCCATTACCTTTAAACTTGCAGAGGACGTGCCTGATACATGCAACTTGCAATGGGTATGCGTGTACAGTACGCGCAGTGGTTCATGGATCACGAAGTTGTTGGCCACTGCGTGTTCATTGACGAAACTGGCTACAACATAATGGACGAGGCGGTCTTTTGGAAGAGCACCTCGCGGTATCCCAGCGAGACGCGCGTGGAACACGCACAACGCAGACGCAACTGTAATGTGACATTCGCTGTTTCTGGAGAGATTGGTCTTTTTTTACTTCATCGAATAGCTTTTGAGACCGTCACGAGAGAAAGATTTGAAGAGTTTCTGGCGGACACAGCTCGTGAGTGCAAAAATATGTTCCCCGCAGATGAACCAGTCTATTCTTGTGTACGACAATGCTAGACCCCATGTACGCGCCCAGCTCCCAGCAGGAATCAACCAGGTGATCCAGTTGAAGCGTTTGCCACCCTACTCGCCATTCCTGAACATTGCCCATTCGTCATTCAATGCCGAGATTTGGTCCTCCCAGAATAGCAGCTACGAGTAGGGGACCATAGGAGCAGCACATAACGCAGGAGTGAATCTTCAACCGTTGATGGGTGACCTCGTTCAAAAGGTGGACAAATAACTCATGAAAATTGCCTGAGGTGGTACAACAACAGCCAAACTTACATGCCGAGATGCCCAACACGTCAAAACATTGAAGGTTAAAGAAAACAATTTCAGATATGTAAACATATAAGAAATAAACTGACACAGAAATGGACCTGTGAAAAAATCCACAGAAAAACAACATTTAATTTGTATAACGATCCCCTTATACGAAAATCACATATTAATTATTGTTTAACTTGCATGGTCTTAACATTAACGAATAAAGAAGAAAAACAATTTAATTAAAGACCAATTCAAACGATTACAATGCAAACAAATGCAAGAAAAATATTGTTTATTGTTTTGTTTATACTTATGTGCCAGCAAATTTTATTCAGCCGTTCCTTAGACAACAAGCACTCTGGCAGATTTACTTACCTCCACATAGCGCTGTTATACCTCGACCCACGAGTTTAAATAGAGCGACGGGATTTCCAAACGAAATGCATCAAGCCGACTTGTTATGTTACCCACTAATCCGTCAGTTTGCCTCGTTCAAACCTTTTTCCTATCCAGTCTTCTGACCGCAGTGGTCTCTTGTTATTTTTAATTCGTCAGTTCACCTCGTTCAAACTGTTGTTTCGCACGGCTTTTGATTAGATATGAGACGTGCACCGTCTACCGTCTAAAACGAAAGAACACTAACCAAACGCATTCGCTGACGAGTTTACGTCCGAACCACTGACCTCTACACCTGGACAGATCATTGTTCATATTCTGCCGCGCTAACGCTTGAAGTCGGCGCGAACGAGAAGTGCAACATGGCGGACCCAAGACGTCATTTCTGCGAGCCAATGAAATCGTCACCGACACCACGAACTCTGCATCACATGTGCACACAAAAATCACGAAATTTGAAAAAAAAAAAAAAATCTGAATATATCATTTTGTGCCATGTTTTTTCTTAAATCATGTTAATTTGCTAATTTTTATTTGGGAGTTTCTCAGAAATTAGTCCATTCTGTCGTTTTTCGGTTCCACGAAGTGACACTGCACTCAGTGTCAGTTCGTGAAAACGAAATTGCGGGGGCGCGCTGTGAAAAAGATTTCACGAACTAGCACTGTCTATACAACGTACCCAGGGCAATGTTGTATTACGCCGTGTATACGTTTGTCTACGAAATAAATAGAACTCGATGTTGTCAACACGGCGGCACCCGAGCACTGTGTGCGCGCATTCCCCGAAAACGCGACAGTTTTCGTTTTCACGAACTGACACCCAGCACAGTGTGCGCGTACTCCCCCAAAACGCGTCAATTTTCGTTTTCACGGACTGGCACTCACTCAGTGCAATGTATGCGCGACAGTTTTCGTTTTCACAAACTGGCACCCGTCTTAATCAATTATTTATTAATTAACTAACCATATATTCACAATATAAAAATTGTGTTTCAGCAGTTAACGAATTGTTACGTTTAATGATACCAAAACCGCTCAAGTAGACGGATTTGTTGACTGAGTAAACTCGTGTCAAACCTTTAAAAGCGTTTTTCTCCGAATTGTATTTCTGTAACAGCGACCACTGGGTGTCAGTTCGTGGTGTCGGTGACGAAATGTCCAGGTGAATAGGTCAGTGGATTTACTCTGTACATTTCTTTTTTTTATAAACGTTACCTCATACGTACCCACCCACCTCTACACCTGGACATTTCATTGGCTCACATTTCATTGACGTCGTGGGTCCGCCTTGTTGCACTTGACAACAAATGTTGCGCCGACTTCAAGCGTGAATGGGCAATGATCCGTCCATGTGTAGAGATCAGTCGTCCGAACTCGTCTTTCATTTTACCGATTACTATTGTATTTCTAGTTGTTTTGTATTTTGTATTGTTAGTTTGTGACTCGGATCGTAGGTCGTATGTGTTCGGTCGAGTGGCCTGTGGCTGCTATATCTTTGTACGCGTATTTTGCGTATACGTTTAAGAGTAGACTACCCGTGTCGGTGTATAGCAACCCAACTCAATCTCCGTACGTCTTTTTCAGATGATTGTAGTAAAAGTCGTACATACGCGTCTTTGAGGGTCTATTATACGCTCACTCCCCAATAGATCGGTTTATTTAATACCGTTTTATTTAGTTGTGTTATTTTGAAGAATGCTAGACCGTATTCTTTAAAATCGTTGTATATGCTTATAATTTGGTTTAGACATTCTCCTTTTATATTCTCCGTGTCGATCGTCTCTCTGTAAAACCGCGTCTACTATATTTTCCACGTCTTCCATAATTATTTTCCAAAAACGCTGCTGTTCATGAGTTTAAAGAAATCTTGTTTTAAAGTAACATGTTGGTTTTGTTCTGAGTTGAGTATTGTTGTCGATGTACGACTTCAGCCAAGGTGCTTATTTAAACTGAAAGATGCGATGTACTTGTTTGAGTTTTACCCCTCGATCGATATACTGTTGCAACGTGATGTAGTGTAAAACTTATTTTCTTTTATATTTTAGAGTGGTAATCAATTTTGGTTACGTTGCAACTGTACTATGTCTTGGCTCAGTCGACAACAAACTTTGTCGGTTTTGGGTACTACTATGTTTTCCGGTGTCACCGCTGATGTGAATCTTCTTTAAATAGTTTTTCTCTGTCTTTCTGTTTATTTACTATGTGTTCTATGCTCTCCAAACTTCGAAAAATGATGTTATAGCAAGACTAGTATAAAGTCAAATTTGTTTTGTAAACAAAGAATTGTTCAAGTGAACACCTGTCTTTGTTCTTTATCCTTTTGTTATGAGCCATGGTAGGACCCTTTTGTTTGTATGTATGTATGTATGTGTGTGTTTGTTAATGAAAGGAGAAAGTGCGAGTACCTTGATTAAAATGCAAAGTAGCGCTTTGGTCGGCCAGTTTTGAATACTGCAGCTAGCGCGGCAATGGCAGAGGGTATTGCGAAAGCCAGCATGAGAGGGTCACACCCAATCCGTTAAACACATTTCTTGTGAAATTTTGAAACTTGGAAGCAGCAGATCTGCTCGATATACCATGAGTAGCTTTATTGGTTCTTATATATATCCTATCCTTGATTTTGTAGAGTTGGGTTAAATTCTCGTTGGGAAAATTGACTTTGGATTACTATTCTGAATAGACAGAGTTAATAGCACCGTTGTGTATGTAGTGATATTTTTATGACGTCATAGTGCGTTTAAGTTGTTCGTTAGACGTCTTATTAATAAGGTAATATAGTCGTGAACTTTGTACGATTTGATCATCGTTTGAGATTTGACTTGTTTGTGAATTGAGAAAGATTTGAACGAATTTGATTGATAAAGTCACAGATTTATTGCTTTGTGGTTTATGGTTTTATAATGATCTGGTTGGCCACATTTAATTATTATAAATGTAGAAATTGGAAGAATTGCTGAAAATCTATAAATTTCAGATGGCTCGTGGTCAGCACGCTTGAGATTGGCGTCTGACAACAGAATGGGCCCATACGAGAACCTTACCCAAATACGGTGAGCTGAAGCACAGACGGCGCCGGTGGGAGATCATAGACGGATGGCTGCCCAGTCTCCGGAGGGTTCGACGACATCGATGTCCAAGGGACGACCGGGACAAGACCGGAGGTGCCTTTGGGTGATATTCGCTTCATTCGAGAATGATTATGGTGGGCCCACCTTAACTTGTTAATTTGTTTGATTTGAAGATTTGTGTGAAAGATTTAAGTTCAAGATCTGTCTGAAAGATTTGAACTGAAGCATTCAGTTTGAGAGTTGAGCTTATTAATTGAGTCGATAAGTTGATTTGGAGTATCACGTGATTTATTGCATTGCTTACTTGGTATTCCCTTTTATTTTGTTTACTTTAATTTATTTAGTGGAGTGTGTATCTGTTAATTATTTTTCTAATATTGACTGATTTAATTGTTCATTTTATTTTAATTAAATTCAATTCCTTATTATTTCCAGTGTTTTCTTCAGTGTATTTTTGCTTGTTAGGGTGACAAACGACCCATAACTTTCGTAACGCCATTAAGTTTTTGTTTGCGTGTTACATCCGGCGCCAGCAGATAATCGTTGTGCCATTCGTCCAGATAATCTAGATCTACCTTTAAAAAATAAACCGTGTCTGAAATACGATGGGAAACACGATGTACTCAGTATTATATTTCTGGGTTTTATTCATTTAAAATGTGTGTACGGTAGGTATTGATTCACAGCCCAACCGTATAAATTGTTGGCGTCGAGATACGAGACATACAAAGACTGCTTTTCCGGTTCGTAGTCGGGTAGATACTCGAAAATTAAATGTTTGCCCACGTTTCAATAACTCCAGTTCGATCTTAGAGTGTTTTAATAACGCGTCCCGCGATAACCCGGGGTCTGTAAGTGTAAAATAATTAGCCGGATTTAATTTATAGTTTTGTTTACAGATTTTCTGTAATTTTCACACACGCCCGCGAGTAATAGCGTGTCCGTAGTCATGTGTAAATCGTGATATTCGCCCAATTTTGTTCAGTTAAACTCGCTCCACACTTTTTGAGCTCTGTTGTAGTCTTTTCGCGGGATCTGTTTGTCTTTTTGGACTGCTGTAAAACTTAGTATAGGCTAGTGTATTTAAATGTATCGAACAAGTCCATTATATTCGTAAGGATAAACGCCTTTTGAAACAACATGTAGACGGCACCGTTGTGCTTACCTTTGTAGCGTTCTCTCAGTAGAGTGAACGAGCCTTGACTAAGTTATATAGAGACTACGCCATTAAATACAACGTCTATAAATTGCAGATCTCTGATTGAAAATGAAATGTACATTTTGGAATTTCTAGAACATTTTTTTAATTTGCTTTTTGGAAGTAGAAACGGCTTGCATGATTAAATGCGCGTCGTAATTTTGTAAATTGGGTAATATGACGGGTATCGGAGTTTAATTTGTAGTTCTAGATTGTAGTATGCGTGTGCGGCTCCTCTATATATATCCGTGACGTGGCAGTGATCTTCCACCTTTCTAAATATGCTAATCATCTTTTTACACCCGAGACAATTGCACTCAATAAATTCTTTTACGTTTTTGTATTAATATTTTTTTTTTTTTTTTTTGTCTCGGGTTCTTTGGGTTTCTTGCACTGACAGTCTGACAAGTAATACATTTGTTTTTCGCAAATCAAATACGTGCTCGGATTCATGTGTTACATTTGGTATTGCGGAGTAAAGTAAATTGATTAAGGGAATAGGCAAAAACTGTATTAATATAGCGTTGTAATGTTATTATTGTTTTTACAATATTCAAAGTCGGCGTAAATAACAAATGGTGCGTCTTGAATAAATCTGTAGTTTCTTTTTATTTTAAAACGTTCTCTTCTGGAATTACGACCTTAGATGGGGCTTATCTGTTCTCTCGCAATTTGTTTGGTTTTATGTCTATCTAATTTGTATTGCTAACTATAATGCGACAGACATCTGCGACAAAAATATTTATGATGTTAATCTGCTGTCACGTTGTAAATAATTTTAAACATTTTATTTTATCCAACAGTACTGATTTTTAATACCGTTAGAAAACAACAACATATCAACCGTTTGCAAACTCAAATTTGTGTGTACCATGGAAAATATTTTCCCTTCATGTGTACTCAAACACTTTATCGATAGATTATTTTGTCTTTCTACCAAGGATATCTGATCGACTGGTGTGAGACAATCTTCATTGTTTTAATGTTAATCCGTCTTTTGGGTTATATAAGGCCGTTCTCTCTTGTTGGATCTCATAATTTGGGTTGTTTTCGATTTGCCTTTTTAGTTTGTAAGTGTATCTACCCAGAGCGCCTCTCAAACACCATCTCAAACACTCGTCTTAGTTTATAAATCACTAGCAGGTAATCCACTGTACCCAAATAAATGTATGTAAAATCACCCAACGGCATAGCACATATTGCCCATCACTTGTGGCTAATCCAATTTACCCAATCAGAATAATAAAACCTGCTGAATAATTCGAGTTTTTTTGACGTTGATAAATTTTGAACCAAAACAACAGCCAACATTTCGTATTAAGTTGTATCTGTGAATACTGCCTTTTGACAACAGCTCAGCGACATTTGATCTACAATGACAAATATTATCGACCTGGTAGTTGGGTCATCTGGAACAATTCCGTGACCGTGGAGAGCAAAGGTTCGTTTCTAAGTGGATTTGTCTTCTATGAAGGTTATATAACAAATCTAGCGGGGGTGTCCCTCGCGAAAGTGTGGGCGGAATCCGTGAGAGTCAAAAATCCAAAATGGCCGCTGTCGGCCATTTTGAAAAATATTATTTTGATCGGTTTAGCCTATTTTGCTGTTCAATATATGGTTTATAAGGTTTAGGGGGTCAAGGAACTCATATCTGATGATGATTTAATGATTTGACCTATTTTTTACCTTCATATTCAAGATGGCGGCCAAAAATGGCCGCCAAAACTGGTGAAATCATACAAAATCAAAACTAATATCTAAAAAATATGATCAATTAGTAAAATAGCAATTGGGATTTCATTCCCTGGATGGTAGTAGCTAATTTTTAGTAGTTCAGTTATGTTTTCATATTAAAAACATCCCAAATGGCCGTCTAAAATGGCCTCCAAAATTAATAAAATAACAGAAAACCGCATATACCTGCACCTCAAATGTGTCATATCGTTTAAAAAAAAAAAATTGGATTTGACTCAATGGTTATTAGTAAATAATTTCTGGCAATTAGGTTTTATTACCATTAAAACAATCCAAGATGGTGTCCAAAATGGCCACCAAATAGGTAAAATGAATATAACGTATCAACAATTTGAACATTGTGTAAAATAATCTTTGGGATGTGGTTCCTTGGCCATCAGTAACTATAGAACTACAAAGATGGTGGCCAAAATGGCTGCAAAAATGGGTAAATAAAAACCTCAACAATTATAATTTAGGTTACATGTACATTTTACAAAGTGGCCAAGGAATTAAAGTTGATGGTTCATGGTTATCTTCTCTATGGAAGTACAATACATTTACCCAAGACAGAGTTGCACTTAGCAATGTTTGACTGAAGTAATAACAATCGCGATTAGAAAAGTCCTAATAAGTGAACGAGCAAACTGTGTGACACCCTAAGATATAAATACAAAAATGACCAGCCAAACCGAATTATATCATAGGACTTTTCCAAATAGAGATGAGTACCTTACTCGATCGCCACTTGTACGCCATAAAACGGGAAAATGCACTGTATTCTTGAAGAAAGTAGAAGTACATTAGGTGTGTAAAACCGAAATCATCCAAGGAAAGGTGGTGGCTTTCTATGACATCCTTTCGGGACAGGTATTGTTTGAACGTGTGGACAGCCATCTTGTTCATGTCGTGAGGTGTGTGCGCGATGCGGATATGAATAAACAACAAACTTGTGTTTGACCAAGTTTCAGGATAAGGTAAAATTCGGGTTCTTATTAATTATTATTATTTGTTTCTGTTGATAAAACTAAAACACGCGATCATGGTGATAAAAACGCTATTCGTTAAATTCACCGATATTCGTTAAATTCGACACTTTATCTGTGTACAATCTCGATAAATGTCATTTGTGTGCTCTGATGTATAATTTGAAAACAAAATACACTGCCTCTGAATATATAATTGTTCTTTGCAAGGAACGCTTATATATTCATAACAACACTAGGTCTTAAAATAAGCTTCATCTTAATAAAGTTATAACATCTCTACACCTCTCAACCGTTAGGCACCAAGGACCCGTTTTTGTGGAACAACATTTAATCTTCCTGCCCAATGACGTCTATTAGAGCGTGTACAAAATATTAAAAAGAAAATTGTTGTTGTCAATGTAAATTGTGATTAAGAGCAAATTATTATTATATTGTGGAATTAAGTTATTATTAACACATTAAAAGTTAAGGATGTGATTTATTAATATTTATTAGGTCATGAATTCATGAAATTAATGTATTCATATGTATTGTTTTGTTATTATTATCTACCTGGTTAATCATGAATTGTATAATTAAATGTATTTTTGTGATTGGGGGCAGACCTAGTATATAGTACAAGCTTCGGTTTCTTGTCTGACCATCCCCATACTAATATTACGGTTCTGTTAAAGTGTTTCTAAGTGTATAAGTTACCTAATAGTGTTGGAATAGAGCAATCCAAATAGAACGGAATGAGCAAAAAGATAATATTAAAGGATTTCACCAGTTTCTTCTCATTCGAAAATTGTTCTTTAAATTCTAATCGCGATTGTTATTACTTCAGTCAAACATTGCTAAGTGCAACTCTGTCTTGGGTAAATGTATTGTACTTCCATAGAGAAGATAACCATGAACTATCAACTTTAATTCCTTGGCCACTTTGTAAGATGTACATGTAACCTAAATTATAATTGTTGAGGTTTTTATTTACCCATTTTTGCAGCCATTTTGGCCACCATCTTTACAGTTCTATAGTTACTGATGGCCAAGGAATCAAATGCCAAAGATTATTTTACACAATGTTCAAATTGTTCATACGTTATATTCATTTTACCTATTTGGTGGCCATTTTGTACACCATCTTGGATTGTTTTAACGGTAATAAAACCTAATTGCCAGAAATTAGTTACTAATAACCATTGAGTCAAATCCAAAGGTATTTTTTAAAACGATATGACACATTTTTGAGGTGGTATATGCGGTTTTCTGTTATTTTATTAATTTTGGAGGCCATTTTAGACGGCCATTTGGGATGTTTTTGATATGAAGACATAACTGAACTACTGAAAATTAGCTACTACCATCCAGGGAATGAAATCCCAATTGCTATTTTACTAATTGATCATATTTTTTAGATATTAGTTTTGATTTTGTATGATTTCACCAGTTTTGGCGGCCATTTTTGGCCGCCATCTTGAATATGAAGGTCAAAAATAGGTCAAATCATTAAATCATCATCAGATATGAGTTCCTTGACCCCAAAAACCTTATAAACCATATATTGAACAGCAAAATAGGCTAAACCGATCAAAATAATATTTTTCAAAATGGCCGACAGCGGCCATTTTGGATTTTTGACTCTCACGGATTCCGCCCACACTTTCGCGAGGGACACTCCCGCTAGATTTGTTATATAACCTTCATAGAAGACAAATCCACTTAGAAACGAACCTTTGCTCTCCACGGTCACGGAATTGTTCCAGATGACCCAACTATGGTGTATAAAAAGGGTGACCGAACGTTGAAATAATAAATGAATAATAAATTACTAAATTAGTTTAGTAAAAGCGTGTGCAATATTTTCAAATAATGTAATATGGGAGTTGGTGAATTTGAATGAAAACAAAATGTTTTGAAATAGCCGGGAAAACATTCATTAGTCTAATTCAATGACTTGTTATGGTTGTAGGAACTGTTGTCCTATTTCTAGAACTAAGTCGAAAGCCAGTTATAGGAATCTAGTTCTTCGTAAATTTGTTACGCCTAAAGTTCAGTATGTTTGGGGTAATATTCTCCAATATATTAATTTAGATTGGTCAATTATTTGGGAAAATATTCACAAGAATGTTTTGATGGATCCTGATGATAAACATTTTCTTGTTAAGTTAAAACACCGCATTTTGTCGACTAAAGATATCCTCCATAAAATTGGTAAAATTAACCATACGTTTTGCCCGCTTTGCCAAACTGAGCCAGAGTCCCATGAACATTTGTTTATTTTCTGTATTTCGACTTTACAGGCCTGGATTGTTGTAGAATATATTGTAAGAAAGTACACCGGTAACAGTTTTTTTCATTGAAATGACTGTAACAGAATCCTTGGTTATAAGTTGAAGTCAGTTGAAGGTATATTGTTAAAATGCTGAGACAAATATGGATTATACGGTGCAAAATGGCTTTTGATAATTACACACTAGCTTCGGATGTTGACATTATTTTACAGTTTAAACAAAGCTTGAAGCGGTTCCTCTTTTTTGAAAAGAGTAGAATGAATTTGGAGTCTTTTAAATTGTGCTATGCACAAAACGTTGCTTTATGTTGTATTGATGATGCTGAACATCGTTTTGATGATTAACTTCCACTCTAGTATTTCAACATTAAGTTATTGTTCTTTTTTAGTTTTTACTTGTAAATAATTCAGTGTTATTTTCCTGCAATGCAATTTATAGAATGTCAATTTTGTGTAATGTTTCCTGTTTTTGTATGTGATATTTGATTTGAGTTGATTTAATTGATTTGACGATGATGAAATAAACGGAGTCCTGAACTCCACATAGAAAAAAAATAAAAAAAAAATAAAAAAAATACAGAAAAAAATAAAAAATAAATAAAAAATAAATAAATACAGAAATAAAAAAATAAAAATAAAAAATAAATAAAATAAAAAATAAATAAATAAATAAATAAAATAATAATAAATAAAATAATAATAATAATATAATAATAATAATAATAAATAAAAACAATAAAAAATAAATAAACATTAAATCAGTCAATAAATAAAAGGAGCAATTTCGTAAAGTAGAAAATGCTCCTTGTAAATGTCAAGGGGAAATATTTCAAGTGCAACGTGGCAAGAGACAACATTACCCATTTGTAGAGTCCACGGCAATCGCTTCGGGTTTATTAACATCAAAGACAGTGGCGCGGTTTTGTCCATCCATGGTAGCTCGCTCAATCAGACCACTTTGATAGCTAGTCCAATACATCACACGGTTATCAACATCAAGGCTAAGACCATATGATACTAAAAACAAATCACATTATGTTAGTATGGGATACACTACCGTCCACAGTAAATTACCTCATAAAATGTAGTGAACAAAATCACTCTCCAAAAAAAGTGAGTCTCTAATAAAACCACTCCAAACAGAGTGAAATTGGGTTTACAGAGTGAAGACTACTCCCAACAGAATGAAAACCACTCTAAAAGAGTAAAATTGTCACTCTGACTTTTGAGGAGCCATAATTATGAGGAAAAAAACCTCGACCCATATCAGCTGTACCTCATAATGGGCTGCTATGGTTCATCAAAAGAGCGTAAATCGTACAGCCTGTAGTGGTTTTATAAGATAATCACTCTTTTTGAGAGTGAGTTTTCCATTTTTTACATTTTAGAGAGTAATAAATGTGGACGTCATCAAAGTTTATAATTGTATGTTTTCAATAGTACAAAACAAGTATCTTTCACGTCTATATGCAGTTGATAGTTGATAGCTGTCACTCACCGAACCCAGGCCCGTACGCAGGGGGGGGGGGGGGGGGGGTGCGACGGGTGCGTACGCACCCCCCCAAATTACTAAAAGGTCCACATTTTCCGGATAAATAATGGCATTTTGATGTAGAAATAACTGTACTACAGGCACACGAAAAATTTTGGTCCCATTTGTGGTCCCATCAGTACAAATTCGCCCCCCAAATTACCAAAAGGTCCACATTTTCCGGGGTAAATAATGGTATTTTGATGTAAAAATAACGATACTGGCCAGAAAACCTTTGGTTTCATTTTTGGTCCCATCAGTACAAATTCGCACCCCCCCATAAAAAATCCTGCGTACGGGCCTGGAACCGCACCATTTTAGAATATCCGACGATCTACCCATATTTTGGTTATTAAAATCGGTAATCGGTAAGGAGTTCAGTCGGAGTATGAGCCGATCCAGTTGGTTGTATACTTAGAGAAGAATATGACAAATTATGCGGTTAAGGCTGTTTAAAAATGTTTTGGTGTCTTGCTTGGGGAAAGATTAAAAGAGGGTTAAGGCCCTGGCTACCTATTTCGATGGCAGCAAGATTGCCACCAATGGCGCGTGTGCCTTCTAGATCACAATATAATGAGTGGTCGGATTTACCAGCTAACGTGTCATCAAACAGTGCACATATATCTCTTAGGACATTAGGCCTACAAAAAAGGTAGTTTGTCTCTGATTGGGTCAATGTTCCAGAATCGATGCGACGACGCGTTTTATTTGTTTTGTGGGTTTTGTTTCTCTTCAAAGTTGGATTGTACAGACAAGATGAGTAGTGTTTTGCTTTCTGTGTGTCACTTAGTTGTTCTGTGAGGGTAAACACCGGTTCGTGATGATCCAATCATCACAGTTACCCTCGACTTAGCGTGCTTACCGTCTAGCAAAAAGCTCTCGCCACTGGATATAGCCCCATCGCACACAGATTCGTATACACAAAGAAGAGTTACCGAGCCGTCACATGACACGATACCGAACGGTTTTAGAGTTTTTACTCTGCAAAAAAACGCACCGCACACCAAATATGTCACGCATTTCACGCTGTCATGTGTGTCTAACCAAAACGCAGTTGCTCAGATCATGTTAACGTACGTCCGGCCCCGCGATCAGCTGAAAACAACCTCGTCCCATTGTCTAACTATCGTTTGTAAACACCATTGCGTCCTGTTTTATCACACTGGAACGAGGTTGATATGACCTATTTCGGCCGTTTCCAAACCCCGGATTCGTTTCGTCTCGGGCTTCATTCGTGTAGTTTGGCAATGGGAATGGACGCACAGACAAAGCCCAAAACTGTTTGCTATTTGACCTATTTTGATGCAGTTCAGCAGTGTTGTAGCATGTTGTCATTGGTTGCAGCAACCGCTGATTTTTAATTTGTTTCACCACAATGTTTGGGTAAAAAAAGGTTGACGCGCATGGTTTAAATCGATGCGCGCGCCGACCAGAACCAGAAGACTGTTTTTGTTGGCCTTATTGTGACGATATGTATAACGATCCTGTTGGCGTATAACTAGACAGAAGTTGAGTACGTGCAAGAGGGTTTACTTGGAAGAACAAAGATAACTGTTGTCGTTGGTTGACTTTCCCCACAAACACAGATTAGAGTTAACTAGTAAGGTATCGATGATTGAAATTAGGCCCAAGCGAAGTGCTTTCCTGGGGAGATTGTACACAATAAATTCCTAGGTAATGTTTGTATATAACGACTTTTGGAAAGGTATTATACCCCTAGAGTTGGAAAATAATTATTTGATAGCAATGCAGCGGTGGCAGCTTTTTGGGTGTTATCACCTTTTTTTTCTCAAAATAGCGGCAACAAATGTTACCCCATATAAGTGGCCATATCCAGACTCACAGAGCAGTTAGGACAGTTATTTTGGTGTGCATGAATAGGTCTGTTGGGTCAAAGAATTTATTTCTGTCATTTCATTTTGTATTTCAAAGATGGCTGCCAAAATCGCCACATATAAGAAGCCATATTTAAACGCTAGGGCAGTTAGAGTATTGATTTGGGTGTTTATGATGGCCACTAAAAAATTTAAACTCTGGTTATATGCACGATGTGTAATAGTTCAGGACGAATCTAAGAATCACAGTCGTTTTTAATCTGATCGTCATCCCTCTCTGCATTCTCGTCTGCGCTGTCATCGTCGTCTGAAATAGATTAGCGTAAATCTTCCAGCAAATAATTAATATTCTAAGCGTAAATTGTCATTTTATGTCTACCTGGTACTTAAAAAAAAATAGTTTTGATTTACCGTGCTTACCGTCTAGCAAAAAGCTCTCGCCACTGGATATAGCCCCATCGCACACAGATTCGTATACACAAAGAAGAGTTACCGAGCCGTCACATGACACGATACCGAACGGTTTTAGAGTTTTTACTCTGCAAAAAAACGCACCGCACACCAAAAATGTCACGCATTTCACGCTGTCATGTGTGTCTAACCAAAACGCAGTTGCTCAGATCATGTTAACGTACGTCCGGCCCCGCGATCAGCTGAAAACAACCTCGTCCCATTGTCTAACTATCGTTTGTAAACACCATTGCGTCCTGTTTTATCACACTGGAACGAGGTTGATATGACCTATTTCGGCCGTTTCCAAACCCCGGATTCGTTTCGTCTCGGGCTTCATTCGTGTAGTTTGGCAATGGGAATGGACGCACAGACAAAGCCCAAAACTGTTTGCCATTTGACCTATTTTGATGCAGTTCAGCAGTGTTGTAGCATGTTGTCATTGGTTGCAGCAACCGCTGATTTTTAATTTGTTTCACCACAATGTTTGGGTAAAAAAAGGTTGACGCGCATGGTTTAAATCGATGCGCGCGCCGACCAGAACCAGAAGACTGTTTTTGTTGGCCTTATTGTGACGATATGTATAACGATCCTGTTGGCGTATAACTAGACAGAAGTCGAGTACGTGCAAGAGGGTTTACTTGGAAGAACAAAGATAACTGTTGTCGTTGGTTGACTTTCCCCACAAACACAGATTAGAGTTAACTAGTAAGGTATCGATGATTGAAATTAGGCCAAAGCGAAGTGCTTTCCTGGGGAGATTGTACACAATAAATTCCTAGGTAATGTTTGTATATAACGACTTTTGGAAAGGTATTATACCCCTAGAGTTGGAAAATAATTATTTGATAGCAATGCAGCGGTGGCAGCTTTTTGGGTGTTATCACCTTTTTTTTCTCAAAATAGCGGCAACAAATGTTACCCCATATAAGTGGCCATATCCAGACTCACAGAGCAGTTAGGACAGTTATTTTGGTGTGCATGAATAGGTCTGTTGGGTCAAAGAATTTATTTCTTTCATTTCATTTTGTATTTCAAAGGTGGCTGCCAAAATCGCCACATATAAGAAGCCATATTTAAACGCTAGGGCAGTTAGAGTATTGATTTGGGTGTTTATGATGGCCACTAAAAAATTTTAACTCTGGTTATATGCACGATGTGTAATAGTTCAGGACGAATCTAAGAATCACAGTCGTTTTTAATCTGATCGTCATCCCTCTCTGCATTCTCGTCTGCGCTGTCATCGTCGTCTGAAATAGATGACCGGTTCTCGCAGTCACGTAGTCTGCATGTATCAGTGCACTTGAGTCCATTCGTAAGTCACTCACAATTTGATAGAACACATTTCCTTGGACATTTGCAGGTCGGTCCAAGACGGCTTAAGGTGCTGTATTTATTTATTTATTTATAAATTATTAGGTAGCCCATTCAGTAGAGCCCACTGTTCTCCATGTGGTCCAGTGATGAAGACAATGTAAAGAAACTACAGTTTCAGTTGAATGGCTTGCCATCCATCCAGTCTTCTACCAAGTTACCAACTGTTCAGCTCAGTCTTCCATTTCAATCTTCCACCAGTATATGCGAAAAAGCCGTCTTTCTGTTCTGTTTTGTTCTCTTCTTTTTTTCTTTTTTTTTCGTCATTTTGCGGAAAGGCCTTTTTGGTTGTTCTCGTGGGGTTTTGCCAAAAAAAATACTTTGTTTCTGTTCTGTTTTTGTTTTGTTCTTTTTTTTGGTCTTGTTCCGGGCCACAAATGCTATAGACTTTGTACACGTTTCATTCCGTGCGGCACTTTTGCCATTAAACAGACAGGAATTGTAATGTAACTTTGCATATACATGTACCTAGAAATCATACTGAACTGGTGCATATTACTCGGATATCATGACGACTTCATCACGTAACATGTGACGTCATCTTAAATGTGCAATAGGTTTAATCTTTAAAGATTAATAACAAATCAACCGTTAAAGACCGTCACTTGATGTTTCTTGGAATTGCTCAAATAATAAAGGATCTTCATTATATCTCGTGTGCATAAAATCACGTGACTCTTCCCTTCGGTCCAAACCAGAAGTGCCTTAGAAGTGGAAAATGATGCAAACTTACTTTATAATGTGTGCACTACATTGTATTGAGCGTACTGACATCGTACATGTGAAACACGACGAGTCATCGAATTGACTGGTGCCGCTTGCGGCAGGTAGGTAAACGTGCCTTCGGCAACCAGAACTAACATGAATTATACATTGTATTGAGGAAAAAGGGGAATTTCCCACTCCTGATATCGTACGTACATGTGCTGTATATTGTGCTCACATAAGGGAATTCCCCAGGAATGCTCACCAAAAGAGGGCGATACATTAAGTTTAACGGTGATGGACGAAGCAGTACACAGTACAAAATGCTTTTTTGTCTTACAAGCTGGAAGTCATGGACGGCAAAATGCTTTTACCAAGGAGATTCCAAATAAATTATCAATACAAATAGGCAACTAGCAACTTAACTTCTACTAATAACGTTCGTCGCCATGCTCTCAACTTTTCAGAGGTTATTTGGCGGGAGCCACCTTTCCAGGATCCATTATACTGTTCGAGTTACATCGCAATGTAGCATAAAACACCATTCCAGGCACATTACTTGAATTCTTTACGCTTATTTAAAGTACCGGTAATACACAAAATGGCAGTCTTTCTAAACGATTGAAATTCACAACATTCAAAAATCGTTAGGGTGCTATACTGAATGTGTAGCCTGTTTATTTGTATGTGGTTGAACCGTAATTGTAAACTGCATGCATGGTCGCTCGATGACTACCGATTCGTAGGGTTGCAAAGCGAATTTAAAAAAACAACTTGTTTATAATAATTTCTTGCAACTTTGTCGAACAGTAGTGTATGGGTCATACTGCAATGGTCTTAAAAACAAACAAGTCCCTGTGAAATGTATTTCTTCCCATCAAACCGAACATGATAGCCCAACACTATGTGTTTGTTCCTACAACTCTAATTTTACGTGGTTTTGTTTGTTTACCTCATTACTTATTTTGCTTCCTTTGTTATATTTTTACAGGTTATATAAGCTTGATTCCATTAATATTTGCAGCTATTTACGGAGTGCTTTGTTGGTTGGAAATTTAAGATATAAGTTTCAAAAATCAAGTGACCTTTCTTTCCGGTCCAAACCGGAAGTGGCTTTTAATTTGAAAGTGACAAATAATTTGAACTTACTTTCAACGATGTTGGTCCCTGGCTAGATAGTGCTTTAAAAAAATACCGGTGACGTCATACAATGTTATAGCGCCCTCTAGCGGCAGGTTGAAAATGGTAAAAATTAATAATCAGTTAATCGGAATAATTAATATAAAATCATCTTTAAGAGATCTGGTTTTTATTTGACGGGAATTGATAGAATAATCCAGATTCTTCATTATTTCATATTACATTTAAGATGACCTGACCTTTTTTTCCGTTCCAAACTGGAAGTGCCTTTTAATTTGAAAGTGGAAAATGATGTTAACTAACTCTCAACGATGTTAGTCTCTGGCTAGGCAGGTAAGTTACACAAAAGTTACCGGTGACTTTTTAACATGTTACAGCGCCCTCTAGCGGCAGGTTAAACAATGTTTAAAATCAATAATCAGTTGATTCGTGTGGAAAGGTTTGCTGAAATCAGTTTATAATTGATGTATATAATTAGCTTCCGGCTACGAACAAGTTGAGGGAGATATTGATGACGTCACCAGACCGAACGTTATAATGAAAAGACCTTTAAATTGCTTTAAAAAAACAACCGCGAGATATAATCCAGATTTTGGTGATTTATTTGTTAACGAATATAAATGTAATGCTACGTTCGAACATAATCTTGGTGGGTGGCAAGATATTGCCCCTGAAACGCGAAATTCGAAAAGACGTCGCCATGACGTCATTGGGCTTTTGTAATGAATGTTTAATTTGTTCAAATTTCATTCTTCTTCGACTCTTTACATTTCACCTGTTCTTTAATCCTATTTACTCCAAAGTTGTTAATTGACAAATGTGGTCATAATGACATTATCATAGAGCATGCAACGTCATCTCAAAGATGTATATTTTAAGGTTCTATATCTAGAGAACTGTAAGCCCGATTGGGTTTAATCTTGGCATGTGGGATGTATTTTAGATGGACATTGAAGTGACGTCATGATGACGTCGTCATACGATTATAATTTATAGGAATTATTATAATTATGACCTTTAAGCCATATCTCAGTAACGGAACATATGCTAAAATCAAAATTATTTTTGTATTAGGTTTATGTGATATTATGAAAACAATTTAAACGCAGAAAGGCCCTATGCTCTGATCATCGAACAGACATAGTTCTAGTTCATAGTTCTAGTTTATAGGCCACAAATGCTATAGACTTTGTAACGTTTTATTCTGTACGGTACTTTTGCCATTAAACAGACTTGAATCCAAATGAAACTTGCACACACTCGAAACCTCATACTGAACTCGTGCATATTACTCGGATGCCACGATGACGCCATCACGTGACATGTGACGTTATCTTAAAGGTGCAATATAATTGTATAATCTTTGAAAATCAATACAAAATCAACCGCGATGCGGTTCACAGCTAAGCATGGGCTGACTCTCTGTCTCTTTCCACATTGGGCCGGCGATTTGTTTTCTTCTCCTAAACGACATTCGAGATGGTGTGAGTTTTTGCCAACGACGAATTGCGTTTGATCGATCGTGTACGTCCATACGTCCCGTAATCTGTTTATGCATTGATCCCGCTAATGACACGATTATGCTCCCTCGCTCACGCATATGCCTTTGCAAATTGCTTTCTACCGGTTTAACTTTTTTTCTTATTTCCCCGCAGGCTTTCCTAGGGAGCCAATCAGCGACCACAGAATTGCGATTATCAACACGTACTACGCACACGCACGAAAATGGTTTGTGAAGCAGCGTTAATTACATAGGCAAGGCAGGCTAGCGCGACCATTGAATGGTAGTTGACTGCATGAAGATGAATATATTCGAATGGTCTAAATAGCATGAAAAGGTCACGCCCCATAGCAATTTAGCATAGCATAGTAAAGACCATTGCGTGGTTGAGGGAGCTTATGGCAATATAAATCGTGTCATTAGCGGGCGCACTGTCGAATGCAGTGGTCTTTGGCAAAAACTAGTAAAATATACCTCACATACGGACAGTGGACATTCCTTTTTCTTCGTGTAGTTAAAAAACGTTGACTAAATACTCATTTTTCTCGCTTCCCTCAAACAATCTTAACCTCCAATTTCGATTATGGGCCTCTTAGCTGATCTTCTTACCTTTTCTATATATCCCTAACCCGTTTTTCCTCTAAAGCTCTTTTTCAGAGACGGCAAAACGGACTGTGGACCTATCCAAGTCCACAAACCGTAACCTCTTCCCGCATTCTGTGGGATTCAATTATTGTTCGGAGGTTCACAGTGCGTATCTAAGACTAACTCACAATTACACACACCCATGTATGAACCGGCAATCGTGGATGGGGCAATGTCCGACCGTTTTACCTATTTTGTTATTTGGATGATCGCATGGGATTTGTACACGATTTGAGATCGTGGACGTTGTGTCAATCGTGGACCCATTGTTTGCGTCCCAATTCATTTGTCCGACGACCACGATTGCCGGTCAATACAAACGCCTCCGATCAAGGACCTCCTATTGCCCCTCTTATGTTTGCCTCCCTTAGATTTTGTACATGAATCGGAATCGGAACCTTTTCAAAATAGAGGACCCTATTGTAGTCTATTGTTATACGTCCCAGGCTGAATTTGTGTATCAGTCCGCCGCTGGATGACGATGAGCTGAAAAATATTACACAAAGTGCATAAAATCAAAGTAAAAAATTGACAGTAGCCATGTTGGTGGCCATCTTGGATTCAAATACAAAAGGATTTGATTCCTCATTCTAGGTAAAGACAGGAAGTCATCAAATCATGAACATAGAAATCACTATTTTGACTGCCCTGCACAATCTTTGATTTACATGTAAAGCAAGGCTTTAATAATTCCGATAAAGACAGAAATGAAATATTTTACCTCACATACCTAGTCATATACACCAAAATAACTGTCCTAACTGCTCTGTGAGCTTTGGATATGGCCACTTATATGAGGTAACAAAGAAATAACACACAAAAAGCTTTCACCGCTGCTATGCAATCACATATTTTCCAACTCTAGGGGTGTATACCTTGCAAAAACTTGCTATGAGAATTATTCCTTTCATTTGATACCGGTGACCAACATGTTGGACCGAGGCTGATGGCTTAGGGTCTGTTTTGGTGATATCATGAACTGTGAGACAGAACCTCAAAAACGGTAGCTTTCTGTAAAATCTGAGTGAAAAGAGTATTAAAGTGACTGGGGAAAAAGATTCCGGCAAGGAAAATATAAATTTGGCACAATTGAACACGGACTTACCAACGTCATTCAACACAACTTCAAATCCAGTCCCATTCAAAAAGGCGCGACTGATGGTTTCGAGGTTAACATCTGCCCAATACACCATATGATCTGCAGGGTCGTAATCAACGTTGTCAACATATGATAACTTTGAATTTAACCCAGGGATGCGGGTAAAATTAAAGGAGTCCGTAGATGCAACGTAAATCCCCGCAGGAGTAGGTTGGGCCACCACTACCATGTCTATAAAAAGGGAATAAAGAGAAGAAAACAACATGGGTTGTTTCCTGTTTCCAGTCTTCATTATAATCAAGACAAAAGTTTACCATCACAGTGCTTTATAGTTCAGTTAATCAAACGATGGTCATATCACACTGACATTGTTTAGTGGAAGCCTTTTCCTACCCAACCACAAAAGCACATATTTTGCATATATATTTGCCTCTCTTTTTTCAAGGTTGCCCCGACCCAATCTTGAAAACAATTCCTAGTAAATATCCTAAATCTGAAGCATTTACTCCTTCGTATTAATACCAAATGAAGCAAATGCTAAAATAGGTTTTCCTGGCTATTTTAAAACTTTTTCCACTCAAATTCACCAACTGTTACTTTAAATTTCGGCCGATTTTTTTTTACACGCTATTACCAAACCAATCTAGTCATTTACTATTCAATTTCAAACTTCTGTCTCTCTATTTAAACATTGATGGGGGATTAGTTGTCGTTACAGATCACATTTGTTTAAGCTGTTGCCCATAGGAAGCATTCAGAGATCGAATTCGTCTTTAAGGCGAATTCGATCTCTGAATATAATATATCAACCGATTTCAAACTTATGTTAAAGAAATTAGTATGATGTGTGCTTTACTCGAACACACACCAAACTAATTAATTATAACACGAATTTGATCTCTGAATGCTGCCTTTTCGCAACAGCTTAAACGAATTTGATCTGTAATGACGAATATTCTCGAGACAATATTTTAAAAGAGTGACCAAAATAAAAATGAATGGTAAATGACTAAATATTGGTTTGGTAAAAGCGTGTGAATTGTTTTCTCGGACAACATTGAATGCAACAGTTAACAAAATGTTTTAAAATAGCCGGAAAAAAACTATATTCTAGCAAAGGCTAAAAATCAAAAAGTAAATACTTTGGTTTTAGCAAATGCTTTCTAGTAAAAGCATTTGCTTCGTTTTTATTCATACAGATGCTATTAAATGCTTTAAAAATGGTAGTGTAAGCAAATGCTAGTTGTTATTAAATACGACCCAATTAAAGGTAGTATACACCATTTGCAGATATCGAAATTATTTACTACCGAATTATTAAGAAATATCTTACTCATTTGAAAGTAAATAATGATTCTAGGCATCCAGCAAAATGATTGCGCTAGATATTCTGTAATTATTCCGAAAAATATAATTTTATAAAAAAAGTTCGGACGACGATCGCGAAAAACCCCAAAGATAACATAAGAATAACTGCCCAATGCCGGTATCCTACCTTTAAGTACCAGTCAATATAGACCTGGAAGAGCACTAGATGTGGCATTTATATACATCTTAAAATCTATTTTCACCATTAACAATTACACCCAACCAATCAAATACACTGCAAAAACTGTGGTGTTTTTTAAATCTTTTGGAATGAAAATTGGTGTTAAAATGAAGTAAAATGATTCTTGAAGTATTAGTTTCAAATCAAGTACTGATGTTACGTACTTTTGGTGTTAAATTTGACCTAGTGCGCATGCGTTTGTGAAATAAAGCCCTCTGATTGGTCGATAAGGAATTATGGGATATGTTAACAATAGTCGATGTTAAATTGTTGTATTTAGTCAAAACATTCATTTTGTTACCATAATATGTAATTATTTAAACGATTCTATGATTGAATTTAGATTTTTGTGCAAACATAGTTAAAAATTCGCGTTACACTTTATTCGTTTTCAAATTTTGACATTATTCATAAAAAAATAGCTGTGACTTCGTCGTGGACAAAAAAGCGTAGTATAAAACTAACAACGGAAATGGCTATGTGTGTAGTACGTATTAAGTAGGAATAGGTTATTATTGCATATGGATGTGTAATAAGTCAGTTCTTGGTAATATTTCATTACGTAATTTGTCCATGCAGTTAATATGTACAAAAGTATAGTGTTAAAACAGTACATCTTTTCGCTAAATGACGTGATATCCACGTGAAATTTTGCTATCACGGTGTACACCAAAATTGGTGTTAAAAAAGTTTGATTCCCAAACTGGTGTTATTCAACACCCAAATCCCTGCCCAAAATAAACACCAGGAAATAATCAAATTGTACACCATTGGTGTACAATTTAACACCACAGTTTTTGCAGTGTAATTGTTTTTGTTCTTATTAAAATACAACTGAGCCCCACTCTTTAAAACTGAAAGAGTTTAAGTTTTTGGACTCTTTATTGTGAAAGAAAACAGCCTACATCAGTATACGGGGAATATATTACATTTAAAGGGAATATACAACATTTGCAAGCCTAACAAATGACAAAAGTATCACAAAATACTTTACTGGACTGTTAAGGAATGACATTCTGGAGCATCCTGTTAAATAATGGCCCCTGGTGTGCTGACAGTTTTAAGTGAAGTGGTATTTTCGTATCAATTTCCAATGCTGTTCGGCTGACCAGCGATTTCTTGATTTTATGCAGCATCTATATACGAACTCAATATTTATATAACGATATTTGCTATAACATACTAACCCCCCCCCCCCCCCCCCCCCCCCCCCCAATCCATTCATTTCTAAAAATTACAGCAACAGGAAAAATGCTGTACAATCCCTTTATAAGTTTTGAATGGTATACATTGATTTAAAGATGGTACAGAGAAAATAGGCCTACGTATTAAAGGTAGTGACCCACTTCACAATAATGGGTATTATGTCACAAAACAGTTAAATTTAGTTATATACATGGTTGAAAAGCCCACAGCGTAAGCTTTCATTTGGTATATAATAGAGCTCCATAGCCCCTCCCGTTCTGGATATATGACATGTTTACATACTGATTACTTCCTTGGAGCTCAAATTACACAACTGAGAAAACAGGCTTTTAAAAAGCCGGCTCTATTGTAGTACAACAGAACGATGCACATAAAATTGTATTTTTGTTCTACTTTATTTTTCAAAATCAACATTTCTGTGAATGAAACTTAAGACTGTAGGTATTAAATATGTCATTCATGACAACAAATGTAAATCACATTTTGATGAAATGTTTACCCTCTCAACTTTGAGTAGGCCATTACATGATAATGTACAGCGCGACTTAATATCCTTTATTGCAGAGCCGGTCACATTTTTAATATTTGGTTACACACATTATACAAGAAGAGCCCCCTCAATTGTTTCGTCTCAACGGAACAGAATGGCAAACAAAATGCACCGACTTAATTATATATATGTCGGATGCACTCATGCCCACTCGAATGACACTTCGAACATAATTTGTTTTCAAAATATACGGACATATTTTGTTACACGATTGTATAGCAATATCAAAGATAACGACGTTAACACGATATGCGTACAGCCAAATCGGGTATTACTATTAGTGTCAATTTAATTTGAAAGATTTAATCTACATATAAACGCTTGGGAATCAGGTTCAATCTGCATAACTCAATGGCGATTTAAGATTGCTTCTTTACAGTATGCTTTTTTTTTTTACTGTAATACCAAATCTGATTAGCCGGACGGATATACTCGAATTTGATTTAATTTAAATTACATTAAAAACCCGTCACAGCAAGTTCCCATAGACACCCATGGAGTTACAAGACAATATATTATCTCTTGTGAAAGTTAAGTCCGATTATAATTGCATTGAACTTACTATGGTCGGGCCAGATAGCAACATCGTCTATGGCAATGTTGCTAGCAGAATTCATGCCGCATACTGCTTCAATTACGATTTTGAAATCAGCTGGTGTATCTGGGAGAATGGTCTTTGCCTGAAGCCACGTGGTGCTGTTAGTTTGTGGCCCACTAACACTGAAGATGCGTACGCCATCACTGGTACTCCCACTTACAGGTGTATGATACACATTAAGGCTACCTGAAACGTAAAATGAATGTAAATGTAGAAAAATACGGAACTAAAGTCTGAAGTATAGACGCCTATAAGAAGCGCAGTTTTGTGCTGTATAGCCTCATTAGATGAATGATTTATTTGTATAATATATTTGTATCTGACATATACAAAAAATAACTTAACATTTTTGCGTCGATTATAACACTATGAGTTACTGAATAATAGAAATGCAGTTTCACCTTTTAATCTGCGTGAAATCTGCGTGAAATTTGACGGTGTTTTAAGGGTGAAACTGCATTTACATTGTTCAATAAATAGTGTAAGATCAGAGGCAAGTGTTAAGGGATTCTGACCAAGTTCTAGCGCTGTCGTTAACAGCACCCGATTCCGTCCCAAATTTTCAGTTGATGGCCGCCACTTCCAGCTAATTGGCCACAGCAGAATGATTCACTCTCTTTATGGCACTTGGGTAAGCGTTTCTTATTGCAAAGTTCTCGTAGGATTTGATCGAGTCCATTAAGAAATGGAAGACACGTCGGAACGAGTTAAGTGCATTGAATGCTTTATATCAAGCTGCATATGGTTACTGCTCGATAGTCTGATATTTCTATAGTCAATTGTCCGAAGGTTCGTTAGTCCGAATTGGTCAAACTGAACGTTATTGCCAACGTTATAGGATTGTGGAACGAACAAAACTTCCGATTATCGAACTTCGGACTTGTGAAACTCCAGATAATCGCATCAACTACTCGGGTTTTTTTTTCTCACCTATTCTTTAACTAAATCCCGGGTATAGGGAGTGTGTGTCATCGGAATATTGAACCTTCGGTTATATGCACCATGTACCAACAGGCTCTCTATATGGGGGAAACCGTCAAAGTTCTTTTTTGATACTGAAAAACAACAATCAATAATGGTAAAATTGATAAATTGTGTACCCTCGAATGACCCCAGTGCAATGGTAATAGCTGTCAATAGCTTTTATTCTGATCTGTAAACTTCTAAAGACATTACCTTTGGTGACGTGAAAGACATTGCTTCTAAAATTGAGAACCAAGATATTCCCAATGATATTCGGGAAAATCTTGCAAGCGAGATTTCTGTTGGCGATGTCAAGCTAGCTCTTTCTCAAATGAACAAAAAATAAATCCCCTGGTCTGGATAGTCTCACAGTTGAGTTGTATCAAGTCATTTGGCCGATTATCAAAATTGTTGTTATTGCCGTTTTGACAGATTGCTAAGGAGAACCCCCACCGCCCCCTTTATTTGTTGTGATGGTCATTGTGTTTGCGGAATTGTGTGGTTTCTCAGGAATTTTGTTTATGTTTTTTTAGGGGACCGGGGTAGTCTATGGAGTGTATAGGTATGGGGGACTAAGGGGGAGTCCTTCTGTCTCATATCGTGCTGGGTATAGCATTAGAGGGCAGCTTTGCAAGTATGTGAACGTCGGTCTCATAAGATTGATTTACAAGATAATATGAAACAAATTCGATCTTAAAATATTTGAGACAGACTGAAATTCTCGTTCTTTAGTTGATCTAAACTGATCAAGTAAAGCTGCTGGCTTCAGGTTTCTTGGCTTGATCTTCGCTCATGTCTGGCCTATCGTGTTTTTCCCTTGCACAACCTCTCCCAGTCAAGTCAAAATCAGTTCTCCTCACTCAGATAGTTCCTAACCTAAGAACAAGATTTGCTGTGGTAACCCAAATCCTTTTCTCACTAATTAAAAGAAGGTGATATACGTACGGAACAACAATCGGTGCGTGTTTACTGAACAATAACCAAGACTGGAAACAAAAGAACTTACAAACAATAGGTGCACGTTTTAACACTGGCTGGTAACAAGACATCTTGCACAAGACGGGTTGGCGTTTTGGGACCGTAGAAATGCCTAAGATTATTATGCATGGATGCAACGAGTCTACGCGGGAATTACGGATATCGTTGATTGGGTATAAACATATGGACGGTTCTATATAAATACGCTTGCGGGGTGTCTAAACACGGGTTTAAATTTAAACAAATATATTTACAAAACGCGGGAGAACAAAATACAACGCGCGCAACACATACAATAAAATTGATAAAAGAAAATCTAATGTGACATACCTGGAGTTTTAGGGCCTGGTTTTCTCTTCCGGCAATGAGCCAATCACGTTGCAAATTGTACCTCAGGCTAAACGTGTTTTTTCCCCCTATTTTTCTTTAAACATTTTGACAATTGTGCATGTTTTTATATATTAAACAATTAAGTTTGGATTTATCTTCAATATTTATGGCCGTTTCATGGTTCAGATCTCCGTAACAACAAAGTATTATTGAAAACAAAATTAACCACACGTAAAAGTATTTTAGCCGACGGCTCGGTTGTGCCCGGAAGTTTAATTGTAATCTTTGTGTGCGAGACTTACAGGGTATAAGTACTTGTTAGCCTCAGGGTAGTGGGGTATGTTTGTCCGTTTTTCTTTTGGACCACCCTGTATACTAAACATAATCTTATGTCAACGTATGCATCTCCATTTAATACTTACCAATACCGCTTCCGAACATGTTGTACCAGAAAGTCAGCACCCAGCAGTTATAGGCCTTTTGAGACACAACTGGACTTGTCATGATAGCTTTTGTTCCTTCTTGTACGTTTAATGCATCTACATACAGGTACGTCATATTAACCCCTGTTGAATATTGAATCCAGACATTACTGTGCATTATACTGGTATTATTAAAACATTTGTAAAAATGCTGATATTATTACATTTCTGCTACATTCATTGGATGTCAGTTTTAATTTTTAAGGCTGAATATAATAATTCCCCAAGCACATTCCGCTAATACTTTTTTCTTTTATTGAATTAAGAGGACCACACACCCAAAATGTTGACTTAATTAGAATGTACTGCAAGATTTTGCTTTAAACTATTGCATCCTATTATTCATTTTCTGGTTTGTTCATTTATTTGGAGTTCTAAGAGTATATTGTAGTACAAAATACCTCAGCCCAAAATTACTTCGTGAAAATGGCCCAGATTTGGATGCAAGATACCTCGATGGAAATCGTACACAATACACGTGTTCTTCCCATGTTAGGTTGTTATATTACTAAATTAAGGGAGTTCATTCTCCCACAGTTCGACTGAAGTCATGACCCTATAACTAACACACATTTTACACAAATGCAATCGAGTTCCACCGGTCTGTTTAGAAAGGGAATGCCGACATTGTCTCCTAAGCTTGTTCGTGTCGAACGAGTAGCGAACTGAAATGACAAAACCTCTTACTTTGGAATCGGTCTACAGATGGCCCGGTGTCTTCATAGCCACTGCTTCCAACTTCAACCAACCACTTCCAGCCACCGTCTGTTGCCTGCTGCCACGCACAGAGACCTTCGTTGAAATCACAGCTGAATGCGCCATTCGTTTCTGAATTTAGAGTACATGCATAGGCAACTGACATGTTATATTGAACTGATTTGTATGGAACGCCGTAGCAGACATATACCAGTCAACTCGTGCCTGCGTCACGTTAAACACCGTAACGCTGCAAAGTCAAAAACCGTGCCTCACTCACGTTCAAGCCCAAAAGTTTAACGCTGGGACGTCAAAAACCTTGCCTCACTCACGTTTAAGCCTAAAAAGTGTAACGCTGCGACGTTAAAAACCGTAACGCCGACGTCAATAAAACCGTAACGCCGACGTCAATAAAACCGTAACGCCGACGTCAATTAAACCATAACGCCGACGTCAATAAAACCATAACGCTGACGTCAATAAAACCGTAACGCCGACGTCAATAAAACCATAACGCTGAAGTCAAAAAAACATAACGCCGACGTCAATAAAACCGTAACGCCGACGTCAATAAAACCGTATCGCCGACGTCAATTAAACCATAACGCCGACGTCAATAAAACCATAACTTCGAAGTCAAAAAACATAACGCCGACGTCAATAACACCGTAACGCCGACGTCAATTAAACCGTAACGCCGGCGTCACTAATACCCCAGTCACAATTGGCTTGCGATGGGTTTGCGATTAGTTTGCGGCGGATTTCTAGGCATTTTCGGCCGGGGCCCCACGGGACTCCTTGCGGCTGCCGGGTCATTTTTTGGCATCGGGCGGGCATCGAGTTACTTTTAACTCGGACTTAAAACCTGGTGCGGCGTTTCGCATCGCAAACTGATCGCCAATAAATCGGTCGATGCCTAGCCGATGTCCGGCATGGTATCGCACACGTCGGGCGGGCGCCGAGCCAAATTTTAGACAACCCAGACAATCAATATATCGGCCAGGCGCCGCCCACATGCCGGCCGGGTCCCGCCAGGCGTCCGGCCGACTTGGCGGTGCCTGGCCGGAAATCGGCCGGGGGCCAGACGGCGCCCTGCCGGCGCCCAGCCTGAAATCGGTCATGCATCGGCCGGGGCTCGAAGGGTAAAAAAAGCCACCAATGCAACAAAAACCAGGTTGTAGCGGTATAGCGTGCAAACGCCAACCTCTCCCTCAACCGGGCGACCTACACGCGCTGTGCAGGTGCCCACAAGCGTTGTGGAGGTATCAACGGCATTTTCTTATTTAATGGCCCTGTCACACCAGAACATTTTAGGCCAACGCGTGAGTAGCGTGTTGTAATTTTGGCAACACGCTGGCAAACGCTAACCAACGCTAGGCCAGCGTTAGCAACACGATGAACGCGTTACTCACACGCTGGGACACGCTGTCATACGCTGATAATTTTTTTTAAATCAAGATAGCTATAATTTCCAGCGTTTGCCAGCGTGTGACTGCACACGCTGGCGGCGCGTTTTAGATTCGTTACTCACGCGTCGAACACGCTAGGCGATCGTTATCAACCCGCTACTCACACGCTGGCGTACGCCGGCGTACGCTTGCGACACGCTGGTTATGGCCCTGCCACACCAGGACGTTTTAGGCCAATGCATGAGTAGCGCGTTAAAAATAGTTGATACGCTGGCAATTGCTGAACTTTCACAGAAAAAGTCAAGTGGAACCGTGATTTCAGCGTGTTCATACAGGTTGATAACGGGTTCATAGCAAGTAGCGTGTGAGGAACGCGCTCAGCGTGTAATGAACGCATCACTGATTTATATAAAAAATACGACAGCGGCCGGGTCGCCAGCGTGAGAGTAGTGGGTTGGTAACGATCGTCTAGCGCGTTCGACGCGTAAGTAACGGCCTTCTTGCGCGCCGCTAGCGTGTGCAGTCACACGCTGGCAAACGCTCAATTTGTTTAGGTATGTTGAAAAACGTATTTTTGTCTCAGCGTGTGACAGCGTGTTCCAGCGTGTGGGTAACGCGCTCAGCGCGTTGCGAACGCTGGCCTAGCGTTGGTCAGCGTTTACCCGCGTGTTGCCAAAATTTCAACACGTTTGCCTAAAACGTTCTGGTGTGACAGGGCCATTACTGTAGTAGCGCGTCATCTTTTTGTACAACTAATCATGTGTTCGTTGCCGTACGCTGGCGCGCGTTGGACCGCGCTACTCACGCGCTGGGCAGTCGTTCATCAGTCGTCGAGCGCGTTACTAACGCGTTATTCACGCGCTGGCGAACGCTATGAACCCGTTATTAACGCGTTATGGACACGCTGAAATCACGGTTCAACTTGACTTTTTCTGTGGAAGTTCAGCGTTTGCCAGCATATCAACTATTTTTAACGCGCTACTCACGCGTTGGCCTAAAACGTTCTAGTGTGACAGGGCCATTAAGAAGGTCAGAGGAGAGCTTCTGCCGCCGGCCGTTGATCGCTGGCCACTCGACAGACACACTACAGATGCCCGTCCGGCCGCCGTACGACCTGTACGAATTGGTTGGCACCCTGCCGGATACCGCAGGGGTATCGCAAGGACATAAGCAGGGCACCGGACGAGTGCCTGCCGGACACCGGCCAATAAACGGGCCAATAATTCGACCCCATTTCCAAGAAAGTCGGCCGATCGCCGGTCGGCGACCCCCAGGGCCCCGTCATGGCAGCGTACGGGGCACTTTTAATTGTGACTGTGACCGCCATATCGCACGATCTTTCGCCGACCTCTACACGCCGGCCGATGCCTAGAAATCGCACACGCCGCCCGGGCTCCGCTTAAATTGTGACTGGGGTATTAAACAAACCGTGAACAAACCTCCTCACTCAGTCATGTCAGCATGCAAATGCAATGCCAATTACCATGCATCATTATGGTCAGTCAACGTTGGACTGGTGAGCACGATTGTGCGTGGCATGCTGGTATAGTTAGCGATCAATGGGCCGCGCGCGGTCGATCCGGCCCGCCCGGCCGTACGTATGCTGTACGTTAGATTTGCGCGCGTAAATAAATAAAAGTTTGTCAAAATGGCATCTCTTTGCGGGGACTTGCGCAAATGGAATGTAAAACAACTTCAGCAATTTCTAAGAGAGAGAGAAATACAGATAAGCAAACACAAAAAGGCAGAGCTGATAGCTCTGGCAGAGGAGGCCATAAGGTGGGGAGAGAAACCGAGGTAAGTTGCATGATTTAACGTTTATAGTTGAGGCAAAATGATGTTCCTGATGTCGTTGGATTGGTACGGTTAACGTTGATCACGTTAAAACCAGTTCGCGCCGGGATTATTTTAACATTGCCGAGCCGACGGGCGGGATTATTTTTAACGAAACACGATCCGAAGCGTGTTCAGGCCGATAGTGCTGGGTAGCACACCCACGCATTTCCGGTCTTGCGCGCTGCTGACATACATTTCCGAACTTGAACTTGGCGTGTTTATGCGTCATTCGTTTTGAATTTGGGGAAATGTTTGCGTTTATATACGTCATCCGGCGCGAACTGGTTAAACAGACGGATTTGCATTAAACTTAATACAAATGTTATGAATAGTTATAATAATGGTAGAATTACGGTATATACTGTTGTTTAGTATCATGTCGCCACTTTTTTGGTTGTGTACAAAATCAGCTAACGTTATCTAAGTCGGCTTTATAAATAAAAAATGTTTATCATGTTTATTTTGCCGTGAAGCAGTCGCACATTGTTTTCGGCAGATTGTATAGCGCCCTCATTCACATTAAAAGTAAGCCAACAATTTGGATTTATAAAATGGGCCTATTTATTATTAACTTAAAAGCGAAGCCTTGCCTGGCCTTGTGGATAACTAGCCCTATAATTAAACATGGCTCAAATACTGGAAAAAAATTATGATTATTATGAAGTGAGATTGTGAGAATGAGTTATGACTAGGTGCGTTCCAGATTTCCAGTCCCTAAAACACTCACTTTGCATATCAGAGTGCTGATAAAAGTGCTAACGAAAATAAATCAGATGCGACTTCTCGATTGAATTTATTCTGCCAATTAAAAATCTGAGCTATAAACGTGGGGCATCCAACAGTTTGCAAGAATATTTTTAAATTTCGCAAAATCTGACACACCATTGTTATTTCCACTTTAAGAAATAAACTGTTAAAATGTTGTATTGCTTTTCAGGAACAGTGACAACGTGGAAGCAAACCTAGTAAAGCAGCAGATACAGAATCATTTAGTCCTGGAGAGGGGTCTCGTTACTCTTCCAGATCCTCAAAGTTTGACATCAAACTGGAAGGATTCAGCTGTCAATTTTCCTCCAACAACTTCAGCAGAAGTGGATGAGTACATAATATTATGTAAGAATTATTTCTTTGTTTACTTTATAAAGAACAAAATAAGTATGCTAGTTATATACAACGGCGGGTACTATAAGGGGGTGGGTTCAGAGACAATAAGAGCAGTTTTTAATTTTGTTTGCATAAAACTTAAAAGTGGCTCCATTGTTTTTTAATATGGGAAAATTATTTTTACAAAATAGATTGGGTGGATTTATAAGTGGTAGCACTCTAATTGGAACATGTTTCTGGGGTGGTTAGTCTTTATAAAATAGCTCCCCATGATTTTGGCAGTTGACAAAATAACTCCCAATGGGGTGAATGAAATGTACATGTATCTGCATTTGGTCCTTAATAAAAATGAAAAAATGATAAATGAATTAAAACCTATGCATCAACTTGTTTGATTTCAGGTGCAGAGAAACACCAGATCACAACAGGGGGAGAAAAGTCCAAGCTGGAGGGACAGAGCCTGTGGCGTGCAAAACATGTGCAAGAGGTTAGATTCAATGCCATCAGTGACAATATCCGATACTGTTTCGTGGATGCCCATGTTGTACCCCAAAAGGCCATAACCAATCCACCGTACTACTGCTGGGTGGTGCTGCACAAGGATACTGGTGAAATTGCATCCTCATTATGTTCATGTAGGGCAGGCCTTCGAGGATTCTGTAAGCACACAGTTGCACTTCTTTGCCATATTGCACATGCAGTTCACATGGGAGAAAACAAAGCTTGCACATCAAAACCTCAGCAGTGGCACAAACCACCAAAGAAGGGTCAAAAGATTCACGAACCTGACTTCGTGAAAAACTTGCAAATAGTTGGAGTAAGCAGTGCACTTGATCTGGAGTCTACGGCTCGTACTACAGCCAATAGAGTATCATTTGATCCCAGAACAGTTGATGACCGACATGAACTAAAACTTTGCGAGTTTGATCTGGATCGTTTAGCTACAGCAACTGGTGGGGATTGTGCAGTACTGCTATATGCACCCAGAAAGGAGGTCCCATATAATGAAGAATTTGTCAAGTCTCTTGACAATGTTCAAGATGAGGTTGTAGTTGAGTCACCTGTTTTGGCACCAACAATGTGTGAGGCCAGAGAAAAAGCTCTACAGATGGGTAATAACTGTGACTTTGGAGAAAGGTTTCTTGAAAATTCAAAAGCATCTCCAGAGGCGTTTGAAGCTGTAGCGAAAGAAACTGTGGAACAAACTAAATCAACGAAATGGTGGGATTACAGGATGGGGAGAATCACTGCCTCCAAAGCCCACGAATGTGCTTCAAAGGTAAAGGACCTTCAAGTAAAAGGACGTTACAACTCTGTGCTCAGTTCTGTAATGGGATGCAGAGGGCAGGCCACATCAAAATCGCTGTGTTGGGAAAGAAGACGAGAAAAGGTAGCAAAGTTGATGTACACAAAGATGATGAAAAAGATTCACAGATCATTTCGTCTGGTTGAGAGCGGGGTACACATTCACCCAGACATACCATTCATAGCTGGCACCCCTGATGGACTAATCCAGTGCGATTGCCATGGGAAGGGCGTGTTAGAAATCAAGAATCCGTACACCCACAGACTGAAGACGGTGACAGACTATGCCCTGCAGGCCGATGCTTGTCTAGAGAAGGATGAACATGGAATTCACCTGAAGAGAAAGCATCCATATTACACACAGGTTCAAGTTCAAATGTTTGTTACCAACACAAGTTATGTAGACTTTGTTGTGAAAACAGCCCGCACAGAAAATGGCATTAATATTGAAAGGATTATTTTTAATAAGGGTTTTGTTTCAAAACTTGTATTGAAATTGAAATGTTTTTTCTGTCATGTTGTTATAAATGAAATAATAATGTGTAACTCAAAAGATTTGCCAAGTCCAACCGAACCAGAGCTTTAAACATTGTAATTTGCCCCTGCACATACATGAACATTTATAAGCATTCTTAATTCTTCAGCGACGATCACACAAACGAAGTTTTAGGGGCACCTAAAATATGCAAGACTGTATCTCTGTATGAGAATTTAAGTTGCAATAAAACTATATTAATTAGGTAGGCTCATAACATTTATCACTGACGCGACGTTATTGGAGAGTTATAGCTCTAAATTAATTAGATACATGTATTTCTTTTAGAGATTGTATTTAGAGATAACCCAAAAATATCGTCAGGTAAATAGGCTCACAATAGACGAATCTTGTGAGCCTACAAAGTACTTTACTCACAAGTTTGTTTTATGTTTGCAAATGTTATATATTCTATTCGAGTGGGGCGAGGGAACCTAATTGTTTTCCTGATTTTTCTGCATCTATGAACCCAAAACAATATTTGTTTGACAAACTAACCTCCCAAATCCACCCATTTCATTAAAAGAAAATGTTGTACATTCCCGTTATATAAGTAGACTACATCAGAGACCAAAAGCTGAGCACAACAAAAATAATGCTCAGTTAAAACAAACATTTACCAGCCAATACTTTGTGTGTTGTTATAATGCTAAGCAAAAACCAGAAGAAAAAAAACAGTCGCATACAATATACATCACCTAAAAATTTAGTTTGTAACCCCATTTTTATGCAAAGTATTTTTTTGCTTAGCAGCTCCTTGAAATTGGCACCTTGTGGTGGTCTCATCTCTTCGGTATAACATGTTATTGGTTCCTTTGACTGCTGGAAGCATATGAAGCACGATATGTGGCAGAGAAAACCCCCCCTCTTTTGTGTTGACCATTGTGTTCCCGAAATCTCAGGAATTCCTTTTAGGTTTCAAGGGGGGATGGGTTAGGTTACAATAGTGTTGAGTGTGTATAAGGTATAGGGATAAGAGGGGGGTACCCCTCTGCCACATATCGTGCTGGGTATAGCTGGAAGCACAACAAAATGATCAGTACTCTTTATGAATAAAGACAGACAGACTTCAGGTTTGTGTGCTGTGTATTTTATTGTTTACTTCTAGAACAGAATTGTCTGCGTTATCGAGTTAACTTAAAAGTGTGCATTTTTTGTATATAATCAGTTGAGAATAAGCCAGTTCGGTATTCCAACTGCACACAACAAGAATTGTTTGTGTGTGTATTAAAAATCATAATGATTTGATGATTAACGACTGTTGGGGTTAATATACCCTCTTTTCAAAACAAGGATGGTTCTCGAAACACATCTCGTCTGCTTTCGCGATTATCCTATTTTACAACTTGACCTCAAACTAACTTTAACCTCAGTATGTGACCTTTGACATGACATTTAAAGGTTAACTTTAAAGGAAACAATTTTTACAATTACAGCTTGTTTTACAACTTGACCTCACATGTGACCTGCTTCCAAGAATAGCAATGAGAAACGTGTTTATTGGGAAGGGGCGTAATCATACATGTACATGTAGCTGTTTTTCTTTTAATTGTTAGACAATTCTCGGTCACATAGGAAGGACATTAAATTGAAGGACGTGTAACGTCAATATTAGATATTAAAAAAAAATCCCCTACCCAATAAATTATATATCATTTTAAAGCTAAGAATTTAAGGAATCTGGAAATACCAATATCTCAACTTTACTCTGATTTCTCGGGAGGTCACATATGTGAGGGGTTCTGGCAAAATGAGACAAAACTGGGCAAAGGTTGAACTGATGGTTCTCAGGTATTAGAAAGGAGGATAACATTCTCCTTACAATGCTGTTTCTTGCACTTCAATCGGACATTTCATTAACAAGTTATGGCTGGTTATGATTTGCATTTATCAACATGTTGCAAAAGTAAAATATTGAGGGAAAAGGCCTTTGAAGTTTTGGGTATGTGATATGAAAAAATGTCAATTGTTTTTCCTTAAAAAGTGTATTTCACCACTTTTTACCTATTTCTTTAGGAATATGGTTAGCAGACACAACACAAAATATAAATATAAATAAATAACTACCATTTACTATTTTTTGTCTTCTATAGCCTGTGCCCAGTTCTGTCTCATTTTGCAAGAACGCCTTGCATATAAAGGTTACAAAAAGATGTACATGTACTTTTCTCTTTTTCTGCATTCCTATGTTTTTGACTTGCTTTTCCACCTTTCTGGAATTTGATTATACAAATCATGTCGGAACAAGAATCCCTTGTAGGTTTACTAGAGCACAACAGACAGTGAATATATGATCTACAATGTCACTGCACTGTAATGGAAAGTCTCCCTTCAGCATTCTGAATTCCTTTATTCTTCCAATCAGCCTTTCCACATGAATTCTGGAATTTGACACTGAAGCATTGGTTATGTTTTTCTGCTCAGTGAACATCTTCCCTTTTTTTACTGAATTCTGGTATTACCAGCTTGCATCCACGGAGCAGAAAGTCTGACTTGTCTTTGAACCCTTTGTCTGCAAGTACAATGTCCCCTCTCTCCAGCATGTCCAAAAACCCACTCTTTCGGACAATGTCAACATCCGACATGTCACCACCAGCAACAGCAGATATGAAAGACACAGAACCTCCAGGAGTGCAAGCGACAAGGACCTTGTAGGTGTGGCGTTGTTTGTAGTTAGAGTACAGCTTGGAATTGACATCACTTTGTGATGGTCGCTGTGTCTGTACTTCAGTACAATCAATTACAGCTTGTACTTGGCCATGTTTCCTGAAGCATTCAGGGAGTTGGTTGCTGACCTCTTTATGACTTGGCCAGTAAATTAGGCTGCGAAGCTCCAAAGCAAGAAAGGGAAGAAGAGTGGATATTATATTTGACACAACTGATGTGCTAATGCCAAATCTGAACCCCAAGTCTTCATCAAGAAGATTGAGACGCAGTTTTATGAATGCCAGTAGCAACTCATCCTTCTTGGTCAGTTTTCTTTTCCTTCCAGGTTTGTCAGCCCCGGTCCTTTGCCATCGTTTTGTTTTAAGAGATGTTTTCCCTCTATAGTAGTGCAATCTTGTCATTTTCTCCCTGACATGGTCATAAATCCACATGAAGATTGCATATGAATTGATTCCTGTATACAGTTTCATCAGACTGCTGTTGTCCTTGATATCATTGATGGTGAAACACTTGGACCTTTTTGATTTGAGGTGTTTTGCCTGATGCTTTATTAAGTTCTGTGAAGTTTCGAGTTGTTTTTCCAACTGGGCAATCTTGTTTCGATACTGCTGAACAAGCGACTCACAGGCTGGACAGGGATAAGGCATTGGATGAGTTCTTTGACATGATCCACTCTGGCTGTCACCCATCACTGTGCATGTGTATTTGGTGTGGTCATTCTGGAATCCATTTTTGCACATTTCTGTGGTTGGAGGTGATGGTTCTCTGGATACACTCGCACTTGTCATGTTGAGACGTTTTTTTTCTTGAAGGAGGTGCGTGTCTTTTACAGGGCGAAGGGCGTGATGGAGTGGTATTATCATATATCCCTCCATGTACTTTGTGGGATGTTAAGCTTTCATTCGAGGCTGACCAAACTCAAAGTGGTTGCTGCAAACAACGGTGTTCTTGTTAACTTTGTAGTCTGTCCTGTAGACAAAGTAAATTCACAATCAATTTAGAGAAAATGTTAACATAACACCTTAACCCCAACACCTTGAGTGCTTAACCAGTTCGCACCAGGATTATTTTAACATCCTCGGGCCAAGGGTCAGGATTATTTTTAACAAAACTCGATCCGAAGCGGGTTCAGGCGGCAGCGTTCTAGCTAGGCATTAAATAGTCGTCACCAACACATGCAAAACGATCACGATCGGTGTGTGGTTACAAGCAAGCAAGTTGCCCAACTCGACATGTACGTAATTATACATGTACATGTACATGTACACGCATACATGTAGACACTACCACACTGAGGGCATACTTGTCATTCTATCCAATGGAGGACACTTGAGTGTGTGTGAATTACACCTATCAAAGTGAGGACACGACACTAAAATGCTGGTTGTCCATTGGTTTCATATTGATGTGCATTCTAAAGTCATCATTGCGATTGCAAATTCTAAATAGTCAAGTACTCTGACGCATCCGTACATGTATGTGAACTGACGAAACACCCTGCTTAGCTTTGAGGAAGCTTCATTTTGTTCCGACAAAAGTCTTTGATGTTCCTCCAGGTTCGTGTCTGCAGTGCCACAGGACAGGATGTTTCGATGTCTCGTTTGCCAGGAAGCTTCTTCAGCAGAAAGAATTTCTGCAAACCCTTCGTAACGTCTCCCTTCTCCTTGGCAGTCCAGGGACGACGTTTCACTCGTCTCGAGTTGTTCAGAGATGCCAGATTTCCAGATGGAACACTGATAGGAGCCTGTCGAGAACCTAATGTCACATAGGAAACAAGTCGATATAAAACACAGATATTTATGCACTTTTAATTCAGACAGCCCGATAGCCAGATGAACAAACAAATGGACAGACAGACAATTTTTTTTTTAAAGACAGCCCTACTTAACCAGTTTGCGCCGGGATTATTTTAACATCGCCGAGCCCACGGGCGGGATTATTTTTAACAAAACTCGATCCGAAGCGGGTTCAGGCTGATAGTGCCGGGAAGCACACCCACGCATTTCCGGCCTTGCGCGCTGCTGACATACATTTCCGAACTTGAACTTGGCGTGTTTATGCGTCATCCGTTTTGAATTTTAGAAAATGTTTGCGTTTATATACGTCATCCGGCGCGAACTGGTTAAAATACAGACACATAAAAGCCTAAACTTACTGTTTTCACTGGGCACATCACATAAATTGTCACTGCTGTTATCGCTGTCCTCGTCACTAGTGAAGCCTTCTGCAAGTCACAAAGAGCAGTTTTTGTTAGATTAATGCACACATACCTGACAGTTGGTTGTTGTCCTGCATGTAAATTCAGAAAAGTGGACTCAACTCTTGTCAAATTTCTGTGGTCTGTTTCTTTCTATTTTTCTTTTTTTCTCTTTCTTGTTCTGTAATGCAGGAGCAATAGCAAAAGAAATGCACAAAAACACGTATACCATTTGTTATCATATATTGTGAACTGATAACAAAATGTTATTTCTTGCATTTCTTTCGCTGTTGAAGATGTATTAGTGAATAGTAGTTACTGATCAAGTATTTTTTAACAAAAGCAATAATTAATGTCTTTCTTTTGCTGTTGAGTAAGTAATTTAAAACAACTGTGTCCTTACCACCAGTGACATGCAGTTCATCCAGGGATTTGCCCTGCTGGGAAGGCAAGTTTCCCCTCTCCAAGCTGAGAAAAAGCATAGAAAGTTTGGTGACCCTCTGCACAGTATCTGGCAACTGGTAGTATTCACGATGGACACGCAAATCATGACCCATGAAGTTTGCAAGTGTTTCAAGTTGATGTTCCTTCAAGGCAAGAATTTGCGATGCGGTTGCCACGTGCTTACGAAGTTTTGTAGACCGGATGCTGGCAGCATTGTCAAGGCCCGCCATGTCTGCGTACACTCTTATACAGTCACATCCTCTTATATGACCTGTACCTCCATAAGAACATCGTGCAAACAAGTAGGTGTTGTCGTGGGCGACTCCAGCTTCATTTCTCTTCGCAATCAGAGCACTCAACCACGCCACCACCTCATTGCTGAGAAGCACAGGAACAGTTCGACCCCTCTTGCCAACTATTTCGACAACTCTGAACATCTTGCACAGATGCCGTTCAAGATCAGTCAGCAGGCATTCCCCGTTGACACTAGCTGTTGTGTGCTTCTGAAAGTCTTCTAGTTTCATCTTTGATACCTCCCCTTGCATTCTGCGGTTGAACATAATAAGGTGGCACAGTGCGACTTCATTCAATCTCTTCCAAGCTGGTCCAATTTGTTCGCCCTGAGCCTCCTGGACAAGTTCCACTTCCCTGTTGCCAGCTTCATGGAGGAACGCCGACATTTTCACAACATCAGCATTTGTCGGCAGAATTTTAGGTTTGTTGCGCTTTTCTTGGTACAGTGTTCTGTGTGCATGGGTGGATACACGGTCTCGCCAGGTCAGTTCGCACAACTGCAGAAATTCTTCAACGTGTTGCGCTTTTTGCTTTTGGCCAGACTCTAGAGCATTTCCTTTAAGTATGAGTGCACACTTCTTGATGGAATGTCCAATCTTTAAAGCTAGAGACGGAACATCATACAACTGCTTGTCTTCATTAAAGCCAGCAATACCGTGAACAGCCTTGATGATATCATTCAGGTAGTGGGGGTGGACAAATAATTCAAGTGATGCATTTGGCTGGTGTGTATTCTTGCGGAGTTGTATGACAAGACGACCCAATTCCCGTATCTTGTTTCGGATGTAGCCATGTTGATCTACATCGTGCCCGAGTTTCGCGTATTCCCGCTTGGCTACTTCCACAATCAAAGTGTCATTCTTGGCCAGCAGAGTCACCTCATCTCTCTTCATCGGAATAAGAACCTGGTTCAACTGGAAAGACACACCGACAGGTGGAGGCTTTAACAAATCACTCTTGTGAGCAACAAGTCTACGCAGAGGAGTTGTGGTAGTGCTACCATGCGAGTGTGCAGGGAGTGCAGGTTTCAGTGGGCACTGGTGACGCCAGAGATCACTTCGCACATAATAGCCATAACAATATATGCACGGTCTGTATGCATGTGGAGATACCTTATGATTAGGCCTATATCCTACAATAAGTGCACCCCGGCCTTTCCGAAGGACTTGGCAATTGTGCCTATGATTACCAACATTGCGGATTTTCCACAGAAGTATCTTACGGGCACTTGGGTTGGTCTCAGACGCAATCTCTACAACTTCGCTCTCTTCTTTGTGACATGACTGGAGATGATGGGGCAACTTAGATTGAGGTACTTCACAGAAAAAGCAAAAGTGTTTCTTGTCCCATTTCCTGTGCCCACTTTCATTGCTGGTCTCCATGACTGATATGTGACCGGTCTCAGTAGCCTCGGTTGATGATCTCTGTGACTCGGCACTTGAGGCTTCATATGGAGGAGGGCAAACGGCAGGTCCTGTACCAGAATCAGCCTGTGGGCCATCATCCCAACTGGAACTGCTTTGTAGACTGTCTGAACCATTTAAGTGCGGATGGGCCACCTGGCATAGAAATCAAATCAAAATCACATTTAATTTTAAACAAATAACAATTTCTTTGGGGAGGGGTGGGAGGGCGAGGGAAGGGGTGGGTATGTGGGGGGGGGGGGGGGGGGGGGGGGGTTGAAGGGGGGGGGGGGGGGATGGTGCTTGCAAAAAACACTTTATTTACAAATTTGTTTCTGGCTTCTGGGCACCCAGAGTGAATATTTGATAGGGTTCAGAAAACAAGTTCACTAATGAATCAAAATCTTACTACTTTCCATGTTGCCGGATGCAGAAAACGTTTATGATTTAGAACGAGTGAAAAAAAAACAAACACCACTGTTATTTTCTTTAGGGGTAGACGCATATGCCTAATTGCCTCGGACTAGTTGCCCCTCTGAAGGAGAGGGCGACGGGAGGGGTGGGTGTGGGGGGGGGGTGCTTGCAAAAAACACTTGATTTATAAATTTGTTTCTGGCTTCTGGGCACCCAGAGTGAATATTTGATAGGGTTCTGAAAACAAGTTGAGTGTGTGTGAATTACCTCATATGGAGCAGGACAAACGGCAGGTCCTGTACCAGAATCAGCCTGTGGGCCATCATCCCAACTGAAACTGCTTTGTAGACTGTCTGAACCATTTAAGTGAGGACCAGAGAAAATCGGATGGGCCACCTGGCATAGAAATCAAATCAAAATCACATTTAATTTTAAACAAATAACAATTTCTTTGGGTTATCTCTAAAATATACTATCCATTTTAACACCATCACAAGCAACAACATTCGCCCTTGATGTGCAACTTAAATGACGACATACCGGTATTTATCCTCTTCATAAAAAGATATGTAATTCAAATGAGAATTTGTGTCATGTGCATTCATTATAAGACTTCTAAGACTGATCAGTTCACTAATTAAATACTTAGGGAGGGGGGAGGGGGGGATGGTGCTTATGGTGCTTGCAAAAAAACACTTTATTTACAAATTTGTTTCTGGCTTCTGGGCACCCAGAGTGAATATTTGATAGGGTTCAGAAAACAAGTTCACTAATGAATCAAAATCTTACTACTTTCTATGTTGCCGGATGCAGAAAACGTTTATGATTTAGAACGAGTGAAAAAAACCCAAACACCACTGTTATTTTCTCTAGGGGTAGACGCATATGCCTAATTGCCTCGGACTAGTTGCCCCTCTGAAGGAGAGGGCGAGGGGAGGGGTGGGTGTGGGGGGGGGGGTGCTTGCAAAAAACACTTGATTTATACATTTGTTTCTGGCTTCTGGGCACCCAGAGTGAATATTTGATAGGGTTCTGAAAACAAGTTGAGTGTGTGTGAATTACCTCATATGGAGCAGGACAAACGGCAGGTCCTGTACCAGAATCAGCCTGTGGGCCATCATCCCAACTGGAACTGCTTTGTAGACTGTCTGAACCATTTAAGTGAGGACCAGAGAAAATCGGATGGGCCACCTGGCATAGAAATCAAATCAAAATCACATTTAATTTTAAACAAATAACAATATCTTTGGGTTATCTCTAAAATATACTATATATTTTAACACCATCACAAGCAACAACATTCGCCCTTGATGTGCAACTTAAATGACGACATACCGGTATTTATCCTCTTCATAAAAAGATATGTAATTCAAATGAGAATTTGTGTCATGTGCATTCATTAAAACAAACTTAAAACAGTCCTAACTTGTTTACCCTAACCCTTTTGTCTAAGATCTTCAAAATTTGCTATTTAGACCAAAATCTGTCGTTCTAGGACAAAAATAACTCCCAAATATCTTTTTTAGGGTAGGTAGACACTTAGGGAGACACTAAAATGTCTCCCTAAGTGCCACTGTCTCCTTATTACCTAAAAAACTTACGCTAATTTGTCTCCCCAAGTGCCTATTTGGAAGAATTACGCATTTCATTTGTATTCTTCCTAACCTGTCTGTTGTTAATTAATGCATTCTATGGTAATTTTCTCACCTGGTGCTCAAATAGGCAGCGTGTCACACCATCAGTGTACCGGACGCAGTACTTTCCTAATAAGAAAGCCACAAATTCAACTAATTAAACTTTAAAGGGATTACATGCAATTGGGAGTGGAATGTTGAAAAGTATTTGTTGTTTACAGATCATATATATTTTCGGTTCTGAAGGGAGGGGGGGGGGGGGGGAGGAATCAAGTTTAGGAAAAATGGCATTGTTTATTTACATGTGGTACATGTCATGGGGGGATGTAAGAGGGTATACAGCTGTCTTAATTTATGTGTGACAAATGGGATTCTACATTATGGATTACATTTCTTACCTACGGAACCCCTAATGGGACATATGACGAATAGTAATCACTGTGACAAAATAAATTTAGTTTTGTATTTCTTGCCCACGAAATCATTTCGTGCCCATGAAATCATTTCGTGCCCACGAAATCATTTCCCGTGCGCTCGAAAAAAATAATTTCATGAGCTCGAAATAATTTGTGTGCTCGAAATCATTTTGTGAAATTGTTAGAAATCGGTTAAGTAAATATGTTTTACAGCACGGTCTTGACGCAAGGTTAACGTGAACCCACAAATTACGAGGGCATTCCATTTGTTTTCGTCATATGTCCTTTTAGAGGCTCCGCACTTACCTTTGGTGAAGGAGATTATTACGGCAGGATACCATGATGAATCTGGAGGCCACAGTGCGATTACGTTCTCCCCTTCATGATGCTGGTGATTTGTCAAGGTTCCATCAAGACGACTACTTCGTTTCATGTTTGTTATGGTAGTTCTGTCAGCCACACCTAGACTACACAACAAAACAACAACAATATACCATTAAACTTATAATACAATTAAATATTAATAATTGTGGCTACTTATTTGTTTTATTATTTATACAATAACTACAATTAACTCTTTCTTGTTTGCACGGTGCTCAACAACTCATGCTTGCGTTGGCAAAATAAAGCAGTTAAATTTGGTTATAACTTCTATATTTTTCTGAAATTAGGCATATTCTCTTCCCATATCATCCGATAGACTAGAGTGAGAGGCCATGACTACAAATTACATTACAACGTAAATTAGCATGTCATATATGTCATACTCTGCTACATTCATACAACATGCAAGCTTCCAAATACAATTGCTCTACTTACCATTTATTCCAGCTCCATGGTACACCTAGCTAGCTGCAAATGACCACGTCTTCGCATAAACTACAATATGCACTTAGGCCAAAACAACGTTATAATAGTTAAGACATGTCTGGGCTAGTTTAATTAGAGACATGTTAATGTACACATGTAATGTACATGTTTACATTTACCCCGTTGTCACACGCGCAACCAACAGAGGGCGCTATGCCATTCAGGGTAATCCCTTTTTTTTTTTTGGACGGGGTAAAAAATGTGCATACTGCCTCACGTCAGGTCTTATGCGTCAACCGAGGACTCCTCCCCAACGCTTTGATATTTAACCAACAGTCAAAAACGGCAATTTTTCACAATATTTCATACCGAGGACGCGCTCGGTTTGCAAGGTGTCCTCAGTATGTGAGTGTGTACTTACATAAAAGCCCTCCATTTGCGGTATTGACATGTACACACATACATGCACACACACATAGCCTCACACAACCCACTGAACCCCCACATGCGATAGATACATATTTGGCATATATGCACATGGCCATGTGGGTGCAGGTTGGCTGCATGTCGTGAATCAGGTTATCACTGAAAATCGGCCAAGCACCAGTCAAAATCTGGGATTTTTTTCATGGGCGCTGTTGTTGCGCTGTGCCGGCGATTTGGCATGGTTTGAGAGAACGGGGAAAGGGACTCGGGAAGGGGAGGGGGTTGGGGCGGAGGGGGTTGGGGCGGACGGGAGCAATTTTTAATGGGAACATTTTATTTTTCTAAATAGATCCAAAATAGAGAATCCTTAAAAAAAAGGAGGTTTTAGGGAGGATGTCAATTCTATTTATACCACAGGGACAAAAAGGCGGACGGGGATGATGGGTTGAGCATTTTGTTCTACCGAGGCCCAATTAAATAAAATAAAACACCAAAACTAAATTAAAATTAGTACTCTGAGTCTGTGTGTTTTCTTAGTAACTGATTAACACTCTCATTTTGTAAAACCATCCCTGTAATTTCTATAAAAAAAAAAAAAAAAAAAAAAAATAAAAAAAAATAAAAAAAAAATTAAAAAAAAAAATTAAAAAAATCATTTTACAATAAAACCACTGACGACAAACTGAAAATGTTGTTGTTTATTTGTATTTATTTACCTACAGATTTGTTATCACAAAAAAAAGAGTCACAAAATATTATGTGGACTAACTTATAATAAGGCAGTTTCTGCATTGGGTTTAAAATAATTCAGATGAATTTATAGGGTTACCAACTTCTCTGAGTGGCCTAGATTGCACCAGAGAGCATCTACGGCTTCAACATTTTCAGGGGCCCTTAAGCGGGCCCCGGACCCCACGCCGTAAAGGCTTCGCGCTTCGCGCTTTGCGCTTCGCGCTCGCATATTTCACGTTATATAAATGCCCCTACCCTATCATTTTTTCCTAGCTAGAACCAATCAGGCGGATAGTGTGGGGAAGCACACCCACGCATTTCCGGCCTTGCTCGCTGCTGACAGACATTTCCGAACTTGGCGTGTTTATGCGTCATCCGTTTTGAATTTGCGTTTATATACACCGTTTCTTACCGATTGATGAGTTGCTGCCACTTTAAACGATGTTTGTCTCTACACCGATAAAACTTGACATGGTCCCCAGTTCCCATGTGGGCCTGGACATGAGGCAAAACCTTTATTCTAAATTAGACAAATCAGGAAACAAAATTATCATAATTAATGCATATTCATGTAGTACTAGTAGTAGTAAACATAATTACTGGGGAAAAAAACCAACCAACATGCCATTGTAAATGGGGCGGGTATAACGGGTACACAAACCCCCTCTGGGAGATGTACAAAATACATGTCCCGTCCCCCCCCCCCCCCCTTCCACCTACGTGTGCATGTGTCACTGCATAGACATGCCAGTCACTGCATGTACATGTACATGTGTATACATTTTGTATTGTTTTTTTTACTCCGGCATAAGACAAGGCCAAGGCCGGGATACATATTTTTAAATATTAAAATAAACCAGCTGCCCTCTTTGTATTCCAGCACAGCAGTACTACAATTAATCCTGCAGATATTCAGTCAAGTTCAATAACGTTTACTGAAAGAAGGCCGGCTATATTGACCAATCAAAGGAAGCCAATCTAGGGTGACGCGGGAGCGTCACACCCAACGGGTTCGCCCGGCTGGGAGTGGCAGCGCCAAGGCACCCTTACTTTGCCAGTGCACCGATTTTGCGTTAATTTTATTCTTCTTTCTTCAGTCCGACTGGAATAACTCGCGATCGCTCCACGGAATCGAAAAGAACCCAATAACGAAAATGATCAGGAGAACAAGGGCATGAGTTCTATTGGGACAGAATTTGGATTTTCGACTTCTCAGAGGGGGTTGTCATACGAATCTGACCATCTGACAATGACAACAAAACAATGTGAAACAATGTGAATGAAAATGAATGAATTTCCTCAGTTCGACGACAGAGGGGGTTGTGATACGAATCTGACCATCTGACATGTGAATGAATTTCCTCAGTTCGACGACAGAGGGGGTTGTCATACGAATCTGACCATCTGACATGTGAGAGTGACGCGGGAGCGTCACACCCAACGGGTTCGCCCGGCTGGGAGTGGCAGCGCCGCGGCACCCTTACTTTGCCAGTGAACCGATTTTGCGTTAATTTTATTCTTCTTTTTTTCTTCTTCAGTCCGACTGGAATAACTCGCGATCGCTCCACGGAATCGAAAAGAACCCAATAACGAAAATGATCAGGAGATCAAGGGCATGAGTTCTATTGGGACAGAATTTAGATTTTCGACTTCTCAGAGGGGGTTGTCATACGAATCTGACCATCTGACATGTGAATTTCCTCAGTTCGACGAAAACGTCACTAAAAGCATCTGTGAATGAATGCATTCCTAAGTGAAACTCGGTGCAAGAATGTGTGATATTTCTTGCGTTTTTGTGAGTTTCGGGCGTTTTAGCATTTGCTAGTGTCAGTGCGCATGTACTGCGCAATTGTGCGGCGTTGTTTGCAAGTGTGCGCTGCGCAAATGCCGCCAAAACGCTTGCGCACACAACCACAAATTTCAGCTCTGGTAATAATTTTCGCTGTCTGAATCGCTTCAAATTATCTGCAATTTCGGTCAATTCTGTGTTTCTGTCTAACTTTCTTGTTTCTGCCGCAATTTTGTTTCATTTCCTGCTGAAAATTGTCAAACTATTTCGCTTTTTGCAGCAGTCACAGTGTGCCCTTTGTAGTGAAGCACAACGGCAACTTGACGCTGGACAATATCATCGCAATCGCAGACGTTTGCCGATGACAACGACGACGCCGACTCGCAGGAGGGGGGAGGTTAAAAAAAGTAACAAAACACCCGAAATAACGAAGCTAAAACGTATTTTGGTTTCAAAAGTGACCAATTTAGACAATTAAGACAGAAACAACGAAGTAGCAGCTGCTATTGACTAGTGCTATCTCCTCACAGGGTAGGAGCTAATGGGTATACGGAGAACAATGTAATGGTGTACAGTACTATATGGTATATACATACTAGTAGCCCGTAGGTCTGTGACAAGACGCAACACCGTAGGTCTGACGGCAAAGTAGGCTGATTGGTTTATTTAGAGTCGGGTAGGTTAGTAGATGGGCTCGACTAACTGTAACGGGTGGTTCTGTTCTGTGTGGGAACAACGTGTACCGAGGTGTCAACTTGCATCTATACTCAACAACCGTTTGCTGTTTGTTCGCACATCGGCAAACTTACATTGTGTTTTTTTGCAGGTTTCCTTCGCTCGGAATCTACGCATCGATTTCCGGGCACAACAAGCGATAGACGATTGCTTGTAAGAGGTAAGAGAAAAACCTTCAAAACAAAAACAAAACACAAAACTAAAAAAAATAATGGCGCGCAGTGCGGCCGACAAGCGACGGCCGCCCAAGGCGTCGCCGCGTCGCCGACTGCGTCGCAAACCCTACGGGGAGCGGGAGAGTGAGCTGCCACTCGTCGACAGCAGCCAGTCGCAGTACACTAGCGACGCGCGCGAGATACAAGCGCACATGCCCAAGTCGCCCTGCGGCGACAACACCGGGCCGCAGGCGGCGCATCGCGCGCGGGCGCACTCGTGCTCGCGCGATAGGGCGCATAAGATCAATCGGCGTCGGCGCAGTCACTCGACGCAGCCACGCGACGACACGCGTCCGGCCCTGCACGTGCAGCTGCTCTACACGCAGTTCATGCACATATGGCTGGACGCGCGTCGCGACCGCATGGCGCGCATTCCGCGTCGAAAACGACGCCCCAAGTTCCATGCGCCGGCGCCACTCACCATCACCAAGCGAGAGAGTGAGCTGACACTCTGCAACAACAGCCCGCCGCAGTACAAGGGCACATCACTGCCGCACAAACAGAAGTGTGCCGGCAAGTGCAGCCAGCTGCCCTCCGAGTAGACTTGATCCAAGTCGGGATTATGTGGTAACATTGCTCATGGTCATCCACACTGTGCGCCTCGCGTCACGTCCACGCTTATCAGTAGCGCGCCCTCATGCGCCACCCATGCTCATGTGTGGTTCAGAAATCCCGACTTGACGGATGTGCCACACGTTTGTACACAACCTATGGGCTCATCTACCGAAAACGGTAGCGGCCAATCAAATTGCAGAATTGTATAAATTAGCATATATCTGTAATAATATGAACTTTGACCCAGTTGTGTGACGTTGTCCGGCCGTTAAGTTTGCACTATAGCATACTCTAACTAAATAAACGAAGTATGGACGCTGTTATTTAATTTGAAAAAGGCATCTAGTGACAGTACTGCCTACCATTCCTCCATAGTCCGTTAGCGGTCTAGCGAGTCCGTACCGATTGGCGGACTTATTTGGCATACATCGCGCATAACCATGTGATGCGTATGCAAATAATTTATGAATAACTACATATCACCGCGGGGGGTTTGATTGGCCGATTGGCCGATCCGTCAAGTCGGATTTACTGCACTGACATGATTACATCGCGTTGATGCCGATAGCGGAACGACAACCAGATGACGGCGCCTTTTTTCTAAGGCCAACAAAGCACATAACTATTCGACCGGATTGACGAAAGCAAATTGGTAGTCTTAACTCCATGGTAAGTCCGACTTGGGTCAAGTCTTCCCCTCCGAGGACATTTGCGCGCGCCTCTACGCGGCATACGAGAAAATGCGCCGACTGCGCACGCACAAGCGCGGTATCGCCCGCCTCTTCAAAGAGGATGCGCAGTGGTGGGCGCACACGGGCGTCAAAGCGCTGCTGCCGGCGAGTACACAACAAACTCCACATCTGGGCAATCGGCCGGGGGAAGGCGCTCGCTCGACTATAAACAAAAAACCCCGGACGCCAGATGAGGAGTTAGTCGAGCGATTGGGTGAGGGACTGCACCCGATGATCCCGAGCCAAAAGCGCGCATGCAAACTTCTTACTGTTCAAACACAAGCTACTAAATAAAAGGAAGTGGACAAGTCAAAGGTAAAATGCTCTGAGAGCATAATAAAAGGGCCAACGGGTTTCCAGTTAAAGTAAAATGCTGTGCGAGCATTCCAGCTAAAGTAAAATGCTGTCTCAGCACTGCACTCGCGTCAAAAAGGAAGTGGACAAGAGAATGCCAACGGGTTTTACCTCTTACCCCCCAACAAGCGCAGACCGAGCGAAAGGTCAGCAGGTGTGGGCCACTAGTTCGGTGTGGGCGGGTCGAAACCGTTGCCCTCCCACCGAGCAGTAGATGTTAACTGGTTAGCACCGTACCGTAATCACTGCATTTATTTGCATACACTAATGCTGGTGGGTCATCGTAAGATAGCCATTACGGCTTGGATGGAGTTCAATTTTGGTTTTGCGTTGCTATAAAGAGTACTATCACCAATGTTCGATATACGCTGCGCGCTCTCCTGCACTGATGACACTGTCTGAGAGGTCCTAGGTGCCGCTATGCACGCTCTTCTACTCTGGCGCATACTAGCTACGCCCATAATTCTAACCTACACCCTCCAACTAGCCCAAGACACTTGACAGCCTTCGCTCCGCTTTGCATGCACATCTGCGCCGGCGTACTTTCAGCATCTGTCAGCTACACCTAATGCATGAGCGCCTGTGCCTGCATATGGTTGCACTTCATACACTGCAACAGGTCATCACGTCAGTTGACAATGACAATTCTACTTAGCACCGCCTTCTTTATCCGCCTTTAGACCAACATACGTAGCTGTGCCTTGCGCGCATTTGTCTCACAAACGCTCGCAAATACACAGCGAACGCACGCTTTCTCTAATTCATCCGACACGTGTGCCGGATTCCAAAAAAACCGATGTCACCTTGCTTCAATACTCAACAACTTTTGCACGGAAACATGTGAGCGCCAACAGCAGCATACTTACTACTTGATACACAGCGCGGGTAAGAAGTGAACTTCACCGTGGGCCCACAGCGCGCGTCGAGATTATCCGTTAATAAGCCCATTATAAGCTTTTTATAAGCTCGTGCTCATCCGCCCTATCGCGCGAGCACGAGTTATTGTTTACGCGCCGTCCATTTCGTGCCAGTTATTCAGCTACGTGACCACCGACCGCGTTACATAGCCGGTGATCGCCTTCCCACTCTCTTGCGTTGCGGCCTTCTCTCTCTCGCAGAGAGTGAAGCGCTTTCCCCTCCAATGCGTGTGTCTCTCTCTCTCTCATTGGCTCATTGAGTCGGTGCTTTAGACTACCCGATTGTGAGTCCATGCTGCTATGGGAGGAGGGGGCGAGGTGGGAGGGCAACGGTTTCGACCCGCCCACACCGAACTAGTGGCCCACACCTGCTGACCTTTCGCTCGGTCTGCGCTTGTTGGGGGGTAAGAGGTAAAACCCGTTGGCATTCTCTTGTCCACTTCCTTTTTGACGCGAGTGCAGTGCTGAGACAGCATTTAACTTTAGCTGGAATGCTCGCACAGCATTTTACTTTAACTGGAAACCCGTTGGCCCTTTTATTATGCTCTCAGAGCATTTTACCTTTGACTTATTTGAAAATGGTGTTTACTAGTACATGTTATGTACTAGCTGCTAATGTCGGCGCCGACAAAATATGGATTTGGTGCCCAATTTTCGGACGTCTCTTTATTAACAGTTTTATAATATACTTTAACTTAAGTTTTATACTTTTAAGCCCAACTTTGATTTTCTGAGGTGAAACTTACCTTTGTGGGTAGCGTCTGTCATTATTACAACCATATGCAGCACATCTGTGTGACATATTTGACGTTAGTATTGCCTAGAAAATTGTCGCGAGTTGTGAGTTAGCGCGCGCACGCACGAAACTAGCTGCCCGTAGTCGTCGTACGTATCGTATATCGAACTATCCGGGCGCCCTGCGCGGTATCGCGCAAGCTTGTTCGCTATCTATCCCAGCATGCACCATGCTCCAGTATTTGCGAAATGGAGGGCTTTTATGTAAGTACACACTCACATACTGAGGACACCTTGCAAACCGAGCGCGTCCTCGGTATGAAATATTGTGAAAAATGGGACTTTCGTGGCAATTTTTGACTGTTGGTTAAATATCAAAGCGTTTGGGAGGAGTCCTCGGTTCACGCATAAGACCTGACGTGGGGCATTATGCACATTTTTTACCCCGTCAAATAAAACGCAAACAGTATTACCCTGAATGGCATAGCGCCCTCCGTTGGTTTCCATAAGTGGCGCGTGTGTAACTAGCTATAAGTAAAAACCAGTCTAGACATGTCATAACTAGTATTATAACATTGTTTTGGCATGGCTGAGTGTAGTGAGGCATATTGTAGTTTATGCGAAGACGTGGTCATTTGCAGCTAGCTAGGTGTACCATGGAGCTGGAATAGATTCGTGGATAGATGGTAAGTAGAGCAATTGTATTTGGAAGCTTGCATGTTACTCGCTATGAATGTAGCTCACTCTATGACATATATGACATGTATGACATACTAATTTACGTTGTAATGTAATTTGTAGTCATGGCCTCTCTCACTCTAGTCTTAGGATGATGTGGGAAGTGAATATGCCTAATTTCAGAATAATATAGAAGTTATAAGCATGAGTTGTTGAGCACCGTGCGAACAAGAAATAGTTAAGTGTAGTTATTGTAAAAATAATCAAACAAATAAGTAGCCACATAATTATTAATATTTACTTGTAATATTATCAGTTTGATGGTATATTGTTGTTGTATTGTTGTCTTGTTACAGCTAGCTAGTCTAGGTGTGGCTGACAGAACTACCATAACAAACATGAAACGGAGTAGTCGTCTTGATGAAACCTTGAAAAATCACCAGCATCATGAAGGGGAGAACGTAATCGCACTGTGGCCTCCAGATTCATCATGGTATCCTGCCGTAATAATCTCCTTCACCAAAGGTAAGTGCGGAGCCTCTAAAAGGACATATGACAAAAACAAATGGAATGCCCTCGAAAATTTGTGGGTTCACGTTAACCTTGCGTCAAGACCGTGCTGTAAAACATATTTACTTAACCGATTTCTAACAATTTCACAAAATGATTTCAAGCGCACACAAAATAAAGTATTTCGAGCGCACAAAATTATTTCGAGCTCACGAAAATATTTGTTCGAGCGCACGAAATCATTTCTTGGGCAGGAAATGATTTCGTGGGCACGAAATGATTTCGTGGGCACGAAATGATTTCGTGGGCACGAAATGATTTCGTGGGCACGAAATGATTTCGTGGGCACGAAATGATTTCGTGCCCACGAAATACAAAACTAAATTTATTTTGTCACGGTGATTACTATTCGTCATATGTCCCATTAGGGGTTCCGTAGGTAAGAAATGTAATCCATAATGTAGAATCCCATTTGTCACACATAAATTAAGACAGCTGTATACCCTCTTACATCCCCCCATGACATGTACCACATGTAAATAAACAATGCCATTTTTCCTAAACTTGCTTCCTCCCCTCCCCCCCTTCAGAACCAAAAATATATATAATCACAACAAATACTTTTCCCCATTCCTCTTCCACTTCTCCCAATTGCATGTAATCCCTTTAAAGTTTAATTATTTGAATTTGTGGCTTTCTTATCAGGAAAGTACTGCGTCCGGTACACTGATGGTATGACACGCTGCCTATTTGAGCACCAGGTGAGAAAATTACGATAGGATGCATTAATTAACAACAGACAGGTTAGGAAGAATACAAATGAAATGCGTAATTCTTCCAAATAGGCACTTGAGGAGACAAATTAGCGTAAGTTTTTAGGTAATAAGGAGACAGTGGCACTTATGGAGACATTTCAGTGTCTCCCTAAGTGTCTACCTACCCTAAAAAACGATATTTGGGAGTTATTTTTGTCCTAGAACGACAGATTTTGGTCTAAATAGCAAATTTTGAAGATCTTAGACAAAAGGGTTAGGGTAAACAAGTTAGGACTGTTTTAAGTTTGTGTACATCTCTATGGGATTGTCTCCCCAAGTGCCTATTTGGAGGTATAATAATAATAATTACCATTATTATTATTATTAATATGAACAACGCCTGTATTGTACGCTGACTACAAGTATTTAATTAGTGAACTACTCAGTCTTAGAAGTCATATAATGAATGCACATGACACAAATTCTCATTTGAATTACATATCTTTTTATGAAGAGGATAACTACCGGTACCTTGTCACAAGACGAGGTAAAAATTATTTGTTAAATACCAATTTCAGCTTGCACCCAGGTGGAATTCCACCTGTGGTGCACACTCCCCAATGATTTTGCATTTGAATGGGTTAATCCGTGTTTAATCCACACATAAACCACAAGGGCATTTTAATCCGTTAGCTGGCATTCCAGGGAGGGTATAAAACCCTCGCTCATGATTGTTTAATCGAGTTTTGTGGTGCGGGAGCCGGAGTGAGTGTGTCTCGCCGGGTTGGGTGTTCGTTAGCGGATGTGTGTGAACCTTCAGCGCAGAGGCTGTCGAGTTGGGAGCCGCCGAGGGCTGCGTGTCGGGCGGACTTCCTAGACCCCTTGGAGGGGGAATTTGTTTTCCGCTTATGGGCGATTGAGGCCCATTTTGTTTTTGCACCGCACCACAATCTCCCGGGAACGCCAGACTTGGATAGGCCCAGACGAAGCCGTAGTCCTTGTAAGTTAAATAATTATGTATAATCATTGTTTTATAATAATCTGTGTATTTGAATATGCAAACTGTGCATTTTTGGTGGTTTACTTGAACCTGTGAAATCGTGCATTTATTAGAATGCGCTTGTGCATATTGCATTACAGGACTTCCCGTAATCGTACCCTACGGGTGGCTGGCGGGGTGACCGTTGTCCCTTTTATTGCATCACCGTGACGGTGACGCCTTTTGGTGACCTGTACCTACCTGTTACTACCTGTACATACCTGTTACTACCTGTACCTACCTGTTACTACCTGTACATACCTGTTACTACCTGTACCTACCTGTTACGACCTGTACCTACCTTCATCAAGTTCTCTTGCCGTGCTACAATACAAGAGGGAATCATCCCAGGGTGTTTATATTGTACTTAAAAAAAAGCTGTGTAATCAATAATCTAATTAATGTCCTGGTTTAAAGTTTTGGTTTTTTTATAATAAATAATGTAATAAATAATGTAATAGTTTTGTTTGGATAAATCATGCGTTTAGTCTTCTGTTCTTTTGAGTTATTCCTTGATTTCTGGTCTGAGTAGAGTGGCGCAAGGGTCCGCTCTGCGACACCTATTTGGAGGTATAATAATAATAATTACCATTATTATTATTATTAATATGAACAACGCCTGTATTGTACGCTGACTACAAGTATTTAATTAGTGAACTACTCAGTCTTAGAAGTCATATAATGAATGCACATGACACAAATTCTCATTTGAATTACATATCTTTTTATGAAGAGGATAACTACCGGTATGTCGTCAGTTAAGTTGCACATCAAGGGCGAATGTGGGGTGGGGTAGTTGCTTGTGATGGTGTTAAAATGGATAGTATATTTTAGAGATAACCCAAAGAAATTGTTTTTTGTTTAAAATTAAATGTGATTTTGATTTGATTTCTATGCCAGGTGGCCCATCCGCTGTTCTCGAGTCCGCACTTAAATGGTTCAGACAGTCCACAAAGCAGTTCCAGTTGGGATGATGTCCCACAAGCTGATTCTGGTACATGGCCTGCTGTTTGTCCTCCTCCATATGAAGCCTCAAGTGCCGAGTCACAGAGATCATCAACCGAGGCTACTGAGACCTGTCACATAACAGTCATGGAGACCAGCAATGAAGGTGGGCACAGGAAATGGGACAAGAAACACTTCTGCTTTTACTGTGAAGTACCTCAATCTAAGTTTCCCCGTCATCTCCAGTCATGTCACAAAGAAGAGAGCGAAGTTGTAGAGATTGCGTCTGAAACCAACCCAAGTGCCCGTAAGATACTTCTGTGGAAAATCCGCAATGTTGGTAATCATAGGCACAATTGCCAAGTCCTTCGGGAAGGCCGGGGTGCACTTATTGTAGGATATAGGCCTAATCATAAGGTAGCTCCACATGCATACGGACCGTGCATATATTGTTATGGCTATTATGTGCGAAGTGATCTCTGGCGTCACCATGCAGTGCCCACTGAAACCTGCGCTCCCTGCACACTCGCATGGTAGCAGTACCACGACTCCTCTGCGTAGACGTGTTGCTCACAAGAGTGATTTGTTAAAGCCTCCACCTGTCGGTGTGTCTTTCAAGTTGAACCAGGTTCTTATTCCGATGAAGAGAGATGAGGTGACTCTGCTGGCCAAGAATGACACTTTGATTGTGGAAGTAGCCAAGCGGGAATACGCGAAACTCGGGCACGATGTAGATCAACATGGCTACATCCGAAACAAGATACGGGAATTGGGTCGTCTTGTCATACAACTCCGCAAGAATACACACCAGCCAAATGCATCACTTGAATTATTTGTGCACCCCCACTACGTAAATGATATCATCAAGGATGTTCATGGTGTAGCTGGCTTCAATGAAGACAAGCAGTTGTATGATGTTCCGTCTCTAGCTTTAAGGATTGGACATTCCATCAAGAAGTGTGCACTCATACTTAAAGGAAATGCTCTAGAGTCTGGCCAAAAGCAAAAAGCGCAACACGTTGAAGAATTTCTGCAGTTGTGCGAACTGATCTGACGAGACCGTGTATCCACCCATGCACACAGAACACTGTACCAAGAAAAGCGCAACAAACCTAAAATTCTGCCGACAAATGCTGATGTTGTGAAAATGTCGGCGTTCCTCCATGAAGCTGTCAACAGGGAAGTGGAACTTGTCCAGGATGCTCGGGGCGAACAAATCGGACCAGCTTGGAAGAGATTGAATGAAGTCGCACTGTGCCACCTTATTATGTTCAACCGCAGAAGGCAGGGGGAGGTATCAAAGATGAAACTAGAAGACTTTCAGAAGCACACAACAGCTAGTGTCAACGGGGAATGCCTGCTGACTGATCTTGAACGGCATCTGTGCAAGATGTTCAGAGTTGTCGAAATAGTTGGCAAGAGGGGTCGAACTGTTTCTGTGCTTCTCAGCAATGAGGCGGTGGCGTGGTTGAGTGCTCTGATTGCAAAGAGAAATGAAGCTGGAGTCGCCCACGACAACACCTACTTGTTTGCACGATGTTCTTATGGAGGTACAGGTCATATAAGAGGATGTGACTGTATAAGAGTGTACGCAGACATGGCGGGCCTTGACAATGCTGCCAGCATCCGGTCTACAAAACTTCATAAGCACGTGGCAACCGCTTCGCAAATTCTTGCCTTGAAGGAAAATCAACTTGAAACACTTGCAAACTTCATGGGTCATGATTTGCGTGTCCATCGTGAATACTACCAGTTGCCAGATACTGTGCAGAGGGTCACCAAACTTTCTGGGCTTTTTCTCAGCTTGGAGAGGGGGAACTTGCCTTCCCAGCAGTGCAAATCCCTGGATGAACTGCATGTCACTGGTGGTAAGGACACAGTCGTTTTAAATTATTTACTCAACAGCAAAAGAAAGACATTAATGATTGCTTTTGTTGAAAAATACTTGATCAGTAATTACTATTCACTAATACATCTTTAACAGCGAAAGAAATGCAAGAAATAACATTTTGTTATCAGTTCACAATATATGATAACAAATGGTATACGTGTTTTTGTGCATTTCTTTTGCTATTGCTCCTGCATTACAGAACAAGAAAGAGAAATAAAGAAAAAATAGAAAGAAAGAAACAGACCACAGAAAATTGACAAGAGTTGAGTCCACTTTTCTGATTTTACATGCAGGACAACAAACCCGCTTGACTTTACCATTCTAGAAATGCATAATTAGCTAGTATTACTATTACCACCACCTTAGTTGTCTTCCCTCCCCCTCCCTCCTCCTCCTCCATCTTTCCTTCCCTCCGCTCCAGCAGAGATTGACCAACTGTCAGGTATGTGTGCATTAATCTAACAAAAACTGCTCTTTGCGACTTGCAGAAGGCTTCACTAGTGACGAGGACAGTGATGACAGCAGTGACAATTCCTGTGATGTGCCCAGTGAAAACAGTAAGTTTAGGCTTTTATGTTTCTGTATTTTAAGTCGGGCTGTCTTTAAAAAAAATTGTCTGTCTGTCCATTTGTTTGTTCATCTGGCTATCGGGCTGTCTGAATTAAAAGTGCATAAATATCTGTGTTTTATATCGACTTGTTTCCTATGTGACATTAGGTTCTCGACAGGCTCCTATCAGTGTTCCATCTGGAAGTCTGGCATCTCTGAACAACTCGAGACGAGTGAAACGTCGTCCCTGGACTGCCGAGGAGAAGGGAGACGTTACGAAGGGTTTGCAGAAATTCTTTCTGCTGAAGAAGCTTCCTGGCAAACGAGACATCGAAACATCCTGTCCTGTGGCACTGCAGACACGAACCTGGAGGAACATCAAAGACTTTTGTCGGAACAAAAGGAAGCTTCATCAAAGCTAAGCAGGGTGTTTCGTCAGTTCACATACATGTACGGATGCGTCAGAGTACTTGACTATTTAGAATTTGCAATCGCAATGATGACTTTAGAATGCACATCAATATGAAACCAATGGACAACCAGCATTTTAGTGTCGTGTCCTCACTTTGATAGGTGTAATTCACACACACTCAAGTGTCCTCCATTGGATAGAATGACAAGTATGCCCTCAGTGTGGTAGTGTCTACATGTATGTGTGTACATGTATGTGATGGTGACTGTATATGCACATATATGCATTGCGCGAAATGTGCAGACTTTTATTAGCATTGTGTGACCGATCTTCCGGGGCATGGCAGTGCAAGCTAGCTACAGCCATCGGTACCGTACCGGTCGGCCCGCTGCAGCATCGTTATGTTATGGTGCTTCGGCGCGGCGCGGTTTTTTGTATTCCAGTGTATCGAACGTACGTCAGTATTATTTAGCTTGAAATCTAGCGAGGTCGTGCTTCATTTTGGCAAACAGTTAGTTACCTGCAAAAACTACCTTTCCCTTTAATAAAAGGGGAAATTGCAATATCGAGGGACATAAAAGTCATGAATTTTTTTTGCGACTAGTTGTGAAACTATTCGCGACTTGTCGTGAATTTATTTGCGATTGGTTGTGAATATTTTTGCGACTTGTCGCACATTTTTTGCGACTAGGTGTGAGTAATTCGCAACTAGTTGTGAATATTTTTTCGCAACTAGGCGCAATTGTTTTTCACTAGTCAAGAATTTATTCGCATCTGGTCGTGAATATTTTGTCGTAAATAATTTGTGATGAGTCGTGAATATTTTCGCTACTAGTCGCAAATTGTTTTCGCGACTAGTGAAAATATTGACGACTATTCGCGAAAAAATATTTACGACAAGTCGTGAATAATTTCACGAATAGTCGCAAAAAAAAAGTCGTACAAAATTCACGACTTTTGTCACAACTAGTTAAATTATGAAAATTGTGAAAATATTGACGACTATAGTCGTGAATTATATAGGTCTCCATTAGGAATTTCACGAATTACATTTTTGGATTGTAAAGCTAGGGTTAGGATGTGGGTTAGGGTTAGGGTTTGGGTTAGGGTATAATATAGGGTATATTAGGTCGAAATTTCAACCCAGGAAAATAATTGTGGTTAAAATGGGAGCATTTTGAAAAAGGGCTGGACTTTCTAACCATAAAATAACACGAGAACAAAGCCACGTCTCCACAGTGATACACAAATGCGAATACATGTACATGCACATACATGTATACGGCCGGGTCAATCGCGGCGTGTAACGTTTTGCGTAAACACAATAACCCTCGCACGAATTTGCCTAACCGTCCATCATTATCACGTGATATGAATACTGCATATAGGCCTATTATAGTCTGACCACGCCCCCAATGTGCCAACTTGTCCAAGACCCAAGTGAGTCCAGTTCCATTCACGGGTGCGATTTGTCTGGAGATAGCGCCCTCTAACATCGGTGGTTTGTGTCGGTGATCGCGGAATAAACAACACGAAGGTCTTGGAACCAAGACTATTGTGTTCCCGAAATCTCAGGAATTCTTTTTAGTGTTGAGTGTGTATAAGGTATATGGATAAGAGGGGGGTACCCCTCTGCCACATATCGTGCTGGGTATAGTGTTCTTTCATAGACGGGTTCATATAACACGGTAGACGCTGTACGTCTAGTCTTATCCAATCAAAAGCCGTGCAAAACAATATGGCCCTCCCCCAGGGCCCCGTCCAATCGTTGGCCAGATGACGACCAGTCGTTACATTAGACTGGTGTAATATTATTAATGCCAAGATGATGTTACATATTCAGCATGAAATAATACTTTTAAATTAAAACTAGACATGTGTTTGTGGACAAACACAGAGCTGTTTCGAGTGTCTTACATTACTTTCAATATGTGTGTGTGATGGTCTATGTGTGTGCAAAGTCTCAAGTCGATCAAATTTACGGAAGTGTCAATGTCAATAGTCTAAAGAAAAACGTGTACAAAACCTATGGGGGAAAATTGAACCTTTAACAATTTCTTCCAGAACCATCTGTGAGTGATGTTCTAAAGGTATGCCAAGTCTCAAGTCGATCGGATTTACCAAAGTGCCAAAGTCAATAGTCTGAAGAAAAACGTGTACAAAACCTATGGGGAAAATGTCACCTTTAACGCAAAGTCACGTGACCTTGAATGGCGTAATCGCGACGAATTTCTTCTAGGACCGTCTTTGGGTGGTTGTCTAAATGTATGCCAAGTCTCAAGTCGATCGGATTTACCAAAGTGTCAAAGTGTATTGGCTGAAAAAAACGTGTACAAATCCTATGGGAAAAAGTCTGAAAGTGGAAAAGTGCGGTTTGTTATAACAAAAATGTACAAGGGACTAGCGAAGATGCTCATCTACAGCCGTGGAACAATTTGGATTCTGGATGCTCTGTGGTGTAATCTGAGGCATTTCCAAATCAAATTTGGTAAATTTGTCTTGGCATGTTTTATTGCATTTTTTTCTTCTGAGCGGAACTAATCACAGAGCGGGGAGCGGGGGATGACTGACATCGTGATCAAAAGGTAATCAGCATCAAGACATAATCATCGCCTACATGTATTATACAGTTAAATGCACAATCGCCTAGTTTTAGCAATTCACTGTAGTGTACACATTGTGTTCACACTGCCTTTCTGTCCTGAACCTCACATAATTCAACAGGGTCTTCCTGATGGGCCTTTTGTACCGAATTAAACAAAATAGTCCAGGGAAAATACTTAATTTGGTTTTGTTGACCTCACACAAACTGCAATAGACTATTGGTTACCACAGTGCACTTCTATAATAAGGTCTCTAGAATGACATACTAAAAATCTAAAAAAATCGAAGTGTTGGAAATATGACTAATTTGCATCAATCATTAATCCCTGCCGCGTAATATATCTATTCTATGATTTGGGTATATTATTTTATTTTATTATTTTGAAAAGTTTATTTTGGTGATTCTACTTACATATCCTTACTTCAATAACATTTTCTAAAGCTTATAAGTGACTGAATAATTATGTGAACATAGTAACTATCCAAAATGACAACTTCGTGAACCCATAAATGTGCGCACATTACACTGTCTCCAGATATCATCAAGTAGTCAGTATTGGTGAGCTTTAAATTCACCAAGTTGCTTACTGGCACGGTTATCATATTAAAACCTTATGGAAAATCATATCAACAATGATAACATTGTGGTATTTAAATTTAGCCCAGCAAACAAAAACTGGAGAAAAATGGTGTGTCTATAAATTGGGCTAAAATGTAGTTCAAGGGTTGCCTAACATGGGAGACTTGAACAAGTTCAAGAAAGCTCCCCAAAATATTGTAAGCAACACCAATCTTTAATTTGGGGGGTTTCCTTGAACTTGTTCAAGTCTCTCACCTTAGGAAACCCTTCACCTATCCTTTAGCCCAATTGTTGTGGTCAGATTATAACTCGAGTCTTAAAGGTAGGATACACCATTTTTTGGTAATTGCCTAAATTATCGTTATTTCGGGGGTTGTATTTTATAGTAACTATCGTTTAACTGACCTTTCCGAAGTTTTACAATCATGGATGCCGAGAAAGGAACGAAAAACAACATTTGTTTTAAACCGGCTTCGGGCAGATATTCTTATGATATTATTGTTGTTTTCGCGATCGCCGGACGTCGATCGCAGTTTTGTTTAATACAATTATATTTTGCGGAATAATTACAGGATATCTAGCGCAATCATTTTGCTGGATGCCTAGAATCATTATTTACTTTCAAATAAGTATGATATATTTCTTACAAATTCGGTAGTAAATATTTTCGATATCTGCAAATGGCGTATCTTACCTTTAAACCCAACAGAGTGCAATGTTGTGACTATTTGCATTAGGCAGGCTCATGTTAGCTTGCCAATTAATAACCAGTACGCGCCGTGATTTTTTTTAACATCACCGAGCCGAAGCGCGGGATTATTTTTACGAAACACGATCTTTGGCGGGTTCAAGCCGATGATACCGGGAAGCACACCCACGCATTCCCGGCCTTGGTGGTTGCTGACAGACATTTCCGGCTTTGCTCGAGACGCGTTTTACATGTATGCGTCATCTGTTTTGAATCTGGAGAAAACTTTGCGTATTTATAAGTCCTCCAGCGCGAACTGGTTAACAAGAGTGCTTGCATTCAACTTCTTGGCATTTATTGTCAAGAGAACCTCAAGTGGCATAATCAAATTGATTTGGTGTAAATCTTTTAACTGATAATTGTAATACACCAGTTTGTGACCTCAAAATCATCCAATACACAAACCAGTCTGGTTTTCTGAACTAAAAAAACAACTCTATATTGCCTGGAGAAACTTTTCCAAAAACTATTGTTTTCCGTACAATATAGGTTTACCCGGCTATTTTAAAACACGTTTTATTCAAATTTACCAACTCTCGCATTAATTCAGTTTTATCCGAGGACAAATTGTACACCCTTTTACCCAACCAATTTAGTCACTTATCTTTAAATTTCAATGTTTAGGTAGATTTTTTAAACTATGTCAAAATATTTGTCATTACAAATCAAATTCGTCAGAGCAACAACTCAGCAACGATGAATTATTTTGATCCAATGTTTAATTATTTTCTTTTCAAATATCGCGACTCATCCTCACTCGGATCCCGTGTTATTTTTTTTGCTGATCCCCAGAGCGTGATTTGTTTTAGCACGCAATTTTGAGATATCCAACTTTGAGATATCCGACTGGCTTATTGTAGCATAAAAAAAAGAATGCTTATGCCGTGGCCTCGTGGTCTGGATCATTCAGAATTTGTAATCTGTAGGTAAAGCTACAGGTTGTGGGTTCGAGTCCGGCCTGGGACTATGGTGCGTGTGCCCTTGGGCAAGGCACTTTGTCACCCATTGCTTCTCTTCACCCAGGAGTAAATGGGTACCTTTGAGGGCAGAGATGGTTATTGTGGTTGATTTAGCTGCTTTGCGCCGAAATTGCAGCATTGAGCTGTATACTTCCCAGTGAGCTGATGAGATGGCATTTGGAATGTTTCATAGGCCCAATGACCGGGGTAATAATGTTAAGTGCTTTGAGACTTTGGTGATAAAGCGCTATATAAGCACCGCACATTATATTATTATTATTATTATTATTATTTAGACACAATATTTGCAGGGCAGTTAGGTAGATTGGTGTAAACATTGTTCAATAAAATTATAAAAGCATGAACAGTCATTGTGTCATGGCAAAGATATTTGGCTATAGAGACATCTCAGATGACTTTTGAAGAAAAAAAGTATAGGTAGAATAACAAGCAATTTACCAATTTTTTTTTAAATGGCTGACATATTCGAAAATGTACGTAATTGTTGAGGAAAGTGGCCAGGAATCACCTCAGATTGCACCACAGAGCATCTAGATCCTACGCAGTAATTGGCTTCACGCTACGCAATTGCTGGAGACACATTTGGTTGATGAATGCCCCCCCCCCCCTCCCCAAATAAAATGCTAAATCCACCTTAGTCTTTTCATAAGACCACTGCATTCGACACGATTTATATTCTCATTAGCTCCCTTGATCATGCAGTTGCCTTTGCAAATTGCTTAAATGGGGCGTGACCTTTTCATGCAAATTCAACCATTCGAATATAGGCACAGCATCTGTACGCAGTCAACTACCATTCAACGGTCACGCTGGTCTACGTTGCATATCTAATTAGCGCTGCTTCACAAAGGAATTGTGTGCGTGCACGTAGTACGTTTTGATAATTGCAGTTCATCCTAGTGGCACCCTAGGAAAGCCTGCGAAGAAATAAGAAAAAAGTTAAACAGCTAGGATCAATTGCTGTGGTCCAGTGGTTACGGTGTTTGACTCCTGTACTGTGGTACATGGGTTTGAACCCTGGCAGGGAACATGGTGTTGTGTTCTTGGGCAAGACACTTTGCTACAATTGCCTCTCCCCACCCAGGAGTGATGGGTACCTGTGTAGGTAGAGACCACATGCGCTAATCTGAAGCTGCTGCAAAAATGGTCTAGTTTCTAGTGAACAGGGATAATAATTGTAAAGCGCTTTGATACACCCACATTATGGGAGTCTAAAGCGCTTATTAAGAACTAACATTAATTTTAAAAGACGCATGCATGAGCAAGGGAGCTGGTCTATTATCGTGTCGTTAGCAGGCGCACTGTGTACACAAAATACGCAATCTACATGATCGGTCAAATGCATTCGTCTTTGGCAAAGACTAGATCCGCCTATGCATAAAGCCAAATATCTTTCTCATGACATACTCTGTGTACCAAATGTGACCTCTATTAAAACACGGATAAAGTTTAAATTTTGTGTGTGTATATATTTTTTTTTTTCAGTTTCTCTAGGTTCTCAGCTATAAAATGATGTATCATTTACATATGTACCCCCACCCTACAGGTATCTCCCCTGGGGGAAGGATTTAGTGATAAAACCCGGACAACCAAATTATGAGATAAACAGCTTTAAAAAAGCATATTAATTCTATACACAATACAAAAAAACACACTTCTAAGTAACTGATTATGTTCACATTTGGGGAGATTGCAGGTTAATAGTTCGTGATTCAGGAAAATTTAAATATAAAAATGGTAAAATCCACTCCGAAATGACTTCACGAGTACATTGTTATTAAACACATTGTGTGACTTTGTCCGGGTTTCGTTGGAACAGGTCACAAATGTCATGCTTTTATCATCAAGTGAGCAATTCTATAATAGTTAGCACCAGTCAGCCCGATTAGTTTAAAATCATCTAAACCTGACTGTTACAATCTGTGCCTCGTCTGTGGTGTGAGATGCATGGTTCAATCTTCTCTCCTTAGCTTGTGGGAATTTGGACCAGTCAAAGTGAGAGTATTGCATTGTTGATCTTCTCGCACATTTCTCTGTCAAAACGTTTGTGATTTCATCATTTTCAGACCTGGTTAATGAAATAAATGACACTATTTTAACTTCTTTGAGTAAGAATTTAGAAGTGAATAACCTCAACCAGTTCGCGCCGGATGATACACACGTAAAATGTTCCCGAGATTCAAAACGGATGACGAATAAACACGTCCCAAGCAAGGCCTAACAAAAATTGTTTACTATCCACGGATGACGTGTTCATTCGTCAGGCACAGCAGTTTAATTCCGCGGAGGACGGACATATACGCTGCAAAGGTTTTCCAGGTTGTTGCGGTTGACGTGTATTTATGCCAAAAGTTACCCGCTAGCGCTGCGGAGGACGGGTATACACGACTGAAGTGTATGGCCCACACGCGGTTGACATGAATATACGTCGACATTGCCAAGCATGCTTCGTTGACGCGGTGGATGTGTATACAGGCTATATTGTGATATCACGCTTCAGTGATTAGGTCTATTCAACACCCTAGTTCCATTGTCAGCTGCGTCTAGTAATTTCTTGACATTTAAATTTTCCAACTATTGCTCCTTAGTCTCCTTTTAAATTATTGAAAGGGCGCTTTTCAGCTGGGCTTGCAAATATTTGTGTATTACCGCATACAATGTTCCTGGCCCTGGGTGTAGTTCTACGCGGATGACGTATATATCGTCACCGTTTTCACGAAGGGGCGAATTTTATGAAAAATCGTCTATTTATTGATATTTATTTTTTTGATGAAAACGATTAAATTAACCAATTAACCTAATTAACGAATGGGCGAATTGATCCTCAATTGCCGTTTTGGGTTTTCACGAAGAGGCAAATTTAAAATAGCGTTGACTCTAACGTGTTTATGAAGGGGCGCTTTGGTGCACGTATTGACTTTAGCGTTTTCACAAAGAGGCGAATTTGGGGCGCAATGAGAAAATGTATACATTCTGATTCTCACAGCCACGGGCGAATTTGCCAATTTGCCAATTTATAGTTTTTTCGTTTTCACCAAGAGGCAATTATATTAATTGATTAATTCTGCAAAACTAATCACCTATTTTCCTTAACGTTTGCTATATTTAAGAAGATTGGAATCTCTTCTTTCCCATGATACCTTAATCTTGTATATTCTATTGATCTTTATGTTTCAAACTGCCAAACGAAAAAAAGTCCAACTTTACAAGCGATTTTCTGGAAAGTTTGTTCAGACCGTGAAAGGCTAAATTCGCCTCTTCGTGAAAACGGTGACGATATACAGGCGTCAGCTTTTATGGCGGGTAGCAGTTGGCGTAATATCACGTCCCCTGACTGCAGAGAGAAAAAATGCCCTAGGCGACAGAATGTTGGCAAAAACATGTAAATAACGGTGCTAATAAACTAAGTGTTAGCATCTTGTAATAGTTGCATTATCAAAACAGTTAAATTAAGCTAAATTAAATTTGGTTTGCATTTATCAACATGTCACAAAAGTAAAATATTGAGAAAAAGCCTTTGGAGTTTCAAGTTTGGTACATATGATATATGGAAAAATAAAAAACAGTTTTTACTTAAAAACACTACTATTCCACCACTTTATTTCTTGACAAAATACTATTTCTTGACAAAATTTAGTTACAAGTAGTAGGCTTACCAAAGAATACAAATATAAATAATAGTTTTCTCCACTATGCCTTGTGCCAAGTTCCATTTCATTTTGCCAGAACCCCTCACAATTGTTCAGGAAGGTACCAAGAGAATTAGGTAGAAAAAAGGGAAAGAATGTACCTGCTGTTTAAATCGGAGGTATCTTCATCACTGTAGGAATGTGTCCCAGCTTGACCTAGCAGCTGATCTGCATTTGTGATTGACATAACAGACATAGATGGAGTTTTATATCTTCGTCCAAATGCCACGCTATTCATCTGTCGTTGCTTGTCAGGTTTATAACGCTGATTACCCTTCGATCGTTCACTGGGTTGCACCTCTGTTAAAGTAAAAAAATAAAAAATAATACAACAAAATGTGACCTGCTCAAATGAAACCCGGACAAAAATTACCATTTAAGGTTTTTCAGATTTTTTTCCCTTCAAATTCTCTAGGTTCTTAGCTTTAAAATGATGCATCATTTATGTACCCTACCCTGATGTAATGATTTAGTGATAAAACCCCGACAACCTCATTATGTGATAAACAGCTTTGAAATTAAAATAGCGTATTAATTCTATACACAATTGTTTCACAAAATCGACAAAAAAACACCCTTTTTGGTAGACGGATTATGTTCAAATAGTTTGTGATTCAGAAACAAATCAAAACCTCAAAATGGTAAAATCCACCCCGAAATGACTTCACGAGTACATGTATACCACATTGTGCGACTTTGTCCGGGTTTTGTTGAAACAGACCATTAATGTATGCAACCTGTCATCACAAACGGGCCATAAACTTGCATTGTGTTATCTCAAGATATCATCGACACTAGGTCAAAATGCATGTACAATGTCGAAAATTAGTTGGTTTTTTTTTATTTCAAATGTTCAAACCTTAAATTTACATCTTCTGAAGTTTTGAAGCCCAAAAGTGTTTTAAAATATAAAAATGGAGTGATTTTTGTGGGGCATCATGTATGAAAATTGGTTAAAAACATTTGTTTTTCTCAGCTTTCCGATTGCTAAAATGCAACCAACCTGGCTCGGTTCAAATTGGCAAAACTCTGGAGCCATACTACCCGTTGAGCTGTTTGACCCTTCATTTTAAAGCTTAATAAATACTCTATCATTTAAGCACAAAATCTTATTTTTGTTGAAGTATGACTTTACAGCCCTTTAGTTTTGTGGCGCTGTGCATAATCATGTAATAGTCTATAAAATACTGTTCCTTTAATGTGAGAAAGTTTTGGGGTCCATAAACACAACTATGATAATATGAAGGACAATCGTGACTAAAAATGATCAAGGTAAATTTTTGGAATTATGAGGCGTCAGATTTATGAGGCCTCATAAGTCCGACTACTCATAAGTCCGACATCGGACAAAAAGTAAATTTAATTGTCGGACTTATGAGTTGTCGGACTTATGAGGTGTCGGACCTACGGGGCGTCGGACGTAAACGTATGAGGCGTCAAACTTATGAGCCTTTATTTGGTTGGGGATGAGATTTTGTCTGACTTACATGTATGAGACGCCGGACCTATGAGGCGTTGATCGGACTTATGAGCAGACCCCAATAATCACACATAACAAATTGTGAGAGCGACAGATATTGATAATCTGTTAAATTTGTGTTAATACCGGTACCTTCTCTGTCAAGCAATTTGAGAGATGGAACTCTGAAGATAACATACAATCGATACCCCTTCTCTTGTGCAAGAGGATTATGAAACAGATCTATAAGAAAACAAACACAAAACCAGAGGTTTGAAATTAATTAATTACCCAGTAATTAAATTAATTACCCATTCTCATAATCATCTGTCCGTGTTCATACATGGAGACCTAAACACAATGGGGATAATGGGAGTCAAAAGGTCCACACCGGGTAGAATAGATTCATGGATTTTACTCAAAAACTAGGGTTAGTGTTTAGGTTTGAGTTAGGGTACAATATTATAGTGTATTTATTTGGTCCAAATTTCAACCCAGGAAATTAACCGTGGTTGAAATATTAATAATTTTAAAGGAAATTGTTGACAGTCCGAAAATTGTGTACATGCGAACAAAGAGATGTGTTGATGAGACTTGAACACAACTCGGGTGTAATGTCTTCAATGAAGACAAATGAAATTGCCGTTTCATAACGTCTTTATACACATGGCGTCTTTGCAAATTGCTTCTTGCGGTTTAATTTTGTTCTTATTTCTCCACAGGCGTTCCTGTGGAGCCAATCAGCGATTGCAGAACTGCGATTATCAACACGTACTATGTGCACGCACAAAAATCTGTTGTGAAGTAGCGCCAATTATATATGCAACGCAGGCCAGCGCGATCGTTGAATGGTAGTTGACTGCGTGAAGATGCTATGCCTATAATATTCAAATGGTCAAATTTGCATGAAAAGGTCATGCCCCATTTGAGCAATTTGCAAAGACCGCTTGATCGAGGTAGCTGATAGGAATATAAATCGTGTCGTTAGTGGGCGCATTGTCAAATGCAGTGATCTTTAGCAAAGACTACATGTAGGATGGATGGAGATCGTTAGGATTAACCCTGCCCTCCTCAATCCTCCAAAACCCTCATTGCAGTTTTGGTTTGAGGCAATGGTCACCCTCCACTGAACAAATGCAAGAAAATAAACGATGATTTGGGAGAATTGAGGATGAATCTACATTTATACGTCATGAGGATTTTTGAGGATTGAGGATGCGGTTCCTAGCAAGAATTCCTCAGGAGTTAGGGTTATAATGCGGTCAGTACTAATTATACATGTACTTACTCAGTGTATGCAAAGCCTGCATGTTTTTCATCTCACTGACTGTTTCGCTAAGCTTAGTCAACTGGTTGTTATGCAACATCAAAACCTTCAAGCAAGATAAATGGCCAATAGCTCTGTTGATGCTTACCAGCTCATTATCCTACAAAAACAAACGGCAGCAATTCCATCATTTATTGCAGTACGTGTGCGTGTCTATCATTCTACAACCAGTGGCACAGCATTAACCAAAATCATAGTAAGCTAGTGGTCAAGTCACCAAGACCAAGGGTCAATTTCATAAAACATACAAGCACCCAATACATGGTACTGTGGCGAAACAGGGTCAGACTAAAACTTGTCTAATTCATGTACTTTAATGCATTGAGTGTGGGGGCCAATCAGTGGTTCGCACCGCGTATGGTTCTAGTCCGGGGCTTCGTCGAAGCTTTGGGCAGTTCTTGCAAATGGTGGCTATGCTACATGACCTATGTCTGTTACTTGCACGATTCCATTCCTCACGACACGAAACAGGGTTTCAACGTCAGCTTCGGTAAGTGTAGTTGTATACTTTACCGTGTATTGTTATTGCATTTATTGCGGGAACTATAGTGTGTGCGAGGGTAGTGAAGCCTGGTTCAAGAGCTAGTGTTACTTGTTGTGGGTAGTGATTGCCTGTCGTCGGTTTAACGCTGTAGTGGCGGTGACGGCTGAGTGGCGATCCGGTGGTTGTCGAGTAGCTAGCTCTGTGAGGCTTACCGTCGTAGCGCTTAGTTCTTGTGAGGGTACTCGCACCCTGGTCTGTGCATAATTACCGATCTATGTAGTTGTGTGAGGGTAACTGTTGCTGGAATAGTAGCGCGGTACCCTCGTGGATTGAATAGCTGTTCCGATAGTCAGATAACACTGGAACTTGAAGGGACGGGGCTAGGGTAACCTGTTGATTGGGATTTAGCAGAGCTGAGGGTGATTGAAGGGTCTGCGTGCCGTGTTCTATGCCAGGCGGCGTAGCATCGGTTGAGTGCATCCCTGATCATTAAGCTAGCTGTCCCCAGAGACGTTTACCTGGTCTATTGTTTCTAAAGTCCAACGAGGGTTATTCTGATCGTTCTGTTCAGTGAGGATTAATTCTGGTTATTGTGGAGTTCATTTACCTCTGTGTGAGGGTTATTGCAAGTACCCCCCCCCCCCCTTAAGTGTTACTTTATTTGCTAGTAAAGACCTGTGATGATTTATATTGTTATTAGTTATTATATTTATAGTGGTGCAGTTGACCACAGTGAGGACTACTTGGAGCCAAGTTATTTATAGTGGTGCAGTTGACCACAGTGAGGACTATTTGGAGCCAAGTTATTTATAGTGGTGCAGTTGACCACAGCGAGGACTACTTTTAGCTAAGTTTATTATAAGAGGTGCAGTTGACCCCTTGTTGTAACAAGCGAGGATTATCATTGTATAAATATATTGATTGCTTATAATATAATTAAGGCTTTGATCAAAGAAGAATAAGACCAATCATACTCGTCCTTGAAATCTGTTGTCACCGAGGTTTATTTGCAGTGTGTGAGGACTATTAGGACCAATTAAGTAGTGCTCCGATTATATTACATTCAAGTTACCTTCTCAATCACAGAACGGTGGTATATTTCCACCAAACGAACTGCCCCTAGGCTAAGTCCGCCGTTCGTAATTGTCCCCCTTGCGTCTGGATAGCCGCTCATCCCCTCGTAAGGTTATAAATAGTTTTGTGGGATAATAGGCGTTGGTTGGAGTCCTGGGATCAATAAGATCTGTCCCGGAAGGTCTCCCCGCCGACGTCGCATTCCGCCACAGTACATTAGCATGACACTTCTTCCTTGAGAAAAAAAACTGTTACAAACCAAATTTTCAGGTAATTTTTATTTTTTTTTTACTCTGGTTTTTAGCTGGTTTTTGCTTAGCATGAAAAGCAAATAGAGTTTTGGCTCAAAACGTGTTTTTACTAAGCAACATTTGTTGGTTTAGTAAATTTTTAGCTGAGTATAAATTGTGGCCCCAGGCTCTTTGCACAGGTACTGTACGCGTGAAACCGTAGGCTCAAGTCTGACCCAGGAAAGCTTAGATTCTGTATTCTTATCACTGAGCATCACAGTGCTCATATCACTAGTTACCGATAGGAGTCCTTATACTGGTATCTCAGACTTTGTCAACATACATGTACATGTAGAAGAATAATTTGGACCGTGTAATCGAGATACATGTATGGACTCCATTGATATTAAAGAAACTTAAGAGCGCACTCAATATACTGTGCGGCGCGCTACACGGACGTGCCACCCGGTAATCCGTCTGCCATTTTTAAGTGGGCAATTAACACGATAGTAAAAAGTGTATCATGCACTTTAACGCTGCGGCGGCTATAATTCAGTAAACTTTATTGGACGTTTAATGTCGGTCTCCAGTGACATTGCTTGTGGTACTTGGACAGACAGTTTTATCGGTACTGTAAATGTTCCCCACAAGTCAATGGCGGATCGAGGATTTTCAAGTAGATTACTCATGGCTGATGAGGTCATGAAGTGGCAGACGCAGAGAGTAAAAGGCGTCAAGCATTGGACTGCAGTTGTACAAATGTACTACGCGATGATATGACAGGCCGATTTTGCATGTTGCTTGGAAACCACCATGGTTTCACTCAAAATCTATTACTTTTTGTTTGTTAATACAATATCCAGGTGACATTGTCGGGATGATCGTGGTGGTTAGCTGTCCGCACCCTTATTCCAGAAAGTATTTACATGTACTTGTGAAAAGAGACGTTTCTGGTTTTGTTGACCTTGCTCTGATTTGTGCAGCCAAAGCACGCACAAATCTTAGGCATCTCACCCTGCGTGGCAAACGAGATGAAAAGATGCATAGCCTGTGATGCCAACTTGTATTTTTTGCCCACTTAGAAAATGATGTCTATTCATCCTTGTCAACTGGACGAGGTCATGTGATAAATGTGTTCTCTAGTTTCTATAATAACTGCTATACATACATATATGTGACCTGTTCCAACGAAACCCGGACATTTAAAGGTAGTATACCCCATTTGCAGATTTCGAAAATATTTACAACCGAATTATTAAGAATAGCTTACTCATTTGAAAGTAAATAATGATTCTAGGCATCCAGCAAAATGATTGCGCTAGATATTCTGTAATTATTCGCAAAAAACAGTGTTAACATGAGAATAACTGCCCAATTTGGGTTGAAGACAAACGCTGTTTTTCGTGCTTTTCTCGGCATCCATTATTGTAAAACTTCGGACAGGTCAGTTAAATGATATTTACTATGAAATACAACCCCCCAAATCTACCCATTAATGATAATTCAAGCAATTACCAATGGTGTATCATACCTTTAAAGTCGCACAATGTGATTTATTACAATGTACTCGTGAAGTCATTTATGGTGGATTTTACCAATTTGAAGTTTTGGGTTTTCCTGAATCACAAACTATTCATCTATACAATCTCCGCAAATTTGAACATAATCTTTTTTTTTAAACAATTGTTTCAAATAGAAATATTACGTTTTTCCAAACTTTAAAGCCGTTTCTCATAATTAGGTTGTCAGGGTTTTATCACTAAATCCTCTCCCCATATATGTAAATGATACATCATTTTAAAGCTGAGAACCTAGAGAATTTGAAAAAGCCATATCTAAAAAACTTGTCAACTTTGTCCGGGTTTCGTTTGATGAGCAGGTATTTACTCGCACTGTCTCACCTGAAGATACAAATGAGAAATTTGCAAGTTGTCCCTGAGACATGTTACTAGTCGCATTTTGTTCCCGTTCAACCACAATTCGTTCAGATGTTTGTAGCATTCCAGAGTATCAACTGCTTCTAGATTTCTGGGGGAAAAAAATGGGGAAAAGTATTAGTACATATGTCGTCAGCGTTTTCATTAAGAGACAAATTTGGCCACGCGGCGTTGCACATTGGTTTTGAGAAAATCAGGTTTTAAGTTGGTAACTTTTTGAAATAGAGATTTCACCTATAATACTTACACTGAAGTATTTGGTATACGTACAGAAAAGTGAGATCTCATTAGCTTTTAAAATATGTACTAATTGAAGAACATTAAACAACATAATTGCCGAGTAACTATAATCCAAACTATCCGTTTTGCAAAACGTAGGATTTAATTTGCAGGATTGAGGGCACTTGGAAGTTGATGCTTCGGAGGAATTTGCAGGATTGATGAAGGCATTTGGGGGTTTGCCACTGAAGGATAATGCAGGATCCAGGTCATAAGGCCTTTACATTGATGTTGGGTGATTTTGCAGGATTGAGGTTACTTAGGTATTTATCGAAATGAGGATTTTTGAGGATTGAGGTTACATGTATTTGTTACTTTGTACTTTCACACTGCTTATGCTCTATGCACATTCTTCGTAGAGAAATAGTCAAGGTGTAAAATAATTATGTATAAGAAACGTTCGCATATACCAAGGGTCATGTGTGTATAAAACCATAAGATACTTAAAGGTCGCATTCCTGGCTAGTGCGCTATCCAGTGTCTGCATTCAACCGTGCACTGATTTATTATTAGCCCTAACCCCCTAGGCTCTCGCACTAGAAAGCATACAAAACAAACTTCAACAACTCACACAGGTTCGGTAATTATTGGTACACTGTACTGAACCTAACAGTAGCCCAGGTTGGACTCCTCCGTTGTGTACAATGGGACGGAGTCCAGGGTATTAATGTACTGTATCCTGCCATAGCGAAAAATTTTACAACTTTTTTTCATATTTTTTCCTGATGAAGAAAGCCAACATCTCGCTTATGTATTTCTTATGTCTGGAATTACAGATCGTCGTGGGTTATTAAAAGGTAATGTGTCTTTCTTTAGGCAACCTATTTACAGAAAATAAATTGCAAATCCACACTTGACGTGAACATCATGTACGAACTCTCTACAATCCCTACATGCGTGCGCGGGTACCCGGCAGCCGCGACGGCCTAGAACTGATAAGCCAGGCGCGTGCAGAATTTATTTTCTGTAAATAAGTTGCCTACATGTAAAGACACATTAACTATGATAACCCATGACGATCTGTAATTCCAGACACAAGAAATACATAAGCGAGTTTTCGGCTTCCTTCATCAGGTAAAAGTATGAAAAAAAGTTGTTGTAAAATTGTTCGCTATGCCTATGGCAGGATACATTAATACCCTAGACGTCAGTCGTAATGCAATGAAGAACTTCGTCCAACCCGGTTAAAACTAACGTACTAAACCTGCCAAACTCCAACAGTTGAAGCTTGCCTTGACTTGTTACAGATGGGTTAATGCATTGTTGAGTATCAGTGCAGTGATGACTGGTCAGTGGTAGACTTGAAATCAAGTCAGTAATCAGAGGCGTGTGCAGGATTTTTTCCTGCGGGGGGCTGAGTCAAATCATATTTTTTTTTTTCGTTTTTTCTTTCGTTTTTTCTTTCCTCCTTTCCTTCTTTTTTCTCTCTCATTTTTTTTGGGGGGATCCGCGTGTGCGGGGGGCTTCAGCCCCCAAAGCCCCCCCCCTGGACACGCCAATGGTAATTAAGTGGTTTATTTGCCTCTCGCGGCCGCCACGCCTGCGCCTGCCATCCCTGCCGGGGTGTACTGTGGCGGTATGAATGGATGACGCGCTACAGCTATACGAACGTTGCATGAATGGCAGCATGCGGATTTGTTATGCATGGCGATATTTGGCGGCGCTGGCAGGCGGACAAAAACCACGAAAGTCTAACGACTTAATTGTCATCAAGTCTAGGCCAGTGGTAGAGTGGGGACGTGCACACAGGGGTGTACATACACAACAGTTGACCAGGAACTGTGCCGTGACCATGGGTGAGCTCACCAATGAAATAAATGCCTGTGCATTCCCCAAACTCCACAATTTGTACAAGTCTCATGCCTTTCTGCCCTGAACAGGGCCTCCCTGGGCATTTGGTACTGAGTCAAACAAAGTCCAACAACAGTTGCAGTTAGAGTTTGATGGATTTGGGGTAGTTAGGGTTTAATCCAGCTATTCAGCATTGGTTTTGTATGCCAACAGTTTTGTATGCCAATGGCTTAGGCACAGAACTAAAATGTCTGTTCCCAGAGTTAAAATGACGTACCGTTCAGCAAGGTAGAGTTGTGACACATCCAAGTTTTTTCTGATTCCATTATTATGCATCTCGGGCTTTATCAACTGTAATGGAAGAGATACATCAGAGAAAACACGTCAAATTTCACGACATTATTCTATCATTAATCCATTGTCACAAGTGTCCGGATTGATTTATCTTTTTTAGCTGTTTCGGTTTTTCACCGAAACAGCTCTTGTAATCGTTAAAGTTTTTTGTTTTCTTTTTCTCCTTTTTCAGACTTTTCTCCATAGGATTTGCACACGTTTATTCAGACAATACACTTTGACACTTTGGTAAATCCGATGGACTTGAGACTTGGCATACACTTAGACAACCACCCAAGGACGGTCCTAGAAGAAATTCGTCGCGATTACGTCATTCAAGGTCACGTGACTTCGCGTTAAAGGTGAAATTTTCCCCATAGGTTTTGTACACGTTTTTCTTCAGACTCTTGACTTTGACACTTTGGTAAATCCGACCGACTTGAAACTTGGCATACACTTAGAACACCCTTCTTAGATATTTCTGAAAGAAATTCGGCACGATTGCGTCATTCACGGTCACGTGACGTCACATTAAAGGTGCACATTTTTCTCCCATTGGTTTTGTACACGTTTTTGTTTAGACTGTTGACTTTGACACTTTAGTAAATCCGATCGACTTGAGACTTGGCACACACCTAGACCACCATCCGCAGACGGCCCTAAAAGACTTGAAACTTGGCATACACTTAGAACGCCACCCCCAGATGTTCCACGAAAAAATTCGGCACGATTGCGTCTTTCAAGGTCACGTGACGTCTTGTTAAACGTTTAATTTTTCCCCCATAGGTTTTGTACACGTTTTTCTTTAGACTATTGACTTTGACACTTTAGTAAATCCGATCGACTTGAGACTTGGCACACACTTAGCACACACTTAGACCACCATTCACAGACGGTTCTAAAAGAAATTCGGCACGATTACGTCATTTAAGGTCACGTGACGTCACGTTAAAGGTTTAATTTTCCCCCCATAGGTTTTGTACACGTTTTTCTTTAGACTTGACTTTGACACTTTCGTAAATTTGATCGACTTGAGACTTGGCACACACATACACCACCACACACACATATTGAAACAGCTCTGTGTTTGTCCACAAACACATGTCTAGTTTAATTTTGTTTTTGTTTTGTTTTTGTTAATTTATTTATTTGGTTGAGTTTGGGAAAATTGATGGAAGATACATGTACATGTAAATGGATGATCATCAGCCAGAAATTGGTGGAATTCAAAGAAAAGCATGTGCCACATAAGTATTCATCGAGCAGGCACAATTAATGTCCCTTGGTTCAACAACTCGCTCAAAAAGGAATATACCCGGTAAGAAGAAACGCAGATTGTACAAAAAAGCAAAGAAAACGGGTCAAGATCATGACTGGGAGGTCTTCGTCAGGCAAGCTCAGAAAAACATGAAGAAACACTTGCGAATAGCCAGGCAGTCATACCGGTACATCAGTAATTAGTACAGCCTGCAAGAAATCTTCAAGTCTAATCCAAAAGCATTCTGGTCCTACCTGTACAGTATCAAGAGCTTCCAGAAGGATAATCTTGGACACATTCTTGGTATTGCAGATTTAAAACAGAGCGGTATCCTCATCAGTGACAGTATAAAGTCGAAGCAGACATACATGTATTGAACAAATGTTTTGAAAGTGCTTTCACTCAAGACCATGTTTACTCTCATGCAACTTTAGATGGTGATCCTTGTGATGACATCACAAATCTCGAAATTACAACAAAGGGAGTAGAAAAGCTGCTAAATGAACTACGTGTAGTACCATATAAAGCTCCAGGTTCTGACAATACACATGTACCTTCATATGGCTACTCAAACTCTTACATCTAGCAACTTCACTGGCACCCATTCTTATAGGGACATCTTTCAGACATCAGTTAATAGCGGTGATGTACCCATATCTTGGAAGACTACCAATGTGACTGCTGTCTTTAAGAAAGGAACAAAATCAGACCCCGGCCGATATCATTAACATCAGTGACCTGCAAGACACTGGAGCATATTATTGCCAGTCACATTATGAAGCACCTGGAGAAATACAATATTCTAACTGACAACCAGCATGGATTTAGAGCCAGACGATCTACATGTACAGAAACCCAACTGATCGACATTTCACGACATCATCCAACAAGTTGACAACAAGGCAACCGATGATGCAGCAGTCTTGGATTTAGTTTTCTAAAGCATTTGATAAAGTACCGCATAAACTCTTACTAAATAAACTTCTCCACTATGGAATTACCGGATCACTGCATAAATGAATAACAAATTTCTTGATAGGACGGACACAAAAAGTCGTTGTTGATGGGCAAACATCAGAGTCAGTACAAGTTGCATCCGGCATTATTGGTCCGTTACTCTTTCTGATATAAATGATCTCACCGCAAATCATCAACAGTTCAGCTTTTTGCAGACGACTGCCTCATCTACAATACAAATAAATAAACATGTTCTTCAACAAGATCTCCAAAAACTGGAACTTTGGCAATCCACATGGAAGATGAAATTCAACCCTAACAAGTGTACTACATTATCAATAGGAACCCGAAAACCAAACAAAACTACCTACAGCTTTTGTGGGCAAATACTACCTTTGATCAATTGTAGTGCATTGATCAAAGAAACAGATAGCCTACAGTATGTGACCCAGCACGAGTAAATGAGACACTTTGCGGCAAAAATGAAAATTGAGATTTTGATTTCATCATTTAAAGCTTGTTTAGCCTAAACAAGCTTTAAATGATGAAATCAAAATCTCAATTTTTATGCATCACCTGCTCGGGATCCCCATCTAAAATCTGACATCTACCGTTTGGAACAAATGAAATACAACTTAGGCAAGCCATTCGATTTGTCCATATAACAACTCGTAACACCAGGAACAGTACTAATAATAACAACCTTGCTTGAAAAACAAAGATGCTTGACACTTGAAGAACGAAGGAAAATCAGCAGAATAACCATGATTATGATGTCAGCAAAGCAGTGGACATTTTCATCTGAAGCCTTGACCCCTCGTAATTAATTGTTTGTCCAGAGGCCACAAACAGAAATTAAAGCAGCTTCGTACCAGAACCAGAATCTATGAAAACAGCTTTTTACAAGAGCAATTAAAGACTGGAACAATCTAGGGCCGTGTCCGAAACGGGTGTCTAGAGCTACAGCTACGGCTATTGTCTGCGTCTGCCATTTTGTAGCGCTGTCCGAAATGCCGTCTAGAGCTACAGCTACGGCTACAACGTCACAAAAATCTAGCTGTAAAAGAAGATGCCTAACTAGCTCAGGCAAAACAAAATGGCGACAGCACTAACGTTAATTTTGGAGCCAATTTTCGTTATTTTTCAATGATAGTGCATTGAATTGAAACTAACAGATCGACAAATACGTCAATATCATCAGGTATTTCGACCGGCAAACATTGCATAACATCTAGCAGACGATAATTGTTGTAAATTAATACATTGTAATTTTGCAAACAGTAATTCAAGCATCGCTTGGGGGCGCAAACTAGCCGTAGGCTCTACCGTATTTACGTACATGTAGCTGCATCCAAATTCCATTTACCTTATGCCTACGTAGACGTAGCTCTAGATACTCGTTTCGGAGACAGCCTAAGACTGGAACAACCTCCCCCCAAAAAAAAATCACTCCGAATTCAGAGATCAACTTTTCAAGTTTGTTTGATAAAAGTTGAAACTAGTATAAATTAGACGTTCTCCGATCTGGCCTCCACACGCATTGCCTGCCGAACCAAAAAAGTTGGTGTGATGTTTCCGGAAGGATGCTTTGCCAACTATATAATTCAGATTTAGATTCAGAACGTTACTGAACCATGGACGTACTACTGGGCAAAGTGGACGTACTATACTGGGCGAAGTGGGCGATCCTCGGCTGTTGTACATGTACATGTACATGTACATGTACCGGTACCAAGGAGAAAGGAACCCCAAAACCTTGGGGGGTCAGACAAGTCGACCGTTGAGACAACTCGCCCGTTGAGACAACTCGACCGTATGTCCGATAAATGGAAAGACAAGTCGACCGTTGAGACCGTTTGAGACTCAGTTAGCAGTCTAAAACAGTTTTCTAAAAACATGTACCTCGTATTTAGTTTATTTGAATAAGAATTTCATAAGAATTTAAAATTTTATAAAAATGTATTTTGAGACCTGGCGTTTCCTGAAAATTTTTTGAAAAACAATATTTAGGTAGCCATTGTGGCACCGGATCGGAGCGCCCTCTGTGCATCGAGTGTGCCCACGCCGCGCGGGCCGCGTGATTTTTTTTCCCAGCATGGTAAAGGCCAATTATCATAACTGGGCGTGTCTAGACCCCACTGAATGGAAGAGACTTAGGTTCTTAGAACCTTGCTTCCCCTCAAATTAAACTCATCCCACAATAAACTTACAATCCAAAAATAGTCAATGAAAAACGAGCACCATCCGAACTCGAACCTCAATCTTAAGATCTATATCCTAACCCATTATATAATCTACTTGGCTACTGTGAGAGGTCGACAGAAGCCGTTTTTCAAAGTGCTTTAACCAGTTCGCGCCGGATGACGTATATAAACGCAAACATTTCCCCAGATTCAAAACGGATGACGCATTTAACACGCCAAGTTCAAGTTCGGAAATGTATGTCAGCAGTGGGCAAGGCCGGAAATGCGTGGGTGTGCTTCCCGGCACTATCAGCCTGAACACGCTTCGGATTGAGTTTCGTTAAAAATAATCCCGCCCGTGGGCTCGGCGATGTTAAAATAATCCCGGCGCGAACTGGTTAATGTACCTGTAGTCCAGGCAAACTACATAATTTTGTTTTGTTGACCTCAAACAAATTGCAACAAATTGTTTTTTTACCACAGTACACTTCTATAAGGTCCCTAGAATGACATACTAAAAATCTACAAAAATCCAAGTGGTGGAAATATGTCTAATTTGCATAAATCGTTAATCCCTGCCATGTAATATTTTTTATTCCCATATTTGGGTATATATTTTATTTTTATTTTTTGAAAAGTTTATTTTGGTGATTCTACTTACATACTCGAATAACATTTGCTAAAGCATATAAGTGACTGAATAATTATGAGAACACAGTAATTATCCAAAATGACAACTTTGTGACCCTATAAATGTGCGCACATTACACTGTCTCCAGATATCATCATGTAGTCAGTATTGGTGAGCTTCAAATTCACCAAGTTGCTTACTGGCACAGTTATATATTAAAACCTTATGGAAAATCATATGGACAATGATAACATTGTGATATTTAGCCCAGCAAACAAAAACTTGGAAAAAATGATGTGTCCCTAAATTGGGCTAACAAGTAGGTGAAGGGTTGCCTAAGGTGAGAGACTTGAACAAGTTCAAGGAAACCCCCCAAATTTAAGATTGTTGTTGCTTACAATAATCATATCTACGTTAAAATGTATTTTGGGGATTTCCTTGAACTTGTTCAAGTCTTCCATGTTAGGCAACCCTTCACCTACTTGTTAGCCCAATTTAGGGACACATCATTTTTTCCAAGTTTTTGTTTGCTGGGCTAAATATCACAATGTTATCATTGTCCATATGATTTTTCATAAGGTTTTAATATGATAACTGTGCCAGTAAGCAACTTGGTGAATTTGAAGCTCACCAATACTGACTACATGATGATATCTGGAGACAGTGTAATGTGCGCACATTTATAGGGTCACAAAGTTGCCATTTTGGATAATTACTGTGTTCTCATAATTATTCAGTCACTTATATGCTTTAGCAAATGTTATTCAAGTAAGGATATGTAAGTAGAATCACCAAAATAAACTTTTCAAAAAATAAAAATAAAATATATACCCAAATATGGGAATAAAAAATATTACATGGCAGGGATTAACGATTTACATGATTTATGCAAATTAGACATATTTCCACCACTTGGATTTTTGTAGATTTTTAGTATGTCATTCTAGGAACCTTTTAGAAGTGCACTGTGGTGAAAAACAATTTGTTGCAATTTGTTTGAGGTCAAAACTTATTTTTCCTGGACTACTGCTCTGGCCATGGAGGAAGGAAAACTTCCTCCATGCTCTGGCCTACGAGTTGACTGAGCAATAACAATATATTTTAGTATTGTTGAAACTACTGAATAATCATGACGCGAGGGGTGTAGAAACGCCCATTTACCCTTTCCCATAGACATAGTGGGGACAACAATTCGCGCGCGGGCCGGGACCGGTCCTGCCACAGATTTCTGCAACTTTTATATATGCAAACTTTGTCCATAAAGTCGAGTTGTCTCAACGGTCGACTTGTCTCAACGGGCGAGTTGTCTCAACGGGCGAGTTGTCCCGAGTCGAGTTGTCTCAACGGTTGACTTGTCCCGAGTCGAGTTGTCTCTCAACGGTCGACTTGTCTGACATCCCGGTAGGCACGTCCATATAGTTCAGTAACGATAAGTAGTGTATACAACTACAACTAAGTACATGTACCGGTACATGTACCGGTACAAGTCCTACCGGTCCTGCCTACCGTACCTCGGCTGTTGTACTCATTTTGTCGGTACTCTGGATCATAACCTTGTAATAACTACTTAGTTTGGCCTGGCTATACATGTATGTCCACAATTAATGGTCCTCGCAGGCAAGCCGGCCGGCCGTCGTCGCCGCAAAATATTGGACGCATGTGTGTACGTACATGTGTACGTACGCGTCCATGCCAACCATGTGTTGTATTTTTACGTTAACGTCCTGGGAATATGGAATGCCAAAGAGGCATTTAATGTGATCATCAAATTAGCCTAAGTTGAATGTAAGTATGCAACGCATTGATGGCTTTGCATTTTCGCGGTCGGCATGACGTTAAATTCCCCCTTCGCGCTAAAGTGCACTAAACAATGGGAAGATAAACGAGGTTTTCGGATGTCCGATCGCGAGATTATCATTCCTCCATGACTGTATGTACGCGCCCGGTCTGCTACGGTGAGAATTCAGCTTCAGGCTTCGTTGGCCTTAATTAAGGACACTCCTTTGATTGATCTTTCAAGTTATGTATACTCCCGGGATTTTTGTTTTTATTTATACTTTGCTTCGCAAATCCGAGAAAAAGGGTGGGGGGCGTGGTCGAGTCAGTATGCAAATCATCACTATACATTTACGTGTGTTTCTCAACGGCCAATCACAGATCGGAGACTGTTGGTTTGCGTTATAGTTCATTTTATAATCATCAGCTACTTGAAAATGGCAAATGTTATTCAAATTATTTTGTGAATGAGGTTCTTTAGAGATAGAGTCTGTGGTAATATAGTTGTTTTTTCCTTGGTCGGGACTAGTCGGGAGCCCAAAATGTATGGTCACATATGGTCCGGGCCGGGAATCGAACCCGGGCCACAATGGTGAGATGGGAGCGCTTTACGCACAAGCCAATAGGTGCACCTCTGTCGTGTTGAATATAGCCTCTTGGTCAAGGCGTTCATCGATACCTGTCCGTACGTACAGTGCAGCGGTAATCGGAGCTCAAACAACGACCTCATGGCACTATTATATGCAAATTAACTGAAGATATTTGAACGCCTTGGATCAATGGTTAAGTTGAGTTTTTGGGGCGGTGCTCATTATGCTAATAGATTAAGCTGACCTTCATAGTCGTTTTCTTATTGGTCGATCGTTGCGTAGAAACTGCATAATTTAAGCTAGCGGTGAAAGGTCATATCTAGCTCGCAAGTGTTTACTACGAACACCGCCACCGTTGACATAATATTTTATCGGAAAAATTGAGTGATTTTTACGAAGGCTTGTAGGAATTGAAGATTTGAACTGATCTTGCTCGATTGGTGAGGGTCGCAGTTATTTTCGCTAGTTTTGCTGGGAATGATTTTGCTTGAATATTGACAATGTTATGGTCAAAACTAGTTGTGTTTATAGCTGCTTAGTTTTGAGTTTTCAACGGCGGCGACTGGAGAAGGCCGCGACTTTATTAAAACGTGTCGAACTCGGCCCTACATTATACTGCATGCATCTAATCCAGCTGATTTGAAAAAACGTGCCTCTGGATCGGTAAAACGCGGAACTCTGATAATTAAATGCCTTGCCGGCGGAATTTTGCCAATAATATAATTAGAGCAGTTGTTGAGGACACTTGTCCCTGTCTAAATTACGATATTGCAATATTTTGAAGGTTGGTATTTTTGAAAAATGACGGATTTCCCATAACCTGTCGGCAAATTCACAAAAACATCGTGACCACGATTAGAAAGGATTCTAAGGCATTTCGCTGCTCGGGTCTAAAATCTTCGAGGAATAATATTTTCGCTGCAGAATTCAAACAACACGACAGATCTTCGGACGACAGACGACGCTGAATATTCGCCATTTTGTCTTAAATGTCATGCTGCAAATAAGTAACTGCATCAAATTTGATGACGTCGGGATTCAACTGCGTTGTGATTGGACACTCACATCTTAGCCCCGCCTATACTTTATCTGTATTCGCATACGAGGTCATGCGCTAGAAATGTGGCGCAAAATATAGAAAAAACATAAGATTTCAAAAACCGTTGATCCAAGGCGAAAAAGTAGCTTCAGTTAATTTGCATAAATAGTGGCCGTATGAGGTCGCTGTTCGTGCTGTAGGCTTTGCACGGGGAGCGCGAGCGCATTATGCGGGGCGCGGCGCGCGTGGTGTGTATTTCTGGACGGATAACGACAGACGGATAACGACGAACGCGCCTTGACCAAGGCTATGTTGAATAGCGCTATTGTTTGAATTCAAGCAAAGAAACGTATCTTGCACTAAAGCCCATCAACGATGTCGTTGATGTACACCAAGAACAATTACAATGGTGCCAATACAGCTCCCCGGGGACCCCCGAAATAACTCAATATGCCACTTGGAAGTTTATCCATTGAGGCTTCGAGCAATTGCTAGTTTGTATGTATTCGGCCCAATGGCTTACGTAGATGTTTGATTAATGCTGGCTTCTATCTGACCATGAAGTCGATCTTTATATCACATTTTAAAACATCTTATGTGATCGAGTCTCGACCAATCAAGTGGCCTTTCTAAATATCTGGCCTCGTCTTCATCTTTGGCTTAAGGCGATGTTAGGCTCCTTACTTTGAGAAATCCAGCCATAGTTTGGTGCACCTCACCAATATGTTCATCACCGATGGGGACAGTTGGTCACCAATAGCCGAAGTCCAACCGATCACGAAAGTTCATCACTGCCCTGTGCTGGATATGCAGTACTAGATGGAGATTGCACACGATTGCAAAAGTCTGTCAATGATGACCAATTCGATGATCACATTAAACACCTCTTTGGCGTTCCATGTACGTTTCGATGCAAAAGGCTAGAGCTGAAAACGAATTCGAGGTTTGTTAAAACCTCAGCCTCGTCTTCGGTTCGCCTCCGAAATGCGAATCACTGAGAAGAAATTATAAATAAATATTTTAACTTGTGGTTTCTTATAATAAACCGATTCTGAAGCACAACAGGCACCAAAATAGGGCTGGAGTCCTCGCAGTTAGTATCCTAAAATCGCGTGGAGCCCAACACGAAACGGAGCCAGGGATTCGAAAAGGCCCTTGCTCTTCAGTCTGTACACTCACATGGATCAATGAACACTCATCACAAGTTCTACAGTGTTTTATGTCAGCGCAGCGACGGGCACTGACCTCTATAGAGGTCAGTGTACATAGGGCGTTTACCAAACGGGGCTTGAGGCTGGAGCACTGACCTCAACACCTGGACGGATCATTGTCCATATTCTGCTGTGCTAACACTTGAAGTCGGCGCGAACTGGAAGTGCAACATGGCGTCACTGCTGTGAGCCAATGAAATGTCCAGTTGTAGAGGTCAGTGGATTTACCAACCAACTGAACTCTACACCTGGACATTTCATTGGCTCACAGAGTGACTTCGTGGGTCCGCCATGTTGCACTTCTCTGCATGCCGACTTCAAAATGAAACAATGGATGATCTGTCCATGTATAGAGGTCAGTGGGCTGGAGGCTTGGGGCTAGGCTCGGGCTTGGCTTGGGCTTGGCTAGGCTCGGGCTTCATCACAAAGCAAAATGGCGGCCAAAAAGATTCGTACGGTCAGGCTTCGGGAGGCTTCGGCTGGCGTGTGACTTCGGTTATCGATACTCGGCTCGGCGCGCATCGCGAACTGTAAATTGTTTTTTTTATATCGCTGGTGATATGAAATTTCGTCTGACAAAGTTTATTTTTCGAAGGTTTTCAAAATATACAATTAATTTTAGTAGGTATTTTTAGGAAATACGGTAAGGGGGGGGGGGGGGGGGGGGGGGGGGTGTTTAAGTTTATTCTTCGAAGGTTTTCAAAATATACAATTAATTTTAGTAGGTATTTTTAGGAAATACGGTAGGGGGGGGGGGGGGGGGGGGTGGGAGGGGGTGTTTAAGTAGATGCTGAGTTGAGTGCTTCTAGATTTTGTCCAATGTATTTTTTAGTGTCTTGTAGGCCTATTCATATTTGTAGTGTCTTCGAGGTGGGGTGGTTGAGTATCAGTACTTAGTAGGAAGTAAGTTCGAGGGTCACGTCTGAAGCACCAATTAATAAACAAACCCCTGTGATAAGAATTCTCAGTTAATAACACAGTACTGCATTTCACTGGTGCAGGATTTTGTGCATTAATTAATACATGTACAACAATAATTAATTCCAGCAGTCAGTATCAATAACATTTTCAATGTCAATTTCAATATTTGTTTTCTTCTCTTTTTAATTAATGCTGTTTTATTCAATAAATACAATTTCAATTACCCGGTACATATTAATGTGTGAAGACAAAGGTTATTTGAGCATGACATGGTAATGAAATAATGTTTCTTTTAAAAGGAATACTTCATTATGAGGTAACTTATTAGCATATCTTCCCAATTAGTTTTGTTTATCCTGAAGTTTAGGAAAGGCGTTCCAATAAAGTGCATTTTTACTGTACATACATGTACTGTTACAAATAAGAACATACGTTGTTCATTTTTAGAATCTTCAAAGTCATCATGGTTTATTCATTGGTCCAAAGTGTGACGCAAGATATTCATTATTTAATGCAAGTAGTGCACTCACATTTCACAATAAACAATATTTTCATCTTTAAAATGACAAGGGACAGGAAATTTAGCAATGTGAAGAACACCAGTCCAAACCAGTAAATTAAAAATAAATTGTTTAACATTCGAGCAGAGTTCTATACATGTAAAGAATAATAAGATAAAAACATAAACACAAATGTATGCCAATTGTGCAAACACGAGTCCAAAATTACCACATAGAAATAAAAGAGAGGAGCATGTTGTCAACTGTTTAAATATACATTTTACCATTCAAGTAGTATTTGCAATGACTGTCGTTTCCAGCCCGTTTGCTTTACTCCTTAAACAAGACATTAGGGGTGATGCTTTTTCAGAGGTGGAGAAAAAGAATGACCCTTTATATACACTGTAATGTATAATTGTTGAGAGTGTAGAATTCAAGTTTAAAACAGAAATCTTGGGGTTATCATATGCCCCCCCCCCCCCCCCCCCCAATCTCCAGTACAGTCTTTGAAGTTGTGCTGCAATGTCAGCCCTTATATTTGATAAACTGTAAACAATTATGTTGTCTGCCCTAAGATATTCCTTGTAGTATATTTGTGTATTAAAATATTCCTGTTAACTTGCATTTTTAAGCTCAATCTATTAAAATAGGCTATGAAAAATAAAGCAATGGGACAACTTTGCAAGTAATATTGTGGTGCTTTTTTAAACCCCAAGAAATATGATCTATCTTTGAATTGAGATTTCCAAAGATTTAAGAGATTCAGAGTTGCTGGAGACTGATGGCATAACCATTGCTTGTGTCATTTCTCCCTTTAACAAACAGTGGTACCATTGTAGCATGTCTCTCCATTATGTAGCCTCATACAGCTGCCAGCCAGAAGGACTTCAATGGTGCCTAGTTTAGGACTCTTGATTTCTGAAAAGAATATACAAGTGAAATGTTTAAATGATCAAAAAGTAATATAAAAGAAATGAATACAATGGCTGCTTGTTAGCAGTCTAGTTTTCAATCTTTCTGCAACAAAACGTAATCATCATTGCTCTATTTTCAAAGATTTTCCATTCACAATGCTCTCATACAAGAGAAATTTTGTTTCGTCACTATAGTCGAATGATGCTAATAAATCAGTATATATACATGTACATGTACATATTTCCTTTTTTTTTGGGGGGGGGGCGTAAACAAATATGTAATATTATTTTTAATATGTTAATTAAAAAATGCCACAATGACTGGAATTTTTACCCTGCTGAGGTATCTGCCAGATTGTACAGGTGGGTTTATATTAATTGTGAATTTGTTTCTTCTCACGGAAAGCAGTGTACAGAGCTGACATACAGTGAGCACATCGCTAAAGTAAAGGGCAGAGCCCGTTATCTAATTTGATTTATTCTGATGCAAAATTACATTAACTAGTGATAATTGTTACAGGTCATACCTGTGGTCATGGTGCATAGCCCTGTCTGTCACCAACATTCTGAAGTGCTGGCCGTATTCACTCCGAAGTCCAAATTCCACGTTTCCTAAAGAGAGAAAGTGAACTTAAGTTAAGTTCAGTTAACACAAACTAATTAAAAACAGTTTATTTAAAGACCATGGTCCTAGTCTGGATGGCAATCGTGTACATGTACTGTCATGACTGTACTGTAGTTTCACTCCCATTTTTTACAAGTTCTATTATAAAATTACTTTTGCGTTTGAAAGCCAATTAAAAAGTGACTTTTCCAGCTTCAAGCAGTCATTGTTCTTCAGATTTGAACCCATGATTTTTTTATTTTTGATAAGTGGTTTTGAAGAAAATGTGACTCAGTGTCTTATACCCTTTTTGCACAGTCATGTTTATTGCCATCTTGTGTTTTTGTGTCATGCTGGTTGTCGATTTTTAAGTTTTGCTTGCTGGTACATGTAAATACTTGCATGATATTCCAAATCATGATTTTTCCTACTTGTATCATCGTCAAATTCATCCTCATAAAATTACCTTTTTTGTTTGGTACTAAATTGTATTTGTAATTCCTACGTTAAACTAGACCGTACACTAACACAGTGGACTTCCCTGTTCCCAGCAATGCATATAGTGGAACCACTACGACAGCGGAATCAAACACATCGACAAAAACGCCGAGTTTTGGCCCAAAATATTGGCAAAATTAACATGGCAAGTCACTTACATTGTACACTGGAATTTCGCTTTGCCTGGCTCAGCTCCTGTGGCTAAACATTTGTTTAATCGACGTCAGAATCCTTCAATGTCGACACAAAAGAGAAATAAATGCCGCACACAGTGTTTTTCAAGATGGCGATTCGCTGAAAGTTTTTACACCGTGACGTCACCAAGCCCGGCGTTAGCCAGCTTTCGCGAGGCTTGGTGGGGCTTCGGAATACAGCCTGAAATCTAGCCTAGCCCGTCGTTTGGTATGAGGCTTCAAAATGGCGCCGCAAAAATCTAGCCTAAGCCTAGCCTCTAGCCTCCGTTTCGTAAAGGCCCATAATTACGTATTATGTTATTTTTAGAAAATAGAAGTGCAGGTGTTTGTGTACAAAAGGCCATATATACACCGGTCGTACACGACATTACGTAAAGAACCGCAGTGCTATAAAGCGATAAACAAGTATTTCGTAAGACTGAGATTCGACGTTATATTTCTGTATGTATTTTTCCAGTGATCGTCACACAATCCTCCACACTTGAAACCAAGTACCGTACGTAGTTATGCCAACCAAAACGTTTAAAAAAAAGAAGAACATTAGGTAAGTATGTCCCAGCCTGCATGGTCTCTCAGTATTATATGTAGTACTACCATGAAGAAATTTCTCCATGGTACTACCAACTACCGAAGTCCGGGTTAACTTGGACCATGGAGGAATAAGAGCATGGACCCAAAAATCACCTTTTTCAACATTTGGACATGAAGGAAACCGACCCCAGTTGCCAGGTGGTACATTTATATTTGAGCCACATTTTTTCGAGAGCTGCATATATATTTCCCTTAACATGCCAAATTCAAGTTGTCTTGTATATTTTTTTTAAATTCTGATCAGAACAGAGAAAGAGAGATGTGCAAGAAATTCAAGAGAAACATAGCAACAAAGTGCCGGTGAGTACTGTCGTCTGATTTATTCATATGGTGAATGTGTATTGATTTATGGCGACTCTTTGAAGGTAAGAGTCCAATAAGGTTGTTTCACGTTCCAGCTGCGCATGATCAGTAGAGCGCCCTCTGTAGGCCTACTACATGTAGGAAGAGGGGAACACCCATATAAACACGCTATCATTCGGGTAAGTTGGGTACCCCTTTTTGCGCTGAATCCAAGATGGCTGCGGAACGTGAAACAACCTTATGATAGCTATCCAAACCACTCTATCCATTATGCAGTTGTTGATGTCTTGCTCACCCAAAGGTATGATACATCATCGGTAATTGCTTGAATTATTAGGAATGGTGGATTTGGGAGGTTGTATACAAAACTTGTATTTAGATAGTAAATATCGTTTAAATGACCTGTCAGAAATTGTACAATCATGGATGATAAGAAAAGCAAGACAAAAAACCACACAAAAAACCCATAAGAACCACTGCCGGACGTCAGTTGAAAACGAGCGCTGTTTTTCTTGCTTTTCTTAGCAGCCATGATCTTAAAACTTTGGACAGGTCAGTTAAACGATATTTACTATATAAAATACAACCCCCCAAATCCACCCATTCCTGACAATTCAAGCAATTACCAATGGTGTATCCTACCTTAACCAGTTCATCCTGGGATTATTGTAACATTCACCGAGACGAGGGGGGGTTCAGGTTGATGGTAGCACACCCATAATACATTTCTGACTTTGCTCCCTGCTGACAAACATTTCCGGCTTTGCTCGTGGGCGTCGTGGCGTGTTTATGCGTCATTTGTTTTGAATCTCGAAAAAAACTTCGGGTGTACATATTACTATATTATTAGTGGTGGGAGAAATCAGAGATTTCAAAATCCGGTTATTTTTCAAACCGAATACCGATTATTTGATTTCACCGGAAGTTCTCTTCCAGCTCGCAATCATACCAGCAAAAAGTGAGGTGCCACAAGAATTGCCCTCTCAATGACTAGTTATAATGGGGAAGATTTAGTGATCACTGGGTCTTTACAAAAACACCCTAGAGCTGTGATGTGGGAAAAAAATGAATGGGAACTCACAAATAAGTCAAATGGGCAGGCTAATAATTAGTACTAGTACCACTAGTACAATCGCAGACCATGGAGCAAATTGGAAGATGTAACAATTGTCTTTTTCAGCCTGTGGCACACAATTTGAAACAAAAATTGAAGACTAAACTGTTTAACCCTAACTCCCTCACCCCTTATACTAGAAAGTATCCTGAATCCGCCACAGTCCACCAATTTTGGTTTGCAAAAACTGCTGGTGTCCTGAGTCCATCAGACTCCACCAGTATACATTCTGGAGAGATCCCGAGTCCATCATTCTCCACCAGCAAAAGTTTGATGGACTGTGACGGATTCAGGATACCTAGGTGGCATACAAAAAATTGCAGTGCGTTTCTCCATAGAGTCCATCACAGTCCATCACCTGAATGTCTGTATCCTGAATCCATCACACTCCTGCAGTAACGCTCTAGAGGCTTAACCAGTTCGCGCCGGATGACGTATATAAACGCAAACATTTCCCCAAATTCAAAACGGATGACGAATAAATACGCCAAGTTCAAGTTCGGAAATGTATGTCAGCAGCGCGCAAGGCCGGAAATGCGTGGGTGTGCTACCCAGCACTATCGGCCTGAACACGCTTCGGATCGAGTTTCGTTAAAAATAATCCCGCCCGTCGGCTCGGCGATGTTAAAATAATCCCGGCGCGAACTGGTTAAAATCCTCAATCCATCACACTCCTCCAGTTGGTTCAATATGGAGGTATCCTGAATCCGCTAAAATCCTCCAAAACAGGAAATGGATTTTGATGGACTCGGGGTGGTTAGGGTTAAGGTTGGTTTTGAATATTCGGTTTTCTAAATCGAAACCGAATAGTGGAATATAAACCGAATATTACAACATTTGGTTCAAAATCCCAGCACTAGTGTACCGGTACAGGCCCGTACGCAGGGGGTGTGACGGGTGCGTACGCACCCCCCCAAATTACCAAAACGTCCCATTTTTTGTCCCATCAGTACAAATTCGCCCCCCAAATTATCAAAAGGTCCACATTTTCCGGGGTAAATATGGGTATTTTGATGTAGAAATAACTGTACTGACACACGAACAAATGTAATCCCATTTTTGGTCCCATCAGTACAAATTCGCACCCCCCCATAAAAAATCCTGCGTACGGGCCTGCGGTATACGTCCTCCGGCGCAAACTGGTTAAATACCCCCGTCTTGAAACTCAGCAGACATTTATGGGGACTGAATTAAGATAAGTTGCTACTGTTTGGTACCAAACCTCCCCAAATCTGCAGTTGGAGTTTGATGAGCTTGCGGTAGTTCAGGTTAATTTATTGAACTGTTGATCCTTCTGTGTGTTTGAGTGTCTAATCTTACATTGTACTTGAATCATGTTATTAATTATATATACCCAGGTGATCATCGAACGCTATGAGCGAGAAACAAACCTCCCTTTGCTGGATAAATCCAAATTCCTGGTTCCTGATCACATCACCATGGGAGAACTAGTCAAAATAATCAGGTATACTTAGTTGTTTGTCATGTTTGAGTGTTGGTTATACCGGTAATTCTTAACCAGTTCGTGCCAGATGACGTTTCAAAACACGCCACGAGCAAGGCCAAAAATGCGTGGGTGTGCTTCCCGGTACTATCAGCCTGAACCCGCCTCGGATTGAGTTTGGTTAAAAATAATGACTTGAACCTGCGACCTCCGAAATACCTGACCAGTGCTCTACCAACCGAGCTATCTTGCCCTAGTATGTTGGCAGCCTCCCAAATTGTTAGTATCTTTGTTCAAGGGTGCTAGTCAGAAGTCATAAACACCAGAATGCCATGTGGTTAGGGATATCAAGCCCGATTTTACCATACAATCCGGGAAGCGACATTGTGGGGATCACTTAATGAGGATACAACTTTTGTATCTTATTTATACACAAATAAACCACCAGAAAAATGGACTAGGTAAATTTGCTTACATTTCAAAGTGAACAAAGAAATTGCCAAGGCGGGACTTGAACCTGCGACCGGCGATCTACCAACTAAGCTATCTTGCGCTATGTTGGTTTTCTCCACTATGCCCTGTGCCCAGTTCCGTCTTATTTTGCCAGAAGTCAGAACACCTTACAATTCGTCGCCATTTTCACGAAGAGGCAAATTGAGCCTTTTACGGTCTGAACAAACTTTCGAGAAAATCGCTTGTAAAGTTCGTCCTTTTTTCGTTTGAAACATAAATATTCATAGAATATACAAGATTAAGGTATCATGGGAAAGAAGAGATTTCAATCTTCTTAAATATAGCAAACGTTAAGAAAAATAGGTGATTAGTTTTGCAGAATTAATCAATTAATAGAATTGCCTCTTCGTGAAAACGAAAAAACGATACATTAGCAAATTCGCCCGTGGCTGTAAGAGTCAGAATGTGACATTTCCCCATTGCGCCCCAAATTTGCCTCTTCGTGAAAATGCTAAAGTCAATACGCGCACCAAAGTGCCCCTTCATAAACACGTTGAAGTCAACGCTATTTCGAATTTGCCTCTTCGTGAAAACGCACTTGAGGATCAATTCGCCCATTCGTTAATTAGGTTAATTAGGACTTTAATTATTTTTGGGATGTATAACTTCACCAGGTTGTGGAAATTGCAATATTTAATCGTTTTCATCAAAACAAATAATTTAGATCAATAGACGATTTTTCATGAAATTTGCCCCTTCGTGAAAACGGTGACGAATTGTGCACTTGAATTTGTGACAGGAGAAGACTGCAGCCGAGTCCCACACAAGCTTTCTTCCTCCTAGTGAACCACAAGAGCTTGGTCAGTGTCTCTACTCCCATATCAGAGATCTACAAACAAGAACAAGATGAAGATGGATTCTTGTATCTGGTGTACGCAGCGCAGGAGACTTTCGGATAGGATTCTACAAGGTCTCTCTTGAAAAAACACTTGACCCTAACTCCCTACCCCATTTTTCTTGCACATAACCTGAAAACTTCAAAATCCTGCAATTCCAAAGTGTTCAAACTCCATGTCAACCTAATCTTGCAAAATCCTCCAATATTGATTACTGGTGACCATTGCCTGAATCCTGCAGTGGGTTTACCATTGAGCTATAAAGCAGCCAAACATGGAACAAATGGCTGCTAAGTGCCCGATTAGTATTACAACAAGGGTCTGCACACATGACCCTTGGTATGCAAACGTTTCCTATCCTTGACACATTACTTACACCTTGATTAAAGCTCTATGAAGAATGTGCATAGAGCAAGAGCAGTGTGAAAATATTAAATAACAAATAATCTCAATCCTTCTAAATTCTCATTTGGATAAATAACCAAGTAACCAGAATCCTGCAAAAATATCCAGCATTAGCATAATGATTCTAGGCATCCAGCAAAATGATTGCGCTAGTTGTTCTGAAAAATTGAATTAAAAAAAACATGGCAATCTCGAAAAAAAAACCAATAACAACTGGCCGACGTGCAAAGCCCTTTTTCTCGAAATGAGATCTTTTGGCAGCGCACTGTCAACTTTTATGTGATACCTAAATACCTTTGGAATTAATTGAGCTACAGAAATAATGTTGGCATCACTGGAAAGCTGATGAGTTGCTCTTTATTATGGTGTTAACAACTCAACAAATTAAAGTTGGTGGTTATTCACCATAGTATGTCATGGCAGGTCACATTTGTACGATGGAATGTCCATCAATTGGCACTCGGATTCATCCATATATCACTCTTATTCATTATTTTAATACTGTGTGGTGTGTTATGGCCGAGCGGTTAAGAGCACACTGACTCAAGCTCTGGTTGTTTCGGATCAGCAGAGTGTGGGTTTGAGTCCTAGGCTTGACACATGTGTTCTTAAGCAAGGCACTTAACCACTATTGCTTCATCCTTCAGATGGGACGTACATAAAGTAGTACTGTAGGTCCCATGTGTTGTATAATGCACGTAAACAAACGCAGACCAATAATACCTTAAACAATGAATACGATGCCTTGTAATCGTTCATTTGAATAGTTATTATCTGGGCTTGAGACTGGGTTTGCAGTGTGACAAAATTGATTTCAACTCGGATTTGTGTAAATAATTAATAATATAGGAAGATATGTACTGATTTAAATAATATTGTGTTTATTTAGCAATATAAAGGGTATCGACTTAAGTTGAGAGATTAAACAGGAAATATCTTTTCTTCCTACGTTCCTACGTTCCTACGTCAGAAAATTAATTTCTTTTCTATATCTTCCTCATGTAATACTATTAATAGAGTTCATAAACCGAAAGAAAAGGGAAAAGACAACAATGATTTGGTGAACTATTGGGATGGTAGAGCACTGGAACTCGCTCATGAGAAACGCCAAAGAAAGGGAACTTAGATAGGCCGTCAAATTGGGTGTTGTTTTTTGTTTTGTTTTTGACTAAATAGACTCGTTTGATTGCCAAATACTTTTTGAACACAATTCAGGATGTCCATTCGGTACTCAATCGACTGATAATGCAAAGCTACAAATCAGCTTGACGTCTTACAAATTGCGTCTCAACAGAAAACAATGTTTCCTCTTGGGGCCAAGTTCAGTATTTGCATGCAACAATCAAGTGATACTCGACTAAAGTTGCTCCATGACTAAACAGACTTGTTTGATTGCCAAATAATTTTGGAACACAATTCAATGTCACTCGGTACTCAATCGACCGATAATGCAAAGCTACAAATCAGCCTGACCGTCTTACAAATTGCGTCTCGATGGAAAACAAAGTTTTCTCTTTGGGGCTAATTTCAGTATTTGCATGCACTAATCAAGTGATACTCGATTTGCAATAATCGAGATCAAAGGTTAAGAATTCCGTTTAAATTTACGGGGTGTGCTAATACAATTAAATCTGGGAGTCAAATTGCCGTGTTGGGTGTGATTCATCTGGTGATAAATTAGCCTATTGACTTACGAATTACATAATAACAAAACTGTTCTGTCTTGGCGGCGGTCGGCTTTGCGAAGATGTTTCTCGTCTTCAGAGTCTTCAGTCAGATTGTCGGCGACATGTTCCTTGAAGGTACAACAGCCGTGAGGGGATCTGTCGGGCAACTTGATGAGCTTTCGTTGTTTCTTTACCAGATCCAAAGCTTCAGTAAGGCTGTCCTTGGCAGAAGGGTCGTCGTCGTCCTCCGTAGACCCAATGCAGATTCGGTGAAGTCATAACTTCTCATAGTGCTCAAATTGTTCGCGGTTGCCATCGCTCTAATTCTCCGGCGGTTTCTGTTTCTTATTGGTTGGAGCTATCTTCTTCTTGGGATAATTGATTGCCGACAATATATTGCTATTGCTGATCTGTTGGTCGTCGAACATCATGGACTTAATAGGAGTAGGCCCTAAAGTGTTATCGCAAAGGTACAGTAAATAGAAAGTACATTTGTACATGTATCGGCAAGACGTACGAATCCTATGGTGAGCGAGGTTCGAATGCTTAGACCGAGAAGAAAGGCATTGAATGCAATGCCCGCTTTTATAAGCTAAGAGCATTGGGGCGTAACGAAAACGTTATGTAACGGCTCTATTGAGCCCACCTGTCGTTTGATACCGAAAAGAAATGGCATATCTATGATAAATTGATATGTACATATGTAAATTATCTGCGGCCCACAATAAATCAAGTAAAACTTGTTTGTTCTTCAGACAAGGGGCAGAAATACTATCCAGAGTAAAAGCCTGTTTTGAAGGGTAAAAATAAAAGTTGTAATTCTGTTAGGGATAAACAGAGATTTGATAAAAACATGCAGTGTTTAGACCAGTAATACTGGTAAGTGGAAAACATGAATAATCAGGTCCGTTTATCGAAAATAATGGGGCCGATTTCACGAAACTTGTGTTATCTTACGAGAAATCATCAATCTTGTCCTAAGACCCATTTTATGAAACTACCAATATGATGACCGCTAGAGGAAACAGTCGTTGAAAAGAAACGTGCAAACCAACTTCCCTCTTGCATAGAACACAAACTCTCTCAAGAAAACTACATGTACTCTGTGCAATACATTTCAAGCGTAGTTAATTTTGTAACTAATTTATGTTTAAAAAAATATACACACATCAAAAATAGTTTCGAAACCATAACTGATTTTCAGACGATATACGAATAACGCACGTATAGTTAAGATGAGTTCAGCCGTGTTGCTGGGGAAGTTAGGACATGCTGAACCCGTTTGGTGATATCTATCCTGGGACGAGTTACTCTTCCTAATAAGACGTGTCTTAGCGTTTTGTGAAATCAGCCCCAGTGTCCTATTTGGCAAAATAACTAAATTATATCAAATTGTATACAGTAATTCACAGCAAATATTTGATCACTTATGGTTATAACCGACATTTTTGTAAATTTTAGATAACTTGTACAGATGTTTTAAAATAAAAATGTCTACATGTATACACAGGAATAAAAGATGAAAGTTTATCAAGAGTCGGTACATGTATCTCCGTTTGTGTCATATGCAAATGTTTGACCATAAAAAACCCAAGAATGGCCAAAAAATATAATACTTGGGGGTTAAAGGGGTTAGGATGTGCTGGGGTGGTGAAATATCCCATCTTATCAACATTATAAGCCTGCAACGGTTACCCGGTTACATTTTAATTTAATTTTAATTTATTTATTTTAATAAAAGAAACCCCACTAATTGTCAACTTTGCGTGGGTTTCGTTGGAGCAGGTCACAAATACTACAATTGAATAAATTTTGTATGGACATTTCTAATGGCTTATCTGACATATAGCCAGTCGGCCTATACAATTTGATGCAGACAATTGTGTCCCAGCACGAGTAAATGAGATTTTGATTTCATCATTTAAAGCTAAACAAGCTTTAAATGATGAAATCATTGTTGCCGCAAAGTGTCTCATCTACTTGTGCTGGGTCACAATTAGCAATCGCAGATCTGCGATTATCAAAACATACGCGCACACACTAAATTTCTTAATAAAGCCCCTGCAATTTTTAATGTTTTAATGTTGGTTCTGGTTAACCGTAACCGCAAAACAACGGTTACACGGTTAACTTAATAACCGGAAACTGGCAGCCTTGCAACATTAGCCTCTCCCTAACATAATCCTACTCGGTGTCTTGCTTCTCGTGCCAACCCTGTTTCCTGGCGCTATAACCAGGTGCTCCGGGTAGAAGGAGCTCATCAGTATTGGTTGGTAGTTCATCTAGAAGAACCTTGTTTTTTTGACAACTGATCACAAACCTAGGCTGGTAGAGCTCGTTAGCCTCGGTTGGAAATCTGCATAGAAGTACAACGTCAATCTCAAACCAGGGTAAGTAAAGCTTGTTATTAACCTAGGTCGGAAGTTTGCCTAGGAAAAGGGCAACTCTGATCACAAACCCAGACTGGTAGAGCTCGTTAGTCGGTATGGTTTGGTGTTGCTCATCGAAGCTGTGGAGGGATTCTTTCCCGGTCCAGCTCAGCGTTTCACCTCTCCCACTCACTTTTTATTTTCATACGAGTGCACATTTTGGTCGAAGAAGGGGAAGAACTTCAAATTCTGAACTTGCACCAAAAGGGTTCTAGTCTCTGTACTGTTACTAACATCCGGCTCTATGAGCTGGAAGCACATTCAGTCAGTGGCTAAAGTAGTAAGGTACTTATTCTTAGAATGATCAGTGGTGTTTCAAGATTGAGAGAGAGAGAGGACCGTGACTTATGGGTAGCCACTTCTCCATTTTGTTCTTTGTAAAGTCTGTGCTTCATCAGCCAACACACTTTCGAGTGTTGGAGCCAAGTTGTTTATACATAAACAAAACTAGCTTAATTGGTGAAAGTCGTCGAGGCAGGTATTGGCATAACACATCTATATGGTCACAGATACCCCTCGTAAATGTAACTCGTCCAGATGACGAGTGGGTCCATAGGCATTTTCAAACGCCGTGGAAACCGCCAGATGTCCACCCTCCCATGAATGGACCAGGAGCTCTTGTAGAGGCCTTTACCAATGCTAACACCACAGTATTTTGAGTTTTTTTAAAATTATCTTAGTAGGAGTAATTGTGAGATTTGTTTAATCCTGAAGTAAAAGTATTGATTTATTTGCGTTTGTTACTTTCCAATTAAGAAGCATTTATTTTGGTAGATTTTTCTTAGACCAAAAGTACCAGAATTATAAAGGCTAAATGAAGATAATATTTGTAAATTTGAATATTAATTTTAAACAAATTGGTTTTTTTTTTTTAATAGTAAAATAACTCAAGTTCTCCTACATATTTCATTTAGAATATTTGTTGCCCGGGATTGACAGACCCGTCTAAGTTAAGATAAAACGGAACAATTTATAAACATTGGGGGATTTTAATGTCATGGAACCGGTCAAGTACCCGGTCCACTCATATCGATTGCCAACAAAATGCGAACTAACTAAATATTTAAAGAGATCGTATACGTTTGGTAATTGGAACCCACTGTTTGTTTCAATCCTATATAGTTATAGATATATACCATAAAACTAACCTGTACGAATTTCATTTTAAAGAGTGGTAGCGATTTTGAGATATTGCCGAAAATCTGGAGCAGTTATGTCCACGCAGAAAGAATAATCTGCATTGGAATATACAATCTGAGAAACTGCAGTAACCCTTCTCATATTCCAATTTTTGGGGATAAAACCGCAGTACTTCGAAGTGAAAAGTTTCAAAAAATGCGTTATACTATCCAAAGCTGCTGTACTTCTTACCAAGTAAGTTTTTATTGTCATTAATTTTGGGAGTAATTACCAAACGTATACGATCCCTTTAAGATGAGTAACTCCAACTTACAATGCTCATGACATCGGGATACTCGCATGCAGCACGCTGGAGACACAACCAAAGATCGTATAGCAAAAATGAGCTCCACAGTACACCGGAACTGCACGGTGGACGCGCGCTTCTTGTAAATTGTCCACCAAAATCATCAATATTGTTCATCTTTTTCGAAAATGTTATTCTGTTTCAAGTGAATCATTGGCGTCGTTAATAACTGCTGCACGCTATGGGATAGGCTTTATGTGATGTGGGTTTCAGAAAGAGGTAAAAATGACCTTTTGGAAGGGAATTTTGTTGTGTTGTTTCCACGCCCAGATGTAAATATACGTTTATTCTCCAGCGCTAGTCAGGCGAATCTCTCGATGTCATGAGCATTGTAAGATGGAGTTACTCAAGCTACAGTAGTTTAAAATCAGCCAACAACATAATTAGTTCCGTATTTATAAGTTGCAAAAGCGCATGCCCACACAAGGTCCCGCCTAGATTTAGAACTGAAATTATTAATTGATTAATTAATTTCGGCCGATTGTGTTCAGGTCGATGTCTCATTAAAAATTATCATAACTAATGTGATTTTTATAAAATCATCAATTCAATTTTAAAATATATTTTTCGGGGTGCTACATCCAAAGCATTTGTTGTTAAAAACAAAAATTTGGACAGCAACACTTCATACCTCATTTACTATAGACCACTATTTTAGAAGTCAAACTTTGGTATAATCACTCCCAAGAACTGGCCCTACAATGTTTGTATGCACCATTAAGAGAGAATAAAATCCATTCATTCATGAACAGAATTTGCCATTTGCGAGTTAAATTTGAATAAAATCTGGTACAGACTTTTAACTTTAACATTTTTAAATGTTCTAGACCATAGACACTGTTACTATATATTACATGATTCGGGACAAGCTCTTGCATATGTAGACGTTCAGCATCAATACATTGTTCACAGTTGATGAGAATAGCATAAGGCTTGCCCCGAATCATGTGATATACTAGCCTTGTGCAAGGCGTTTGTTATTCCTCTAATTTTATAAATTAAAATCATAATGAACGGACGGCGATCGCGAAAACAAGAACTGCTCGACGCCAGTTGTAAAACTTCGGGCAGGTCAGTTAAACGATATTTACTATAAAACACATCCACCCATTCCTGATAATTCAAGCAATCACCAATGGTGTATCATACCTTTACATCCACCTATTCCTGATAATTCATGCAATTACCAATGATGTATCCTACCTTTGCATCCACCCAATCACCAATGGTGTATCCTACCTTTACATCCACCTACTCCTGATAATTCATGCAATTACCAATGGTGTATCCTACCTTTGCATCCACCCATTCTTGACAATTCAAGCAATTACCAATGGTGTATCCTACCCTTACATCCACCCATTCCTGATAATTCAAGCAATCACCAATGGTGTATCATACCTTTACATCCACCTATTCCTGATAATTCATGCAATTACCAATGGTGTATCCTACCTTTGCATCCACCCATTCTTGACAATTCAAGCAATTACCAATGGTGTATCCTACCTTTACCTCCACCCATTCCTGATAATTCAAACAATGTTGTATAAATTATGTTAACAGAGTTTTATAAATCCACTGGGTATTACAAGTGACGTCATAACCTTGCCTTCTCGTACTGGCAGTCATCTTGCCGGTAAAACATAATTATTATTATTAACTTATATTGCATACATTCCATAAAAAGATGTTCAAATGCATTACAAATATACACATATAAAATTACACAATTTTGCTCCAAAATTTGCAACAAACTCAAATGCCATAACACCCAGCATGATTTTAGTCCAAATAAACCGGCGGTATAGCCACGTCACATCACAGTTCAGCCATTGTACCGTAGCTGTTACAGTCATAGTCAGCTGTGACATTAGGATGGGGGTGTGTCAGGTACCACACCAACAACCAAGGCCACACGACTTGGTATATACACCTGCATAGAATAAAACAAATTGCCATCATTCAATGACTGATTCATGTTAATCACTTGTGACCTGTTCTAACGAAACCCGGACAAAGTCGCACAATGTGTTTTATTACAATGTACTCGTGAAGTCATTTCAAGGTGAATTTTACCATTTTGAGGTTTTGTTTTTTTCTGAATCACGAACTATTAATCTACAATCTTCGCAAATTTGAACATAGTCTGTCATCCAATTGTGTATAAAAATAATACGCTTTTATTAAAAGCCGTTTTTCTCATAATTAGGTTTTCAGGGTTTCTTCACTAAATTCTCCTCAACCCCCCCTCCCCCCTCCCGGGGAGATAGGGTCGGGGTACAAAGGTAAATGATACATCATTTTAAAGCTGAGAACCTAGAGAATTTAAATAAAGCAAAATCAAAAAAAATAACAAATTGTCAATTTTGTCCGGGTTTCGTTGGAGCAGGTCACATTTACTTTTTTCTTAATTTTCTTTTCATTTATTTATTTCTTATTAATTTTGACTATGTAGCCCATTCAGTGGGATTCACTGATCTCCCATATGGGTCCCAGTAACGTGAAGACAATGGGAAGAAATTACAGTTTTAGATGTGGGAGGAAAACCCCACACGAACATTCGGGGGAAACCCACGGAATCAGGCAGGGACTGAAAACCCAATCCAAATATTTGCCCAAGCGGGATTCAAACCCGGGTCACAGCGATGAAAGGCGAGGAAAGAACCGCTGTGCCAACCCGACTCCAACCTTCATTGTTGAGATTTTAGCCCTGTGCGGAGCAGATGTACTGTTTTCTACAGTCGGTTTTTTTTCAATTAGAGCGTTTCTCTTAATTGCCTTGTTCATTTTTTAAAATTTTCCACAAGCTCCCAAGTCAGATCTTGATCGAACTATGGTGAAAGCCACTTTAACCTAAGTTCTACACATCACAATGATATTCAAGCCACAAAACCCAGGCCATCTGGCTAATGTGTACAAAGCTACAGTATTATGAGGCTTATCATGTAATCAATCATCCTGTCACTGCTCAAGGGCAACAAATGTTCTGACTAACTTTCTGCCGGCTGCTCTGCTGGCTGCTCGGTACCTTGGTGTATTCCGCACATGGATTTTAGGCCGACGACGCGCAATATTAAATACTGGCTGGCCCAAGTCAATGTGCTATCATTGTCCTTTCTGTTAATGTGTTTTAATATTTAAATCTTAGTTCTGTAATATTTTTTGTCATGATCTATGTAATTGCTTACGCAAATCGGCTGTTTGGCCGCCAAGTTTGATTTTTAATACACCAATAAACCATTAAAACTGTTTTATCCTTGCTCATGCTCCACTCCACTCCACCCCCTCCCCTCACCACCCCCTCCCCTCACCACCCCCTCCCCTCACCACCCCCACCCCTCTCCCCTCACCACCCACCCTCCCCTCACCCCCCCCCCCCCCTCCCTTCACCACCACAAACGGCTATTTACTGTGCGTTGAATAGGTACATACAACAGTCACTGTTTTGTGCTAAAAATGCACCTACGACACGTCGCACGTTCCATGTATTTCGTGAAATAGATTTCACGAGGTGTCGCAGCTGCGACGCGTCGTAGGAGATACGCCGTGTCGCAGGGCTGCGATGCATCAAAAGTTATAAAAAGTTTAGTGAAATCGGGTACCGGTCTTACTTGTAGTGAATGCTGCCTGTCGTGCCAGGAGGACGGTGAAGTAAGGTATCGTGTCTTGTGATCGAGTCTACAATGACCACCAAACTCTTCTGCATCAGAGTCAAGAAGTATCATGTACCTTGGTAAAGGAATTCAGGAAACAAATACACTTCCAAAACATTCAATCAAATGAACAAGTAAAACTTGTGATATACCCAGCAGGATATGAAACAGATAGACTTCCCCTGAGTCCCCCATACCTATACACTCGGAAGACACTTAATACTAACCAGTGTGGCGGTTCGCGATTATATTTTCTTCAGCATCTGGGTTGTGCGTGAATGTCATGAGATAGAACAATGGCAACTCAGCTACATTAAAGAACTGTAAAGAACGGCCGTCCTCAACCAACTCACCAATAGCCTAGTTGGTATTCTGTTCACGCAGTGCGCGCACCCGGCGTGCTAAAGACACGATTATAGACCAGCTCCCTAACTCGCACATTCGTCTTTGTAAATTTGATTCCAAGAGCAGGTTTTCTTAGGGAGCCAATCAGTGATCGCTGAACGGTTGTTTACATATGCGCAATACATACTACGCCCACGCACAAAATTCCTTTGTGAAGCAGCGCTAATTAGAAATGCAACGCAGGCCAGCGCGACTGCTGAATGGTACATGTAGTTGATGTGTGATGACGCTGTGCATATTCGAATAGTCCAATTTGCATAAAAAGGTTAAAGGTCACATGCACCCCTATTTAAGCGAGTTTGCAAAGACCACTAGTCTTGTTTCAGTGTGAGATGAATTGGTTCTTCCACACTTTCCTAGACTGGCCTTTGGTCTCGTTCAGGGTTCTAGCCACGGTGGGCGCCGCCATGCGGTACCGCCCGGTACTTGGGTTCATATTGGCTGTGCCGCCCGGTACAATTTGTTTATTATTTTTTTAATTTTTAATTTTTAAAAAAGAAAGAAAGAGAGAAGATACAAAGTCATGTTAATCATGTTTATGTAGTAATTTATTTTATTAACTTAGCTAGACTTTCACAGAAACGCTTCGAAATCTGATAATTTACCCGGCACTAAAAAGGTCCTAGCTAGAACACTGGTCTTGTTATGGGTGATTTTTGCATTAAAAAAAACAACAACAAAAAAGACCACTGTGTGAGTTAGGGCGCTGGACTAATCGTTTCGTTAGCAGCGCACGGTCGAATACTATAGACCCAAAACCAACTCAGCAAGGATACTTTCCAGGTGTATTGGTGCCAATGCGATAGTCTGTGAAGCTCTTTGTGCAATGGAAGTTGAAGATGAAGACCAGACCTGCTCGTTCAAACACAATCACCTTGTCTCCTTCATGTTTACAGCTTACGTGTGCCTGCGGATAAAAACAAACATGTAAGGTATCCGGTTAACCCTAACCCCATAGGCTCTCGCACTATTTCAAAAAGTATACCAAACTTCAACAGCTCACACAGGTTCAGTAATTATTGGTACACTGTACTGAACCTAACAGTACTAAACCTGCCAAACTCTATCAGTTGAAGTTTGATTGACTTGGTACAGTGATGACTAGGTTATATATAGAAAAGATAGAAGAAACAGCTGAGAGGCCCAGAATCAAAATTTGAGGGTAAAATTGTTTTGGGGAAGCGAGAAAAATAAGTATTTAGTCAACGTTTTTTAACTACACGAAGACAAAGGAATGTCCACAGTACGTATGTAAGGTAAAGCTTGGTGTACTTTTGTACGTGTACATCTTACAGTTGAACATGAACTGTGCCGTGACCATGTGGGTCACCCACGAATAAATCTCCCAAACCCCCACCTTTCTGCCCTGAACCTCGCAGAATTCAATTCAATCTCCCTGGGCCTTTTGTACCGAGTCCAACAAAGTCCAACAACAAGTTGCTATAGTTTGGTACAGGAAGAAGACAATAATAGTTTGGATTCTGGAGGATTATTTCAATGTTCAGTTTTCCTAATAAATATCTTATAGTTCATAGGCCACACCAGAGTGTAAAAACTATTCACGAATAGAGAAATAAATCGTTGACTATATTGGTGTAAACGTTGTTTTTTTCAAAAAAAAAAGTTGTATGAAATAAAACCTTCCAAACGTCATATTGAACTTGAAATCCGATGACTGGAAACCCAAAAAGAAAATTCAGCATGTAAGTAATAGTCTTCTCTCTGCGACCACAAATCGTGGTGAAGGAGATTTGTTTAATTGGCTTAACAATATTCTCCCATCATTAGAATAATTTGTGATTATTAGAACGGTTATTAAAATCTAAACCATGTCATGAAACGTCGATGATGCAATCAAAGCAGCCAGTAAAAAAAAAAATGTTCTCACCGGGGAAAAAAGTATGCGTATTTTTGCATGTGAGCTAAACTTTTACTAAATCATTCCTCATCAGTGCTGATGATAGTCTTGTTTGCAAGACGACCTAATCGCGGTATGCAGCGCGTGTAGGCCGTCGATGCGGGCGCCCTCTAACGTACGTCGTCGACCAAGCCATGACCTTCTAATAGGTCATCTTGTTTAACCAGTTCGCACCGGATGACGTATATAAACGCAAACTTTTGCCCAAATTCAAAACGAATTAATGACGCATAAACACACCACGAGCAAAGCCGGAAATGTCTGTCAGCAGCGAGCAAGGCCTGGAAATTAGCGTGGGTGTGCTTCCCGGCACTATCGGCCTGAACCCGCCTCGCATTTGTGACCGGCTCTACAAAAAGGTGTATTAAGTCGCACTGTGCATTATCATGTAATGGCCCGCTCAACATTGAGAGGGTAAACATTTCATCAAAATGTGATTTTTATTTTTTGTCAAGAATGAAATCTTTAATACCTACAGTTTCAGGTTTCATTCAAAGAAATGTTGATTTTGATGAATAAAGTGGAAAAAAATCCCATTTTGTGTGCATCGTTCTGTTGTAGTACAACAGAGCCGGCTTTTTCAAAGCCTGTTTTCCCAGTTGTGTAATTTGAACTCCAAGGAAGTAATCAATATGTAAACACGTCATATCTCCAAAAGGGGAGGGGCTATGGAGCTCTATTATATACCAAATGAAAGCTTACGTTGTGGTCTTTCTAACCATAACTCAATTCCTTTGTTTGCGACTTAATACACCTTTTTGTAGAGCCGGTCACATTTGTGCAGTAATTACACTGCCGCTGTACATACCTTGTTCACCCAAAAATTGACAACTGAATATTTGATCGATTGGAAGGTCGAATATTTGAATATTCAATTACAGTCAAACCTGCCATTGCGGCCACCTTACTACAGCAGCCACCTGGCTAAACCGGCCACCTTTGCTTGGTCCCAGTTTGATTCTTGCATAAACATACCATAACCATGCCTTGCTACTGTGGCCATAACACTGCGTAACGCGGCCAGTGGCCAACCCATAATAGCCCACAGCAAATAAAATGTGTATTCCGGATGCAAAAATGAAGTGCGCCCTCTGTTGATCTCGAAATCCCCCCCCGTAGTTTAGTTCCCAGACTCCATACTCGTGTTTTATACAAACGTCACCGAGCGCACAGACTAAAATAGCGTTCGCTAGTTCTTGTCGTCGCGACACTTCTTGACCGTGAACGTAGCATTGGTTTTTTATTGATCGTCAGATCGTGGGCGCTTGGTTTTTATACGTCGTTGATTTCAAAGTGTGAATTGTTAACCATGAGTCGGAAAGATCTGCCTCTACAGAGAAAGGTGTATGCCATAAGGCAAAAACAAAAATGTTGAAGGGAGGGCATGTCTTTGTGCACATGTACAGTATGCATAAGTGTACATGTATGTTGTACATGTAATATAAATATAATATGTGTAAGTACACATGTACATGTAATGTATGCGTGTATATATGTGTACAGGCTTGATATAGTGGCCACTTGCTTATAGTGGCCACGAAAACCGGCACCGTGGGTGGCCACTATATCAAGGTTTGACCCAGCTCTAATTGTTAGCATACATGTACCTGCGCACTCTTCAACCACTGCTGCTTCTGTTGTAACTCATTCATGGCTCGGTCAAAGTTATTGAGATGTTGATAGCGTAGATTGGGGTCATCCGCAGTGTTCCACTGCCTCCTCGCATAATGGAAACTGTTGTTGTTTCCGGGCCGTGGGAAATCCAACCACTCTGGGTGACCAAACTCATTTCCTGAAATTCAACAAATATACTGTATTATTATTTACATCAGGCATCCAGTGGTAACAATAAATCCACCTATTGTATGCTTTTAAAAAAAGTACTCGGATGGCACCAATATTACGGTACGTGGATGAGGGCAATATGTGACCTGTTCCATCGAAACCCAGACAAAGTCACGCAATGTGTTTTATTACAATGTACTCGTATAGTCATTTCGAGGTGGATTTTTCTGAATCACCAAGGGAATAAATGTGTGTTCGAGAGGTTTTAATCACTCTGTTTAATACCGCTTGGAGTCTGGGTGCTGATGCGAGGGTAATTATCAGCACCCAGACTCCAAGCGGTATTAAACAGAGTGATATACCGACCGAACACACATTTATTCCCATTCATAAATACTTTTTTTTGTAAAATTCAGCCCAAAAAGCCCCCAAAAGCCCGGAAAAGTGTCGCAAGTAAATTTCGGTGTTTCGCCATTCTGTGTGTGTCAAATAACATGTTTCCGCCTCTGTCGCTCTACACAATACATGCAATAAAGCGTATTTACTATGAACCAGACTATTACTGTCATTGGCAACCTCGTTCCCAGGATGTCGAGCTGTACGCGCCCAACACTACCCGCTCTTACTATTGGAGACGAGGTACGGTTAGAAATAAAGTGAGCCCTGGGGACGGGTATAATGCGACATCGTGTGAATGGGTTTTGTTGCCAGCTGGTTTTCAACACTTCCAGCCATGTCTTTATCGTCCGTTTAATACCACCTAAACTTTCCCAGGTATTTATGAATAACTATTAATCTACAATCTGTTAATTTTGTGAAACAATTCTGTATAGAAATAATACGCTTTTCTGAACTTCAAAGCTGTTTTTCTCATAATTAGGTTGTCAGGGTTTTATCACTAAATCCTTACCCCAGGGGAGATAGGGTTGGGGACACATATGTAAATTATAAATCATTTTAAAGCTGAGAACCTAGAGAATTAAAAAAAAGAGCAAAATCTAAAAAATAAAAATTGTCGACTTTGTCCGGGTTTCGTTGGATCAGGTCACAAATGCCATGCCCGGTGTGTTTTTGGTGCGATCAGATGATCGAAAACCTTTAAAATTACACGATTTTGCGTAGTGCTTGCAGTTTAGTGTTAACACAGTAATTAAATATGCAAATTAGGTCCTCATAACTATCCCACGTTTTCAAAATTTTGATATTTGTTTGTGTGTTTATTTAATAGTTTGTATGTGTGGAAAGTTTCAAGAAGAAATGATGATTAGAACATAGCTGTTGCTGTGCTCAACTAAACCTTACATGTACCGGTACTTGTCCAGTTTTGCAATATACCAGCCTGAAGTGGAAGGGAATTTAGTAAAAAAAATTCCCAGGATGAATGAGGCTACTTAGCATAAATGTGACCTGTCACCACAAAATGAGAGTAAAGTCGGAAATATTAAAAATTAAGATATTGGCATTTTCAAATTCTTGAGAAAGAGAGCTTTCCAATGGTACATAACACTTCGAGGTTTTGCAATCAATACAGTTTACACGTGCTCTAGAAAGTCATTGGTTTCACAAAACGTGTTTTTGAGAAAACTTACCTTAAACATCTTAAACAAAACACGCTAAAGATTTCAAAACAGAACAAGCTAGGTTCGGTTGAGCATAGCAACAGCTATGTTCTGATCATGATTTCTTCTTGAAATTTTTCACACATGTTGTATAAACAGCAAAATATCAAAATTTCAAAATGTGGGATACTTACGAGGACCTGATTTGCATATTTAATCACCGTGTTAATTAGACGACTATTGGACTTTAATCCAAACACTAACTACGCAAACATTACGCAAAACCATGTAATTTAAGAGGTTTTTGATCATCTGATCTCACCCCAAAAATGGGAATATGTAGAGGAGGACTTGGGCTTTCCAAATTACGCAAAATCTTAAAATTGACCACCACTTCATATTTTGACTTTGGATGGCCATATCTCTGAATCACATTGTGCTACTTTACTCTCATTTTGTGGTGACAGGTCACAAATAGGCGAATCTACATCACACTGAGTGGAAGACACTTAGGTTATCAGATCCTTACGTTCCCTTAAAAATAAACTCACTTCAACAATAAACTTGGAGACCAACAATAGTCAATGAAAAATGAGCAGAGACCGAATTTTAACCCCAGTCGAACGATCTATAACCTAACCCATTATCCAATAATTGCTACCCTGAGAGATCGACAGAAGCCCTTTTTCAAAGTGCTTTAATGTACCGGTACCTCTGGGCTAGGTGTAACTAGTTGAATAAGCAAAAACAATATATCAGCGTCATTCTTAAAGGTAGGATACACAATTGGTAAATGTTTGAATTATCATGAATGGGTAGATTTGGGGGGTTGTATTTTATAGTAAATACTGTTTAACTGACTTGTCCGAAGTTTTAAAATCAATGATGGCGAGAAAAGCACGAAAAACTGCGTTTGTTTTCAACCGGCGTCGAGCAGTTATTCTTATGTTATTTTTGTTTTTTCGCGATCGCCGTCCGGCTATCGCAAAATTGTCTTTATAAAATTCAATTTTTCAGAATAATTACAGGATATCTAGCGCAATCATTTTGCTGGATGCCTAGAATCATTATTTACTTTTAGATGAGTAAGATATTTCCTAATAATTAGGTTGTAAATATTTTCGATATCTGCAAATGAAGTACCGGTACCCTACCTTTAAAACTACTGAATAATCATGACACGAGAGTCTAGTACGCCTATTTACCGGATGATAATTACTCCTAACCATCCTAGGAACAAAATATACGCGGCCAGGCCTTCTCTAGGCTGGGCTTTATTGCCTGGTAGTCGCTCTATTCTTGGGTTGTTGAGGGCTGGCCTGGCTTTTCAAGGGCCTGGCCGTCTCGGAACTTTGGCTACGCTGTCTTAATACCATGGTCCAGTCAAACCTGCCATTGCGGTCACCTTACTACAGCAGCCACCTGGCTAAACTGGCCACCTTTGCTTGGTCCCAGTTTGATTCTTGCATAAACATACCGTAACCATGCCTTTGCTAATGCACTGCGTAACGCGGCCAGTGGCCAACCCATAATAGCCCACAGAAAATAAAATGTGTACAATTACATTGCCGTAAAACCTGTGTACTCCGGCTGCAGAAATGAAGTGCGCCCTCTGTTGATCTTAAAATCCCCCCGTAGTTTAGTTACCAGACTCCTAACTCGTGTTTTATACAAACAGCACCGAGCGCACAGACTAAAATAGCGTTCGCTAATTTCTGTCGTCGCGACACGTCTTGAATCGTGAATGTAGCATTGGTTTTTATTGATCGTTAAATCGTGGGCGCTTGGGTTTTTTTTGTCGTTGATTTCAAAGTGTGAATTGTTATCCATGGGTCGGAAAGATCTGCCTTTAGAGAGAAAGGTGTATGCCATAAGGCAAAAAACAAAAATGTTGAAGGGAGGGCATGTCTTTGTGCACGTGTACATGCATAAGTGTACATGTAATATAAATACATGTAAACATGTGTATGTACACATACATTGATGTACGCGTACGTACATGTACATGTGTACGAATTTCCATGTGTACAGCCTTGCTATAGTGGCCACTTGCTTACAGTAGCCACGGAAACCGGCACCGTGAGTGGCCACTATATCAAGGTTTGACTGTATAACAACAAATCTTAATAACCTCCTGGATTCAATCAATCAAGCCCAGGGTATAATGTCTTACCTATGAAATTGAGCCATGCTTCTCCACCCAGTGCATACGTGATGAGACGTATTATCTTATGCAGAGCAATGCCTCTGTCGATAACCACAGTTAATGGAGTCAACTTGGACATGTTGGTGTACATCTCTTTATCCATTAACCAAAACGCCAACGTCTTGTCACCAACTAACGCCTGGTCGTGGCTTTCTGCGTATGCAACGGCCTTCTCCCCATGACGACGGTTTATCAAAGTCCAGACAATGTCTCCCATGTTCCAATCTTCATCTTTCTGTTCTTTCAACAACTGCGATGTCAAAAAAAGACATTTGAAAAAATCGCGATGTACAGTGTACATGTATGTATGAAGCAATGTGGGCGTTATGGTTTCAAATGTGACCGGCTCAATGTTGGGAAGAAAAGCATTTAATCAAAATGGTATTTTTTTTATGAATGACATTTTTAATACAGGTTTCATACAGAAATGTTTATTGAATAATAAAGTGAAGAAAAACACAACCATTTTGTGTTCACCGTTTTTACGGTTTTTTTTAAAATTCCTACTATACAAAAAAAAGTAGTTCCTACTTTGGACTACTTTTTATGTTACACACTGTCATAAATCACACATTGGCTTTATGTATACACGAATTTAGTATACGCGTCTTCCGGCGCAAACTGGTTAAAACCAGCCAACTAAATCCAACATTGAAGAGGATCTCGACCAATAGAAACAGATAAACTATCTTTATGTATACACGAATTCAGTATACACGTCCTCCGGCGCAAACTGGTTAAAACCAGTCAACTAAAACCAACCACGTAAGAGGATCTCGACCAACAGAAACAGATAAACTGTCTTTATGAATAAGAATTAAACCGATAACTTTTTCTTGAAGTAATCTTTGCCTTTCGAGTAACAGGATTTTTAGTGCATTTAAGCTCGGGCACTGCAACACGTTAACAAATAGTTTAACCCTAACTACCCTAAGCCCACCAAACTCCAACTGCAGGCTTCGCTAGGTTTTAGCAGGTTTGCTACCAAACATTAGCAACTTGTTGGAATTTGTTTGACTCAGTACAAAAGACTCAGGGAGATACTGTTGAATTCTGTGAGGTTCAAGGCAGAAAGGCATGAGACTTGAATGTTGGAGTTTGGGGAATGCACCCGTAGGCATTTATTCGTAGGTGAGCTCACGGCTGGTCATGGCACACTTCCAGCTCAAACACACTTCAACACACATATCCAATGGCCAGTCATTTCAGCCCTGATCCTGAACACTGAACACATAGATCCATCTGTACCAAGTCAACCAAACTTCAACAAGTTGGAGTTTGGCAGGTTTTAGTTCTGCTAAGTTCAGTACCAATAATTACTGAACCTGTGTGCATGCAGTTGTTGAAGTTTGTTAGGTTTGGTATGCTTTCTAGTGCGAGAGCCTAGGGGGTTAGGGTTAACTACTGAACCTGTGTGCAGTTGTCGAAGTTTGTTAGGTTTGGTATGCTTTCTAGTGCGAGAGCCTAGGGGGATAGGGTTAACTACTGAACCTGTGTGCAGTTGTTGAAGTTTGTTGGGTTTGGTATGCTTTCTAGTGCGAGAGCCTAGAAGTTAGGGTTAACTACTGAACCTGTGTGCAGTTGTGGAAGTTTGTTAGGTTTGGTATGCTTTCTAGTGCGAGAGCCTAGGGGGTTAGGGTTAACTACTAAACCTGTGTGCAGTTGTCGAAGTTTGTTAGGTTTGGTATGCTTTCTAGTTCGAGAGCCTAGGGGGTTAGGGTTAACTACTGAACCTGTGTGCATTTGTCAAAGTTTGTTAGGTTTGGTATGCTTTCTAGTGCGAGAGCCTAGGGGGTTAGGGTTAGTACTGGACCTGTGTGCAGTTGTTGAAGTTTGTTAGGTTTGGTATGCTTTCTATAGTGCGAGAGCCTAGGGGGGTTAGGGTTAACTACTGAACCTGTGTGAGCTGTTGAAGTTTGTTAGTTTTGGTATGCTTTCTAGTGTGAGAGCCTAGGGGGTTAGGGTTAACTACTGAACCTGTGTGCAGTTGTCAAAGTTTGTTAGGTTTGGTATGCTTTCTAGCGCGAGAGCCTAGGGGGTTAGGGTTAACTACTGGACCTGTGTGAGCTGTTGAAGTTTGTTAGGTTTGGTATGCTTTCTAGTGCGAGAGCCTAGGGGGTTAGGGTTAACTACTGAACCTGTGTGCAGTTGTTGAAGTTTGTTAGGTTTGGTATGCCTTCTAGTGCGAGAGCCTATGGGGGTTAGGGTTAACTACTAAACCTGTGTGCAGCTGTTGAAGTTTGTTAGGTTTGGTATGCTTTCTAGTGCGAGAGCCTATGGGGGTTAGGGTTAACTACTAAACCTGTGTGCAGTTGTTTAAATTTGTTAGGTTTGGTATGCTTTCTAGTGCGAGAGCCTAGGGGGTTAGGGTTATTAACTACTAAACCTGTGTGCTGTTGTTGAAGTTTGTTAGGTTTGGTATGCTTTCTAGTGCGAGAGCCTAGGGGGTATAGGGTTAACTACTAAACCTGTGTGCAGTTGTTGAAGTTTGTTAGGTTTGGTATGCTTTCTAGTGCGAGAGCCTAGGGGGTTAGGGTTAACTACTAAACCTGTGTGCAGTTGTTGAAGTTTGTTAGGTTTGGTATGCTTTCTAGTGCGAGAGCCTATAGGGTTTAGGGTTAACTACTAAACCTGTGTGCAGTTGTTGAAGTTTGTTAGGTTTGGTGTGCTTTCTAGTGCGAGAGCCTAGGGGGTTAGGGTTAACTACTAAACCTGTGTGCAGTTGTTGAAGTTTGTTAGGTTTCGTATGCTTTCTAGTGCGAGAGCCTATAGGGTTTAGGGTTAACTACTAAACCTGTGTGCAGTTGTTGAAGTTTGTTAGGTTTGGTATGCTTTCTAGTGCGAGAGCCTATGGGGGTTAGGGTTAACTACTAAACCTGTGTGCAGTTGTTGAAGTTTGTTAGGTTTGGTATGCTTTCTAGTGCGAGAGCCTAGGGGGTTAGGGTTAACTACTAAACCTGTGTGCAGTTGTTGAAGTTTGTTAGGTTTGGTATGCTTTCTAGTGCGAGAGCCTATAGGGTTTAGGGTTAACTACTAAACCTGTGTGCAGTTGTTAAAGTTTGTTAGGTTTGGTGTGCTTTCTAGTGCGAGAGCCTATGGGGGTTAGGGCTAACTACTAAACCTGTGTGCAGTTGTTGAAGTTTGTTAGGTTTGGTATGCTTTCTAGTGTGAGAGCCTAGGGGGTTAGGGTTAACTACTGGACCTGTGTGAGTTGTTGAAGTTTGTTAGGTTTGGTGTGCTTTCTAGTGCGAGAGCCTATGGGGGTTAGGGTTAACTACTAAACCTGTGTGCAGTTGTTGAAGTTTGTTAGGTTTGGTATGCTTTCTAGTGTGAGAGCCTAGGGGGTTATAGGGTTAACTACTGGACCTGTGTGAGTTGTTGAAGTTTGTTAGGTTTGGTATGCTTTCTAGTGCGAGAGCCTAGGGGTTAGGGCTAATACAAATAGATTGCTTTATATTTTTCGTAAAGTCATTCAAGCACGGAGCTCTAAACTTTGGCGAAACGTTATCAGATACATGTTTTTGGTAGCCAGTGTGTGGTTTGTAAACTCACCTTAATCCATTTGTCAGGTAAAGCCATAGCAAGTCGGTAATCAAAACCATTGCCTCCTTCATTGACTGGTCGACACAATGCAGGCATCCCTGAAACATCCTACACAAATGGGACGGCAACAAACAAAGAACGACTCATTATTGGTACAGGGTGGTTACACAACAAAATAAAACCCACTATTTGACTGCGTTGCTAAGGAAGATAGGACGTGTTGAACTCGTCTTAACTTTGGTGAAATCGATCCTTGGATGAGTGGCGAGTAAGGACGTGTTACTCTTCCTAAGACGCATCTTATCATTTCGAGAAATCAGTCATTGATTGAGAGAGGGCACAATTTACCTAGCAACGGTGCCTTCTTTGGGCAGACCTGGGCCGATATTCATAAAAACCTGCTTTAGCAGCCAACTAGGCCTTAGCAGCCCGCTAAATCCGTAGTTTGCTGCTCTGTGGTTACCAACTAATTTTGTAATCATAAAACCTTGCTAACTATGTTACCAGCTAGTTGACATTTATATATTTAAGCACGCAGCTGGGACATTAGGCAAGTTACCAGCTAGTGACTTAGAGACACCCCAAATCAACTCTATATTTTAGCAGTTTACGTAGCAACCAACTAAGCTTAGCAAAGTTTTATGAATATCACTTATCTTCCAACTAGGCTTAGCTGTCAACTAGAAGCCATTTTAACAGCCAACTAGGCTTAGCAGGCTTTTATGAATATCGGCCCTGAACTTTGTTGATTCACATGCAAAGTGTGTGTCATGTTACTGGTATGGCCGGAAAGCAATATGGCACTCGATTGGAACCAATTTAAAGAATACACAATTGAAAATTGCTTGAATTATCAGAAATGGGTGAATTTTTGGGGTTGTATTCTATAGTAAAAATCGTTTAACTGTCCGAAGTTTTACAATCATGGATGCAGAGAGACAACACAAATAAAACGGCATTCATTTTCAACCGGCGTGGTGCAGCTGTCCTTGTTTTTCTTGTTTTATATATAATTCAATTGACCATTTGCGTGTCGAATTTAAATAATTTCTGGTACACTGACTTGTTCACACAGCTTGGCACAATTTGACTTTAAATTATCCAGACCAAATACACTGTTGCTATATCACGTGATTCGGGGCAAGCTCTTGCTTGGTTACGTTAGAGACGCTCAGCACCAATACATTGTTCACTGGTTGAGAATGGTACAAAGACACCAGACCATTCCAGAGAAAGGGGGGTTGCTAGCTTAAGGCTTGCCCCGAATCACTCGATATAGCAACAGTGTCTTTGGTCTGGAGAATTTAAATGTAAACTGTGCCAAGCTGTGTGAACAAGTCAGTGTATCAGATATTATTCAAATTCCACACGCAAATGGTAAATTGTTAAGAACAGTTACAGGATATCATTTTGCTGGGTGCCTAGAATCATTATTTACTTTCAAGTAAGTAAGAGATTTGTTAATAATTCAGTAGTAATATGTTTTTGTTATCTGCAAATGGTGTATCCTACATTTAATACTCCCCACCAGCCACTCTATCTCTTTTCCACCAGAGAAAGGGGGGTTGCTAGCTTAAGGCTTGCCCCGAATCACGTGATATAGCAACAGTGTCTTTGGTCTGGAGAATTTCCACCAGAGAAAGGGTATTTCTGAAAGGGTATTTGTGGGTCATGTGACGTCACATTAAAGGTGCACGTTTTCCCCATAGGTTTTGTACACATTTTGTTACCAATAGTCTTTGGCACTTGGGTAAATCCGATCGATCTCAGACTTGGCACACACAAAAGACCACCACACACATATTGAAAGTAATTTTAGACACTCGAAACAACTCTGTGTTTGTCCAAACACATGTCTAATTACCTCTGCTATAGTGATGATATCTGGGTAGAAGGAATGCAACATGTGGTTGGCTAGCATCAAGTAGTTCAGAGCATCGGTGTCTGTTGCCATGCCAAAATACTCATGGTAGCCACCACTAAATCCACTCCCTAAAAAACAAAAAACAAACAAAACTTAGATTGTCTTACTTGGTTATTCTTGGTTTATTTTATAGGGGCCATATTCATGAAACCTTCTAAGTCTAGTTGGTTACTAACAAAGCCTGTAGTTTCTTACTATAAAGCCTAGATGGTTACTGAAGAGGCATGTAGTTGTTTACTAAGCCTAGATGGTTACAAAGAAGGCCTGTAGTTGCTTACTAAGCCTAGATGGTTACTAAAAAGACCTGTAGTTTCTTACTATAAAGCCTAGATGGTTACTAAAAAGGCCTGTAGTTTCTTACTATAAAGCCTAGATGGTTACTACAAAGGCCTGTAGTTTCTTACTTTGAAAGCCTAGATGGTTACTAAAGAGGCCCGTAGTTGCTTACTAAGCCTAGATGGTTACTAAAGAGGCCCGTAGTTGCTTACTAAGCCTAGATGGTTAAGAGGCCCGTAGTTGCTTACTAAGCCTAGATGGTAACTACAAAGGCCTGTAGTTTCTTACTATAAAGCCTAGATGGTAACTACAAAGGCCTGTAGTTTCTTACTATAAAGCCTAGATGGTTACTAAAAAGGCCTGTAGTTTCTTACTATAAAGCCTAGATGGTTACTAAAAAAGGCCTGTAGTTTCTTACTATAAAGCCTAGATGGTTACTACAAAAGCCTGTAGTTTCTTACTATAAAGCCTAGTTGGTTATTACAAAGGCCTGTAGTTTCTTACTATAAAGCCTAGATGGTTACTAAAAAGGCCTGTAGTTTCTTATTATAAAGCCTAGATGGTTACTAAAAAGGCCTGTAGTTTCTTACTATAAAGACTAGATGGTTACTAAAAAGGCCTGTAGTTTCTTACTATAAAGCCTAGATGGTTACTAAAAAGGCCTGTAGTTTCTTACTATAAAGCCAAGAGGGTTACTACAAAGGCCTGTAGTTTCTTACTATAAAGCCTAGATGGTTACTAAAGCGTTGATCTAGGCTATCAAGCTTGTTCCCTGAATGACAATTTGTCCGATCCATGTACCTGTCTCTGTACGGCACACACAGCGCTCAGCATGCTAGCCTCATATACTCCACAGCCTGCATGCACATGCACATACGCCACACACATACATAATAGAAATTACTGGTCTTGAGGTGTAGGTCAGCTTGACTACAACTCGACGCGAGTAATTCCCACTATTTTTCAGAAATAAACAATGCTGTATTTGTTTTACTACACCTCATAAATATTCACTGCCTTGTCGACAACAGCCTTCATACATTTTGCATCTGTATTCAGCACATGATATTCAAGTTCTTCGTCAGTCAATGACGGAAATCTAGTAACGTAATACTGAGACTGGTTCCGTAAAGATTACATGCCACAGACTACATGTCTACGAGGCGGGTTCCAGAGGGAACCAAAAAAGAATACCGCACGGCAGCGAGCTGGATACTCACTGGGATGACGTCACCTGGCAGAGTATCATTTTTACTTCTCAAACGCGCGGCGGAATCGACCAATGGCGCGCTCAAATTTGCTCATGAATATTTATGGAGTGTGGTAATACCAAATGAAAGCTTTATGCAGGCTTTCCAACCATAGCGTTTCCGACATAATACCTATCTTGGTAGAGTGGGTCACAAATACATGTATCTAATGAGCTTACCAATGCCATGATGGTGATAAATCATGGATGTAACTCCATCAAAACGGAAACCATCAAAGTGATATTCTTCCACCCACCATCTCAGATTGGACAAGAGAAAACGAAGTACCTCCCAGCTAGACCAAAGAAACAAAGTTACACAAATGAAGTTACTTGAACCATTCTTTCAGAGTCCTAAAAACTATTTGTGATGACAAAATGAGACGGAACTGGGCAGAGGGTGAAATGAGGGTTGTCAGGTGTTAGAAACGAGGATAACATTCTCCCAGGGTTGTAGTCGAGTCCCTGCAAGTCCTTTCACAAGTCCTTTCGTGAAGCCAGTCACAAGTCCCTTCATAAAGCCAGTCACAAGTAACTGGATGAACAATGACAAAGGAATGCCTTTGTCAAAGCTGATTTGAATAGCTTGTGATTTGAATTGAAACTGAAGGACTTGTGATGGACTTGCAGGGACTTGCAGGGACTTGCAGGGACTTGTGGTGGACTCGACTACATCCCTGCATTCTCCTTACAATGCTGTTTTTTCTCGGACTTTAATCGGACATTTTGTTAACAAGTTATGGCTGTTTAAAGTTCGCATTTATCAACATGTCGCAAAAGTACAATGTTGAGAAAAAGACCTTTGAAGTTTTGTACATGTGAAAAATGCCAATTGTGTTTTTTTTACCAGTTTGCGCCGGAGGACATACATGTACATGGAAAGTTTTCCCCAGATTCAAAACGGATGACGCATAAACAATTCACAAGCAAGGCCGGAAATGTCTGTCAGCAGTGAGCAAGGCCGGAAATGCGTGGGTGTGCTTCCCGGTACCATCGGCCTGAACCCGCTTCAGATCAAATTTTCGTTAAAAATAACCCAGTGCCTCGGCTCAGTGATTTTAAAATAATCCCGGCGCGAACTGGTTAACACAAAAAACAAATTCAGTACGTTGTTAGCCAATCCGAGGGATGCATGCCTTTGCTTAGACAACTCTAGCTGCCGTCGAAGCGCTGTTAGATGAAAAACTTGACAAATTCCTGTCCCAATATAGAAGTCAATGCACGTCCGGGATCAAACCAACCAAAATAGGGCACTATGGTCCAGTGGTTACAGTGTTTGACTCCTGTACGATGGTACGTGGGTTCAAACCCTGGCAGGGAACATGGTGCTTGTGTTCTTGGGCAAGACACTTTGCTACAATTGCCTCTCTCCACCCAGGAGTAATGGGTACCTGTGAAGGTAGAAAACATGCGCTGATCTTGAGCTGCTGCAGAAATGGTCTCGTTCCTGGTGAACAGGGATAATAGTTGTAAAGCGCTTTGATACACGGACATATTGTGGGAGTCTAAAGCGCTATATAGAAAAACGAACGTTATTACAAGTATTTGTTCATATTGTTTATTATCAAATGACAAGAATCCAGTAATAAGGTGTTATATATTGTACCTGGGTATTTACCTGAGGAATCCACTATTCTCTCCCCTTGGGGCGAGTAATTATGGGAAGACAATCTGAGTAAATTACAATTTAAGAGATGGGAAGCATTACTGTGAGGCCAAAGACGTGAAAACCTTTTGTTGAAACAAAAAACGTAAAAAGATACAAATCGGTCCCATTCGTCACTTTTTGAAATACTCGAAAAAGGAACCTATTGTACTTTTCAAGTGTTTTGTTCCAGCAAAAGGTTTTCACGTCTTTGGGCCTCACAGTGTAACCCTAGAAGAATATTTGGATGAAAACCGGCGGAGTCAAGTAGGTACTGACAACTCAATCCACAGGTTGGTCCAGGCACGGTTCCAACAAGGATCACAGTAGTGGAAGGTGAGGGAAGTGCCACAACGCCAACCTGACTCCATGAATTAACATCCCTTTTTACTTAATATCCTAAAGGTAGGATACACCATTTGTGACCCGCTCCATCGAAATCAGAAATAAGTCTCAAGCTTTCTAATGATACCCATCATCAGTGTGTAGGTGTTTAGGTTAACGAGTTATGGTCTGATGAAGATGACAGGTGTATATTTATTTGCCGAATCCACATTCCGAGAAAAACAGCTTCGAAACAAACAAAATTGACCAAAATCATACAGACAGCGCACACAAATCCTCTTCATTTTTATCTTTATTGATCGTTTTTACATACAAGACATTAATGACAATAATCTGTGATGACTACATGTACACTTCCAAAAAATACAATGTTCAGAAAATTGACTTGGTCACGATTTTCACCCATGCGTTCACTTCATCGGTCGATTGCGTAAAACGGCCTCAGCGACTTATTCCTGATTACGATGGAGCGGGTCACATTTGCAGATATCAAAAAATCTTACTACCGAAATATTAACAAATATCTTACTTTTAGGTAAATATCTTACTTACTTGAAAGTAAATAATGATTGTAGGCATTCAGCAAAATGATTGCGCTAGATATCCTGTAATTTATTCCGAAAAATTCAATTTTATACAAAACAAATCGTGATCGCCGGACGACGATCATGAAAAAAACAATAACAACTGCCCGATGCCGATTGAAAACTAATGCCGTTTTTCTTGCTTTCCTCAGCATCCATGATCATAAAACTTCAGATAGGTCAGTTAAACGATATTTAATATGAAATACAACCCCCAAATCCACCCATTCCTGACAATTCAAGTAATGGTGTATCCTACCTTTAAAGGGATCGTATACGTTTGGTAATTGGAACCCAATGTTTGTTTCAATTCTATATAGTTATACATGTGTATGCCATAACACTAACCTGTAAAAATTTCATTTCAAATGGTGGTAGCGATTTTGAGATATTGCCGAAAATCTGGAGCGGTACATGTCCACGCAGGAAGAATAATCTGCATTGGAATACAGTCTGAGAAACGTCACTGCGCTTCTCAGATTCAATTTTTTTGGGATAAAAAGTGATATTTTTGTCCATAACCGCAGCAGTTCAAAGTGAAAAGTTTCTAAAAATGCATTATACTATCCAAAGCTGCTGTACTTCTTACCAAGTAAGTTTTTATTGCCATTAATTTGTGGAGTAATTACCAAACGTATACGATCCCTTTAAAGATACACCATTTGCTTTTGCTGTAATTTCGGAAAATTTGATGGGTCGGGATTTTATATTTATTGTAAATACCGTATTGTGACGCTGACCATTTTTAAAGTTTTGTGTTCATAAATGCTGGAAAAACAAAAACAGTTTAATGCTGTTTTGTAGTCTGGTTCCTTGACTTCCTTCAGACGAAACAGAATAATTTAAAGACTTAGAAAAAAGCAAGAAAAACGGCATTCGTTTTCAACCGGTGTCAGGCAGTGGTTCTTTTCGCGATCGCCGTCTGGCGATCGTAATTTCTTTTTTATATCAAATTTGATTTTTCAGAATAATTACAGGATACCTAGCGTAATCCTTTTACCGGTACTTGATGCCTACCGTACAATCAATATTTACTTTCAAATAAGTAAGATATTTCGTAATAATTTTGTAGTAAAATGGTGTATCCTACCTTTAAAGATGGGTTTATAACTTACAAATGTAATACCGACATTCACACCATTTACAACTGATATTGATAATTTGACTTTTGGCCATGAATATAGGGAAGCGCTGGTTGGTGTAGCACTGCTACCGGTACGTTCCAGAACAAGATGTTGTGGACTCGTACATGTACATGTTATTTGCTGCGATGCATGTTATCCCTACAATACGACACGGCCTGCGATTTATTTCACAAAACACATTGCTGCCATGCAGACTCATCACTCTAATTTTGAAATCAAGAGCCATTCATAATTTCTATTTTAACGAGTCGAATTGTGTTAATTACAGGATATCTAGCGCAATTCTTTTGCTGGATGCCAACAATCATTATTTACTTTCAAACAAGTAATAATATTTGAATAAGGATAAAACTGCTGCAAACTGCTTACTGGCTGGAATGACCTGAAATATACAAATCAAATAAGGGGCCTAATATTTCGATCTTAACAAGATCTTCTTCAGAGACTAAAAAAAAATTTAAAAAAATATATATAAATTTGTTAATAATTTGGTAGTAAAATTTTGGGAATAATTACAGGATATCTAGCGCAATCCTTTTGCTGAATGACTAGAATCATTATTTACTTTCAATTGAGTAAGATATTTCTTAATAATTCGGTAGTAAATATTTTCGATATCTGCAAATGGTGTATCCTACCTTTAAGGTTCAATGTAAGATGAGATATTTTTGATACCTTGTGTAGTTAAATAGCCTGCTATCCCACAACATGTGTTGCCCACGATGTCCCTCATGGAAGAAACAGGAATCAGAGCCATCAAACTGATTGAGTCCATCCAACACATTCTTGGCTGCGTGGCTGTGCACGACATCTAAGAACACCAGCAGCCCTCGCTGATGGGCCTCATCAACTAACCGCTTCAGAGCTTCTGGGTTGCCATAGCGACTGTTTCAATGAAAAACAATGGTAGTACAGTTGAGCAAAAAAAGAAGAAATTTTTTTTTTTTTTCAAATGTGACCGGCTCTACAAAAAGGTGTATTAAGTCACGCTGTGCACTATCATGTAATGGCCCGCTCAACATTGAGAGAATAAACATTTTATCAAAAGGTGATTTTCATTTGTTGTCATGAATGACATCTTTAATACCTATAGTTACAGGTTTCATTCAAAGAAATGTTGATTTTGCTGAATAAAGTGGAAACAAAATAACATTTTGTGTGCACCGTTCTGTTGTAGTACAACAGAGCCGGCTATTTCAAAGCCTGTTTTCTCAGTTGTATAATTTAAACTCCATGGAAGTAATCAATATGTAAACACATCATATCTCCAAAACGAGAGGGGCTATGGAGCTATATTGTATACCAAATGAAAGCTTATGCTGTGGGCGTTTTAACCATGTATATAACTCAATTTCTTATTTTGCGACATAATACACCTTTTTGTAGAGCCAGTCACAAATACTACCCCTTTGTTTTACTATTCAATTATTCTTCATTTTCTTTGCAATTAATTACACACCTGTGTAGGGGCACAAGCCAGCTAGACTATACAGGGTGTCAAACAAAAACAAGATACCCATTTTTAAATTCATATTATTGTAAATCTACTTAATTTTTCAGAAAAAATGTCTGTGGAAAAGGTAGAGTGCCCTCTTTCCAATGGTACAAGGTTCATTATGTCATTGCCGTGGATAACTGAACAAACAAGACATTTATGAAAGGCACTAAAATCGGCACTGTGACAAGTTGTTTTTACTTGAGTGACAAAGATCAGGCAGATCAGGACAAATTCTTTTGCTGTTTGAACACATTGAACAAGTTATGACAGGGTCCATGAATCTTTTTTTTTTATCCATTTCTTTTTTGTGGTACATGTACACTTACCTGACAAATTTAAGGTGATGTACATGTACCCTCCACATGGCCACTATTCCTGTTAATGCATAGCTGGCAATTTTTGTCTCATGTCTCTTACTGCCCGCCCAACCCAACCTCAACCCAACTTGTCACAGTGCTGATTTCAGTACCTTTCATGAATGTCTTGTTTGTTCAGTCATTCATGGCAATGACATAATGAACCTTATACCATTGGACAGAGGCCATTCTATCATTTTCACAGGCATTTGTCTTTTTCAGAAATATTCAGTAGTAAATCTTTTTTTGTTAGACACCCTGTATAACTAACATCGATAATATGGTTTCAAAGATACTGGTTTCCACTTAGGTAGGATACACCATTGGTAATTGCTCGAATTATCATGAATAGGTACATTTTTGGGGGTTGTATTTTATAGTAAATGTCCTTTAACTGACCTTTCTGAAGTTTTACAATCATGGATGCCGAGAAAAACACGAAAAACAGTGATTGTTTTCAACCGGCGTCGAGCAGTTATTCTTATGTTATCTTTTAGTGAGGTGGATTAAGGAAAAAATCGTTACACGGTGGACAAAAGCACCATTTTTTCACCAAAGTATCAGTTTGACCCATAGATTTCAAAAAAGTCATGCTCCAAAAAATCTGAGAATTGTTAACCTTGAATTACGTCATTATGACGTCATAACCTCTTGTTATGTAATAAAGCAAACGCAAATGCCATGGTGGGATTTCTACATGCCAAAATTATGTTTCTGAGGTCAAGGAATTCAATGAGGGTGGTATTAGTTTGTAAAAAATTAATATCCTTTATGGTGACTACATGTATATTGATGTAAATATGACGTCATCATCGTCAATACTACACAAATAACACATTTTAAAAAAAACGATTTTATTCCCGTTTTTTCACCAAAATGCTATTTTTTGTGTGTTCAAAATGGTAACAGTATAATTACCGTGGCACTGATCTACAAGATACCATGATGTCATTATGATATAATAAACAATAACTATCAACCAAAACAATAACACATTAACACAATGAAACACAATGATTCTGACCGGATATAGGTTATGACAGGATATTTATTATATTGAATAGCGCATATAACAGTTAGTTTGTGTAGACGAGGGATTATAGTGTGTACCATTTATTTAACTGCATCTTACAGTTACAGTTATTAGGTTTTTTTTACAGTTTATTACTATTAACCACCTACTTAAAGGGGCAGGATCGTCGCTAAAAAAATTGGCGTTCTCGGGAAACCTGTACCCAAGTCAATCAATGCTGGTCCATTTGTTTGACGTCACAACTGTTTAAGTCTAATATTATAGTCTAAAGATTTTCCCCGTTCTCCTGCACACCTCACTGAACAAAAACCTGACCGAAAGAAAACATTGAGTGTGCTTGAGAATGGCAAGGAGAATCAACAAAAGCCAAAAAAATCACAAAACTAAAAAAGCAAGAGAAAGATCGTTCGAGTCTCGCAAAATAAGTAAAAAGCAAAACTAGAACAGACGAGAACGATCACTCTCGAAATGAGGGCCAAGAAAAGTATGCCTTATGTGAAAAATCTATCAGACGCTCAACTCTCCAACATTGAACTGGTAGCATTGGGCAGGGGCCTTAACTTCATCCCGACCCCCAAAAAAACAAAAAGGTCGACCATCCTTCGCCATTCCCGATCCTTCTTCAGAAAGATGAGATTACGGTTAAGAATGGCAGGGAGAGTCAGACCTATAAGCTCACACCCGTTCAAACTACCTTCAACTTGGACTCCCCAACCTACCTTCAATCTAAACCTAGAGTCATATATTGAAGGCACTCTGGAGGAACTGTCCAGACTGAAAATTCAAAATGTCAAACTAAATATAACAAAAGCAGAACGTGTTGCGCTATCTGGCCTTAAGAAAAGACAGGATATTATCATCAAACAATTCGATAAAGGCCGCGGTGTGTGCGTCCTTAACAAACAAGACTACATACGTGAAGGGACACGACAATTAACAGGCCCCCACTATGAAGAAATTAACAGGGACTTGACCGATGAAACCGCGGAATTAGTCTCTCAAGCCATACGCCAACTCTACGTGGACGGACTCATATCGAAAGACATATCTGAGTTTCTTAACCCCCGCAACCACGACATTAAAACACCTTGCCTTTACCTCCTACCGAAAGTTCACAAAAAAGTACCAGAAGGAACACGGTTCGTGGGGAGGCCAATCATTAGTGGTTGCGGAGGACCGACTCAATCCATATCCAAATACATAGACTATTTCTTGCTCCCAATTGTCAAACAGCAAAGCACATACACACGCGATTCTGGGCATGTGCTTGAAAAACTAAATAACCTGACATTGGAGCAAGATAACTTATTGATAACACTGGATATAGTATCCATGTACACTAACTGCCCACAAGATGAGGCAATTGAATCAGTTGTGACGCACTTGCAATGGCCGATGACAGACTATACGCAATACCCAAGCCCACGACAGACCACGCGCGACGTCTCCTTGAACTCATTATGCGTCGAAACACGTTTGAATTTAATGGCAAGTTTTTCAGACAAAAAATTGGCGTGGCCATGGGCAGCGAATGCAGTCCGGAGATTTGTGACATAACTCTATTCAAATACGAACAAGACAAAATCCTCCCTCACAATCCCTCAATTGTGAGCTACATGAGATATAGAGACGATGTTCTTATAATCTTTAACGGAAATGAAAAGCAGGCTGCTGACCTAGTGCAATATCACTTAATAAAATTCACCCTACGCTGAAGTTCACGTCTGAGATCTCGCTCCCTCAAGTCACTTTTCTCGACCTTATTATCTACAAAGGCGAACGATTCATACATGAAGGAATATTGGATACTCGAGTCGCTACCAAAAAAACTGATACATTTCAGTACCTAGCTCGAGATTCAGCACACCCTAAGTCGGTATTTGGCGGATTAATCAAGGGCGAAGTGACCAGATACAAACGTATATGTACCCATTCAAAAGACTTTGAGGAGAGGGTTGAATACTTCAAAGACAAACTTCAAAAGCGCGGATACACAAACGAAGACCTAGCTCTCCTTTCTCAAAGGGGAAAGACTTCCGCGGACCCTAAGCGTGAAAAAAACAAAAACAATATCCCACTGGTGTTCGTCCTACCATACTACCCACATGTCGCGCACCACCCAGCCCTGAAACGGGCTATCCTCAAACACTGGCCCTTGATTAGCGAAAACGAATATCTGAATAGGCTATTTGATACCCAACCCATCCGGGCATACAAACGGCACAAAAACATAAAAGATGAACTTGTTCGATCTAGGACTAAAGCGTCTCCACAATCCAACCAAGAGGAACAAAATCTTGATGAGGAGAATCTGCAAATTCTATTGGAACTATTGAAAGAACAAAACAATGATCAAAGAAATGGATCTCAAGACTAAAACAAAATAAATAAGTCAACCCCCCCCCCCCCCCCCCCTTGTCCTTGCCACGCGTCATAATAAACCGACACACACACAAAAAAGGAAAGTAAAATGAACTATAAGAAGGTGGCTGATGACGTGCATGATATAGCACAGAAAATATGCCCTGCTCCTCTTCCAAAAAAGGAGAAAAAAGAGGGGACGGCATATTATCACCGGTAAAAATAAATCACTGTGTGAACCAAAAACAAAGGGACCACTGTGGCAATACACAAACCAGTCATCGCGTCGCCAAAACCAGAGACAGGGTTTGAAACTCCCGCTTTTAGGGAATGTCTAACCCAATTGGCCTGCAGACGTTTGATGTATTTGCCCGTCCACGAACTCCAACCACGGACTGTCATCTAGCAGAGATAAGGTGGCTAAAACTGACCCCCAGATGCGTGTCTTACGGAAAAAAAGGAAAAAAAGAGTTAAAAATCACGCTCTGGAGAGACCAGTCAAACAGCCACTTTCTAGCATACCCACTAGTTAACGTACAATTACAGATTTATCTTCGGCAGAACAGTCACAAATACAATCCATATGATACTTGTCAGCAGAACCTTTTCCGCGTCTCAAAAAAATAACGAAAAGAACGGAGGGGTTCTGTTGAAACTTGTACACAGAAACACCCACCCCCCCCCCCCCCCCCCATTCCTACAGACTGCAATCTCGCGGAAAAAAAGTGGCCTGAACTGACCTCCCATGAAGCGTATATCACTAGAAAAAAAACTTAAATTAGGAATTACGCTCTGGGCGGGATAGTTACGCAACCACACTGCTGGCATACCAGCACACAATAAATCATGCAGATTTATCTCTGTAGACCAGCCACTACCTAAAATCCAATGATACCTTACGCAGCAGAACTGCTTCAGCATCTCCAAAAAAATAACGAAAACGATGAGAAAAAGTTCTGACTTAGTGAAAACTCCATAAAACACCCTCCCCTTCCCACATAGAATGAGTTCTGATTCACTGCAGCTAACTCTAGAATTGGTAAAAAAACACACACAAAAATGAACTGATCATTCCTTGAAGTATGCCTGCATAAACCGGTTTCTCTGTGCTATACCTTCTTGCAAAAGCACTCCATTAGAATTAAAAAACCTAATAGCCTCACAGAAAAAGAAAAGAAAATTCCACAAAACCCAGTATTACACGTCCTTCACGTTAATGTCCTTCCCAGGTGACCGAGAATTGAGTGACATGTATGATTACGCTGCTTCACAATAAACACAAAGTTATATATGGCAATTGCATTGTCTGAAACTGAAACAAAACCATTTCAATCCAAAACCGAGTTATAATTACAAATGTTACTAACATTGGTCTGCTAGCCATCACAACCATGAGCTAAAATTGAAACATGTTAAAATATTTTAATACAAACCACTGATTTTCCCACGGTGATGATGATGTATTTTATACCATCATATGCTAATATAGACAAATTTAATACAAAAATTATGAAACTGTTTGTTTCAGCGCAACACAAACGTTGCCATGCGATTCCTTGGCCTTTGATACAAATAATTCGCTACTAAAATCACTTGCCTCGGCATTATATAACTAAAAACATGCCGTTTTAAGGAAATGGCGGCCATTTTGAATATATTACGTCATAATTAGGTCAAGGTCATTGCAATTTTTTTGGAGCATGGGATTTTATTAATCTACATACCCATAGGAGTCTTTAAAAAAAATTTGGTGCTTTTGTCCACCGTGTCACGATCTTCGTGTTTTTTGTCCTTAATCCACCTCACTATTTGTTGTTTCGCAATCGCCGTCCGGCGATCACAAAATTGTCTTTATAAAATTCTGCTTTCCGGAATAATTACAGGATATCTAGCGCTATCATTTTGCTGAATGCCTAGAATCATTATTTACTTTCAAATGAGTAAGATATTTCTTAATAATTCGGTAGTAAATATTTTCGATATCTGCAAATGGTGTATCCTACCTTTAATTGTTGGGGATTTAGTCTTTAAAAAAACCATATAATCTCAAAATCGACCACCCCTTCAAATTTTGACTTTGACTGGCCGTACTGGGAAGTGGGAAATCACTCCGTGTGACTTTACGCTCATTTTGTGATGGCAGGTCACAAATGAAAGAAAATGGAGAAGAAGACAAATTAGGGTGATGTTGAAAATTGTAGGTCAAACGAATTTTCTGAGTTCGAGTCCAAACAAAAGAACCTTCCCTCACAACTAGGTGTTTGCTAGAACACGTTTACCTTGCGGCTGCATAGAAGCTAGTGACTTGATACCCAAAGCTTGCATAGAAGGCATGCTCCATAATAGCCATCAGTTGAACTGCGTTATAACCTGGGAAGACAATTCAAAAGAAAAGTAAAAATGCAGGCTGCAAATTTTAAAGATGGGTTTATAATGTATTCCAACATTAACGTCCGTCGATGTCAGTTTTTTTTAATAATCAAATATATCGGAAATTCAATTTGATTATTTCCCGTGTGCAAGATGAAGCCTAAAAACGACGCTCATTATACTGAAGACCGACAGTTTAATAGGTAAGTTGCATATACCGGTTTTCGGCTTGATCTTCCGCGCATGTTGTCGGTCCGAACAATATCAAATTGCGCCAGCCCTCGTGTTTATGGTTTTACAACGAATATAAAAAATGATTACGGTGGCCGATTTCGCTTGCTAGTTGATTCCAAGACCGAGCTGTTTATTTGTTCCGGGGCGCGCCGTCCGCTATCTGGGCTTATTGAGGGCGCCCTTAATTATAAGGGCGCCCTCAATAAGCCCAGATAACGGACGGCACACCCCTGAACAAATGAACAGCTCGGTCTTGGAATCCAGACTGGCTTGCTAGGCCAATAGCAGGGTGCATAGAACGCTCCCCGCAATTCCCAACTCGTGATTGGCCACCCCGAAATGTTAGCAGATCAAGGGAGGGTTACGTCCCGAACAACCGTTAGACTGGGGCGGCATGGCCGGTTTTGTTTTAAATTTTACTGTGCAAGCAGTTGTGAACTATAGCGCGGGCCACGGGTGAAACACAAAGAACAACTTCACAACCGCAGTTGGTCGTTGAACGTATTTTATTTAATAGGCCTACTCAAATTTTTAAGCTACAAATAAAGACGGCAGCTTTTCTAATACACTAAAGCCCTTAGATTTTATGGATATTCTGACACTCTTTCGGTGTTTTCGTTATCATTTAGGAACATCGAAATTTAGATACATCAACATTTTCGATACATCTAAATGTCAATATTTTGATATGATTAAAAAAGTGACATCGGCGATATCGATGTCAAAATAGTATCGAGTATTTGAGTAATATCGATATATCGATGAACGTTATTCAACATTTACACCATTTACAATTGATAATTTGACTTGTGGCCAAGGATGCACTGATGCGCTTGTTGGTGTAGCAGTGCTATGGCGTTCCAGCACCAGATTTCATGGATCATTCATGTCATCATGGAACTCATTCACTCATCAGTTTTCTCTTTGTGACATCTACCATACACATGTACAATGATGTACCTTGCTTTTGTATCCTTGGTAGAACATTGTCTGTAAAGTTGTCGTAGCTTGAGATCTCTCCTTTCCATGAAGCAATGCCGACGTGTGCCTCATAGATCATAAGCCCTGTAGAAGAATATAAATGTTGCATTCAATGCCAGTAAATCTCAGGACTGTATCACCAAATGTTTGGCTCTAACATGCTACTATTCAATCTCCTCTGTCATGTTTACATGTATGTAGGTAAATTATGTTGTCTATCCTATATTGTTTCCATTATAATACACACACAATAATTATTATGTACATGACTTTATTGGGACATTCCATAGGGTTTGTGTGCTTAACCCTAACCCCCCAGGCTCTCGCACTAGAAAGCATACCAAACCTAACAAACTTCGACAACTGCATATACAGGTCAAGTAGTTAACTCTAACCCTCTAGGCTCTCGCACTAGAAAGCATACCAAACCTAACAAACTTCAACAACTGCACACAGGTTCAGTAATTATAACCCTAACCCCCTAGACTCTCGCACTAGAAAGCATACCAAACCTAACAAACTTCAACAACTCACACAGGTCCAGTAGTTAACCCTATTCCCCCAGGCTCTCACGCTAGAAAGCATAGCAAACCTAACAAACTTTGACAACTGCATACAGGTCAAGTAGTTAACTCTAACCCCCTAGGCTCTCGCACTAGAAAGCATATCAAACCTAACAAACTTCAACAACTGCACACAGGTTCAGTAATTATAACCCTAACCCCCTAGACTCTCGCACTAGAAAGCATACCAAACCTAACAAACTTCAACAACTCACACAGGTCCAGTAGTTAACCCTATTCCCCCAGGCTCTCACGCTAGAAAGCATAGCAAACCTAACAAACTTTGACAACTGCATACAGGTCAAGTACCGTAATTTCCTGCGGTAAAGCCGCACGGCGGTTAAGGCGCAGGTCCCTAAAATCACCCAACAAAATTTCAAACGTCAACAGATAAAGCGCACTGCCGAATAAGGCGCAAGCTTGAACGCACCCAGAAGAACACCAGGCGCCACCCGGTGTAGGTACATCGCCACAAAGGGGTCATTTTGTTGCCTTAGAAGGATATCCCACTATTCCAAGCAAGAATTTGCTGAGTACTTGAGTTTATCTGGCACGCAAACAATGTATGAAAACTTCAAACCAGTAGTCACAATATCGCACGAGGTTTGCCGATACATATCATGTATCACTGCAGTATAAACTGCATGCACATACATCACATGCAGCGATCGCGTGCATGTATCCTATAATTGCGACACCCCTTAATCTTTTTTCCAGTCGTTGTGAATGCTCCGCACTGTGTAGTTCGGATGGTGAATTGCATGAAGCCGGAACGTAGACGAAAAAACGTTTAGAAAAAGGCCACATAGTACGGGCCAGCTTTTTATCCCTGTTGTACGCGTCATGCAGCGCACGCTGTAGTCTTGTTTGCAAGACGATCTTAATCGCGGTATATGCAGCGCGCGTAGGCTGCCGATGCGGTAATTCGCGCGTGGTCTACGGCGTACGTTAGAGGGCGCCCCGCATCGCGAAAAACGTCTTGCAAACAAGACTATACGCACGCTGCCGAGTGCTAAATCACATACATGTACGGTCGTAGGGGGATCAACACATCGCGGCATTGTTAATGGAAACACGGTCACAATGTCCGGAGAGTTGGGCTAATTGGTTGACCGCATTATTGAGTAAGATTGCGGCGTTCAAAGAATTCTTCACACAAAGACCATCACTTTGAACTCAAGCGACATCATATACGGCGCACTGAAAGATAAGGCGCGGCGATGTTTTTGTGGTCTAGAAAGTCAGATAAGCCGCGTATTTACCGCAGGAAATTACGGTAGTTAACTCTAACCCTCCCAGGCTCTCGCACTAGAAAGCATACCAAACCTAACAAACTTCAACAACTGCACACAGGTTCAGTAATTATAACCCTAACCCCCTAGACTCTCGCACTAGAAAGCATACCAAACCTAACAAACTTCAACAACTCACACAGGTCCAGTAGTTAACCCTATTCCCCCAGGCTCTCACGCTAGAAAGCATAGCAAACTTAAAAAATTTTGACAACTGCATACAGGTCAAGTAGTTAACTCTAACCCCCCAGGCTCTCGCACTAAAAAGCATATCAAACCTAACAAACTTCAACAACTGCACACAGGTTCAGTAATTATAACCCTAACCCCCTAGACTCTCGCACTAGAAAGCATACCAAACCTAACAAACTTCAACAACTCACACAGGTCCAGTAGTTAACCCTATTCCCCCAGGCTCTCACGCTAGAAAGCATATATGCTTTCTAGCGTGAGAGCCTGGGGGAATAGGGTTAACTACTGGACCTGTGTGAGTTGTTGAAGTTTGTTAGGTTTGGTATGCTTTCTAGTGCGAGAGTCTTGACAACTGCACACAGGTTCAGTAGTTAACCCTATTCCCCCAGGCTCTCACGCTAGAAAGCATAGCAAACCTAACAAACTTTGACAACTGCACACAGGTTCAGTAGTTAACCCTAACAGGGGTTTCCCTTAACTTTTTTTTTCAGTGGCCCGCCGGGCTACCTAATTAGAGTTTTCAGTCGCCCGCAAGCATTTTCAGTGGCCACGTGTGCATTTGCCATATCTGTGTTTTCCACCGAGGTTACGCAACGCCAACTGCATTGTCCGATCTTCCGCGAAAGCGCGCCGCGCGTTCGGGAAAATTGCCGTAACGCGGCACGGCACGGCACTTTACAGCCCACTGCTTGTTGTAATCGCTTATCTTGCGGGAAGATTTAATTTGCATCCGCCACAAAAGCTATCAAAACTAAACCTCACCTGTGACAACAAAACTGGCGGAGTTATTGTAAAAGCATATTAAATGTTTAAGGTTGAAAACTTTTTTGGGGAAAAACGGAGAATGTTGGCCTAAATCTTTCACACGATGAACGCCGAGCTGACCAACACACCACACAAGCGTAAACTAAATGCAAGAAACATGCCGCGCTAGAACATTTTGTAGAAACACGCTACATCGCTCAAGTCGGACAAGCGTTACTACCTCGAAAGAAATACATTAACAGAAAATTAAAAAAATAGGAAAGGGCGACCATGATCTGATAATTAACCTGCAGGATATGACTTTCTTCATTGACGTTTGTTTGCCGGGCATTTTTACATCTTACGATGTCAAATTCGACCATTTCGCGTAACGGAAAAATACATGCATGTCGGCCATGGACTGGTTTCGGTCCTTAACTTTGTCCATTGAAGCGTGCGGCGGAAACCAATCCAAGAATGCGCCTGCATTATGCATGCTTTTTGGCACCATCACCGTTTTTACGTACGCTTGCGGTACATGTACATGTATGTATGTGTGTGCCGCGCAGGCCATGCGCGCCAATGTATGCGCTAGCTATAGCAAGCCGGCCATAAACATCGCGAATCTGTATACAGGAATGACACGATCCTATCTCTGCAATGCACGTGCACTGTTGTGTAATGTACATGTACTGGTAAACAGTTGATCTGGGAAATCACATGTAATGTATTTAATATTTTAACTCGCCGGCCGGACGACCGAGGGAAGTGTTTTGAGTCGTCCGTGGCTGTTTTGGGTCGCATTTGGCGAGCGGGCGACCGCTAAGGGGAAACCCTGCCTAACCCCCCAGGCTCTCACACTAGAAAGCATACCAAACCTAACAAACCAACAACTGTCACACACAGGTTCAGTAGTTAACCTTATCCCCTAGGTTCCCACACTAGAAGCATACCAAACCTAACAAACTTCAACAACTGCACACAGGTTGCAAATAAAGTTGTTTAACCCTGCCATACACAGTGCAGTGCATCAGGTAAAAAGGTCTGGTGCACTTTGACGGATTTAGCTGTCAAAAAGTGTGTAAACAACCAAAGTCTAAGACTATGAGAGCTAATCCCACTGATGAGCAATGACATAGATGAATCCTGCTGCGTTCTGAAGCAGTTTGACATTGAGATTTCAGACCTGATGGATCTCGCTGCACTCTGCAGCCACGTCACTTTGACAACCAATGCAATCTGATGCATTCGGCAGGATTTCTAGCCAAAATACCTTGGAGGGTTAGGGTTAAAGGGTTGTGGTTAACTCACAAACGGCGATCGATCTACATGTACCGGTATGTCAAGTGAGTACACAGACCTTCAGGCGTCTTAGGAACAGGATGTTTGAATTCATATGGCTGAGGAGGATCCCACCACACACTGTCAAACAGCATGGTGTCGGTACATTGCACAGCGTACCTCGTCCAGGGGCAGATTCTCTCCAAAACCTCTCCTGATTCACTCTCAATCTGCAACTGTGTCACAAAGACAAATCAGATTTGTTTGCCAAATTAAAAATCAAATGTAAGGCTTGGAAACACTTGCAGTTTAAAGCTTAAAATACTTTTCCCATGTTATTTTGGAATTATATGTCACTTTTGTCACCATTGTACGATAAGAACGACCGTTAAATGCAAGTTATCCTAAACTACGCAATAACTGTTACGGTGTAAATAAATAGAATCAATCATGTTGAAATATTGTTTTGTCGGTGTGAGTACGATGTTTTCGCCGCCACAAACGTTTGACTCGAGTCGTTCGCACTGCAACTTCATGGCGCATGCACTAGGTAAGTCACAAACCAATCACTAGTCAACCATTGGTTACGTGGGTAATCTTTTCTCAATTAATATAAACTCAATATGTGACCAGTTGTGACCCGTACAAAGTTGCACAATGTGTTTTATGACAATGCACTTGTGAAGTCATTTCGGCTAGGATTTTACCAGAAGGTTTGGTTTTTTTTTCTGAATTACGAACTATTATCTACAATCTCCCCAAGTTTGAACTTAAACTGTCACCCAGAAGTGTGTTTTTGGTCGATTTTGTGAAACAATCGTGTGTAGAAATAATACGCTTTTCTGAACTTCAAAGCTGTTTATCTCATAACTATAGGTTGTCAGGGTTTTATCACTAAATCCTTCTCCAAGGGAGATAAGGTGGGGGTACATGTGTAAATGATACATCATTTTAAAGCTTAGAACCTAGAGAATATGAAAAAAGCACATTAAAAATATAAAGAATTGTCAAATTTGTACGGGTTTCGTTAGAGCAGGTCACATATAATTAAAAAACAAGACACAACTACCCACAATGTTGTTTTATTTCAGATATAAATACACACAAAATCTTCACTGATGTGTGAAGAAAAATAATTATTGAACTTTGGTCCGTCAATGTACACTTTACTGCAGAAATAGCCAGACTGTATTGAACATTAGTGGGCAGATTGGTACACAATATGTGACCCAGCACGAGTAAATGAGACACTTTGCGGCAAAAATAAAAATTGAGATTTTGATTTCATCATTTAAAGCTTGTTTAGCTTTATATGATGAATCAAAATCTCAATTTTCATTTTTGCCGCAAAGTGTCTCATTTACTCGTGCTGGGTCACATATAATAATAATTGTTAACTTAATGATAAAGGCATGACATTTGGCACACATTCATAGTATGTATGTCATGAGAAAGATATTTTGCTTTATAACACCTCACTCACAGATTCTGTGTCTTGATTGGCCGAGAGCGCGTCACGTGTCATTTGCTATTTTTACTATTTTTTACTTGCGCTCCAAAAAGACTATACCACGCAGCCTCGTTCTGAAAAAGTACTATGCGCATAGCAACACACGGACTCTATGCGCATAGCAACGAAAGCGTGACTGAAACCCAGACGTGTGTTTCTGTGCATTGCGTAAACATTGCTCTATCACCTTCGCACCCGTTCATCAAGGCAACAAAGTACACGTATGATCGAGAGACGTATAATTCAGAGATTTTCTGTCATTACTATACTTTCAGGAAGCTTAAATTGTGCAGAATCTGTGAGTGCGGTGTTATAAAACAAATATTGACTGCTTTATTTCGCGGTATAGTAAAACTAGCCCCCCTCGGTGATCCATGGAGCATTCTATTTTCCCTCGGCTTCGCCTCGGGAAAATAGAATGCTCCATGGATCACCTCGGGAGGCTAGTTTTACTATACCACTCAAAGCAGTCAATATTTGTATAATAGAGCCATTGCAGATTTGACCTTTGAAAAATATAGGTAAGATAACATGCAATGGCAGCCATTTGTAAAATTTTGAAAATTGCGTGTTATCCTACTGTACATATATTCTTTTCAAAGGACAAATTTGCGATGGCTCTATAGCCAAATATCTTTCTCGTTATCTACTTTGACTGTGTGCCAAATTCCATGCCTTTATCATTTGATTGAACATTTTGTTCACCAATATGCCTGATCAATACTTGAAATTTCAAGGTACACTGTACTGAGCCTAACAGTACTAAACCTGCCACACTCTAACTGTTGACATTTGTTTGACTTGGTATACAGATGTATGTGTGCCCCTCTAAGTACTTGGCTTACCTTTACTTTAGAGTTGTGAGCGATCGGAGAGGATCCATCATCTTTGGGTGGCAAAGACAACTCCCACTTGCCATATCCAATATTCCTGAATGCATGCTCACCACTCCGCCAATCATCTGCAACGTACACATTATTTACTACAATGTAGTACATTATTTGTTGGTTGACCATTACATTTGATCATGTGCTATGACCAGCCTGAGCTCACCCACAAATAAAGTTTGCATTCCCCCAAACTCCAACATTTTGACAAGTCTCATGCCTTTCTGCCCTGATTAACCCTAACGCTCCTCCCTCCTCCAAAATCCTCATTGCAGTTTTGGAGGATTTTGGAGGAATGAGGCTGAATGGGGTTTTCAAAAAATCATAATGAGGATTTGAGGATTGACTTTTTTCAATCCCCAGAATCCTCATTGCAATTTTGGAGGATTAAAAAAAATGAGGATTTTGGAGAATTGAGGCACATGATGTTGTTTCAAGTGTGGAGGATTTTTGAGGATTGAGGCTAAATGGGGTTTTCAAAAAATGCGTTTTTAAAAAAAATGAGGATTTTGGAGGATTGAGGATGGTTGCTAGCAAAGAGGAGTTGGAGTTTGATGGGCTTAGGGTAGTTTGGGTTAAAGGGACAATAGACCATTTGTCGGTTGTGCATTTGTATCATTTTTCAGCAGAAAAAAGTACTAAAAATATAAAGAAAGGTAATTGACAACTAACCTTGTAAAGTTATGTCAGAACAGAGGGGTGTCGGGAACAGAGGGGTGTCGGGAACAGAGGGGTGTCGGGAGCAGAGGGGTGTCGGGAGCAGAGGGGTGTCGGGAGCAGAGGGGTGTCGGGAGCAGAGGGGTGTCGGGAGCAGAGGGGTGTCGGGAGCAGAGGGGTGTCGGGAGCAGAGGGGTGTCGGGAGCAGAGGGGTGTCGGGAGCAGAGGGGTGTCGGGAGCAGAGGGGTGTCGGGAGCAGAGGGGTGTCGGGAGCAGAGGGGTGTCGGGAGCAGAGGGGTGTCGGAAGCAGAGGGGTGTCGGGAGCAGAGGGGTGTCGGGAGCAGAGGGGTGTCGGGAGCAGAGGGGTGTCGGGAGCAGAGGGGTGTCGGGAGCAGAGGGGTGTCGGGAGCAGAGGGGTGTCGGGAGCAGAGGGGTGTCGGGAGCAGAGGGGTGTCGGGAGCAGAGGGGTGTCGGGAGCAGAGGGGTGTCGGGAGCAGAGGGGTGTCGGGAGCAGAGGGGTGTCGGGAGCAGAGGGGTGTCGGGAGCAGAGGGGTGTCGGGAGCAGAGGGGTGTCGGGAGCAGAGGGGTGTCGGGAGCAGAGGGGTGTCGGGAGCAGAGGGGTGTCGGGAGCAGAGGGGTGTCGGGAGCAGAGGGGTGTCGGGAGCAGAGGGGTGTCGGGAACAGAGGGGTGTCGGGAACAGAGGGGTGTCGGGAGCAGAGGGGTGTCGGGAGCAGAGGGGTGTCGGGAGCAGAGGGGTGTCGGGAGCAGAGGGGTGTCGGGAGCAGAGGGGTGTCGGGAGCAGAGGGGTGTCGGGAGCAGAGGGGTGTCGGGAGCAGAGGGGTGTCGGGAGCAGAGGGGTGTCGGGAGCAGAGGGGTGTCGGGAGCAGAGGGGTGTCGGGAGCAGAGGGGTGTCGGGAGCAGAGGGGTGTCGGGAGCAGAGGGGTGTCGGGAACAGAGGGGTGTCGGGAACAGAGGGGTGTCGGGAACAGAGGGGTGTCGGGAACAGAAGGGTGTCGGGAACAGAGGGGTGTCGGGAACAGAGGGGTGTCGGGAACAGAGGGGTGTCGGGAACAGAGGGGTGTCGGGAACAGAGGGGTGTCGGGAACAGAGGGGTGTCGGGAACAGAGGGGTGTCAGAACAGAGGGGTGTCAGAACATAGGGGTGTCAGAACATAGGGGTGTCAGAACATCATGTAGGGGTGTCGGTAGAGCAGTCACCCCATAAGTAATGGCCTAGGGTACTATAGGGCAGTCACCCCATTGTAATGGCCTAGGGTACAATAGGGCAGTCACCCCATAAGTAATGGCCTAGGGTACTTACTGAAGTCTCCTCTCAGATAAAGTGTCTTTGCCGCAGGAGCCCATTGCCGGCACACAATACCACCGTCTGGGGTTTTGTTCAGTCCAAAATACTTATAGCCTGAAGTGAAGCAATCTAAACCACCCTGGTCGGCCTCAATGCCTCGCAAAAGCTTCTGCAAACAGCCATATCTGTAAAGAAGGATAGTCCTTTAGAGTTCAGATCAGGGAAAGTGAACTGAATTGCTTGTTTTTCATCCTTATTGCGCATGTGAATGTCAAAGAGGGAACAGTGCGATGACCCAGTCTTCACTACGTGATAATTACAGTACCAGGTTGGGTAATGACCGCTGTTAAAAGATTATGGTCGATAATTCTCAAACATAATGAATAATTTAGGTGATGCATGCCACTATGCACTAGGGATGGCGATATTTATTTTTTTCGTAGTTGATTTTTTTTTTCGCGATATCCCCGATATGGCGATAAAATCGGTAACAAATTAAGGCATAAAACAAATGTCGCCAAAGGTACGCTCAAACAGCTTTCGAACACCCCCAAAGCTTTCTGTGTACCGCCATGATCGTTTATCAAACATACATGTCGCAGCGTACGTACTTCCCCCCCTTGCGATATGGCAATAAAATTGCCAAAAAATTAAGGCATGAACAAAATTAAGGCATGAAAAAAAAAATCATAAAACTAAAGGTAAGTCAAACAGCTTTCGAACACTGCCAAACTAAGTTAAACCAAACAACCCGTTGTTGTTGCGGCGTGCGTACTAGTACTACTAGTAATACTAATAGCGTACCGTACCGGTCGTAATAATCTCACACGTCCGCTTTTCGTTATATCTGGAACGGCAGCTCGCATTCATTGTATTAATTATTATCATTTGTTCATTTTACAGTTTACGACAAGTTGCCCGTAAAATACTAGCCGAACCTCGTTATTCCGTTAATTCAATAAGCCAATTCGGTATTCCAACTGCGCATGTGCACAACAAGATTCAACAATTTTTCTCGCGGGATAAACACGGCAGACAAATGCACACAATGCTATGCCTATGGGGGACGTGGTAACCGAATCTGCATTCTCTGTATTTTCTTGTGAAATCGAAAAGACGATGGGCACTTTGTAAGTTTGTTCGAAAAGTGAAAACACCAAAACGTAACAAAAAAAAATGTTACTTAGTAACTTTAGAACACGACGATCTCTTTAAATTTGCTGGTACCCCGCTATGCTTTTGCACGCAATCGATGAAATGTTTATCCCGAATAAAAAATCGTCAAATCTTCATGTGCGCATGTGCTAGTGGGATACCGAACTGGCTTATTGTCTACTCTAATGTCACAAAATGGCAACAAAAACGAGGGCTATGGCTTTTTAAGTTTATATTGCGCAGTCAATTTTCTGTCGTATACTTACCGTCGTTTAATCTCATGTTCATGAGGCTTCAAATACGGATCGAACCTGTACAATGAATCTAAATCTGGGGGAATATCTGTCTTAAAAGACATTCCGATAACTTTAAGTTTAAGTTTTACTCGGAGAGCGCAAACACGCATGCACAAAACGTTGGGCAGTAGTAGTACAGCGCCCTCAGTTGGTACAATGTCGCCCAACCTAAAAACGCCCCCTTGTTATCGTTTGTCTTTTCTAAACCTTTGATTTGTTTACGGCTTCGCCTCCGAATTCCGAATTATTGAGAAGCAAGGGTTCGCAATCGCAGCCTCGAAGGCCCCCCCCCCCCCCCCCCCCAGTTAAAACCAGTTCGCGCCGGGATTATTTTAACATCACCGAGCCGAGGCGCGGGATTATTATTTTTTAACGAAACTCCGATCAGAGGCGGGTTCAAGTCGATGGTACCGGGAAGCACACCCACGCATTTCCGGCCTTGCTTGCTGCTGACAGACGTTTCCAACCTTGCTCGTGCCGTGGTTATGCGTCATCAGTTTTGAATCTGGGGAAAACTTTGCGTGTATTATGTGTCCTTTGGCGAACTGGTTAATAATGCAATCATTTCCAGACGATATACAGATTAACGCACGGATTTATGAGATAAGACGACCCTCGGACAAATCCTAAGTTAAGACGAGTTCAGCCACGTTGCTATGGAAGTTAGGACGTGTTAAACCCGTCTTAACTTTGGTGAAATCGATTCTAGGACGAGTCACGAGTTAGGAAGAGTTATGCTCTTCCTAAGACGCGTCTTGGCGTTTCCAAATCGGCCCCTGGAGAATTACGGATGGAGGTTAATGTCAACTTCATCCCGGGACGATTTGTTGAATGCGTCAGGCAGCGTTTATTGACGACAGCATTAGGTGCGGTAGTAATAATGGAGTTGGCTGGATGAAGAGAAACTGACGGTGAAGGTTTAGATAACCAATAAACTGCTGCTGAACAGTGCTACGAATTTGCAGTATAGGATGCACGCAGGGCGAACAGCGATCCAGCAATTCAAACCAATGTAGTCGCTCGGCTGCTGAGATGAATGTGGGATTTGTTTAGACTGCATTTTGTCCCGTACTATCGATCTCTTATAAAAAATACATCATCAGCTTAGAGCATGAAATCCCGTATAATGGGTTACTGTAACAATGGACTTTCGTTATCCCTTGCACCCAGCAGGCTGTTGGTGTGGCACCCTCTTTTGTCTTTACTTTTTTTCATTCGTTGTAATTGCTTGAATTATCAGGAATGCGGTGGAGTTGGGGTTAGTATTTGATAGCAAAAATCGCTTAACCGACCTGTCCGAAGTTTTACAATCATGGATGCCGAGAAAAAAGTAAGGGAAACAGCGTCCGGGCATGCAGTTCTTTGTTCCCCTTTTTTTTCGTGATCGCCGTTCGGCTTCTTTCGTTTGAGGCAGCTTCAGCAACTATATAAGCAACATCGCGCAAGTTTTGTATCCAATAAATTGTGTCGGGGTTCAAGTTGTTAAGGTTGGGGTTTGGGTTCGGTGGGCCAAGGATGGGGCACTCGTGGGCGGCCGTTTGCTCAGGTGAGCCACAGGTGCAGGCAGGAGAGGGTATAAGCCCCCAGCGGTGCATGTTGGCATTAAATCTGCCAACTTCAGTACGGAGCCTGTTCAGGGTGACCCGTTCTGCAGGGTGGTGTGGTGGAGGGGGTGTTTGGGGTCTTGCAGGGCCTTGTTCACTAATTACTATGTGTGGAGTTCCCTGCGGTGGGGCGGGGGTGCAATCCAGGCGAGCACAGGGAGGAATTAGTGTGTTGGTGTAGGTCTTATCGGCAACCGGTAATTATCCTCATAGTCTCATTGAGTATGGTGTCTAGTTTGCGTGAGTGAGTGCTCCGGCACCAGGCTGGGGCAGCGTACTCGGCGGTGCTGTACACTAAGGCAAGGGCACCTGTACGGAGTGTGGATGTTTTAGCTCCCCAGGTGGAACCGGCAAGGCAGCGGAGGAGGTTGTTCCTTGAAGAAACTTTGGCGCAGAGGGAGTCAAGATGTGATCTGTATGTCAACTGTCTGTCCAGTTTTACTCCAAGGTATGTGGGAGAGGGGTTATAGGGCAGGGGGGGGGGGGGGGGGTCCCATTTACGTTGACTGTGAGCTGACGGTTTGCTTCCTTGGTGTACAGGTAAAAGGCGGTTGCTGTTGCTTTTGCAACGCTCAGTTTGAGTTTCCAAGTCTTCAGGTATGTAGCAACCAGGGCCATGTCCGTTGTTAGGGCATCCTCCACTTTGAGCCAGTTTTTGTCGGAGTAGAGGAGGGCAAGATCATCTGCGTAGCCATAATGTTGTGAAGCAGTCTTGGGGATGTCGCTGATGTACATGTTGAAGAGCATGGGTGCCATGACTGAGCCTTGAGGAAGACCGTTTCGGAGTCGACGAGGGCGGCTGAATCATGCATAGAATCATGATTTATTTTCATATAAGTAAGACATTTCTTAATAATTTGGTAGTAACAAATTGCGATATTTGCAATTGGTGTATGTATATATCCTACCTTTAACATCAAGAAACTTTATAAGAGACTGTTGACAGCTTGTCGTCCAGAAAGCGATTCGCTTCCCTACCAAAGCTGGCCTTTGTTTCTTATACTGGGTATGTGGACAGCAAGAGAGTTCCATATTCGGGTCGTAGATGGTAAGAAAGATCTTTGATGGCTGATCAAGTTTGATCTTGGTACTCAATTGATAGGTTGTGTGGTCGTGCATGAGACTACCGAAGCCGTTGATCTGCCGGGTAGCGATAATTTTGTTCTGCAGGTAGGTTGGTACATTAGCTAATCAGAACACAGATGGTGTTGACGTCATCGATGATGTTACAGTTCTCTGGGACAACCCTAACCCTAACCCCTAACCCAAACCCATAACCCTAACCGCTAACCCTGACTCTAACCCTAACCCTGACCCTAACCCTTACCCCTAACACTTAACCCTAACCCTAGTCAGATCCCAGACAACTTTAACAAAATCGATGACGTCAACACCATCTGTGTTCTGATTGGCTAATAAATGTACACTATGTACCAACCTACCTGCAGAAAACAATTATCGCTGCCGGGTAGGCACCTGTTCGACATCATGCAGGGCTGAGCCACGGACTAGGCCGCTATAAGGGGCCTCTTTGCAATTATCATAGCTGGGATATCAACAATTCTAGCTTCCTCAGATATCTATGTGCTTTTTGCGATATCGGCCTTTGAAAAAAGGCTTTACAGATTTTCCTTTTTTAGGAATTACGTACGTTGTCTTATCTGTACGTTTATCGGTTGGGGGAAGTTCGCTGTGAGTTCCGGCTGGTTCAGGTTATTCGGAGGCATTGGAATTATCGTTGGTCCAATTATATCAGGTAACTTTTATGGCACTTCCAAACTGATATATTATCTAGAATATTAGGCCTACATGTCGAAACCTAGCATAATTCACGTATACTGTCTCGAACACGGTTCTAGACATGTTAGACGTTCAGTGTAATCATGCTGCACAAACGCGAACGTTACGTCTATCATTGGTGGCTGCGTTGATGAAGTCCATAGGGTTTTGTATGCCCAAGTCGTGCAAATGGCAACCCAGGCGAAGCCAATTAAGGTTTTAAAATATCCGGGAAAACAAAAATAAAGTGAGGTACTTGTTAATCCGGTTGTTACCATTCTTAATAAACTATCTAGGTATAGGCCCTACTCAATGTGGCACAGTCTGGTGAGACTGTCTTCGTACAAAAATGCAGATGCTGGAAATGCAATGCGTCTGAAAATCCCACTTAATTCTGTTAATTGAAACTAGTTTGCGTCGGATGACGTATATAAACGCAAATTTTCCCGAGATTTAAAACGGATGAAGGATAAACACGTCATAAGCAATAAGGCCGGAAATATCTGTCAGCAGCAAACAAAGCCGAAATTGTTATGGGTGTGCTTTTCCACTGACATCTGCCTTAACCTGCCTCATCGGGTTTCGTGAAAAAGAATCCCGCGCCTGGGCTCGGTTTTCCATACAATAATCCCGGCGCGAACTGGTTTTAACGGACGCTGACAATGTTTGATTTATCATTCATAAATACCTGGGGCAGTTTAGGCATTCCTATTGGTCGAGAGCCCGTCACGTGGCCGGTATTAAACGGACGATCAAGACATGGCTGGAAGTGTTTAAAACCAGCTGGTAACAAAATGTTACCTGTCCCCAGGGCTCACTTTATTTCCGACCGTATCTCGTCTCCAATAGTAAGAGCGGGTAGTGTTGGGCGCGTACAGCTCGACACCCTGGGAACGAGATTTCCAATGGCAGTAATAGTCTGGTTCATAGTAAATAAATGCGCTTTATTGCGTGTATTGTGTAGAGCGACAGAGGCGGAAACATGTCATTTGACACACACACAGAACGGCGAAACACCGACATTTACTTGCGACAATTTTCCGGGATTTTCGGGGCTTTTTTGGCTTCGGCTCGGGTAATTATCAGCACCCAGACTCCAAGCGGTATTAAACAGAGTGATTAAAACCTCTCAAACACACATTTATTCCCTTAATCAACAACAAAAAGGATAATTGTGTGTTATGAGGAGGCAAGACAAAGGTATTTGAATATTCTTAACTTTAAAGATGCTAAAATGGCATGTCTACCTCAACTAAGAGTATATCAACTTTCAAGAGAGAATCACACACTGAAACGCAAAGCACTGTAGTGACTAAACTAGACCAGAGCGAATGCTGTGACAAATAATTATGCGCAGGCCACTTTGCATATCGAACGGCACACCCCAAGGACTGTCGGTTACATGGTTAACTAATTTCAGGAGTTTTTCACTTAATTGTGAATTCAGTGTTTTTGTCTTTTAGCGTCCATACATGTATGGACGCTAAAAGACAAAAACACTGAATTCACAATTAAGTGGAAAATCTTGAGCAATGCTCATCCGTACATCAGTAAACGATGCAACTTATGCACTATGGGGAAATTCTATATTATCTGCCACCAAGAAATGGCTACTCTAAACCAAAGATCTGAGCTAACTAGCGCATGCCGGCACGCGGCTAAATTCAAACTGATAAAGCACGCCAAAACCACGCCCCGAGTGTAATGCTAGGCCGTGTCCAAATTGTTTGGTTTCGGCTTCAAGTTGCACGCGGTTCTATGGTGGTGACTGCAGCCACTTTCCATGGACTCGTGTGTGATGTCGAGCAGCAGCCGGGTAATTCAGACAGGGCTATACCCCACGCCCGCGTCATCGCGCAATCCTAGCGCGTGTTTTTGCGTTCGCGCGTTCCCCTAACTTGGTGTACAGGTAGAATGTTTCGAGAACACCATTACAATTCCCAGACGAGTGGAGGTATCCACGAAACAGATTTGTCGGAATAAAAAATGGTGAACTAAAACCTATCCTAGTTTGTGATTGATTTTGTACCGCTCCTTGTGTAAAGTAGAGCACTCTCTGAAGTTGAATTGGTTCACAAACACTACAATGTATATATATATATATAGTAAACGTAATGATCAGTACATAATAAAAACTACATTAATCCCATAACTACAAACAAAATAATCATTACAAAAAACGCTACATAAACTTTATGTCCCTTCCGGTTCACCGGTGGGGCATGAAAACCATTACCTGTAACTTTGAGAAAAAGCTTGCTGAAAATGGAAATTTCAAGCTTGTTCCACATGCGGGGACCAGTCACGGAAAACATTCTCTTACCTGCTGAAACCAGCCTGGCATTAGGACAAATTAATCGAGACGTGTCTTGTGCGAAACGAGTAAATCTAATACTTAGCAGATTGGACAAGTAATGCGTAGCCATTGAGACACTGATACACCAAAAGACAAATATTGCCCTGTACTTAACTGGCAACCAGTGCTACTACATGAGAGCTGGGGTAATGTGATCACATTTGTTTGTACCTGTGAGTATGCAACCTGGAGCAGGTTTGGGCGCGAACTATAGTCAACCATTAGTCAGTCTCTGCTTTACCAATGCGCATGCTCAAATGCAGTTAACTCGAACAGCCCTATAGTCGACTATTGTTGAAAATAATGGCAACCGCTTTGTTTACATTTGCGACATAATGAGATGGGTATTGGCACTATTCTTCCACGCATTATAAGTAGGATAAGTCATAACGTTAGTCGTGTTGGTCCAAAAAAGCCTGCCAGATTTTCACTTAACGTTACTGCCTTTCCCTCCGTCCGACTACTGCCATCACTTTTTTCCCACGTAACTGGTTCTCTCCATGTTTTCTTATGGAAAGAGTCTATTGTCAACCAGCGGCAACCGTGCCCCGGGGGCGAATTTTTTTTCCCAAACAGGTTTGCACAATTTCATGAATTATTCAGTAGTTTGGATGAGAAGTTATGTTTATTCATCGGAATAAAACATGACGTCACAGCATTGTTGTTATTAGTTAACTAGTTACAATAAATCACTTTAAAGAACAGCTGTTGTCGAGCTGCTATACGTAGTGTAGTGGATAGTGGGATTGGCTATGGATCAAAGATCCCGGGTTCGAATCCTGCTGTAGTAGGTCACCTCGTTTTTCCTAGTCAAATTGATATCTTTAGAGTATTTTTAATTTAAGGGGAAAAGGAGACCTAGAACCTAAGTGTTGTACAGCGATCAACGCAACTACTGAATAATTCATGAAATTGTGCAAACCTGTTTGGGAAAAAAAAATTCGCGCCCCGGGGTCTGGTTCCAAATAGTCGACTAGATAGTTCAACCATCCTGCGTCCGAGTGACGTTAGTCGAACTTCGGTTAACTATAGTTCGCGCCCGAACTTGCTCCTGGCTGCTGCATTCTGTACTCTCTGCAAGGGAGCCAGAGATGAGGTACAGATGCCTACTAGAACAGCATTAACATAATCAATACGAAACAACGAGAAGCATTACTCATGTGGGATTGCGAGATATGTTACCAATGCCGTAAACTTGCATTGTTCAACCTCAACAGAGAATCAGGAGGCGGGGAAAATACGTAATTGTCGTTCTGCTTAAGAACCTCTCCCCATATATCACGTAGAACAAAATTATATGCTCGTTGATGTCCCACATACGATGCTATTCCCTTTAAGGTTGAATTGAGCACAGACACTCCATTCCAGCCGACCGGGTACTGCTCAAAGCGGTCTCCGCGCGTCATTTGCACTCGCAATTTCTTCATGACGATGCCGATGTACACGTCATCCCAAGGTAAGTATCTGACATGCGCAGATTCGTTAAATATGCGTCCTGGCAGGTCACCTGACATGACGTAAGCGGGGCCATTTAAATATGGCGGGTACGTGCTCTCCGGATACATCTCGAGTGGGGTGTACCACTTTGACAAGTGTTTCTTCTCACGGGTGCGGTGCGGTAGGGTGGGGCCTTTGAGGTTCCCTATTGCGAAATTTCTTCGCGGTTTTGTTTCGAGCAGCTGCACTAGTCTGAAGACATTGACAAACATATCGCTGTCGAGATTCATGACGTAGGTGGCACGTGGACACATCTGCCCCGCCCACTTCAATCCCATTAACACCTTGTGTGTCATGTTGTGGTACGTGTCAGTAAAGTTTTCCTGGATAATGTCACCGTAAAGGGCGCTCTCCTCCCGAATTATCTTCCTGGTGTATATCTTTCGAGGAGCCTGGCCGACCAGAAAGCGGGTAACGAGGACTTTATCTCGGTAGATCCTAACCGAGCCCCATGTATCTCTGATCCACCGACGGTCCCTGACTTCCTCTGGTCTGCAGGCTACTAAGACGAGCAGGAAAACATTACCGTCGGGTGCGTATTGGCTGCAATTACCCGAGTCATTGATAAAACTGAACGGATGTGGATTAATGACTCGATCACTGAAAAGTGGGTTTGTCTTTTGTGGCTGTTGTAACCTCCTCACAGTTCGCTCATTATTCCCATCAGTCGAAATATTCTGTGCAGGTTTTCTTGCTTGTTTACTGTCCTGTAATTCGTTCAATGGAAGCTTAGGCTTTACTTGCAGCCCGCTACGTAACACTGCAGCAACGGCGTTCGATATTGAAGTTCCGTTTCTCGAATACTTCGATTTATTTGCTCCGTTGTCTTCTGCGTCAGCTGACTTAATCCCTTCTTTTCTGGAACTTTTCCCAGACAGTTTTTTTCTTTTGGTCGATCCAACATCACTAACGATTTTCGTAAGATTTGAATTTTCAGTGTCTGAATGCCGTCTCATCGCGGCCGATGAACTCGAAGTCGCTCTTATCGGCGTGTTCGCATTACGCAGGCGAACGCCTTCGTCCCCTCGATCCAATGCGTCGCCGTCAGACTCCAGAAGATTTACCTCGTCAGTCCTGCCGATGAAGTTAACGATGATGAACAAAATACACAGGACGCCAAATACGAGACAGAATGCCCTGTTGCGTTTCCTGAATAGCCCCATATCTCCGCGCCTGAATCACTGCAACAACCGAGAATAAGAAAAGTAAAATATATGTATTAAGAAATTTGCACTATATTACTCAGAATGATATGGCATCCAAAAAAAAGCCGTGCTAGCATATGACTTTATTTGAAAAATGTACGGAGACTGATATAGCGTTTTTCCACAATCACTTCCGGTGTGAGGTTAAAAGGTCAATCACATGGCGCCCTCATAAGACTCTGCAAGAGAACGGTACTTTGAAGTTTTTTTCTTGAATGACTTTCTGCAGGTCTAAAAGCATTTTTCTTTGGGCGCAAGGATTAATATAAACCTTGCAATGTTCACAATAGCCCGTGGTAAAATGTTAAGTCCCAAATAATTTGAATAGGCACTGTAGATTATGTCGAAACAACTAATTACAAGTGGAAACAAAGATAGTTAAAACTGTCATTGAGGGTATACCCAGCACGATATGTGGCAGAGGGGTATCCCCCTCTTGTCCCTATACCCTATACACACTCAACACTATATTGTTACCTAAAACACCCCACTAACTCCTTCCTACAACCTAAATCCATGAGATTCCGGGAACAATGGCCAACATCAAAAAGTGTGTGTGGTAGGTGGTGTTAGTCTTGCATTAAAACGCACTGTGGACCTCCGAACAGTATAGGTCCACACGATGCGGGAAGAGGTTACGGTTTGTAGACTTGCTAGGTCCACCATCCGTTTTTCAGTTTCCGAAAAAGAGCGCTATACGAAAAACGGGTTAGGGTTATATATAGAAAAGATAGAAGGAACAGCTGAGAGGCCCAGAATCAAAATTTGAGGATAAATTTGTATTGGGGAAGCGAGAAAAATGATTATTTAGTCAACGTTTTTTAACTACACGAAGACAAAGGAATGCCCACAGTACGTATGTAAGGTAAAGCTGCGTGGTTGGTTGGTGATAGGTGATAGTGGTGGCTGGTTGGTGGTGGGTTGTCGGTGGTGGGTGGTGGGTGGTGGGTGGTGGGTGGTGGGTGGTGGGTGGTGGGTGGTGGGTTGTGGGGGGGGGGGGGGGGTTCCCTCTGCCCATTGTGCTTCATTATGTTCGAGGGTGACGTTAAAGATCACCATTAGTCATATGGAGCAAGAGATGCGACGGAGTGTACAGGTTTCATATCGTTCTGGGTATATCATTGGGTGGTGGGTGGTGGGTGGTGGGTGGGGGGGGGGGGGGGGGGGGGGACCTTCTGCTCATTGTGCTTCATTATGTTTGAGGGTGACTTTAAAGATCACCATTAGCCATTATGAAGCAAGCGATGCGACGGAGTGTACAGGTTTCATATCGTTCTGGGTATATCATTGGGTGGTGGTGGTGGGTGGTGGGTGGTGGGTGGGTGGGGGGGGGGGGGGGGGGGTCCCTCTGTTCTTTGTGCTTCATTATGTTTGACGTGACGTTAAAGATCACCATTGGTCATATGAAGCAAGAGATGCGACGGAGTGTACAGGTTTCATATCGTTCTGGGTATATCATTGGGTGGTGGGTGGTGGGTGGTAGTTGGGGGGGGGGGGGGGGGGGGGTGTCCCTCTGTTTATTGTGCTTCATTATGTTCGAGGGTGACTTTAAAGATCACCATTGGTCATATGAAGCAAGATATGCGACGGAGTGTACAGGTTTCATATCGTTCTATAGGTATATCATTGATAATTGTTTGAATTAACAAAGAAAGACAAAACGGCGTTCGTTGTCAACCGTCGCCGGGCAGGCAGTGGCTCTTGTAGGTTTTTTGGCGATCACCGTCTGGCGAAACAATTACTGGGTATGTAGCGCAATCATTTTGCTGGATGCCTAGAATAATTATTTACTTTTAAATAAATAAAAATATTCTTAATAATTTCGGTAGTGTTTGATTTCTGTAAATGGTTAAATGGTTAACTTTAAAGTATATTGTCTCCAGTGCAGTATGTCTTACAAAACGGGGCCCAATATCCTTTATATTAATGTTGTCTTCTGCTTTGTGTTACCGAGAGGTGATTTTTAGATGAGGAAGGGTCTAGAATCTGGAAATAATCTTACCAATAATGGCATACCACCGTCCAGACCCTAAATAAATTTTAAAGAAACACTTATGCACAGTAAAGAACATTGAAGGACAATGATTTAGGAAAAATAGATGTATTGGTGATTTTAATTGAATTTTCTCACACAAAATATACAAGTGAATTCTAATAATAACAATTAACCCCTAAAATTTGTAAAAGTTAGCAACCACTAACTCAGATATCAAGGTTGCAATTCACAATAATTAACCCCAATTTACACAAGGGTCGAATGAATTTAAATTGCAAAACTTTATGTTCAATACAAGTAGATACAGTTAATGTTTTTGACCCCAAATTACACGATTATTCAAATAATCCCCAAGTTAAAGGACAGTCAAATTTTACCCCAAGTTAAACGACAGTCAAGTGGCATGACAATAAAGCGGCATGGTGCTCAAACAACTAGTTGCTCAAGCTCCAGGTGTAGGTGCAAGTGCAAATACATAGGTGATGACGGTAGCATCCACAAGGGTATGGTGTTCCAAAGACGACAGATCGCCGTCGCCGTCGACCGTCGCCGTCGACGTCGACCGTCGCCGTCGACCGTCGACCGTCGCCGTCGACCGTCGACCGTCGCCGTCGACCGTCGACCGTCGCCGTCGACCGTCGACCGTCGCCGTCGACCGTCGCCGTCGACCGTCGACCGTCGACCGTCGACCGTCGCCGTCGCCCGTCGACCGTCGCCCGTCGACCGTCGCCGTCGCCCGTCGACCGTCGGCCGTCGCCCGTCGACCGTCGCCGTCGCCCGTCGACCGTCGCCTCAAGAGGGCGCAAGTTATTTTGTGTACATGCGGCTCTCCGATCTTGATTTGCGCGCGCTATCTTTTCTGCTGTTTAATATCCTGTTAATTTTAGGTTAAGTAAACAGACTCTTGTTTTGTAAGTACTTATAAACGCAACTTTAACATGTCAGGTTAACAATACTTGTAATAAAATTGCCACTGCCCCCCCCCCCCCCATTTTTTTAATATATTTGTATTATTAGTGCTGCATGTAGTATACTTTATGTCAGTCCTAACGAAGCTGGATAGAAGGAGTTTCACAGGTTTCTGTACAACTAATTTTGGTGACACTTTTTAAAAGACAAGTTAACTTTATTCTTTTGCATACATGTAATTTGTGCCAGTCAAAAAGAAGTTAAAAAACATATCACTTGTATCCCAAAATGTGTGTATTTATATATATTTTTTTTTAAAGTGAGTTTGACACGTTTCTGAACAAATTTTTTTTTGTGATTGCTGCTTCTGACCAAAAAAAGGCAAGCTAACCTTTGATTTTGTGTCAGTCCAAAAGAAGTACACAGGCTGTATAGTATTTGATTGATATTTTATATAGAAGAAAAGTTTGCCTTTTTTTTTTGGGGGGGGGGGGGGGGGGCTTAAAAGAGTATCACACGTTTCTATACAACTAAATTTTAAGATTGTTTTTGAAAGAAAAAAAAATCATGTACTTTGTGTCAGTCCAACTGAGGTTAAAAAGTCTGACGTGGGTTTTATTTCAAACAGTTTGTGTATAGTATTTTCTATATATTTTATACCGAACAAATGTTTATAACTGATACAAGTTTTACAATACATGTTTATATACAACTCTTTTTGGAAATTGTTGGTTGAAGGAAAAGAAAAAAAAATTGTTTTTAGAATACGTGTCAGTCCAAAAGAAGTCGGACACGGGTTTTATCAAACAGTTGGTGTATAGTATTTATTTTATTTTTTGTATACAGAAGAAAAGTTTATAACATTTTGTTTTTAATCTGCAAAAAGGAGTTTGACACATTTATATACAACTCATTTTTGTTTTACAATATATGTACTTTGTGTCATTTCTAAAGTTTGAAACGGGCTTTGTTTTGCTTGTATTTATTTTGGATGTTAAAACTGTAGCTCATCGTAACCGTACTACCGGTACGTTAGGCCAGCGTGGCCGGCAATAATGCATGTAGTCGATCCGCTTACGTTACGTTGAGTGTCGACCCACAAACAATTCGCTTTAGGAGGTCTCTCAACAGAGGAATTTTCGCCACAAAGTATATGTAAAGAAGGCGTGCAGGCAAGACGTACCTCAGGAGTCTTTGCCAAAATCGTTGTTACGTGAAGGGCGCCCCCATAAGTAACAAAACAAAAGCAGACTAAACAGCGCCCCCGGCGAGGGCGACGTCGAGGGCGAGGTCGACGGTCGACGGTCGACGGGCGACGGGCGACGGGCGACGGTCGACGGTCGACGGTCGACGGTCGACGGCGACGGTCGACGGGCGACGGCGACGGTCGACGGGCGACGGCGACGGGCGACGGTCGACGGCGACGATCGACGGTCGACGGGCGACGGGCGACGGGCGACGGGCGACGGGCGACGGTCGACGGTCGACGGTCGACGGTCGACGGGCGACGGCGACGGTCGACGGGCGACGGCGACGGGCGACGGTCGACGGCGACGGTCGACGGTCGACGGCGACGGTCGACGGTCGACGTCGACGGCGAGGTCGACGTCGACGTCGACGTCGACGGCGACGTCGACGGCGAGGTCGACGGCGACGGCGAGGTCGACGGCGACGCTTAGGCAGCGTCGCCGTCGCCGTCGCCCCTGAATATGTTTGTTTGTGCACAAGTCTATGGGCTAAGGGCGACGTCGACGGCGACGGCGATATTAGCGTCGCCGTCGCCGTCGGCGTCGACGTCGCCTCTTCAGGGGCGACGTCGACGGCGACGTCGACGGCGACGGCGAGGTCGGGGGCGACGGCGATCTGTCGTCTTTGGAACACCATACAAGGGTCCACTGCAAACTGCCTGGCTGCCCACACTTGGCTAATTTCAACATTGCCATTCGGCAACAAGCCGAAAACAACAGGATAAACAGCCCACGGCCCAAATATCGGGCTAGCGTTATGTGTTATTAAAATGTCATCGACAAGTATAGACGAAACAGTTGATGGGGTGAGCAGCGCTAAACTGATAGCAGCAACATGGAAGTATGGATACATCCAAGGCAAGAAGCATGAAAGAACAAGGCTCCGCAAGATGCCAGTTTATATACCATTACCAAGTCAAATAAAAGCTTGACTCACAATGTGGAGAACCCCACCTAAGTTACATAACTCCTACAAAGGAACAATGCAAACTCGAGGAACGAATGCATTCCTCGAGCGCCGCAGCAGTGACGTTTTTACACACGAGAGGGCGCACCATATGTTTTTATTTTTATATATACTTTTTAAAATATTTTCACAACTACGTGATCGTTGACGATAAAGTCGACTGGTCACACATAACCTAAAAGAAGAAAACAAAAAATATTTATCAATTCTAATGTTAGAGAATCATACAACATCCACAAGTAATACGAAACAAATGTCTCGATAATCAAGAAACTATTACACAAAATACACTAAAGAAATATATTATTTACAAGTTGTGAGATGAAACATCTCAATAATCAATGAATCTTAATTTGATTAAACATGCAATAAACAAGCAAAATATTTACATATGTTTGTAATGTTTAATATATTTTTGTTTGTTTTTTTGTTTGTTTTTTGTTTCAACAACCGTCGGAAAGATAATGTTTGATGTTTCAACAACCGTCAAAAAGATAATGTTTGATATTTCAACAACCGTCGAAAAAATAATGTTTTTGATGTTCCAACAACCGTTGAAAAGATGTTTTTTTTTTTTATATTCCAACAACCGTTGAAAAGATAATGTTTTTGATGTTCCAACAACCGTTGAAAAGATAATGTTTTTGATGTGATCGAAGTCCACCTCCAAGTAGGGAATTTAAACAGATTTCCAATTGGACGCTTCTAAAAGAGCCCATGTTCAGCTGTTAATGTACGCAATAGATCATGCATAGTCCGATTAAATCTCGCATGTCCCACGCACGACTCGCGCATGTCCCACGCACGACTCGCGCATGTCCCACGCACGACTCGCGCATGTCCCACGCACGACTCGCGCATGTCCCACGCACGACTCGCGCATGTCCCACGCACGACTCGCGCATGTCCCACGCACGACTCGCGCATGTCCCACGCACGACTCGCGCATGTCCCACGCACGACTCGCGCATGTCCCACGCACGACTCGCGCATGTCCCACGCACGACTCGCGCATGTCCCACGCACGACTCGCGCATGTCCCACGCACGACTCGCGCATGTCCCACGCACGACTCGCGCATGTCCCACGCACGACTCGCGCATGTCCCACGCACGACTCGCGCATGTCCCACGCACGACTCGCGCATGTCCCACGCACGACTCGCGCATGTCCCACGCACGACTCGCGCATGTCCCACGCACGACTCGCGCATGTCCCACGCACGACTCGCGCATGTCCCACGCACGACTCGCGCATGTCCCACGCACGACTCGCGCATGTCCCACGCACGACTCGCGCATGTCCCACGCACGACTCGCGCATGTCCCACGCACGACTCGCGCATGTCCCACGCACGACTCGCGCATGTCCCACGCACGACTCGCGCATGTCCCACGCACGACTCGCGCATGTCCCACGCACGACTCGCGCATGTCCCACGCACGACTCGCGCATGTCCCACGCACGACTCGCGCATGTCCCACGCACGACTCGCGCATGTCCCACGCACGACTCGCGCATGTCCCACGCACGACTCGCGCATGTCCCACGCACGACTCGCGCATGTCCCACGCACGACTCGCGCATGTCCCACGCACGACTCGCGCATGTCCCACGCACGACTCGCGCATGTCCCACGCACGACTCGCGCATGTCCCACGCACGACTCGCGCATGTCCCACGCACGACTCGCGCATGTCCCACGCACGACTCGCGCATGTCCCACGCACGACTCGCGCATGTCCCACATTGAAGGACAATGATTTAGGAAAAATAGATGTATTGGTGATTTTAATTGAATTTTCTCACACAAAATATACAAGTGAATTCTAATAATAACAATTAACCCCTAAAATTTGTAAAAGTTAGCAACCACTAACTCAGATATCAAGGTTGCAATTCACAATAATTAACCCCAATTTACACAAGGGTCGAATGAATTTAAATTGCAAAACTTTATGTTCAATACAAGTAGATACAGTTAATGTTTTTGACCCCAAATTACACGATTATTCAAATAATCCCCAAGTTAAAGGACAGTCAAATTTTACCCCAAGTTAAACGACAGTCAAGTGGCATGACAATAAAGCGGCATGGTGCTCAAACAACTAGTTGCTCAAGCTCCAGGTGTAGGTGCAAGTGCAAATACATAGGTGATGACGGTAGCATCCACAAGGGTCCACTGCAAACTGCCTGGCTGCCCACACTTGGCTAATTTCAACATTGCCATTCGGCAACAAGCCGAAAACAACAGGATAAACAGCCCACGGCCCAAATATCGGGCTAGCGTTATGTGTTATTAAAATGTCATCGACAAGTATAGACGAAACAGTTGATGGGGTGAGCAGCGCTAAACTGATAGCAGCAACATGGAAGTATGGATACATCCAAGGCAAGAAGCATGAAAGAACAAGGCTCCGCAAGATGCCAGTTTATATACCATTACCAAGTCAAATAAAAGCTTGACTCACAATGTGGAGAACCCCACCTAAGTTACATAACTCCTACAAAGGAACAATGCAAACTCGAGGAACGAATGCATTCCTCGAGCGCCGCAGCAGTGACGTTTTTACACACGAGAGGGCGCACCATATGTTTTTATTTTTATATATACTTTTTAAAATATTTTCACAACTACGTGATCGTTGACGATAAAGTCGACTGGTCACACATAACCTAAAAGAAGAAAACAAAAAATATTTATCAATTCTAATGTTAGAGAATCATACAACATCCACAAGTAATACGAAACAAATGTCTCGATAATCAAGAAACTATTACACAAAATACACTAAAGAAATATATTATTTACAAGTTGTGAGATGAAACATCTCAATAATCAATGAATCTTAATTTGATTAAACATGCAATAAACAAGCAAAATATTTACATATGTTTGTAATGTTTAATATATTTTTGTTTGTTTTTTTGTTTGTTTTTTGTTCCAACAACCGTCGGAAAGATAATGTTTGATGTTTCAACAACCGTCAAAAAGATAATGTTTGATATTTCAACAACCGTCGAAAAAATAATGTTTTTGATGTTCCAACAACCGTTGAAAAGATGTTTGTTTTTTTTATATTCCAACAACCGTTGAAAAGATAATGTTTTTGATGTTCCAACAACCGTTGAAAAGATAATGTTTTTGATGTGATCGAAGTCCACCTCCAAGTAGGGAATTTAAACAGATTTCCAATCGGACGCTTCTAAAAGAGCCCATGTTCAGCTGTTAATGTACGCAATAGATCATGCATAGTCCGATTAAATCTCGCATGTCCCACGCACGACTCGCGCATGTCCCACGCACGACTCGCGCATGTCCCACGCACGACTCGCGCATGTCCCACGCACGACTCGCGCATGTCCCACGCACGACTCGCGCATGTCCCACGCACGACTCGCGCATGTCCCACGCACGACTCGCGCATGTCCCACGCACGACTCGCGCATGTCCCACGCACGACTCGCGCATGTCCCACGCACGACTCGCGCATGTCCCACGCACGACTCGCGCATGTCCCACGCACGACTCGCGCATGTCCCACGCACGACTCGCGCATGTCCCACGCACGACTCGCGCATGTCCCACGCACGACTCGCGCATGTCCCACGCACGACTCGCGCATGTCCCACGCACGACTCGCGCATGTCCCACGCACGACTCGCGCATGTCCCACGCACGACTCGCGCATGTCCCACGCACGACTCGCGCATGTCCCACGCACGACTCGCGCATGTCCCACGCACGACTCGCGCATGTCCCACGCACGACTCGCGCATGTCCCACGCACGACTCGCGCATGTCCCACGCACGACTCGCGCATGTCCCACGCACGACTCGCGCATGTCCCACGCACGACTCGCGCATGTCCCACGCACGACTCGCGCATGTCCCACGCACGACTCGCGCATGTCCCACGCACGACTCGCGCATGTCCCACGCACGACTCGCGCATGTCCCACGCACGACTCGCGCATGTCCCACGCACGACTCGCGCATGTCCCACGCACGACTCGCGCATGTCCCACGCACGACTCGCGCATGTCCCACGCACGACTCGCGCATGTCCCACGCACGACTCGCGCATGTCCCACGCACGACTCGCGCATGTCCCACGCACGACTCGCGCATGTCCCACGCACGACTCGCGCATGTCCCACGCACGACTCGCGCATGTCCCACATTGAAGGACAATGATTTAGGAAAAATAGATGTATTGGTGATTTTAATTGAATTTTCTCACACAAAATATACAAGTGAATTCTAATAATAACAATTAACCCCTAAAATTTGTAAAAGTTAGCAACCACTAACTCAGATATCAAGGTTGCAATTCACAATAATTAACCCCAATTTACACAAGGGTCGAATGAATTTAAATTGCAAAACTTTATGTTCAATACAAGTAGATACAGTTAATGTTTTTGACCCCAAATTACACGATTATTCAAATAATCCCCAAGTTAAAGGACAGTCAAATTTTACCCCAAGTTAAACGACAGTCAAGTGGCATGACAATAAAGCGGCATGGTGCTCAAACAACTAGTTGCTCAAGCTCCAGGTGTAGGTGCAAGTGCAAATACATAGGTGATGACGGTAGCATCCACAAGGGTCCACTGCAAACTGCCTGGCTGCCCACACTTGGCTAATTTCAACATTGCCATTCGGCAACAAGCCGAAAACAACAGGATAAACAGCCCACGGCCCAAATATCGGGCTAGCGTTATGTGTTATTAAAATGTCATCGACAAGTATAGACGAAACAGTTGATGGGGTGAGCAGCGCTAAACTGATAGCAGCAACATGGAAGTATGGATACATCCAAGGCAAGAAGCATGAAAGAACAAGGCTCCGCAAGATGCCAGTTTATATACCATTACCAAGTCAAATAAAAGCTTGACTCACAATGTGGAGAACCCCACCTAAGTTACATAACTCCTACAAAGGAACAATGCAAACTCGAGGAACGAATGCATTCCTCGAGCGCCGCAGCAGTGACGTTTTTACACACGAGAGGGCGCACCATATGTTTTTATTTTTATATATACTTTTTAAAATATTTTCACAACTACGTGATCGTTGACGATAAAGTCGACTGGTCACACATAACCTAAAAGAAGAAAACAAAAAATATTTATCAATTCTAATGTTAGAGAATCATACAACATCCACAAGTAATACGAAACAAATGTCTCGATAATCAAGAAACTATTACACAAAATACACTAAAGAAATATATTATTTACAAGTTGTGAGATGAAACATCTCAATAATCAATGAATCTTAATTTGATTAAACATGCAATAAACAAGCAAAATATTTACATATGTTTGTAATGTTTAATATATTTTTGTTTGTTTTTTTGTTTGTTTTTTGTTCCAACAACCGTCGGAAAGATAATGTTTGATGTTTCAACAACCGTCAAAAAGATAATGTTTGATATTTCAACAACCGTCGAAAAAATAATGTTTTTGATGTTCCAACAACCGTTGAAAAGATGTTTGTTTTTTTTATATTCCAACAACCGTTGAAAAGATAATGTTTTTGATGTTCCAACAACCGTTGAAAAGATAATGTTTTTGATGTGATCGAAGTCCACCTCCAAGTAGGGAATTTAAACAGATTTCCAATCGGACGCTTCTAAAAGAGCCCATGTTCAGCTGTTAATGTACGCAATAGATCATGCATAGTCCGATTAAATCTCGCATGTCCCACGCACGACTCGCGCATGTCCCACGCACGACTCGCGCATGTCCCACGCACGACTCGCGCATGTCCCACGCACGACTCGCGCATGTCCCACGCACGACTCGCGCATGTCCCACGCACGACTCGCGCATGTCCCACGCACGACTCGCGCATGTCCCACGCACGACTCGCGCATGTCCCACGCACGACTCGCGCATGTCCCACGCACGACTCGCGCATGTCCCACGCACGACTCGCGCATGTCCCACGCACGACTCGCGCATGTCCCACGCACGACTCGCGCATGTCCCACGCACGACTCGCGCATGTCCCACGCACGACTCGCGCATGTCCCACGCACGACTCGCGCATGTCCCACGCACGACTCGCGCATGTCCCACGCACGACTCGCGCATGTCCCACGCACGACTCGCGCATGTCCCACGCACGACTCGCGCATGTCCCACGCACGACTCGCGCATGTCCCACGCACGACTCGCGCATGTCCCACGCACGACTCGCGCATGTCCCACGCACGACTCGCGCATGTCCCACGCACGACTCGCGCATGTCCCACGCACGACTCGCGCATGTCCCACGCACGACTCGCGCATGTCCCACGCACGACTCGCGCATGTCCCACGCACGACTCGCGCATGTCCCACGCACGACTCGCGCATGTCCCACGCACGACTCGCGCATGTCCCACGCACGACTCGCGCATGTCCCACGCACGACTCGCGCATGTCCCACGCACGACTCGCGCATGTCCCACGCACGACTCGCGCATGTCCCACGCACGACTCGCGCATGTCCCACGCACGACTCGCGCATGTCCCACGCACGACTCGCGCATGTCCCACGCACGACTCGCGCATGTCCCACGCACGACTCGCGCATGTCCCACGCACGACTCGCGCATGTCCCACGCACGACTCGCGCATGTCCCACGCACGACTCGCGCATGTCCCACGCACGACTCGCGCATGTCCCACGCACGACTCGCGCATGTCCCACGCACGACTCGCGCATGTCCCACGCACGACTCGCGCATGTCCCACGCACGACTCGCGCATGTCCCACGCACGACTCGCGCATGTCCCACGCACGACTCGCGCATGTCCCACGCACGACTCGCGCATGTCCCACGCACGACTCGCGCATGTCCCACGCACGACTCGCGCATGTCCCACGCACGACTCGCGCATGTCCCACGCACGACTCGCGCATGTCCCACGCACGACTCGCGCATGTCCCACGCACGACTCGCGCATGTCCCACGCACGACTCGCGCATGTCCCACGCACGACTCGCGCATGTCCCACGCACGACTCGCGCATGTCCCACGCACGACTCGCGCATGTCCCACGCACGACTCGCGCATGTCCCACGCACGACTCGCGCATGTCCCACGCACGACTCGCGCATGTCCCACGCACGACTCGCGCATGTCCCACGCACGACTCGCGCATGTCCCACGCACGACTCGCGCATGTCCCACGCACGACTCGCGCATGTCCCACGCACGACTCGCGCATGTCCCACGCACGACTCGCGCATGTCCCACGCACGACTCGCGCATGTCCCACGCACGACTCGCGCATGTCCCACGCACGACTCGCGCATGTCCCACGCACGACTCGCGCATGTCCCACGCACGACTCGCGCATGTCCCACGCACGACTCGCGCATGTCCCACGCACGACTCGCGCATGTCCCACGCACGACTCGCGCATGTCCCACGCACGACTCGCGCATGTCCCACGCACGACTCGCGCATGTCCCACGCACGACTCGCGCATGTCCCACGCACGACTCGCGCATGTCCCACGCACGACTCGCGCATGTCCCACGCACGACTCGCGCATGTCCCACGCACGACTCGCGCATGTCCCACGCACGACTCGCGCATGTCCCACGCACGACTCGCGCATGTCCCACGCACGACTCGCGCATGTCCCACGCACGACTCGCGCATGTCCCACGCACGACTCGCGCATGTCCCACGCACGACTCGCGCATGTCCCACGCACGACTCGCGCATGTCCCACGCACGACTCGCGCATGTCCCACGCACGACTCGCGCATGTCCCACGCACGACTCGCGCATGTCCCACGCACGACTCGCATGTCCCACGCACGACTCGCATGTCCCACGCACGACTCGCATGTCCCACGCACGACTCGCATGTCCCACGCACGACTCGCATGTCCCACGCACGACTCGCATGTCCCACGCACGACTCGCAAGTCCCACGCACGACTCGCAAGTCCCACGCACGACTCGCAAGTCCCACGCACGACTCGCAAGTCCCACGCGAGACATGCAAGTCCCACGCGAGACATGCAAGTCCCACGCGAGACATGCAAGTCCCACGCGAGCATGTTTTGTTTATGATATGCAGATGAGTTGAAAAAATGATACCTTCTTGGTCTGTCAAGTTTGTAGTCATTCTATGATTCTAATGATGAGGACTAAAGATACATTGTACGAAACGTTTTATAAAAAAAATTGTTACTGTAGTATTCACGCAAGTATTTACTTAAAAAGTTTACTACTAAAAAGTCTAAACATCCAGCAGGATAATGTTATCACTGGTTTTCAGACTTTTGGGAGCCAAGAAATGCCCTGAGTGACCAAACACACGCAGAGGTCGATTGTCTCCCTTTCCCCTCCCCGAGGCCATACACTCCCAATGAAACACTGCCAAGGGAAGGAGATATCTAGTACAAAACAGTTTAAAGCAAACATTGCCTGTCTTTCAACAAATACCATTATCTGCTCCGGCTTGAGTTGCTCACCAATGATCAGTACGAAAGGCTGTTTGAGTGTTAGCGTGTCCAGGTACTCTGGGATGTTCGTATAGTCCGGGAGCCCAGCCAGGTTTAATCATAATTTTGAGTGCAAAAGGTTTGAAGCGTGGGATATGTTGGGGTGACTGGGACAACTGCAAAATGGGTTTTCTTAAGCATGTCCCACGCACGACTCGCATGTCCCACGCACGACTCGCATGTCCCACGCACGACTCGCATGTCCCACGCACGACTCGCATGTCCCACGCACGACTCGCATGTCCCACGCACGACTCGCATGTCCCACGCACGACTCGCATGTCCCACGCACGACTCGCATGTCCCACGCACGACTCGCATGTCCCACGCACGACTCGCATGTCCCACGCACGACTCGCATGTCCCACGCACGACTCGCATGTCCCACGCACGACTCGCATGTCCCACGCACGACTCGCATGTCCCACGCACGACTCGCATGTCCCACGCACGACTCGCATGTCCCACGCACGACTCGCATGTCCCACGCACGACTCGCATGTCCCACGCACGACTCGCATGTCCCACGCACGACTCGCATGTCCCACGCACGACTCGCATGTCCCACGCACGACTCGCATGTCCCACGCACGACTCGCATGTCCCACGCACGACTCGCATGTCCCACGCACGACTCGCATGTCCCACGCACGACTCGCATGTCCCACGCACGACTCGCAAGTCCCACGCACGACTCGCATGTCCCACGCACGACTCGCATGTCCCACGCACGACTCGCATGTCCCACGCACGACTCGCATGTCCCACGCACGACTCGCATGTCCCACGCACGACTCGCATGTCCCACGCACGACTCGCATGTCCCACGCACGACTCGCATGTCCCACGCACGACTCGCATGTCCCACGCACGACTCGCATGTCCCACGCACGACTCGCATGTCCCACGCACGACTCGCATGTCCCACGCACGACTCGCATGTCCCACGCACGACTCGCATGTCCCACGCACGACTCGCATGTCCCACGCACGACTCGCATGTCCCACGCACGACTCGCATGTCCCACGCACGACTCGCATGTCCCACGCACGACTCGCATGTCCCACGCACGACTCGCATGTCCCACGCACGACTCGCATGTCCCACGCACGACTCGCATGTCCCACGCACGACTCGCATGTCCCACGCACGACTCGCATGTCCCACGCACGACTCGCATGTCCCACGCACGACTCGCATGTCCCACGCACGACTCGCATGTCCCACGCACGACTCGCATGTCCCACGCACGACTCGCATGTCCCACGCACGACTCGCATGTCCCACGCACGACTCGCATGTCCCACGCACGACTCGCATGTCCCACGCACGACTCGCATGTCCCACGCACGACTCGCATGTCCCACGCACGACTCGCATGTCCCACGCACGACTCGCATGTCCCACGCACGACTCGCATGTCCCACGCACGACTCGCATGTCCCACGCACGACTCGCATGTCCCACGCACGACTCGCATGTCCCACGCACGACTCGCATGTCCCACGCACGACTCGCATGTCCCACGCACGACTCGCATGTCCCACGCACGACTCGCATGTCCCACGCACGACTCGCATGTCCCACGCACGACTCGCATGTCCCACGCACGACTCGCATGTCCCACGCACGACTCGCATGTCCCACGCACGACTCGCATGTCCCACGCACGACTCGCATGTCCCACGCACGACTCGCATGTCCCACGCACGACTCGCATGTCCCACGCACGACTCGCATGTCCCACGCACGACTCGCATGTCCCACGCACGACTCGCATGTCCCACGCACGACTCGCATGTCCCACGCACGACTCGCATGTCCCACGCACGACTCGCATGTCCCACGCACGACTCGCATGTCCCACGCACGACTCGCATGTCCCACGCACGACTCGCATGTCCCACGCACGACTCGCATGTCCCACGCACGACTCGCATGTCCCACGCACGACTCGCATGTCCCACGCACGACTCGCATGTCCCACGCACGACTCGCATGTCCCACGCACGACTCGCATGTCCCACGCACGACTCGCATGTCCCACGCACGACTCGCATGTCCCACGCACGACTCGCATGTCCCACGCACGACTCGCATGTCCCACGCACGACTCGCATGTCCCACGCACGACTCGCATGTCCCACGCACGACTCGCATGTCCCACGCACGACTCGCAAGTCCCACGCACGACTCGCAAGTCCCACGCACGACTCGCAAGTCCCACGCACGACTCGCAAGTCCCACGCACGACTCGCAAGTCCCACGCACGACTCGCATGTCCCACGCACGACTCGCATGTCCCACGCACGACTCGCATGTCCCACGCACGACTCGCATGTCCCACGCACGACTCGCATGTCCCACGCACGACTCGCATGTCCCACGCACGACTCGCATGTCCCACGCACGACTCGCATGTCCCACGCACGACTCGCATGTCCCACGCACGACTCGCATGTCCCACGCACGACTCGCATGTCCCACGCACGACTCGCATGTCCCACGCACGACTCGCATGTCCCACGCACGACTCGCATGTCCCACGCACGACTCGCATGTCCCACGCACGACTCGCATGTCCCACGCACGACTCGCATGTCCCACGCACGACTCGCATGTCCCACGCACGACTCGCATGTCCCACGCACGACTCGCATGTCCCACGCACGACTCGCATGTCCCACGCACGACTCGCATGTCCCACGCACGACTCGCATGTCCCACGCACGACTCGCATGTCCCACGCACGACTCGCATGTCCCACGCACGACTCGCATGTCCCACGCACGACTCGCATGTCCCACGCACGACTCGCATGTCCCACGCACGACTCGCATGTCCCACGCACGACTCGCATGTCCCACGCACGACTCGCATGTCCCACGCACGACTCGCATGTCCCACGCACGACTCGCATGTCCCACGCACGACTCGCATGTCCCACGCACGACTCGCATGTCCCACGCACGACTCGCATGTCCCACGCACGACTCGCATGTCCCACGCACGACTCGCATGTCCCACGCACGACTCGCATGTCCCACGCACGACTCGCATGTCCCACGCACGACTCGCATGTCCCACGCACGACTCGCATGTCCCACGCACGACTCGCATGTCCCACGCACGACTCGCATGTCCCACGCACGACTCGCATGTCCCACGCACGACTCGCATGTCCCACGCACGACTCGCATGTCCCACGCACGACTCGCATGTCCCACGCACGACTCGCATGTCCCACGCACGACTCGCATGTCCCACGCACGACTCGCATGTCCCACGCACGACTCGCATGTCCCACGCACGACTCGCATGTCCCACGCACGACTCGCATGTCCCACGCACGACTCGCATGTCCCACGCACGACTCGCATGTCCCACGCACGACTCGCATGTCCCACGCACGACTCGCATGTCCCACGCACGACTCGCATGTCCCACGCACGACTCGCATGTCCCACGCACGACTCGCATGTCCCACGCACGACTCGCATGTCCCACGCACGACTCGCATGTCCCACGCACGACTCGCATGTCCCACGCACGACTCGCATGTCCCACGCACGACTCGCATGTCCCACGCACGACTCGCATGTCCCACGCACGACTCGCATGTCCCACGCACGACTCGCATGTCCCACGCACGACTCGCATGTCCCACGCACGACTCGCATGTCCCACGCACGACTCGCATGTCCCACGCACGACTCGCATGTCCCACGCACGACTCGCATGTCCCACGCACGACTCGCATGTCCCACGCACGACTCGCATGTCCCACGCACGACTCGCATGTCCCACGCACGACTCGCATGTCCCACGCACGACTCGCATGTCCCACGCACGACTCGCATGTCCCACGCACGACTCGCATGTCCCACGCACGACTCGCATGTCCCACGCACGACTCGCATGTCCCACGCACGACTCGCATGTCCCACGCACGACTCGCATGTCCCACGCACGACTCGCATGTCCCACGCACGACTCGCATGTCCCACGCACGACTCGCATGTCCCACGCACGACTCGCATGTCCCACGCACGACTCGCATGTCCCACGCACGACTCGCATGTCCCACGCACGACTCGCATGTCCCACGCACGACTCGCATGTCCCACGCACGACTCGCATGTCCCACGCACGACTCGCATGTCCCACGCACGACTCGCATGTCCCACGCACGACTCGCATGTCCCACGCACGACTCGCATGTCCCACGCACGACTCGCATGTCCCACGCACGACTCGCATGTCCCACGCACGACTCGCATGTCCCACGCACGACTCGCATGTCCCACGCACGACTCGCATGTCCCACGCACGACTCGCATGTCCCACGCACGACTCGCAAGTCCCACGCACGACTCGCAAGTCCCACGCACGACTCGCAAGTCCCACGCACGACTCGCATGTCCCACGCACGACTCGCATGTCCCACGCACGACTCGCATGTCCCACGCACGACTCGCATGTCCCACGCACGACTCGCATGTCCCACGCACGACTCGCATGTCCCACGCACGACTCGCATGTCCCACGCACGACTCGCATGTCCCACGCACGACTCGCATGTCCCACGCACGACTCGCATGTCCCACGCACGACTCGCATGTCCCACGCACGACTCGCATGTCCCACGCACGACTCGCATGTCCCACGCACGACTCGCATGTCCCACGCACGACTCGCAAGTCCCACGCACGACTCGCAAGTCCCACGCACGACTCGCAAGTCCCACGCACGACTCGCAAGTCCCACGCACGACTCGCAAGTCCCACGCACGACTCGCAAGTCCCACGCACGACTCGCATGTCCCACGCACGACTCGCATGTCCCACGCACGACTCGCATGTCCCACGCACGACTCGCATGTCCCACGCACGACTCGCATGTCCCACGCACGACTCGCATGTCCCACGCACGACTCGCATGTCCCACGCACGACTCGCATGTCCCACGCACGACTCGCATGTCCCACGCACGACTCGCATGTCCCACGCACGACTCGCATGTCCCACGCACGACTCGCATGTCCCACGCACGACTCGCATGTCCCACGCACGACTCGCATGTCCCACGCACGACTCGCATGTCCCACGCACGACTCGCATGTCCCACGCACGACTCGCATGTCCCACGCACGACTCGCATGTCCCACGCACGACTCGCATGTCCCACGCACGACTCGCATGTCCCACGCACGACTCGCATGTCCCACGCACGACTCGCATGTCCCACGCACGACTCGCATGTCCCACGCACGACTCGCATGTCCCACGCACGACTCGCATGTCCCACGCACGACTCGCATGTCCCACGCACGACTCGCATGTCCCACGCACGACTCGCATGTCCCACGCACGACTCGCATGTCCCACGCACGACTCGCATGTCCCACGCACGACTCGCATGTCCCACGCACGACTCGCATGTCCCACGCACGACTCGCATGTCCCACGCACGACTCGCATGTCCCACGCACGACTCGCATGTCCCACGCACGACTCGCATGTCCCACGCACGACTCGCATGTCCCACGCACGACTCGCATGTCCCACGCACGACTCGCATGTCCCACGCACGACTCGCATGTCCCACGCACGACTCGCATGTCCCACGCACGACTCGCATGTCCCACGCACGACTCGCATGTCCCACGCACGACTCGCATGTCCCACGCACGACTCGCATGTCCCACGCACGACTCGCATGTCCCACGCACGACTCGCATGTCCCACGCACGACTCGCATGTCCCACGCACGACTCGCATGTCCCACGCACGACTCGCATGTCCCACGCACGACTCGCATGTCCCACGCACGACTCGCATGTCCCACGCACGACTCGCATGTCCCACGCACGACTCGCATGTCCCACGCACGACTCGCATGTCCCACGCACGACTCGCATGTCCCACGCACGACTCGCATGTCCCACGCACGACTCGCATGTCCCACGCACGACTCGCATGTCCCACGCACGACTCGCATGTCCCACGCACGACTCGCATGTCCCACGCACGACTCGCATGTCCCACGCACGACTCGCATGTCCCACGCACGACTCGCATGTCCCACGCACGACTCGCATGTCCCACGCACGACTCGCATGTCCCACGCACGACTCGCATGTCCCACGCACGACTCGCATGTCCCACGCACGACTCGCATGTCCCACGCACGACTCGCATGTCCCACGCACGACTCGCATGTCCCACGCACGACTCGCATGTCCCACGCACGACTCGCATGTCCCACGCACGACTCGCATGTCCCACGCACGACTCGCATGTCCCACGCACGACTCGCATGTCCCACGCACGACTCGCATGTCCCACGCACGACTCGCATGTCCCACGCACGACTCGCATGTCCCACGCACGACTCGCATGTCCCACGCACGACTCGCATGTCCCACGCACGACTCGCATGTCCCACGCACGACTCGCATGTCCCACGCACGACTCGCATGTCCCACGCACGACTCGCATGTCCCACGCACGACTCGCATGTCCCACGCACGACTCGCATGTCCCACGCACGACTCGCATGTCCCACGCACGACTCGCATGTCCCACGCACGACTCGCATGTCCCACGCACGACTCGCATGTCCCACGCACGACTCGCATGTCCCACGCACGACTCGCATGTCCCACGCACGACTCGCATGTCCCACGCACGACTCGCATGTCCCACGCACGACTCGCATGTCCCACGCACGACTCGCATGTCCCACGCACGACTCGCATGTCCCACGCACGACTCGCATGTCCCACGCACGACTCGCATGTCCCACGCACGACTCGCATGTCCCACGCACGACTCGCATGTCCCACGCACGACTCGCATGTCCCACGCACGACTCGCATGTCCCACGCACGACTCGCATGTCCCACGCACGACTCGCATGTCCCACGCACGACTCGCATGTCCCACGCACGACTCGCATGTCCCACGCACGACTCGCATGTCCCACGCACGACTCGCATGTCCCACGCACGACTCGCATGTCCCACGCACGACTCGCATGTCCCACGCACGACTCGCATGTCCCACGCACGACTCGCATGTCCCACGCACGACTCGCATGTCCCACGCACGACTCGCATGTCCCACGCACGACTCGCATGTCCCACGCACGACTCGCATGTCCCACGCACGACTCGCATGTCCCACGCACGACTCGCATGTCCCACGCACGACTCGCATGTCCCACGCACGACTCGCATGTCCCACGCACGACTCGCATGTCCCACGCACGACTCGCATGTCCCACGCACGACTCGCATGTCCCACGCACGACTCGCATGTCCCACGCACGACTCGCATGTCCCACGCACGACTCGCATGTCCCACGCACGACTCGCATGTCCCACGCACGACTCGCATGTCCCACGCACGACTCGCATGTCCCACGCACGACTCGCATGTCCCACGCACGACTCGCATGTCCCACGCACGACTCGCATGTCCCACGCACGACTCGCATGTCCCACGCACGACTCGCATGTCCCACGCACGACTCGCATGTCCCACGCACGACTCGCATGTCCCACGCACGACTCGCATGTCCCACGCACGACTCGCATGTCCCACGCACGACTCGCATGTCCCACGCACGACTCGCATGTCCCACGCACGACTCGCATGTCCCACGCACGACTCGCATGTCCCACGCACGACTCGCATGTCCCACGCACGACTCGCATGTCCCACGCACGACTCGCATGTCCCACGCACGACTCGCATGTCCCACGCACGACTCGCATGTCCCACGCACGACTCGCATGTCCCACGCACGACAGTTTAAAGCAAAACAGTTTAAAGCAAACATTGCCTGTCTTTCAACAAATACCATTATCTGCTCCGGCTTGAGTTGCTCACCAATGATCAGTACGAAAGGCTGTTTGAGTGTTAGCGTGTCCAGGTACTCTGGGATGTTCGTATAGTCCGGGAGCCCAGCCAGGTTTAATCATAATTTTGAGTGCAAAAGGTTTGAAGCGTGGGATATGTTGGGGTGACTGGGACAACTGCAAAATGGGTTTTCTTAAGTTTGGCGAGTGGTGCGTTGGGTGGGGGACGCACGACTCGCATGTCCCACGCACGACTCGCATGTCCCACGCACGACTCGCATGTCCCACGCACGACTCGCATGTCCCACGCACGACTCGCATGTCCCACGCACGACTCGCATGTCCCACGCACGACTCGCATGTCCCACGCACGACTCGCATGTCCCACGCACGACTCGCATGTCCCACGCACGACTCGCATGTCCCACGCACGACTCGCATGTCCCACGCACGACTCGCATGTCCCACGCACGACTCGCATGTCCCACGCACGACTCGCATGTCCCACGCACGACTCGCATGTCCCACGCACGACTCGCATGTCCCACGCACGACTCGCATGTCCCACGCACGACTCGCATGTCCCACGCACGACTCGCATGTCCCACGCACGACTCGCATGTCCCACGCACGACTCGCATGTCCCACGCACGACTCGCATGTCCCACGCACGACTCGCATGTCCCACGCACGACTCGCATGTCCCACGCACGACTCGCATGTCCCACGCACGACTCGCATGTCCCACGCACGACTCGCATGTCCCACGCACGACTCGCATGTCCCACGCACGACTCGCATGTCCCACGCACGACTCGCATGTCCCACGCACGACTCGCATGTCCCACGCACGACTCGCATGTCCCACGCACGACTCGCATGTCCCACGCACGACTCGCATGTCCCACGCACGACTCGCATGTCCCACGCACGACTCGCATGTCCCACGCACGACTCGCATGTCCCACGCACGACTCGCATGTCCCACGCACGACTCGCATGTCCCACGCACGACTCGCATGTCCCACGCACGACTCGCATGTCCCACGCACGACTCGCATGTCCCACGCACGACTCGCATGTCCCACGCACGACTCGCATGTCCCACGCACGACTCGCATGTCCCACGCACGACTCGCATGTCCCACGCACGACTCGCATGTCCCACGCACGACTCGCATGTCCCACGCACGACTCGCATGTCCCACGCACGACTCGCATGTCCCACGCACGACTCGCATGTCCCACGCACGACTCGCATGTCCCACGCACGACTCGCATGTCCCACGCACGACTCGCATGTCCCACGCACGACTCGCATGTCCCACGCACGACTCGCATGTCCCACGCACGACTCGCATGTCCCACGCACGACTCGCATGTCCCACGCACGACTCGCATGTCCCACGCACGACTCGCATGTCCCACGCACGACTCGCAAGTCCCACGCACGACTCGCAAGTCCCACGCGAGACATGCAAGTCCCACGCGAGACATGCAAGTCCCACGCGAGACATGCAAGTCCCACGCGAGACATGCAAGTCCCACGCGAGACATGCAAGTCCCACGCGAGACATGCAAGTCCCACGCGAGACATGCAAGTCCCACGCGAGACATGCAAGTCCCACGCGAGACATGCAAGTCCCACGCGAGACATGCAAGTCCCACGCGAGCATGTTTTGTTTATGATATGCAGATGAGTTGAAAAAATGATACCTTCTTGGTCTGTCAAGTTTGTAGTCATTCTATGATTCTAATAAAAGAAAGAGTAATTTGTTTTTAAAATGCAAGGCAAAGAATTTAAAAAATATGTACAAAAAAATTATAAAATGTTACAACTTTAAGATGACGTCATCATAACATGTGTAATACACAAAAAGTACTGGAATACTAATTTCAGAGTCAGTTGGAGTGTGTACAAACTGCAAAGTTTCATGAAAGGTAGGATACACCATTATACAGTTGTTGACTGCTGTGGTGTGGGATGCGTTTTGAACATCCGAGATGTGCATAAGTAACCCCAGGCGAAGCCGAGTGTGCTATGCGTCCCCGAGGGTGTTCAAAACGTCATATCCCACATCACAGCAGTCGACAATTGTTTTGTTATATACCTTCTATGCCTTGAAACTCAGAAGACATTGATGAGGACTAAAGATACATTGTACGAAACGTTTTATAAAAAAAATTGTTACTGTAGTATTCACGCAAGTATTTACTTAAAAAGTTTACTACTAAAAAGTCTAAACATCCAGCAGGATAATGTTATCACTGGTTTTCAGACTTTTGGGAGCCAAGAAATGCCCTGAGTGACCAAACACACGCAGAGGTCGATTGTCTCCCTTTCCCCTCCCCGAGGCCATACACTCCCAATGAAACACTGCCAAGGGAAGGAGATATCTAGTACAAAACAGTTTAAAGCAAACATTGCCTGTCTTTCAACAAATACCATTATCTGCTCCGGCTTGAGTTGCTCACCAATGATCAGTACGAAAGGCTGTTTGAGTGTTAGCGTGTCCAGGTACTCTGGGATGTTCGTATAGTCCGGGAGCCCAGCCAGGTTTAATCATAATTTTGAGTGCAAAAGGTTTGAAGCGTGGGATATGTTGGGGTGACTGGGACAACTGCAAAATGGGTTTTCTTAAGTTTGGCGAGTGGTGCGTTGGGTGGGGGGAGCCCCTGACAGACCCCCTAAGTTTCAAGTGGTGCCATCCACAATTAAGAAAGGGTCAAAGGTAATCAGAAATCAATAAACACTATTCATCATAACGTTGAGTGCAACTTGCATTTTGTATATCAACAGTTTATCATAGACCGATCACTGATCACAAGCTTCGGAACAGGATATATAGTGCAAATTTCAATTAAGAAGGTCTTTAATTAGTGCTAATTACACGGTTTAATTATAATGTCAAGTGCCATAAAAACAAACACGTTTTAATGTGTACCATACACTGTGGTAGAGCAAAGTGTGTCAATTAAGAACATTCCAAATTGTGCCATACTTACTAAAGAAATTGTCAAAGGTCACCAGGATTCCGAATTATCGTAATAAAGTCGAGTTTTTTATGCATTTGATCGATAACTTTGTGAATCAACAAACACCTTGTCAGGGTCTGATACACTTTATGACACGATGGGGATCTTGTATCAAAGCGAGCTCCAACAGGCCTTTTCTGCACAACCACTGAACACTGCGTCTTGCAAATCGAGAAAGAGAAGGCTTGAAGTGGAAGATATCTGAAATCTGCCAGACGTTTACAAGTACGGGCAAACGTTTTATCTTATGGTTTATGGATGATGCAGCATGTACTAACGGTCCAAAAATATCCCGATATGGGCTGGGTTCATTGCGAAATACTATTTTGACAACCTCCCCAAGCAGATTTATATATTTATTTTTTACACAAAAATACAAACAGAATATTTACAGATGTACAAGGATATTTATAGGAATACAAAGCATTGATACTTAGGTATGTTTGTACATTAACTTTAAGAAAAGAAGGGCTGTAACTACGAAAGCTGTTTATCTTTATACCAATGTAGCATATAGACGTGGATAAATCCAAGTTACACGCGTCTTCCTAAACACCTGAATTAAACAGCTCTTACTAATTATCTTAAATGATTGTTTAGTTATCCTCGTGTAACTTGGACAGTCTAAACTTATTGACCGTGGACCCCATTGTTAATTACATTGTAATATAGAGGATTGCGCAACAGTATGAACATACGATAGGCCTCAGTAGATAAATCTTCAGCAGGTCTTTACTTAGATACTCTACAGCCTGAGCCATAATGGCTGATACCAAAAGGCAACGCAGTAACAGTTTCACTGCTGACGAAAGGATGGCTCTCGTTGAGACCATGAGGAACTTTAATTCCATTACATGTATTGGTGACAAACGATGTGACACTAAAGCCAACCAGAAAAAGCTGATGCCTTGAAAGCTAATACTTCAGAAATGTCCATCTCGTTTCCTGACCATAAAAGCCGATCTGCTATAAGGACAACAAAGAATTGGGTGTCCTAAATACAATCCGAGAAGTCCAAGTAAATCGTTCAACGTGTCTTTGCTAACTCTGAAACGTCTGATGAAATGTTCCTCGTCATACTCTTCTAAGGGATTCACCTTGTCCCTAAAAACTCCTGGTGCACGTTGGTGTTGGCGACCATGACGATATTCTTGTTAGTTGGCCTCCTCTTGTGCAATTAAGAAGATTTGAAGCGCATCCATCCTGTCTACCTTTCTACCTTTCTGTGTACATATCTGGCTTCTAAATGGCTCAGAATACTCACTAAACAACCCCCGTACCTTGTTTAAGAATTGTTATTGTTTGTTATAAACACATGTTTAACTCCAATGGTCATTTAAACGCGGCTAACTTAAAACAAGCTTTGTAGTACTTGTTTGAAGTTAGACACCAGGTTTAAACAGTGACTACTAATTTATACGCATCCAATGGCTTAAACAGCTTTCGTAGTTACAGCCCGTACTGTTTAAGGCCAATTCTGATTTATGGGAAAGACGAAAACCCGCACAAAATGTACCTTCCTCCTCACACAGTACAACAATACTCTAATGTTGGCATAACTAAACTTACAAAATAGTGTATGTAGGCTGTGTTTAGGAACATAATCACGAATTATGTTTAAATTTAGATACAACAGCTTTCCTTACGTATTCGACATGTGGGCACCAACTTCATGCTCATCAATAACTGCGCCCACACAATTACAAGACCTCACGTTTTCAATAAGACTATCACTCAGCAATGCAGGTTGGATACACCATTGGTAATTGCTTTATTTATCTTGAATTGGTGGATTTGGGGGGTTGTATTTTATAGTCATTGATCCTGAGAAAAGCAAAACAAAAACGGCGTTCGTTTTCAACCGGCGTCGGGCAATGTTTTTTATGTTGTTCTTGTTTTGTTAGATTTACCGTCCGGCGATCGTTATTTTTGTTATATACAATTTAATTTTTGGAACAATTACAGGATATCTAGCGCAATAATTTTGCTGGATGCCTACAATTGTTATTTACTTTCAAATTAGTAAAATATTTCTTAATAATTCGATAGTCATTTTGTTCGATATCCGCAAATAGTATACTACCTTTAAGTCAACATTGGATATTTTCTGCCTTGTACCAATAAGCATACATTTAGTTTTAGGGGGGTTTAATGCTAGCTTGTTTCTTACGCACCAGTTGTGAAAACTAGTAAGAGCTGTATTTGAGGAGCTTCACATATTGACGTGGAGTCATCAGCTTACATAAATAAGTTGCAGTTTGGTAATATAGAAAATGGAAGATCACTAGTATAAATAAGGAACTAGTATCGACCCTTGTGCGGAACACCAATGTTTACGGACATGGTGCCGCCAATATTTACAGACTGACTCCGGTCACTTATTTACGACTTTAATAAACCAATTAATTACAGAAGATGACATGTTCATCTTTTCTAGTTTCTCTGGTAAGATTTCATGATTAACACAATCAAATACTTTACTGAGATCTAAAAACACACTGCCTGTAACTTCTATATTCTCCATGGCCTCAACACACATGTTTGTTAAGTCGTGAATGGTGCTTTCAGTTGAGTGCAGGAGTCTAAATCCTGACTGGCAACTAGGAATCAGATTGTTTTCATCAAGGTAGCTATATACCGATGTGTGCACCTATCTTTCAAAAATCTTAGAGATAATTGGCAGTATAGAAATAGGCCGATAGTTACCTGTACTACATTTATTTCCTGCATGTTTCAAATTTGTAGGGTATCGCTCACATCTTATGGTTAAAAATCCCAGTTAAAGATTTAATGATATATGCCTAAGATAAGGTGAAGCAATTCTGATCATTTTAACACTAATGCCATCCAGAGCTGTTGCTTTCCCAACCGACATAGATTATATTTGCTTTTGAACAAACTCTTAGGTAACATTAGGTACTACGCATTCTTCATTAAGAGGCGGCAGTATTGTCATCTTGTCTAACTTTAACTTTGTATTACATATTTACACCCATTCGTGTTTGAGAGGGTACAGGCAATTGCAATGAACTTCATGACTGTTTTGTGATATTTCGTATGCGGTGGGTTTTGTTTCTGCGTTTGGTAAAGTACATGTACACTTTGACGTTTTATGATTTCAATTATCATTCTAATCATTTATTAATCAGACATTTTGATCGGACATTGCGCTGTGTAATCAGTGATTGGTCCATAATAAACGGTTGATCCACATAGAAATGTAAGTTGCACTTACATTGTTCTTTGTTGGTGTTCAGTTTACACCCCCGGTGACCTTTGACCCTTTCTTAATTAGGGATGGCACCACTTGTAACTTTCTTAAGTGGCGGATTTTGCTTCAGCAAGGTGTCAGCTACACATTGACACTTGTTTTATTTTTGCACTCAAAATTATGATTAAACGTGTAATTAGCACTAATTACAGACCTTCTTAATTAGACTTTGCACTATATATCCTGTTCTTAAGCTTGTGATCAGTGATCGGTCTATGATAACCTGTTTGTATACACATGAATGCAAGTTGCACTGAACGTTATAATTATTGGTGTTTAATGACTTATGATGACCTTTGACCCTTTCTTAATTAGGGATGGCACCACTTGAAACTTTCTTAAGTGGTGGATTTTGCTCCAGCAAGGTGTCGGCTCCAGACGTTGCCACGCGCAAAGGCTAAGGTGGTCCATTTCAACCGACTGAAACCGTACTTGGGTGACGCCCAGGTAAACTGGTAGAGCCGCGCTGCACGGGACCAACCGGCGGAGCCCAACCGAGTCACGGAGGAAGGACAGCCGCCTCTAGACAGACAGGCATCACCAGAATCCAGCCCAGCGCAGGGGTTCCTTCTGCGGGGCCGCCGGGGGACATAAGTGGCCAGTCGGATGGGGAGAAACTACCACCGACTCCTGCAGGCGTACGAGGGGCAGCAGTACGACCAGTGTATTTTAATGTATTTTAACGATTTTGTACAACATACCTTGAATCTATTGTATTGTCGTCTGAACCAATTTTTATTACTGGGGATTTTAATATACATGTTGATAATGGCAATATAATGTCTTGCAATTTTTGGACATTTTAACACCAATTGGCTTGAAACAACATGTTGATACACCGACACATGAAAGAGGTCATATTTTAGATTTGGTTATTACACGTCAATGTGATGGCATTCTTGATGACAAACCTGTCACTGATTATTTGTTTTCAGTTTACTTTTCAATTTTGTGTAAATTGCATCGCTGTAAACCAGACTTGCTCTTGAAACAACTTGCAATCAGGAAAACTAAAGCCGTTGATCGTTTTGTTCTTAAGGATGACTTGGTCAGTAATCGGTTATTCCTAAATCCACCTGGTGAACTGAATGATCTGGTGTGTTGTTACAATGAGACACTGAGAACTAATTTATATGCTTATGCACCGGAAATAAATAAAACTGTTAATATACGACCTGATGTACCTTGGCTTAGCGAAAAGATCAAAACATTCAACAAACTAGGTCGTAAAGCTGAGAGAAAATGGCGACTCATTAAAAATGAGGAAGATATTAAACATTTTCGTATACAAAGGAATCGTACAAATTTTTTTATGAATACGGCTAGACACAATTGTTATACTAGTTTTATTAGGGAAAATAGTTGCAACCAACGGAAACTGTTCCTAGATCCATTAGCAAACTCTTAAAACCTAAAAGACAGACTATGATTCTTGGTGCGGACAATTTTTTTTTTTAAGTTGAAAACATACACGATAAACTCAATGAAATGACTACTGACAATTTAGGCGTTTCTCATCAAATAACGACAAGTACTTGTGCACAGTTTGATTGTTTGTTTTACCAGTCACAGATTATGATGTTAAGATTTGTGTTAACTCGGGTTCTCAGTAATCTTGTTCCTTAGATTATATGCCAACTAATCTAGTGGTAAACTGTTTAGATGTCTTATTGCCAACTATTACCGAAATCATCAATCTATCGTTGATGTAAGGTACATGTAAGATAATTTAAGTTCCGCTGATTTTCAAAACTACCGTCCTATTAGTAATCTACAGTACATTTCAAAACTGACAGAAAGAGTAGTGTTTAATCAGATCCATAGTCACATGACCACCCATTCACTGTGAAATAAACATAATTTATTCAATATCTTTCTACAATTATTGCTCTCCTCTTGTAAGAAATGGTATAATTTGTAATGTTGTAGACATATGCCAAGAGTTACAAGTCTTTTGTACGAGACTAACCGTGCGTAGCGCGGGACATATAAAAGTACAGTTTGTTGTTAGGCTGGCCAGTCGCCGTTTATGCAAACTGTTGTTGACACACAGGTTAGTGCGTTTGTTTATTGATTCAAAACTCCGGCTCATAATTGTTATAGAAATCTTATTATTGTTACAAAGATGCATATTTAAGAAACCTCAATTATAAATCCACACCTACTTGCTTATTTTATGATTGGACGGATGTTAGGATGTTCTGATGTTCTTTAGGATGTTCTTTTGAATTATCTGTGTCAGGAAATGGTGTTAATGTTACTCCGCCTCCGGTTACTCAATTTACTCCGGTAAACAATCTATTAAAAATTGTTGTAAGGATTGGCGCTTAATCTTTCTTGTCTTGGAGTTTGGATAATAATTGACAATATTTTAAAAGGTCTAGTGTGCATTATTTAAACAATATTTGGTTTCACTTTCAGTGTTGTTCAATTTATACATTTTTTACTCAATTTACTCTGGTGATTACTTCTGTTCTCCGACTCCGGCACAGAAGTTTAGTCATATTGCTTTGTGTAGGCCATGCTTCAATTACAGTTGTAATGCTAGGCTAGGCTGGCAGTCGCCGTTTATGCAAACTGTTGTTGACACACAGGTCCATAGTGCCGGCCGACGGCGACTCAAGTTTACTCCGTTTATACTCCGGATTAAGTTTACTCAGTTTACTCCGGTTACTCCGGCCATATCGACTCAAGTTTACTCCGCCCACAGTTTACTCCGGCCACAGTACTCCGTTTACTCCGGCCGCATCTACTCAGTTTACACCGGCCACATCGGGCAACCAGGGGTTGACGAGATTAATTAGCTGAGGAGTCCATCCAGCAGCGCGGAGGGCTAAATCCAGCAAGGTTATCCAGTAGATGACCAGTTGATTTAGCGAGGCTAGCAGATAGCAGAGCTGACGGTGTATTAAGAAGCCAGGGGCTGACGAGATTAATTAGCTGAGGAGTCCATCCAGCAGCGCGGAGGGCTAAATCCAGCAAGGTTATCCAGTAGATGACCAGTTGATTTAGCGAGGCTAGCAGATAGCAGAGCTGACGGTGTATTAAGAAGCCAGGGGCTGACGAGATTAATTAGCTGAGGAGTCCATCCAGCAGTGCGGAGGGCTAAATCCAGCAAGGTTATCCAGTAGATGACCAGATGATCTAGCGAGGCTAGCAGATAGCAGGGCTGACGAGATTAATTAGCTGAGGAGTCCATCCAGCAGTGCGGAGGTCTAAATCCAGCAAGGTTATCCAGTAGATGACCAGATGATCTAGCGAGGCTAGCAGATAGCAGGGCTGACGAGATTAATTAGCTGAGGAGTCCATCCAGCAGCGCGGAGGGCTAAATCCAGCAAAGTTATCCAGTAGACGACCAGTTGATTCAGCGAGGCTAGCAGATAGCAGAGCTGACGAGTTATTACGCAGCCAGGGGCTGACGAGATTAATTAGCTGAGGAGTCCATCCAGCAGTGCGGAGGGCTAAATCCAGCAAGGTTATCCAGTAGATGACCAGATGATCTAGCGAGGCTAGCAGATAGCAGGGCTGACGAGATTAATTAGCTGAGGAGTCCATCCAGCAGTGCGGAGGTCTAAATCCAGCAAGGTTATCCAGTAGATGACCAGATGATCTAGCGAGGCTAGCAGATAGCAGGGCTGACGAGATTAATTAGCTGAGGAGTCCATCCAGCAGCGCGGAGGGCTAAATCCAGCAAAGTTATCCAGTAGACGACCAGTTGATTCAGCGAGGCTAGCAGATAGCAGAGCTGACGAGTTATTACGCAGCCAGGGGTTGACGAGATTAATTAGCTGAGGAGTCCATCCAGCAGCGCGGAGGTCTAAATCCAGCAAGGTTATCCAGTTTAGATGATCAGCGAGGCTAGCAGATAGCATAGCTGACGAGTTATTAAGCAGCCCAGGGCTGACGAAATTAATTAGCTGAGGAGTCCATCCAGCAGCGCGGAGGGCAACATCTAGCAGAGTTAAAGCAGTACTGCAACTGACGAGAACCTAGCGTTTGCAGTATAATTTAGGGGTTTAAAGCTATTAATACATAGGGAAGAATAGACCGAGGCTTCATGTAATATATTTAGCACTGAGTCAATTAAGCAAGCACCTTAAGGTAATATAATTGTATATTCCGTTCGCGAAGAAGTTTTGGTATTATTAAATGGTTTCCCCCCGTGCCTTTGTTTGTCGGTTTCACAATGCCCCTCCCCAGTAAAAGCGCAATTACTGCCTGGTTGTATATCTCAACCCAACGAACCTAGCGGTTCAACTTAAATTATTTGGAGTGCGTCCAGCTATAGGTGAAAACAGCTAAACCCTAGCCACACGAAGGGGCCGTCACGCGACAGTAGTCTGTGCCGGACACGAAGCGATCCTCGCCGGCGAGATAAAGAGTGAGTCGCAGGCGGAAGTCGGGAGGTGTACCCCAACTTGGGGGCTACGCACAACTGCCGGGTTGCGGTCGCCACGTACCCCATTTCCTGGACCGAGGACAACCTCGACTCGTTGAGCGGGGCGAAGTGGTTTAGCACCCTCGACCTGGCCAGCGGCTACTGGCAGGTCGGGATAGAGAAGGGGGACCGGGAAAACAGAACGAGCTGTATCAGTTCATCAGTTTCACGAGTTTGGACGCGCCGCGTGGCTCTACAATAAGGTGGGTCGCAAACCCGAGCTGCAGTGCTGGTGGGACGGGCCCTTCGGCTCCAGACGTTGCCACGCGCAAAGGCTAAGGTGGTCCATTTCAACCGACTGAAAACGTACTTGGGTGACGCCCAGGTAAACTGGTAGAGCCGCGCTGCACGGGACCAACCGGCGGAGCCCAACCGAGTCACGGAGGAAGGACAGCCGCCTCTAGACAGACAGGCATCACCAGAATCCAGCCCAGCGCAGGGGTTCCTTCTGCGGGGCCGCCGGGGGACATAAGTGGCCAGTCGGATGGGGAGAAACTACCACCGACTCCTGCAGGCGTACGAGGGGCAGCAGTACGACCAGTGTATTTTAATGTATTTTAACGATTTTGTACAACATACCTTGAATCTATTGTATTGTCGTCTGAACCAATTTTTATTACTGGGGATTTTAATATACATGTTGATAATGGCAATATAATGTCTTGCAATTTTTGGACATTTTAACACCAATTGGCTTGAAACAACATGTTGATACACCGACACATGAAAGAGGTCATATTTTAGATTTGGTTATTACACGTCAATGTGATGGCATTCTTGATGACAAACCTGTCACTGATTATTTGTTTTCAGTTTACTTTTCAATTTTGTGTAAATTGCATCGCTGTAAACCAGACTTGCTCTCGAAACAACTTGCAATCAGGAAAACTAAAGCCGTTGATCGTTTTGTTCTTAAGGATGACTTGGTCAGTAATCGGTTATTCCTAAATCCACCTGGTGAACTGAATGATCTGGTGTGTTGTTACAATGAGACACTGAGAACTAATTTAGATGCTTATGCACCGGAAATAAATAAAACTGTTAATATACGACCTGATGTACCTTGGCTTAGCGAAAAGATCAAAACATTCAACAAACTAGGTCGTAAAGCTGAGAGAAAATGGCGACTCATTAAAAATGAGGAAGATATTAAACATTTTCGTATACAAAGGAATCGTACAATTTTTTTTATGAATACGGCTAGACACAATTGTTATACTAGTTTTATTAGGGAAAATAGTTGCAACCAACGGAAACTGTTCCTAGATCCATTAGCAAACTCTTAAAACCTAAAAGACAGACTATGATTCTTGGTGCGGACTTAAGTTGAAAACATACACGATAAACTAATGAAATGACTACTGACAATTTAGGCGCTTCTCATCAAATAACGACAAGTACTTGTGCACAGTTTGATTGTTTGTTTTACCAGTCACAGATTATGATGTTAAGATTTGTGTTAACTCGGGTTCTCAGTAATCTTGTTCCTTAGATTATATGCCAACTAATCTAGTGGTAAACTGTTTAGATGTCTTATTGCCAACTATTACCGAAATCATCAATCTATCGTTGATGTATGGTACATTCCACTCAAAAGAAGATAATTTAAGTTCCGCTGATTTTCAAAACTACCGTCCTATTAGTAATCTACAGTACATTTCCAAACTGACAGAAAGAGTAGTGTTTAATCAGATCCATAGTCACATGACCACCCATTCATTGTATCCATTGCTGCAATCGGCATATAGAAAGAATCATAGTACTGAGACAGCTTTACTGAAGGTACATAATGACATTTTAATGAAAATGAATTTACAATGTATCACATTGCTTGTACTTTTAGATCCAAGTGCTGCTTTCGACACGGTCGATCATACAATTCTTTTAGACCGTCTTTATTCTAAGATTGGAATAACCGGTATAGCATTGGACTGGTTTAAGTCTTATTTGACAGGCAGGGGTCAACGGGTTTTGTTTCAAAGAGCAGTCTCTGACCGGTTTGGTGTGAATTGTGGTGTCCCACAGGGGTCCCGTCTAGGACCATTACTGTTCACCATAATATGCTTCTGAATTATTTGACATTATTGAAAAACATGTACATAGTGTCATTGACGATACTCAATTGTATTTGTCATTCAAACCAGGTATTATTACTGACAAGCAGTAAGCTGTTGGTAGTATGGAGAGTTATATACACGCCATTCGCCATTGGATGTCACAGAACAGGCTAATGATAAACGATTCGAAAACTGAATTTATTATTATTGGGACAAGGCAACAACTATCCAAAGTGAATATGTATAATGTCAAAGTGGGCGATGTCAACATCTCACCAGTACTAACAGCACGTAATTTTGGTATGGCTAAACAAATCAGCAGTGTTTGTTCAATAAGCTTTTTTCATATTTAACAATATTAAACATATCTGTAATTTTTTTCTTCTAGATACACCCTTAACATTTTGGTCTATGCTTTAATAACTTCCCGACTTGATTACTGCAACAGTCTTTATTTTGCTTACCAAAATCATACTTGGATAAACTACAACGTGTTCAAAATACAGCGGCAAGACTTGTATATAGGTGCTTCTAGATACGCTCACGTTACCGCCATGTTACAGACACTACACTGGCTTCAAATTCCAGCTCGTATTCAATTTAAAGTATTGTTATTGACATTTAAAGCATTTCATAACCAGGCTTCGTGGACGCGTCTGTGGCAAGGCCAGCTCTCATTGGGAGAACTGCTGCCCTCCTGGAACGCCCCCACCCCCATGTTCCTCCGACCACGTACTACAGGAGTTCTGGGAGCAGCTGTTTAGGCAGACCGAGTTCCAGCGCCGGCCACCTCCCACCTCCTAGACGAACTTTGGCTAAATGTTGTTGTTGTTGTTGGCGTCTCGCGTCTTCTGTCCGGGTATTCGGGGTGTGCGGCGGTAGATGCCTGCTGTCCTGTTTTGAGACAAACATGGTCCTCGAAGGGGGCTGTTTAGCGTCTGTGCCGATTTGCCGATAGAGGGCACCAGAGCGGTTCCACGGTGAAACTGCTCAGTGGAGCCATGCCAGTACGCCTAGGCAACCCGTTCCAAATAGCGCATGTGCTGGAGCAGTTTTAGTGCCGCGTTTTAACGGTAAACTTTATGTCTGTGTTCTACAACAGACGTAGTTAGAATATACGGCCTATAAACCACCGAAACCATAAAATGCCTGTCTTGAGTCTCCTTCCTGTGTGTGTATCGACCCCAGCAAACGGTTCTACGTTACAATAGAGTATGGTAATTTTTGAATGGGTCAAATGGCTAAATGAACAGCAGTAAATCTGAGACATGAGGCCCATAATAATGTGCATTGAAATCTACTAAAGCGTGGCAATTTGGAAGGTAAACATGGTACAAGGAAAAAACGTTAAGCTAATTATAGTTATAAATAAACCGTATTTATAGCGAAAAGGTTCGATATATTGAAAGATGTTCTTGAGAGTAAGCATAAATATGTCAAAACCAATCGCAAGAAGACAATTGTTTTCCTTTTTTAGAAGTGAAGTATTTAACCCTGCGACGCGCGGCCATTTTGTGTTTAAACAAACGCGCGTCCGTAATTGTTTCCAACGTCAGTTGTATTACGTGTGTAACCCCCATGATGTTCGGTTTTATGGCTTTATTTGTCAACACAGTACTTTCCAATAGTGTCTGAATATATTCGATCCCAGCTGGTGTTGTTGAATAAGGCAAGGCAACAATAGTATGATTAATTGCTTGGGTATAGGTCTGAAAAATATAAACTTGAAAGGCCCCTTTATGTACACAATGTAATGGGATACTCGTGGGGCAGCACTTTGCTTTTCTAAAAGCTGGGTCACCGGTTCAACCAGGGTTTAAGCGGCACTTATCATGCTATTCTGTATGTTTTGAACTAGGAATACATGTAATATGAGATTTGTTTAACAAATGATGAAAAATCAATTGGTGTTTTTTTACGGCGAAGCCACTTCGAAAAAAAGTATGGTGGCACGTCACAGTTAGGACACCATTTTACAGAAATCGAACAATTTTACTACCGAAATATTAACCAATATCTTACTTATTTAAAAGTAAATAATGATTCCAGGCACCCAGCAAAATTACTACGCTAGATATTCCGTAATTGTTCCAACAAATTGAAATACCAATGGTGTATGCTTACCTGTCAATAGATTGTTAACTAGCTTTATAAACGAACACGACAAAATGAAAGGGGAATCAGGTTGGCGTAGTCGTTCTTTCCTCGCCTTCCACCGCTGTGGTTCGGGTTCGACTCCGGCCTAGGCCAATATGTGGATTGGGTTTTTAGTCCCTGCCTGATTCCGTGGGTTTTCCTCCCACCTCAAAAACTGTACCTTCCTCTCATTGAGTTCTCTCTACAGGTTTTTCAGGCTTGTGAGCTTCAGCGCTAAGAGCGCTTTTGGGGATTCATCGGTTTTATTATCAGAAATAATTAATAATAGTAATACACTGCGTCTCTGATCCTGATGGAGATTGTCTACAATGGCTCACAAACAGGTTAAGGATTCGAGGAAATACCACAGGTGACAGATAATAAATCTTACCTGCCATTGTTGACAACATCAGAACCAAAACTGCTGCTTCGTCCATTCTCCAAGATTCAGGTGAACTCTGAGCACCAATCCGCTAGGTGAACACCAGTTGAGTTACTCTCTTTTATATGAAAGTTTTACATTTATAAAGACGAGTTGTATTTTCAGAAGACATCATCCCACGTACGGCAAGTGCATGATTGTTAGTTGCATAAACGACGTATCATTTAAAAAGACTCACAATCCTGTCGGTATGTCTTTTACTTTACATTTGTATACACGAGATATCATTTGAAAAGACTCGCAATCCTTTCGGTATGTCTTTTACTTTAAATTTTTATAGACGACGTATCATTTGAAAAGACTCCCAATCCTTTCGGTACGTCTTTTACTTTACATGTGTATACACGACGTATCATTTGAAAAGACTCCCAATCCTGCAGATACGTCTTTTACTTTACATTTGTATACACGAGGTATCATTTGAAAAGACTCGCAATCCTTTCGGTATGTCTTTTACTTTACACTTGTATAGACGACGTATTATTTGAAAAGACTCCCAATCCTGCAGATACGTCTTTTACTTTACATTTGTATATGCACGAGGTATAATTTGAAAAGACTCACAATCCTTTCGGTATGTCTTTTACTTTACATTTGTATAGACGACGTATCATTTGAAAAGACTCGCAATCCTTTCGGTACGTCTTTTACTTTACATGTGTATACACGACGTATTATTTGAAAAGACTCCCAATCCTGTAGGTACGTCTTTTACTTTACATTTGTATACACGACGTATCATTTTAAAAGACTCGCAATCCTTTCGGTATGTCTTTTACTTTACATTTGTATAGACGACGTATCATTTGAAAATAATCCCAATCCTTTAGGTATGTATTTTACTTTACATTTGTATACACGACGTATTATTTGAAAAGACTCGCAATCCTGCAGGTACGAATATTTAAAAAAAGACTCTCAATCCTTTCGGTATGTTTTTTACTTTACATAATTTCCATATGTAGGTGAGTCAATGTTAATTGCTCTCGTGTAGGTTAGCAAAAGAGTCATACCGTCTACGTCTGTGAGACCAAAGCATTTCATCATGGCCCACAGACAAGTCCGATTACCTGTGAATAATGAAGAGCGACGTCTGATTTTAGAGAGATTCAGAGCCGATGGAGACCAATGGGGTCTGGTTGTGAATTACGTTATTCAAAACTCCAACCAAGAAGAAGACATAGTTCAGCATTATTTGAGAAGAAACGACGTCCAGTTAAGGCGAAGAGTACGAGAAGTAATTAATCGAGATATTGGAAGATATAGGCTACCACGCAAATGCTTGTGGTTTTTTATTTTGACTGTTTTATTACAGTTCCACATACATAGGCCTAGATACACATAAACAGGAATGTACAAATAATTACAAGCAAATTAGAGAATATATATAACGAGAACAGAATAATAATAAGATGTAGGCCTATGGAACAAACCAAAATCAATCGAGCTATTATCTATTAAATTAAACGTATAGGCCTACCCGCACGGGTACCGGCCTGCGTACGCACCCCCGAATTCTCACAACAGTCCAAGTTCAAATTCCTTTTTTCAAAACGTAAATCAAAAACGAAATTGTATAAAAGCCGCCACTTAAATTCCCACGAGTTTTAATATACATTTTAAACTTTTCCACCCCCTTCTGTACGGGTATGCACGGATACTATTAGCAAAATGTTTAAATTGTAATGCCAAGATGTACATTTTGCCTTATCGTTTATGGTTCCAAGTAAAGTGAGAGGCTTGGAGGGGCCGATACCACAAGATGGGAACTGTTTCAAAAACAATGTTTAGTTTTATGTTAGATTTTTAGAAGATAATCGTTGGGGATGACGATGATAGGCTTCCTCGAGAACATTACCCACAACATCAACAACCCCGTGGCTGCACCCCCATCATTTGATTCAGTAGACCAATATGAACATATTGATGATGCTCATCATTTTCCTTCGGAGAAGAAACATCCCTCTACCTAGAAGTCGGCAGGGCCAGCAGCCATTATATAAGATAATACGCGACAGCCATGCTGTTTTTTTGCATCATGTCAACAACATTTTACCTATTTTGTCAATAGAGTTTTAAAATACTATGCGAATATTCCAAAGGTACATGTTACATTTACAGGGAGAGGATTAAAAGTTGCAACACAACTACCTCAATCAGCAGGCGCATTCCCGCCCACCGCCCTCGCCGCCGCCGCGACAGCAGCAGCAGCAGCCCCGGCAGCAGTGGCAACGGCCTCAGCAGCATGAGCAACCTCGACATCAGCAACAGCAACGGCAACATCAACAGCAACAGCCTAGGCAGCAGCAACAGCAGCAGCAGCAACCTCGACAGCAGCAACAGCAGCAACCTAGGCAGCAGCAACCTAGGCAGCAGCAAGAGCAGCAGCAGCAACCTCGACAACATCAACAGCAGCAACAGCCTCGACAACAGCAACAGCAACAGCCTCGACAACATCAACAGCAGCAACCTAGGCAGCAGCAAGAGCAGCAGCAGCAACCTCGACAACATCAACAGCAGCAACAGCCTCGACAACAGCATCAGCAGCAGCCTAGGCAGCAGCAGCAGCAGCAGCAGCAGCAACCTAGGCAGCAGCACCAGCAGCAACCTCGACAGCCTCATCAACAGCAACAACAGCCTTATGAACAGCAACATCAACAGCAACAACCTCAACCTCAGCAACAACCTCAACCTCAGCAGCAGCAGCAACCTCAGCGGCAGCAACAACCCCAGCAGCAGCAGCAGCAGCAACAACCCCATCAGCAGCAACAACCCCAGCAACAACGATAGCGAAAGGGAACAACGGTAGCGAAGGGAACAACGTTAGCGAAGGGAACAACGGTAGCGAAGGGAACAACGGTAGCGAAGGGAACAACGGTAGCGAAGAGAACAACGGTATCGAAAGGAACAACGGTAGCGAAATGAACAACGGTAGCGAAATGAACAACGGTAGCGAAATGAACAACTGTAGCGAAAGGAACAACGGTAGCGAAAGGAACAACGGTAGCGAAAGGAACAACGGTAGCGAAAGGTACAACGGTAGCGAAGGGAACAACGGTAGCGAAGGGAACAACGGTAGCGACGGGAACAACGGTAGCGACGGGAACAACGGTAGCGAAAGGAGCACCGGTAACGAAAGGAGCAGCGGTAGCGAAAGAAACAGCGGTAGCGAAAGAAACAGCGGTAGCGAAAGAAACAGCGGTAGCGAAAGAAACAGCGGTAGCGAAAGAAACAGCGGTAGCGAAAGAAACAGCGGTAGCGAAAGAAACAGCGGTAGCGAAAGAAACAGCGGTAGCGAAAGAAACAGCGGTAGCGAAAGAAACAGCGGTAGCGAAAGAAACAGCGGTAGCGAAAGAAACAGCGGTAGCGAAAGAAACAGCGGTAGCGAAAGAAACAGCGGTAGCGAAAGAAACAGCGGTAGCGAAAGAAACAGCGGTAGCGAAAGAAACAGCGGTAGCGAAAGAAACAGCGGTAGCGAAAGAAACAGCGGTAGCGAAAGAAACAGCGGTAGCAAAAGAAACAGCGGTAGCGAAAGAAACAGCGGTAGCGAAAGAAACAGCGGTAACGAAAGAAACAGCGGTAGCGAAAGAAACAGCGGTAGCGAAAGAAACAGCGGTAGCGAAAGAAACAGCGGTAGCGAACGAAACAGCGGTAGCGAAAGAAACAGCGGTAGCGAAAGAAACAGCGGTAGCGAAAGAAACAGCGGTAGCGAAAGATACAGCGGTAGCGAAAGATACAGCGGTAGCGAAAGATACAGCGGTAGCGAAAGAAACAGCGGTAGCGAAAGAAACAGCGGTAGCGAAAGAAACAGCGGTAGCGAAAGAAACAGCGGTAGCGAAAGAAACAGCGGTAGCGAAAGAAACAGCGGTAGCGAAATAAACAGCGGTAGCGAAAGAAACAGCGGTAGCGAAAGGAACAACGGTAGGAGCAACGGTAGCAAAAGGAACAACGGTAGCAAAAGGAACAACGGTAGCGAAAGGAGCAACGGTAGCGAAAGGAACAACGGTAGCGAAAGGAACAACGGTAGCGAAAGGAACAACGGTAGCGAAAGGAACAACGGTAGCGAAAGGAACAACGGTAGGAGCAACGGTAGCAAAAGGAACAACGGTAGCAAAAGGAACAACGGTAGCAAAATGAACAACGGTAGCAAAAGGAACAACGGTAGCAAAAGGAACACTGATCAATTACTGAGTCACAAGTTGATTGCTCCACGAAAATAAACGCATAAGTAACATTATTGTTAGTGAATTTCGGAATCCTGTATAAACTAAACTAATGGTCCAGCCTGTGAGAAAACCCCACTAGTTCGCCGGCTTTTAGGTTAGAACCCTCTTTAATAATACAACTGCAGTGTTTTGTTTAAAATAGAAACAAGTAAACAAGGAACTCATCTCGTCATAAACTTATCGATGTGGATATTACGGGGTATTAATTTGATTCCAAAATAAGGGAAAGGGAGGGGGGCGCTAGTCTAGGCGATATTTCAAACAATGTTAAATGAAGAGGCATTTTTGAGTAACAATTTGTAACATAGCTATTATACCTAATGTTGGGGTGCTGAATCCGAAAATGATGTTACCAAGCTGGATTTGTTGTGGAAATATGCGTAATCTCCATACATCTTTAATATCTGCCGTGTTTTATATTTGTTTCCATATTTGGGTATATTCTTAAATAGTTATTTTTGGGGCAAAGTTTATTGTGGTGATTCTACTAACAGTTCCTAACACTAACCTTGTTTCCAGAGTAGTCTTGCCTACATAATATTGATGAACTTCAAATTCACCATGTTCCTTATACTGATAAAATAACCCTTTTAAAACCTTATGGAAAATCATGTGACAAATTATAACATCTTAATATTGAGACCAGCAAACAAAAATGGGGGGGGGAACGAGGTGTCTATAAATTGGGCTAAAGAGTAGGTGAAGGGTCGCCTAACGTTAGAGACTTGAACAAGTTTAAATTGGCCTAATAACCAAGATGTTATTATTTTTCACATCATTTCCCATTTATTCTTGTTAGGGTAACTGCGCCAGTAAATAACATTCTGAATTTGGAGCTCATCGATACTGACGTTTGGCGAGACTACTTGGTGTTAATTGAAATGTTATTGAAGTAAGGAACTGTAAGTACATTCACCAAAATAAACATATATATAGGACAAAAATATACCCAAATATGCGAACAAATATATTACACGACAGGTATTAAATATTTATGCAAGTTAGGCATATTTCCACTACAAATCCAGCTTGGTAACCATCATCTTCGGATTCAGCACACCAGAATATCTATGTTACAAACTTCTCCTCGAAAAATGCCTCTTCTTGCCTTAAATAAGCCCCTTTTTTAAATATCGCCTAGACTATAATAGTTCTTATTTCCGGACAGTGAGTTAAAACAGTAGAGTTTTAAAATTTTGCCTACGAATGTTATTTCACTACGTTTTTGTATAACGTTCAAAGGACATCAATGTAACTCCATACATTTATGTTCCCACAACGTTATTTCCAAACGTTCCGGTAACATTTCTAGAACCTTAATTGAACGTTTTTCGGTTAGCTGGCTAACGAGCTACCTCTGTCATTCAGTCAAAATGGGGTTGGCACGAGAAGGTTTTTCTATAACGGGGTTTCACAAAATTCGCCCAATGGGCGTATAATTTACGCATACGAACATGAAAGAACCAACAAGAACTGTTTCCTTTTTTAGTCAAATAACCATTAATAACCAATTAATATAGAAAACTGTTGGGAATCGAGCCATTTAGGAGCAACAATTACATGTATTGTATTATATATTGATTTGTACAAAAATAAACAATAAAAAGAGGGAGTTAAAAGTTGCACTTTTGTGTAATTACATGAGCAAGTGTATAACACAAAGTACATTGATAAATGTATTTGTTCAATGAACCTTAAAACAACAGGAACATTATGCAATGAAAACGAGAAAAGACGACCAAGTCAATAATTTAACCCTGCAACGTGCCAGTCGCTTCGCCGTAACAAAACAATTGATTTGTCATCATTTGTTCCAAAAATCTCATATTACATGTATTCCCAGATCAAAGCATGCCAAATAGCATGGTAACTGCCGCTTTAACCCTGGTTGAACCGGTGACACAGCTTTTCGCAAAGGACAGTGCTGCCCCACGAGTATCTTATTACTGTTTGTACATAAAGGGGCTATTCAAGTCTGGGTTTAACAGACCTACCCAAGCAATTAATCATGCTACTGCTGCCTTGCCCTATTTAACAACATAAGCTGGGATCGAATTATGTTTAGACACTATGGGAAAGTACTGTGTTGACATATAAAGCCATAAAACAGAACAGCATGGGGGTTACACAGGAAATACAACCGACTTGGAAAACAGTACGGACGCGCGTTCGTGTAAAAACAAAATGGCCGCACGTCGCAAGGTTAAAAATTATTAACAAGTCTTTGTTGTATTGTTCAGACAACTTGCTAGGTGTATTTTTTCTGGGCACCATTTCTTAGGAAGTTGCACTCTTGTACACGGGCAAGTTGTGAGCCATCTTTACAAATGTTTGTATAGGTTTCACAGAACACATGAAATGTTTGAATTCATTGGTCTGTAATGCCGTGGTGGTCCACTTTTTCATTCAGTTACACACAAGTACAATTATTTCATTACCCGTTTTCAATTTTTTTTTTTATTGATCAGATAATTGCTTGGTTGCGTAGTCTATTTATTAGACCTACAAGTACTAGAGGGACTTAGTTTAAATAAATTAGTTTTATGTGCTTTACTCAAGCACACATCAAACTAATTTATTTAACAAGAGTGTTAATGGATATAAGACAAAATCGATCTGTGAATACTGCCTTTTGGCAACAACTTAGACAAATTTGAGTGACCACATTTTAAATGACCAAATTAGTTTGGTAAAGGCGTGTGGATTCTCGGACGACATTGAATGTGAGAGTTGGAAAATTGTAAATAAAAATGTTAAAAAAATCGCCAGGAAAACTACTTAGGTTAATCCTGAAACTGTCATTATAAGTGACAGATATTAAATCTTACCTGCCATTGTTGAAAGCATCAGAACCAAAGCTGCTGCTCCGTCCATTCTTTACGATTCAGGTGAATTCTGAGCACCAATCAGCTAGAATGTACTTATCAGTGACTCGCACGCCAACGTCAATTATGGTGCCTAGATACGCACGTATATAACTCGACAACAAACCTCAGCTTTGCCTGATTGGTGCAAAGATCGAGAATTCGTGTTGGATTTATTCATCAGCGACTCCAACGATTGATACACTAACGCGACTGTAATAGCCAGCCACGGATGTAGAGCAATGAATGACAATCAGATGGACCGAAGAGAAAATCATATCGGAATGCTCAAAACTGCGTAAGTGTTCATCGTATATCACCAAACGTACGTAGTTTGCCACGTCAGCTAAGACGAGCATTCCCTGGTAATTGCAGTTTCTAGCTAAAGCAAAACCCCATTTCGAAACTAACGAAAATAGCATCTTGAAATTAAACAATCAATACCATCTCGTTCGTAAACAGTCGCGGCACCGCCTACGAACGGACGCGGCTGCTTCCGCTGATAAACACATACGCTTCAATAGCCACCAAGGTTGGTCTAGATCTCTACCTAACCTTGTATACAATGAACCTTTAGAAAGCGGGGCAGAGGGAAGAAATAATTAAAAATGATGCAATTAAGGCAACAAGTCAGTTTGTATTCAACCAATTACTCTACTACCTTTTTATTGTAAAACCCACAGCCGTGCACGGTGTAGTCATGAACATTTGCTAAATTCTCTTTTTTATGTGGCATTATTATATACTTAAAGGTAGGATACACCATTTGCAGATATCTAAAATATTTACTACCAAATTATTCAGAAGTATCTTACTTATCTGAAAGTAAATAATGATTCTAGGCATCCAGCTAAATTATTGCGCCAGATATACTATAATTGTTCAAAACAAATATATATATATTTTTTAAATTCCTGATCGTGGGACGGCGATTGGGAAAAAGAACACAAACAACATTAGAACCACTGCCTGACGCCGGTTGAAAACGAACACCATTTTCTTTTCCGGCATCCACAATTGTAAAACTTCGAACAGGTCATTTAAACGATATTTACTATAAAATGCAAACCCCTAAATCCACGAATTCATGACAATTCAAGCAATTACCAAGGGTGTTTTACATTTATATAACATAATTTAAAAGGTGTGGTTTGTATAGAAAATATAATTGTTCTTTGAAATATGTTGTAAATAAACATTACAATAAGCTTTTGGGGAATACCTGATTGTGTATCTGATTGTGATCTGTCGGTGGGGAGATTCAACTTGTGCAAATGTTCATAACCAGCTGGCGCAGCAATATAATCGTCGCCACGAGAGGGGGGCCGTACCCAACTTTAATACACAATTGGAGGGAACATTGTACACTCTATCAGTAGTTCTCTTGAGAAAAACACACCCTACTAAACAAAAGTCCCCCTCATATGTTTGGCTACTTGAAACACCACTGACCACTTTTCAGTCAAATAACCAATAATCAATAGATCGACTCATTAGGGATCCAATCATGCTATATATTTTCTCATTTACAATGATTTGTATGGAACTAAACTTAAGCAGTTGTATGTTTAAAAGTATGATACACCTGTGACGAAAATGCCCCCATGGTCATTTTCCTAAAACTCACCTTTATATCTGGACAAGCTCACCTTAGATTACATCCTTTAGATTAGATTATGATTGTTTAATACCATATTTTATCGCTAGAATTCGAAATAGATTTCACCAACCGTCATGATACACGATACATGTCAGCTGTTTGCACGTGTTTATAATGTGTTCTAAAAATAGGGTTTTCTAAATCCAAGATGGCTGCCTTCTGAATCTCTAAAGTCGATACGGATTGGTTCCAAGTTTTTAAGGATTATTTCTTGGTTTAGACTATAGAATTTATAATTTATATACTAGAAAGTTGTCTTGAGTTAATTTATATCTAATTCAGTCTTTTAGTTAAGTTTTTAAGAAGAACATTGAGCAAGGATTAAATTACCAATTTGTCTATGTTTTTTCGTCTGCTTAGTGCCGTGACTTCGGTCATGAATATTTATGAGGGTGACATCACTAAGTTTTATCAATGAAAGTAGGTAATGTTTACGTGCTGTCATAAACTTAGTTTTTGCTTCTACTTGGAAAACCTTGGGAACTTTGGAGTTGGATTTTAAGTGTAAATGAAAGTTTAGAGTTTAAAGAATATGTGAATACTTTGATTGAGAAATATACTGTTATAATAATTGATTTACTGATGAACGAAAACTTTGTTGTGCATAGTAATTTTCGTTGTTTTACAACTTGTGGGCGTGGCCTATTTACTACGCTCATGAAAAGTACGCGAGTAAGGCGCGCGATTCAAAGCCGTATAAAAGGGGCACATTTTGGTGAATTCGGGGTCTGGTCTGGTCTGGTCTGGTCTGGTTGATCTGGTTGGTTTGGAGTTGCTCTGGGTTAGTTGGGCGCTGCGCTGCCAATAGCAGAGGAGCTGAGGAGCTGAGGAGCGGGAGCAACCATTCGAGTCTTAGTGGGAACAAGCAAACGGAGGAAGGGGGAAGACAATATAATTGGAGGAGCTAGTATTGGAGCTGAGGAGAATTAAAGTTGAGGAGCACACTTGGAGTTGCTCTGGGTTAGTTGGGCGCTGCGCTGCCAATAGCAGAGGAGCTGAGGAGCTGAGGAGCGGGAGCAACCATTCGGGTCTTAGTGGGAACAAGCAAACGGAGGAAGGGGGAAGACAATATAATTAGAGGAGCTAGTATTGGAGCTGAGGAGAATTAAAGTAGAGGAGCAGATAGTAAGAGGAGCGAATTGAGGAGCTGAGGAGCTGGACCCGAGTCTAGAGGATACATCGTCACATCGTGAGTTAGCCTGCTTATTAATGGAATGGAGGAGTTTGATAAAATAATCTAAGGTCATCTAAGTTATTCCAAGTGCTAAGGAGATTCAAGAAACTACTGGCAGACTTAGTCAGAGGCCTTGACTTAGCGTTAATTTGTTTAGAGGGCATAGGATTGCCTAGTGATAGTTATTTCGAGTGGCATAGGGATTGCCTAGTGATATTCCGATTAAGAGGCATAATGATTGCCTGTGTGGTTAATTTATTTAAGCTGTTTAGAGGTATAACTTGGAGACTGATTATTTTCCTCCCAGTACAGAGAGCACTACCTTTGATTGCATCCTCGACTTGGTGAATTAATTCAGAGAATAAGGCTCGTTCTTAGCCAGTGCAAAGAGCATTGTATTTCCTCAGCCCATATTTAAAGTCTTAGGTAATTATAGGTGAACTTGACTGAGCTTTAGCACATCTGTGTTTGTGTGGATTAGAATTAAATCATTAATATTCTTGAGTTGTGTTGAATATTTGCCTGGAGAGTGAGTTTCTTTTAGTGTCATAATTGTCCTTAGTAAAATAGAGACTGTTTAGTACTGCACGTTATACTTCTTCACTGGGTCATATATTGTGACTACGAACCAGAGCCTGAGATCGAGAAATACTAAACCGGTGAGGCGGAACTCCGGGGGTTTAGTGCCTATAAATTTTTCGCCTGGTGGCAGCGCTATCTTGGACCGTGTAATTAAGATTGGACTGTTTTCCCGAAACGCGTAGGCTTATCAAATTATTACTTGGCCAACGCACGATACGTTTCAGGTCGGGACTAAGTCAACTAAAATTATAATTACACAGCCCCACATAAACAACAGTTGGTTGTTTGTTTGTAGCTATTCTAATTTTCCGCCACACACCGTTGGCAATTGTTTAAATTATCATGTTGATTAGAAGAAAAAAACCACACAAGAATGCTGTGTCAATTTGTTAACGTTAACATGTAGCAAGTGACGCTGTAACTCATTGACAGCTATAACTCTCAATGTCGTGCTCATGCACGGCGCCCTATGGTATTATAATGAACTGTGCTTTCCATTATTTGTTAACACAACCTCATCTTCTGGCTTTAAACAGTACGCTACTACTAGCCGCTTTCCTGAAATCACTGAAAACGAAGTGGATTTAAATATACAAACACAGCATGGTTTGAGGGGAAGTAGTTCAAATTACTGGTGTATGTCAGCTCGATTATTTGTTAACACAACCTCATCTTCTGGCTTTAAACAGTACGCTACTACTAGCCGCTTTCCTGAAATCACTGAAAACGAAGTGGATTTAAATATACAAACACAGCATGGTTTGAGGGGAAGTAGTTCAAATTACTGGTGTAGGTCAGCTCGACTACCTCCCGACACGAAGCGGAGGGAGCAAGTCGAGCTGGCCTACACCGAGGGACCAGTAATTCCCACTATTGTCCAGAAATAAATCATGCTGCATTCGTTTTACTACACCTCATAAATATTTCGCTGCCTTGTCAATAACGGCCTTCGTAGATTTTGCATCTTTATTTAAGTTCTTCGTCGGTCTAGTCAATGACGAACATATAGTAACGTTACTGAGACTGGTTCCGTAAACATTACATGCCACAGACTACATCATACATTTCTATAAGGCGGGTTCCAGAGGGAATTTTGTTTTGCTACCAGAAAGAATACCACAAGGCAGCAAGCTGGATACTGAGCGGGATGACGTCACCTGACAGCGTATCAATTTTACTTAACCCAAAAACAAATCAGGAATATTCGTCCTTACAGATCAAATTCGTGCCAGCTGATGTTGCAGCATTCAGGGATATAATTCGTCTTCATATACAAATCAATCAATCTCAAACTTATGTTAAATAAATTAGTCTGATGTGTTCTTGACTTAAGCAAACATTAGACTAATTTTGAAATGAACATAAGTTGGAAATTAATTAATAATAATAATAATAATAATAATACGATTAAAACTGCTGCAAACTGCTTACTGGCTGGAATGACCTGAAATATCCGAATCAAATGAGTTAAACGATTTGTTTTTATTTATTTTGTCTCTGAGGAAATATTAGGTTTTCTTATTACTCATTTGATTAATAACAATGATAGGCAGTTCTTATATAGCGCATTTGAACTGCAGTTTGTAATGACGAATTTTCTCAACCCGGTGCTTAAAAGGGGTAACCAAACGTTGAAATTGAATGATAAATGACTAAACTGCTTTGGTATTAGAAGCCTCCGGAATCTTTTCTAGCACGAAATTGATTGCGAGAGTTGGTGAATTTAAATGAATTTTGTTTCAATAACCTATACAATTAGGTTTTTAGCGTAATCGTTTATACTTATACCTTTATTTGTTGGTGGCGTTCTTTTGATATAGTTTTAATGTACATGTATTATTCAATGTAATTAAGAGTAAGAATGTGGAAATAAATGTTCTATTGAATTGAATTGAAAAAAAATAGTCTGGGAGCCAGCTCCTGGAATCTGTCGTTTTGTTCCGGGAAAAGGGTTTGGCACTTGTATAGGCCCTATGGAAGGGAGGTGTCTCTGAAGTAGTTTAAGACAGCGTGTAAGCATCCAAGGTGGCAGCAAGATACTTTAATTCACCAATCTCTCAAGGTACCCCGCCTTGCTACTTACATTCCCCACATTTTTATTTTGTAGAAACAAGGCATAGGCTGAGTAAACAGATTTTTTTTAGAAATAGAATGTGTGCCCAAAATGTCCGGCTATTCTTAATAGATCATTCACATGTCATTAATATGGAGCTAAACATTGCGATTGTGTAAGCACCTGGTTATTGTTTCCTTCTATCATTTTTTATTCAAAATCTCATTTTGAAACAAATGATTAATCATTACACAGCAACACGACACTCGACCCATATTTTGTTATTTGCGTGCATTTTAATATACATACACTTAATTGCAGAAAGTTCAAGGTTAACAAAGAAATTGGCAAGGCGGGACTCAAACCTGTGACCTCCGGAATACCGGACAGGTGTTAGTATATTTGTTTGAGGGCGCTAGTCAGAAGTCATAAACACCAGAATACCATGTGACTAGGGATCACGCCTGATTTTAAGATACAACCTGGGAAGCGACATTGTGGGGATCACCTAATGAAGATATACCAAATGGTAAACCAAATAGGTAAATTTGCATACTACATTTCAAAGTGAACAAAGACATTGACCAACCTTGCCAATTAAAATTAAAACAATATATATATCCCGCACATAATTATCAGACTAATGTTTTTAACATAAGTTTAAAATTGATTGATATCAAGACGAATTTGATCTGTGAATGCTGCCTTTCGGCAACAGCCTAAACGAATTTTACATTATTAAAACAATCATACGCTTTTACCAAACCAATTTAGTCATTTATGGTTCAATTTTAACGTTTGCTCACCCTTTGATCAAATTCGTTGAAGCTGTTGCCGAAAGGCAGCATTCACAGATCAATTTTAAACTTATGTTAAATAAATTAGTCGGATATATGCGTGAGTCAAGCACATACCAGACTAATTTATTTCACATAAGTTTGGAATTGATTGATACCATACGAATTTGATCCCTGGATGTATGTTGCCTTACAGCAACAGCTTAGACTGTGGCGACAAATATTCGCGAGACAAAGATTAAATAGAGTGACCAACAATTTGCAATTAAATGGCAAATGACTTAATTTGTTTAGTAAAAGCGTGTGATTTTCTTGTATTTCTCCGGACAAAATTGAATGCGAGAGTTGGTGACTTTAATTGAAAATTGTTTAAAAATAGCAAAGAAAAATGTTTGTTCTAATACATAATACAGACTCCGCACTGAAAAACTAAATAAGTGACTGATGATATTGAAATTTGTATTTTAGTGACGCCAATAAGTGACGCTTATTTTATTTTATTTTTTTACTATGGGTCTAACTTCTAGGGACGAGTATGTAACCCCCGCTTTTGGATCATCCCCCAGATTTCGGTGGTAAGAATACACAAAAAGGTGTCCATCATTCACCTTTAATAAAGAGAACACTGCAAATGGTTTAAACACACCACTGCAGTGTAAGTTACTGCGCAATATTGCCTTAGACGACTTACCTTTTGTGTCATAAACATGTGAACATGTGTAACCCCCCCCCCCCCCCCCCTTCCTCACCCGATTTTCTCCGTTTCTAGATTTACGCCACTGGAATGTATACCAAAATACCTAAGGTGAATACAAAATACTGATATTTTCAGCAAAAGCAAAACATGCTAGCACAAATGTTTTTTGCGATATTTTCTATTTACAGAATATAATATATTTCCAGCCCGGTGTTATTGTTTAGGACTATAATGCTGGCGGTTCTCTATATTGTTGTCAAATGTCAATTTTCCGTTTTGGTTTCTTTGAAAAATGTTTTATAGCGAATACGAACAGCGCTTATAAGCTTCAGCAGAACTAACCAAGTCGACATCCAAGTAACTCCAACCGCAACGCAACACCTGTAACCGCCCAGGCAGTAGGCGTAATGCGCACTACCTTCGTCACTATACAATCACATCGAACAGGTTGGTGACCGGGGTGTTGGCATCAGTGTTACCGACAAACTCCTGAAACCAAAACGTTTACATTCAGCGGTATCAATAATCGTTCGGCGAAGAGGAGACTTTGAACAATTTTCTCAGAAACGCATCGCCACAGCACATGCACAATAGTTATATAATCTGTACGAAGACGTGTCCTAAGATCGATTTCAATAAACCCATCTTATGTAAGACGCGTCGCAACTACCAATTTGTTTTGTGAAATGGGCCGCATGGCCTGTAAATACCTGCAAAGCCTGTTAACCATTTACCTTGATGTTTGTGTTGCCATCTGTCACGTGTTCATAGTCAGATAAGGGCTGCTTCCGATACGACACCGTGTACCGCGTCACATGCCAATTCACATTATATCCCTGTGTGATTACTCCTATCAACACTGTACTCTTAACGAGGTCCACCTCTATCCAAGAACCAGGGCTCCTATGTATAAAGTGAAGGGAGGATGAATAGGAACCATTACATTTAATGCGCGTACCGGATACGTATGCGGCTTCAGAAAAACAAATCGCCTATTAGATCGCCATTTTGTGTTGTTATAGCATCCGCTGGTACATAATTAAAATGTGTGAGATTTGAATGTATGCATGGCAAAAAAGCATAAGTAATTTGCGCTTGAACTATGTGGACATTTTCTTAAGTGAGTTGTGTGGTTCTGGAAACAAATAGAAGCTTAAAGGTTTTCATAGCAAAACAGCAATAAGATAAGTAGTTTGCGGTAGCACCATGTGGTAATTCTTGTTTAGTTAGTTCGGTCCCTTCCTTCACACTGACACGTCTCAGTGATCATCAAGCGTCCTGCATGAGTACCCCGCAGTTGCATCCTTCGTACGCTTCATCGTTACCAGGCTCCATATAACCCCGCTTCACCGTTCGAATCCCTTAGTTTCCTGACGACGGGCAGAGCATACTATCCAAAACTTCTACTTCCAGCCAGTTCATTTCAGAACCACACAACTCACAAAAAATAGCCACATGGTGCTAGTACTGCAAACTACATGTACTTATATTAATCACATCTCTTATTCAAATGTTTAGATGTCTAATGCGAGACTGATAACATTTTAACACAACAACGCGATTTAATCGGCTGCTTGAATGATTTTGAAAATAAAACACAGTTATTGAAACTGTATGATAGTGTGCAATAATTGAGCGGCGCATCGGGATTGGGCTAGATTTTGTTTAGAAAAAAACAAAACCAGACAAAGAAAAAACAATACAAAAAACAAAGCCGAGTCGGCGTTTTGATGATTATTAAACCATTTGGGCGCGGTTTGTGGCATTGTAATAAAGGTACGTATCAGGCGTGGTATTTCAATTTAATGCCAACCTCGAGGGTACCCATGCGTAGGGACCCCGGTTGAGGCGTGCCTGATGTGGATACCAATAACTGGCAATACTGGACGCTTTGATGCGATCATCTGGAATTGTCCCGTCCTCCATGCCGAGAGGCTGCGGACTCGAACACTCTGTTGGCAACAAACGAGAAAACAAACCAATGTGTTACTGATGTTTATGTCAAAAGATACCGATGTTGTTAGATACAAATAATAATAAATAAAATAGATACACTAATAATAAATAAACAAACAAACAAACACCCCTACAGCCCAACACCTACAAAGTCGGGACCGGCCCTCGGTTTCCACCTAGATCACAGGTATAGGGACCAGTTGGGAACCAAGCCCCATTTCCGGGACCGAAATGTTCTTTAATCGTCATATTTGAAAATAAGTATATAAAATGACAATCCTGTCAAAAAAGTGTAAATTACCACATATTTTGCTTTGTGTGGTCCCGGCATTGATGGTAAGTTGAATATTTGTGTTTGTCTGGTCCCGGGATGGATGCTAAGATGAGTATTGTTGTTTGTCTGGTCCCGGGATTGATGGTAAGATGAGTATGTTTGTTTGTCTGGTCCCGGGATTGATGATAAGATGAGTATGTTTGTTTGTCTGGTCCCGGGATTGATGATAAGATGAGTATTTCTGTTTGTCTGGTCCCAGCATTGATGGTAAGATGAGTATGTTTGTTTGTCTGGTCCCAGCATTGATGGTAAGATGAGTATTTGTGTTTGTCTGGTCCCGGCATTGATGGAAAGATGAGTATTTGTGTTTGTTAGTCAGGGACGCGGACTTTATAGGGGCCGTTTGGCTCAGATTTCTAAAAAACAACCAAATTTTGACAATATGCTGCCCATACAATACTTTTACGATTGTTGACGGCCGCCATGTTTGCTTAATTTGCATAAATCCTTAATACCTGCCGCGTAATATATTTATTCACATTTATTTTTTTGGAAAAGGCTTATTTTGATGATTCTACTTACACATCCATTCTTAACTAACATTTTCTAAAGCATATAAAAGTGACTTAATACTTATGAGAACATAGTAACAATCCAAAATAGCTACTGTATTAGTATTTATATACCCTAAACTACGTTGCACGCATTTACCCAATTGTCTCCAGATATTATCAAGTAGTCTTGCCAAGTTGGGCAACCGTTCGCCTAATTTTAGCCCAAATTACAGACACTTCACCCCCCCCCCCCTTTTTTTTTTTGGGGGGGGGGGAAATATTAAGATATGTTCATTTTTGTAATGATTTTCCATTTTTGGGGGGTGGGGGGGGGGGGGGGGGGAGGGAGGGGAAGCTGTGCCAGTAAGTAACTGTGAATGTAATGCTCATCAATACTGACGTTTGACGAGACAACTTGATGATATTTGAGTAAAGGGTAAATGCGCACAACTTTAGGGAACAATACTAGAAGTACCGGTAGCCATTTGGGATTATTATTGTTATTCTCATAATTATTCAGTCACTTATATGCTTTAGAAAATGTTATTTAAGTGAGGTGTTTAAGTAGAATCACCCCCCCCCCCCCCCCCCCAAATAAATCAAAATAAATACAAATATACCCAATTAAGAGAATAAATATATATTACACAAGCAAATATGGCGACTCAGAGGGCACCGGTCTTGGCGCCCGTCAAATCGAAAAAGTATGGCCAAATTTGGTGCTTTTGGAAAAATCTGAACCAAAATATCCCTAACACAGCTTACTATATGTCTGGTCCCGGCATTATTGGTAAGATATGTATTTTTGTTTGTCTGGTCCCGGCAATGATGGTAAGACGAGTATTTCTGTTTGTCTGGTTCCGGCATTGATGGTAAGAGGAGTATTTCTGTTTGTCTGGTCCCGGCAATGATGCTAAGATGAGTATTGTTGTTTGTCTGGTCCCAGCATTAATGGTAAGATGAGTATTGTTGTTTGTCTGGTCCCGGCAATGATGCTAAGATGAGTATTGTTGTTTGTCTGGTCCCAGCATTAATGGTAAGATGAGTATTGTTGTTTGTCTGGTCCCGGCATTGATGGTAAGAGGAGTATTTCTGTTTGTCTGGTCCCGGCAATGATGCTAAGATGAGTATTGTTGTTTGTCTGGTCCCAGCATTAATGGTAAGATGAGTATTGTTGTTTGTCTGGTCCCGGCATTGATGGTAAGAGGAGTATTTCTGTTTCGTCTGGTCCCGGCAATGATGCTAAGATGAGTATTGTTGTTTGTCTGGTCCCGGCAATGATGCTAAGATGAGTATTGTTGTTTGTCTGGTCCCGGCAATGATGCTAAGATGAGTATTGTTGTTTGTCTGGTCCCGGCAATGATGCTAAGATGAGTATTGTCGTTTGTCTGGTCCCGGCATTGATGGTAAGATGAGTATTTTGGGGGTATGTGTGTGATGGGGCGGAGGGGGTGTACCTCATATATGCCCGCAAATGGTAATACAGTCAGACTGTTTTAATTCACTTCATTACGATGATGATAACGAAGACTATTACTGTTTCCATTCTCTATAATTACAATACATAGCATGTGGGGTACCTCAAGGTTCTGTGCCCATTATTTTGTCCTGTTTAATATAAATGATATTTGTAATTCATGAAAAACCAGCTAACAGAAGAATAAGATTTTTAACAACGTGTATTGCTACTTCTAAAATCTAATTTTTTGCTAGCAGAACAATGTAAAAAACCGATTGTCCACATTTGAGGCATCGAAATATTAATAGTCAAAGTAAAATCCAAATTTCTTCAAGCAAAAAATTGAGTTTTTTAAATTACCGGTGTCGCAATTTCTGAAAACCTAAAATTTTACTAGCAGAAAATCAGAAAATGCGGTTGTCCACTTTTGACGCTCCATAGTATACGTTACAAGCATGGTGGCATACGCTGACAAACGCGAGGATACGCCGAACTAAATTGTTAAGCATGCTTACAAAATGTGTGCGTATGACTGCGTAAAGTGTTCATACGCTTAGCATACTGTAGGCATACGCTGAATACACCAAAGGTACGCTAGAGGTAGGTTACGGCCTAGGTCGAGTACGCTGGACATAAGTTGCCATAGGTTGGCATGAAGGTTTACCATATTATTATTCTTTCTGGTAATAAAACCGCAAGGATCCTTCAAAATTGCCTCAAGGCACTGTAGCTCGTAAGCAAAAAGAACCCCGTAGACAGAGGCACACAGCCAGGAACACCGGGGATACGTCAAACCCCTTCTCTTAAGTCTTAGTGATAAGTGTTCTGGGTTCCTTTACGTGTATTATACAATTTTATAATGAAAATGATATATACACACATTATTATTATAAATAATACAACACACGGGACGTCCCATCCGAAGGACAAAGCAACAGTGGTTTAATTGCCTTGCTTAAGGACACATGTGTTGAGGCCGGGGTTTGAACCCACGCTCTGCGAACAGAAAACCCAGCTCTCAACCGTTCGGCCACAACACTTCACATAGCGCATTGATAGCGTATAAGTAACAACAGTTGCGCTGTGAATACGATACTCATACGCAACTAATACGCTGGACATACGCCGACAATAAGCCATTTGCGCGTGACCCCGAGTTAAATTTGAATAACATCTGGTACACTGACTTGCTCACACAGCTTGGCACAGTTCAACTTTAAATTCTCCAGACCAACGACGATGTTGCTATATCACGTGATTTGGGGCAAGCCTTACGCGTCATACGCTAGCAACCCCCAGCTCTGGAATGATCTGGTGTCTTTTTGCCATTCTCACCTATTGTAAACAATGTATTGGTGCTGAGCGTCTCTTACGTAACTATGCAAAGGCTGGCCCCGAATCACCTGATATAGCAACAGTGTCTTTGGTCTGGAAAATTTAAAGTTAAACTGTGCCAAGCTGTGTGAACAAGTCAGTGTACCAGATATTATTTAAGTTTAACTCGGGGTCAAGCGCAAATGACTTATTGCTGGCCATACTCAGGCCGTACGCTATTCATACGCTACAAATATGTTCAATACGGTTAGGTATACGCACAATTCCGTATTTTGAGGGCTTGTTGCGCGTATGTAAAATATGTTATGAATGTTAATACGCAACTCATACGCTGGTGCCATACGCAACAGTGTGACAGCACCTTAGCGGAAATTTCTTAAAAAATGCATCTTTAGACGCACCGTTCGAAATGGCCTTTTTTTTCTTTCTAAAATAACAGTTTGTCAGAAAGAATAATTCCACAGGGAGTTTAGTCCCATTACTATCTTTAAACCAAGTACATGCTTTATAACATTTCGTCAGCTACAAATGGTGGATGTTACCTTTAAATTAGTTCACTGAATCATTTATCCAAATTACTAAGACCACTGTTTTAATTATCATCAACATGTACTTAACACACAAATATTGACAATTTCAATGATCCGTTAAGTAATTGTGAAACACGATCAAGCATGTAGTGTTTTTAAAACATCAATTTGGCCGACAGTGCATGTAATTACATAATATTAATAATTAAATCCTAAGCCATTTCATCAAATATGTTTCAACAAGGAAGATGTACTTATTTTAGGCAAGATTCATGGCAATTCATGTTTTCTTTTTGCTGGGTTATACTGCAAAGCACCCCTTAACACCAACAGCTGCCAGTGACTGTTTCAGCTAAACATTCCCCTAGTTCTCTGTGTACATTTCTTGGTTTACATGTACATACATAGCCTATATTGTACTTATTTCATTTTAAAAGGGAACATTTACTTGTTTTAGGCAAAATTCATGGCAATTCATATTTTTTTCAAATCATTAAAGTTGGGATTAACACTAGTAGCAAGACTCATTAGGATATTTAATTCATAATGCATGTTACATACAGTAACCATGCATTTCATCGTGGTGTGATCTTTCCATTGCAACAGTGAGATTGCACTGTTTCAACCAGTTCACGCCAGGATTATTTTGACATTGACCAGACCCAGGATTGTTTTTCACAAACCTTGAGGGTTCGAGTCGGCATATGTGGGTAGCAAACCTGATATTTCTGGCCTTGCACGCTGCGAGCCAGTCGCTGACAGATATTTTCGGCCTTGCTCGTGACGTGTTTATCCTCATCGGTTTTGAATTCCGGAAAAACTTTGCGTGTATACACGTCATCCGACGCTAACTGGTTAATTATCATCAATATGCAAGTAAAAACACACAAATATCAACAATTTACACTGATTCAAGAAATTGTGAAAAACTATCAAATGTAACTGATACAAAAAGGGATTTAAATCTTAACCGTTCCATAAAAGCAACCACACATTTTAGGCCACATTTCATCAAATATGTTTCAACAGACCTCCTTGGCTTGACATTGTGCTGCAATTGTTCATCTTTTCCCATCATAAACCACACATTCCTTTAGATATTTTCCTGGTATTGTATATATTTCATTTTAAAAGGGAAACTTTACTTGTTTTAAGCAAGATTCATGGCAATTCAAAATAAAGAAGGGGGTGCATGGTCCCCATTTGAACCCCAGGTCCTCCCTTGCATTGGATTACCAATTTTGTTTAATGACCAAGACAACATTACACCTAGACCTGAAGTTGCCAAATAATCCTCCCCCACCCCCCCAACAAAAAATTAAAAATGAAATGATATCCAAAGTGGTTATTTTTAAAAACGTTTCTATTACAAATAATACAGTGCGAGTCAAAACAAAACTATACTTATTCTTTAGCAATATAGAGCAACTCTTCCTGCTCCTTTTGGTGACATTTTTACTGGATTAGTTTAGAAACTTGATGTTTGTGGCATTTGATAGAATAATCCAGGATCTTCTTTTTATCTCGTGCGCGTAAAGTCACGTGACCCTTCCTTCCGGTCCAAACCGGAAGTGCCTTATAATTTGAAAATGAAAAATTTCATGAACTTACTTTCAACGATGTTAGTGTCTTGCTGGAATGAACTTTTCAAACAAATTACCGTCGACGTCATAACATGTTATAGCGCCCTCTAGTGGCAGATTGAAAATGGTTGAAATTAATAATTAATGTGGCGAAGTTTGCTGAAACCACTTTATAACCAGTGTATTTAAAAGGGAAACTCCATCCATAGTTTATAATTGCATAATGCTAAAGAGTGTCAATTGCCATTGTGACTTGATTTTTATTTCATTTTTATCGGTTTACCGAAACCGATAAAAATCATAAAACAGAGATTTCCTCGCACTGCGCTTACCGTCATGCGAGCCGCCATTTTGTTCTGGTTTATCGGTACATCCGAGATATTGTGACGTAGTGTCTGCACCATCAGTACGCGAAGCCCGATCGATAGCGGCCCTGCACGCGCAATGAATGCAAGTGAACCCTTTTGTGTACGGCATAGTGTATACATAATGTGTACTGTGAAAGTGGGCTCAAAATCATACGGAGAAGGACCAGATGCCATAATTACTAGCTCACAGATTTTCTATTCTTCTCAGAAAATACAAAAATAAACGATAGTTTGTGGCGCCTCAAGTCGATATTCTGCACAGAAATGCAATACATGTACTCGCAATAGTCGGGCGCCGTACAACATACGTCTGCATAATGTAGTTGGCCACGTCAAGGTAGGATACCAGTGCGAACAACACACAATAAAGCGATGTGCAAACACTACGTCATAATGTCCCGGGTGAGGCGGGAAATTTGAACAATATGGACGCGCCCATGTACTCCTGAATGGCAAGAAATCGTGAATATAATAGGCGCGTGAGTCATTCTCGATAACAAATTTTGACGTCACCAGACCGGAAGTTGACGCCATCATACAATTGTATGTGATTTATTACGTTTTGGACCTTTAAGCCGTATCTCAGCAACGGAACATGCTAAAATAAAAATTATTTTGTATTGGGTTGGTTAGGTAGTTTACCGAAAGTTTACAAATGTGTGACGTCATCGGTTTAATCACTTTAAATTAACTTTAATCTGTTTAAATAACCTAAATTCGTTTTGATTACTTTAATCTGTTTATAATTCCTTTTGAATGTTTTTTGAGGAAAAAATACAAATGCGAAAAAGCCCTATGTTCTTTTCCTTCAGAATTTTCTCCATAGAGTTTGTGCACGTTTTTCTTCGACCAATACACGTTGGTAAGTCCGAACGACTTGGGACTTGGCACACAGTTGAACCATCACCCAAGGATGGTCCTAGAACAAAATTCGTTGCGATTACGTCATTCGTGGTCACGTGACGTCACGTTAAATGTTCAATTTTTCCCCATAGGTTTTGTACACGTTTTTCTTCAGACTATTGACTTTGACACTTTGGTAAATCCGATCGACTTGAGACATAGCACACACCTCGACCACCATCCACAAGTGGGCCAAGAGAAAAATCGTCACGGTGACGTTATTGTAGGTCATGTGACGTCACATTAAAGGTGTAGTTTTTAAGACCCTTGCGTCAAACTTGGTATACAAGTATGTGTTATAGACTAAAATTAAGATGACATCATGATCACGTCAACGGGTGTCATTTGAGGTGCAGTTTTCCCTCTAAGATTCGGACACGTTTTTTGTTTACCAATATATATTTGGCGCTTGGGTAAATCCAACCGACTTCAGACTTGGCACACACTTAGACCACCACACACATATTGAAAGTCATTGTAGACACTCGAAACAGCTGTGTTTGTCCAAAAACACATTTCTAGGTTTTTTTTCTTTTTCTTCTGTTTTAGTCTCCTCTCCATTGGGTTTGTACACATTTTTTGTTCAGCAGATGCTGCTAACTCGGCAACAATGTCAGACGCCCTTAAAGGAGTGGTTGAATTCTCACAAAGTCGAGAAAACAGGAACTTTTTACCCTTGTTTTTTTTAGCCAACATATCTACACTTTCTTTCATGTTAACTGGCAGCAGAATTGGCACTCCACGCCCTCGCTTTCCCCGCACCATGAGCAATGTCAGCCTGTTTAGAGAAACCTTTTCAGGTGGAGTTAAGGCTTTCAAGAATTTCATCATGAACAGCTCTCTTGGATTGTACTTGCTGATTATAGTTGTCAACCTCAATACTTTCATATTTTGGTCTTCTATTGTACAAAACAACCTGTGTAAGTGTCACCTTGGCCAGCTCCTTGTATGTTTTAGCCGTGAGTTTTCCATCTGCGTTCACCTTTTTGCTGATTACCAATGGCCACGCGTATGACATTGTACAATTGCATACTCAGTAGAGATTTACACAATGCAACCATGGAGATTCCTTCTTATTCCTCCATGATGCAACTGAATTTCATGATGATGAGGTTTTGTAGCAATCAACAGTGCAGTCATATGTGATTGTGATGGAAAACAACTTATCAATCTTGCAGTGCCTGATTTATGTTGATCTTAACGTTTTTGTTCCTGTTCCTGTTCCTTCTTTTTCATCTTTGCTTTCACTGTGAGTGTCTTGTTGTGGATCTTGTTGTTAATATCTCTCCAGCTTTTATTGTCATGCAGGTCGTTGGCTCTTTTGATCATCCGTAAACTAAGGGTTTTTCCTGGAGTGGCCATCTTTGAAAATTGTTTTTGTATTTCACTCTGGCTTATAGTCAGGTTCATAAGTGTAAGGACACAATACTGACTATCTTTCATTATGCAAACACAATCTTGACTTTCTCATATAATATTACTATTTGCAATCATTTTTTTATTTTAGATAATATTGTACATCATGTACATATGTTTAAGAGATAAATAATGTGTGAATACAGGATATTTCGTTTTAAATTCACGTTTACAAGCATCAAAATGGCATCTAAAAACGGGACACAAATTAAACAAAATTTCATCAAAATTTCATTAAATCAAAGACTTTAATATCCCTTATTTATTTTCATTACTTTGTGCATATTACTTGAGTAAGTAAATGACGAAATATACTGGCCCACAAAAAAAATACGCACATGAACGCTGTGATCTGCGTGTTCCAAAAGTTACACGTCGTGTTCACCACATCATATGATGTTCAAAAAGCCAGATTTTTTTTTTTAAACCTCATTCTTGCCAAACTAAGCAATTGTTTTCTGAATTAGCTGCATAATCATCGTGTAAAATGTCTGTACATCCCCCATTAATATAAGGATGAAAAAAATCCACACATCGATCACTCATTTATGTTCGTGTCCACTTGTAACTAACGTTAAATGTTGTCGCAATTTAACTGGTAATCAACAGAATCCCGAGTTGGCCAGTACACATGAAAAGTACCCTGTGTCGATGACCTGAAGGTCACTTATTTGCTAATTTACGCGTCGTGCTAGTCTTGGTTCCAAGACCTTCGTGTTGTTTATTTCGCGATCACTGACACAAACCACCGATGTTATAGAGGGCGGTATTTCACGACGAACCGACACCCGTGACTGGACCCTGCCGAAGGTCTTGGACAAGTTGGCACATCGTGGGCGTGGTCAGACTATTGTAATATATGCAGTATTCATATCACGTGATAATGATGGACGGTTAAGCAAATACGTGCAGACCTGAGGGTTATTGTGTCGCGCAAAACATGTCCAGACTCGCCGCGATTGACCTGTGTACACATGTCCAGACTCGCCGCGATTGACCTGTGTACACATGTACATGTACATTGTACATCGACACAGCAAATCATGGCTGCCCCGGCGTTTATTTGTGACTGCGGGTGCAGAGGTATTTGTCTTAGGTGTTTAAATTTGTGATGAGTGAAACCACGAAACGAATGATAATGTTTCCTTTGATTTCAGGGAAACGTAGCCAAAATGACGTACGTTCGACTTCGATCTGTTCCTTTCTCTATGGTTCGATACACTGGAATAAAAAAAAAAAAATTCCCTTCTCCGCGGCACCACATTACTAACGAGATGCTGCAGCGGGACTCGACAAGATCGGTACGGGTACAATGCGTCCAGGCCGCGCCGGTTGGCGGCTGCAGCTAGCTTGCAGTAGCACTGCCCCGGAAGATCGGCCACACAATGCTATTAAGTCTGCATATTTCGCGCAATGCATACTATACGTGCATACAGTCGCCATCACATACACTGTACATGTACACAGACATTACATGTACACTGTGTACACCCAGTCATATCCTGTATTTGTGTATAATGAATAATTCATGATGAGGCTCAAACTCGGTCGCTGATTGGATCCCTCGGAAAAGCGAGGGAGAATCGTCGAAAACTAAGGTTAAAGTTAACAATTGATTGCCAACTAGTGCTAGACCCTTTGGGGAATCCAAAATCATGTACGTTTGTCAAACGTCGGCTCCAGTGCGAACATGGATCCAGCCGCATTTTGTAAACTACGCATGCGTGAGACCAGAACGCACACGAAGCCGGGATTTGAAAAAGAGACAGCGTTAACGAATCTGCGCGCGTGGTGGGCGCCGAAATAACACAAGGGTCTAGGGCTAGACTAGCGTCGTGCCCACTGCATTCTGTTTCGCGTCTTATTGTAACTAACGTAAGTTTTGATCAAACATGTTGGAATTGTTCCTTAAATTCTACCAGATCAAAATGTAAATAACAACAAAAAAAGGTACGTATCAACATTAAGTTCAACATTTTACCATGTTTTAGTAGGAAAACTTGCTGCGAGTGGCGATCTTTTTTGTTAACATTGGTTTATTGGACACTAACATTGGTTTCAGTAGGGAGCCATGTTGGCAGGTTGGTGTATTTTTTGTAACCTGTTTGAGAACCATGCAATGAAAACAGGCCACTGTTAAGGCAAGTACCTTGAAGGCTTTAGTTGAGCAAGTGATAATAAACTTGACACACTTGAAATGTTTGCCTGGATTTAAAATTTATGGTGTCCACGTCATTTTTGTAACTAATGTTAACATGCATGATCAGATCTTGAAAACTAAGGGTATTTAATCACTGGTTGTCAATTAAAACATGATTTAAACTTTAGTAGTCTAGCTTAACGGTAGTTAGTTACGGTGTCCACCTTTTAATTTGCCGATAAAAACAAAGTCTTTTTTATATTTTTTACTTCAACATAGGAGGAACACATTAACTTAAATAAAAAAAAAACCTAAATAAATTTCTTTGACTTGACTCAACTAAGAAGTGGACACCATGTAACTTTAATGCGTTAAATTTATACGACAATCAGAGAAAACACTGCTTTCCAGTAGGTGATGGTGACATCATCGCCCGCATGTGACGTCACATTAAAGGTGTAGTTTTCCCCATAGGATCTGTAAACATTATTTTAACCAATAATATCTTTGTCACTTGGGTAAATCCGATCAACTTCAGACTGGGTACATACTTAGACCACCACACACAAATTGAAAGTAATTTTAGACACTCGAAACAGCTCTGTGTTTGTCCATAAACACATTTCTAGTTTATTATTTCCTTCTGTTAGTCTTTTGCGGACAATCAGGTCCTTAGCCTCTCCTTTGAAAACCATGTTGTTGCGTTCATGGTTGCCCAGGTTACGAATATGCAGCCAACTCTGCCGCTTCATTCTTTTTTCCTCCTTTGGGATTGCCAAAACTTCACAAACCAATGTTTCCTTACAGTGGTGCCTACTGCAATGCCAGGTGAGTTTCTGCTGAGGTTTTCCACAGAACAAACCATCATTGACCAGTGTGGGTTCTAATATACCGGGGTACATGTAGATAGTGAAACTGTAGGAGCTAATGGCTACATGATGCCGAGTCCCAACTGGGTACATCTGGCCACCATGATGCACACTCCCAACCAGGTAACCAGGTACATCTGGCCTCCATGATGCAGAGTCCCAACTGAGTACATCTGGCCACCATGCTGCACAGTCCCAACCGGGTACACCCGGCCACCTTGATGCAGACTACCAACTGAGCTCACCTGGCCGTCATGATGCACAATCCCAACTGTGTATATCCGGCCACCGTGGTGCAGAGTCCCAACCGAGTACATCTGACCACCATGATGCACAGTCACAACTGCGTACATCTGGACACCGTGGTGCAGAGTCCTAACCGAGTACATCTGACCATGCACCATGATGCACAGTCACAACTGCATACATCTGGACACCATGGTGCAGAGTCCCAACCGAGTACATCTGACCACCATGATGCACAGTCACAACTGCGTACATATGGACACCGTGATGCAGAGTCCCAACCGAGTACATCTGACCACCATGATGCACAGTCACAACTGCGTATATCTGGCCACCGTGGTGCAGATTCCCAACTGAATACATCTACATGTAGCCTCCATGATGCAGAGTCTCAACGAGTACAAATGTACATCTGGGCACAAAATATTTTCTCAATTATGTTTGAGTGTTATATGAACAGAGTCATTACACATTGCAAATCAAATCTGTGTTCTCAAAATGTGTGTCATGATCTTTGAAAGTGATAAAAATTGGGCAAATCTGGTGACTAGTCTGGCAAAAATGGTCGAAATTGCAACTATCTAAATTGTGTACACTAGTTTTCTCGTAACCCTCCCTACATTGCCTATAGCTACACATCAGGATGGAATAAAATAAGACTACTTCAAAAACGATACAAATTGAGCTCGACAAAAAATACACTTGATTTTAGTAGAGAATTAACACTAAAATGGAAATTGCATATTAATACTCTTGTTGGTTGACTTTTCTTCAAAGCTTCTATCGCAAACGGTTCACTGAAATGTACGTCCACGCAATGCACCACATTTACAAAAGCAGTGCCAGGAAAATCAGTGGAATATAGTTATCAAGTCATGTGAAATATGAATGTTAACATTCATAATTCACAGTAAAGTTCCGGTAATCCAGCTCATGATTTGAATAAAAGATAAGCGTCTACTAAAGTACTTCTAGTCTTGGGCTGTACATTCCAAAACTTAACAAAGAAAGTTTTGCCCTGAAACCTCATTGGTTCAAGACAACAATCAAAACGCATAAGCACACATTACAAAACAAGGAAATCCTAAGATTATTCAAATCATCAAATCTCACTTTAATACCAGTCCTTGACAGACCAAATCTTTAGGCAGCTAAACTTGTATTAGATGTACAAAAGGGAGAGGTCATGGGAGCTGGCTGTTCTCTCAAAACAAAATTGGAAAGCTCCAAAACTGATGCCCTTAACCAAGGATTGTGTTGCATTCAATGCATTTCTTCAAAGAAGAAATGCGCCCAACCTCGATCATTAGCTGGTCCTGCCTAGTCCAACCATCATTGACCAGTGTGGGTTCGAACAAACCGGGGTACATGTAGATAGTGAAACTGTAGAAGCTAATGGCTACATGATGCCGAGTCTCAATTGAGTACATCTGGCTAACAGGAGATTCCCCATCAGAGTACAACGATCTGGCCACCATGATGAAGAGTCCAAACTGAGCGGTATACATCTGGCCACCGTGATGCAGAGTCCCAACTGCAGCCGCCATGATGCAGAGTCCCAACTGAGTACATATGACCACTGTGGTGCAGAGTCCAAGCCTACATCTGGCCACCATAATGCCCAGTGCTAACCGGGTACATCTGGCCACCATGCTGCACAGTCCCAACCGAGTACATCCGGCCTCCATGATGAAAAGTCCCAACTGGGGACATCTGGCCACCATGCTGCACAGTCCCAACTGAGTACATCTGGCCACCATGTTGCACAGTCCCAACCTGGTACATCTGGCTACCATGATGCACAAGCCCAGCTGAGTACATGTACATCTTGCCACCATGGTCGATGCACAGTCCCAACCGGGTACATCCAGTGTTGTAGTCGAGTCACCTATGTCGAGTCCGAGTCACGGGTCACTTAAGTTTAAATAATTAAATAGTTAAACTACTTTGACCAGTTCACTTAGATGACTGGATCACTATTGATCGTAAACAACACACAGCCATCTCAGTCAGGCGGTGTTTTTACAGGTACCAGACATGCCAGACTATGGTCAGCTTCGGTTGCGTCTATGGCTAGATCAGCGCGTAAGCCGCCTATGTTTTAACATTAAAAAGAGGTAGCGATATAGCCGCAGCCAGCTAAAGCCGTCATTCGGATTCCGGAGACGAATTCCTATTTCCCTGGTAATATGCATCAAGCAGTGGCTATGGTGTTAAGGTTGACAGAATACCAGCGTTAATATTGGTGTCGTGCACAATAATGCTTTTACAGAAATATATCCCAGTGTTATTATGCGTATTGAACATACACATGTACATGCGCTGTACATTACATGGGCATAGCAACACATTAATCACAAACACTATTACTTGCAACATCAGTATAACTGCTTATTTCGTGTGCTAAACGTTAATATTCCCCAATGTGCATGACGATCGGATCATTGGAATTGTTTTTAATATTTACAAAAAAAATAAAAAGGTATTGTTGGTGAAAATACGTGACTCGAGTCACAAGTCCTCGAGGTCAAGTCCGAGTCATGGTAGTCGAGTCCGAGTCCGAGTCTTTTGCCGACGTGACTCGAGTCAAGTCCGAGTCACCAAAACTATGACTAGAGACGGACTCGAGTCCTAGTCCTGGACTCGAGTCATACAACTCTGGGTACATCATGTCATCATGATGCAGAGTCCCAACTGAGTGTATATGACCACTGTGGTGCAGAGTCCCAGCCTAAATCTGGCTACCATGATGCACAGTCCCAACCGAGTACATCTGGCCACCATAACGCACCACGTGAGTACATCTGGCCACTATGATGCACATGCAGTCCCAACCGGGTAAATCTAGCCACCATATGATGCAGAGTCCCAACTGAGTACATCTGGCCACTTTGCACAGTCCCAACTGAATACATCTAGCCTCCATGATGCAGAGTCCTAACCTAGTACATCTGGCCACCGTGATGCACAGTCACAACCGCGTACATCTGGACACCGTGGTGCACAGTCACAACTGCGTACATCTGGACACAGTCATCTGGCTGCCATGATACCTATTACCAAACCTTTTCAACAGGCCGCACGGCTACAACATACAAGGAGCTGGCCAACACTTACACAGGTTGTTTTGTACAATAGGAGACCAAAATATGAAAGTATTGAGGTTTACAACTATAATCAGCAAGTACAATCCAAGAAAGCTGTTCATGATGAAATTCTCGAAAGCTAACTCCACCCGAAAAGGTTTCTCTAAAAAGGCTGACATTGCTTATGGTGCGGGGAAAGCGAGGGCGTGGAGTTCCAATTCTCATGCCAGTTAACATGAAAGAAAGTTTGGATATGTTGGCTAAAGAAAACAAGGGTAAAAGTTTCCTGTTTTCTCGACTTTGTGAGAATTAAACCACTCCTTCAACCAGTTCGCGCCAGATGACGTATATAAACGCAAAGATTTCCCCCAATTCAAAACGGATGAAGCATAAACACGCCAAGTTCAAGTTCAGAAATGTATGTCAGCAGCGAGCAAGGCCGGAAATGCGTGGGTGTGCTTCCCGGCACTATCAGCCTGAACCCGCTTCGGATCGAGTTTCGTTAATAATAATCCCGCCCTTCGGCTCGGCGATGTTAAAATAATCCCGGCGTGACCTGGTTAAGGGCGTCTGGCATTGTTGCCAAGTTAGCAGCATCTGCTGAACCTAAGCTACAACAGCCATTCACAATCAGATGTACAAAGTTCAGAAAGCATCTCGCAACTATGTGTCAGTTGCTAAATCTGAAGAAAAACACGCTTGAGCAACTGGCCAATCACATGGGGCATGATATAGTAACCCACAGAGAGTACTACTGACTTCCTATGGAAAGAGTGCTCATTGCAAAAAAGAGCAAGTTGCTTAGTTTGGCACATGAGGGAAGAACAAACACGAATTCAAAGGGAATTCACTATTTAAATGAGATCAATCTTGACCCTGATGAAGCCTTGACACAGTATCTGATGAGGAATTCACACACAAGTGAGTCTCAAAGAAGAGTTAAGATATTGCTAACGATGAATGCATCGTATGTTAACTGCTGATGGTTTTCCATCTTAAAGGGTACTTGAAATCCAAAACTTTAATATGGCGAAATATACGTTTTAATAATGCTGAATACCTAACAACTGCAAAAACTTCATATTTGTTTATGTTCGTTCATTAATCATGACCCTAATATAAAAAGCAATATGCGCCGTGCCCCGCCCATAAAAGATGACGTCACGGTAAGAATAGAGCGTGGCTGTACCAGGCTAAGCCTAGCCTTGAATACAAGGCTATGCTGTATCCGCAAAGTGGGATCATCGTTTGCCACAACACTAAACGTGTACATAGCCGTGCACATACGTATAATAATGCATTGCGGGCTATGTACATGTTTGGTGTTATGACAAACGATGATCCCACGTTGCGGATACAGTGCAGCCTTGTATCCAAGGCTAGGCTTAGCCTGGTATATCCACGCTATATTCTTACCGTGACGTCATCTTTTGTGGGCGGGGCACGATTAATGAGCAAAACCTAAACAAAAAAGTTTTTGCAGTTGTTAAGTATTCAGCGTTATTAAAGCGTATATTTCGCCATATTAAAGTTTTAAATTTCAGTTACCCTTTAAGTATTTTGCTTATGGTATATTGCAGTTCTGCGACAACAGATTTGTTAAAGAACAAACTGACAATTTTGCTTGACATAATGGCTGTTTTGCATTTAGCTTCGAATGGGAACAAACTGCAACAATAGTGCTTGATATAATGGCTGTTTCGCGTTTAGCTTTGAACGGGAACAAACTGCAACAATATTGCTTTGATTGCTGTCCCGAGCTTTCAGCTCAGAGAAGTTGTCACATCGCGGTTGTATCATGCGGGGAAAAATGGAAAATAGCATAATTATCAAACTAAAGAGTATTCATATTATAATACTGATGAACCGCTGATTTTAGGCTAACCATTTGTTAGATTTTAAAAATCAGATTTAATTAATAATGGCCTTTTCCCCACAGCCATCTGATCCACCCACTTTACTAGTCAAATATTTAGAACTCTCAATACTGTGTATGAGAGTCCCTAAATGTAAGCAGGGGTGTGAGTGGCCACATGCAAAAACCTGAAAACGGCCAGCAAAAAGCTGACATTTAATCAGTTCCCATACTTTAGTACAGAGCAGGTGTACCAAAAAGCTTAAAGGAAACATGTAGTCTAACATCTTCATTACGCATTTTTTGTTTTAAATCAATAGATTTATGTGTATCAAATGTGAATAAAAAGCAAAACTGGTTCTAGTGTACGTTTAGTGTGGTAATTTGCCGTCCAGAAATTGACCCCCCCCCCCTTTTTAAATTTCGCGGCCACTCAAAATAAGTGACGTAAATCGAGTCAGGCCCGGACAAATTATCGATAGTCGGTACGCGACGTCTAGGTACGAGACGGGTTCGCGTGGCCACGTACGCACACATTGTTGTGTGTACGAGAGTGAACGAATCCCGTACGCCTTGTGCACACGTACGTACATGTACATGTAAACGCGATCACCCACACGCACGCTGTCCAAAGCAAAGGATACCGTACAAAGTACATGTACATGTACAGTAATCGGCGCGGACTAAACATGGACGATCGTGAAAGTTCTTCGTCGGTTTTTAGTGAATCTGACGAAAACAGTACAGATTCGTCCGATTGGAATATCGTTAGGACAGCATCTGACTTCAGCATGTTTTTTAAGGGCATGCCAAAGTTGCTGTACAGACCAGTGTCGAAGCACGACCGCTCAAAATGGTCGCTGCAGATCGGGCCGAAAAATCACTAGGCCCGGCGGGACCACTTCGCTCTGGTAAGCTTTACTTTGGCTGTCCAAATCCTCCGATATTTAGGATCAGCCGGAAACAAATGAAGGCTTACTCTATCCTTGGTAGTTTTGCTACACCCAGCAGCTACACATCTAGTCGGCATGACTGAAAACAGTTGTATTTTTACCCTGATTTAGAATAAAAAACCGGCATGGTAAACTCGTAGACAAAGACTTGTTGCATGCAATGCGCGCATAATGCAAGCCAGGCCCGGGTAGCGCACCCCCGCAGCGAGGCAATTCTCTGCCTCGATTTTTGTCATACCCCACGCGAAGTTTTATGTTAATGAGGCTTCCCTTTGAGGGGCGGAGTGGTATGACTAAACATTTTCAAAAATTATTTTCTCCCATTTATCACAGAAAATAAACACAACCTCACACATAATGTTGTTGTCAATATGATACTTTATTGATTTAAGCAAAAAAACACCTTATTACATGTTTCCTTTAAATTTAGGGTAAAAATCTGCTAAAAAGCTGAATTCTCACACTCCTGTGTAAGATTCTGAAAACATACAACACAAGAAAATACTAACCGACACATCAAACACCCTGTCCAATACAACTTTAGAACGAATCAGTCAACTGTGTACAAAAACAGTCTGCCATATAGTCTGCCATTAGACTACTGAAGAGATTTCCAAACAGCATGTTATCACTTTAAAAAATAGAAATTGCATACCATTTGATACATTTGCTCCTTGGCCAATTATGAAGAATAACAAATGTTGGAACAAAAGTTCCCTTATATCTCGGGCACGCTTTGGTGCCAGTGTTCTGCCTGCTATGCTGTCTCCCTGAACTTTGTATTCCTCCTCTGGCACCAATGCACATGCTTCAACTGAAGTTTCAACCCCTAAATATAGAAAGAAAAACAATCTCGTAAGAATAAAATAAATTAAGACCTGATGTTTCGAAAGCATAGTTTCAGAACAGGGCCCAATATCTTGGCTCTGCTTACCGTTAGCAAAAAATCCCTGCTTACTATAGCAAAAAATTCGGTGCTTACGGTAAACGTATTTCACGCGTTAGCGAGGAATTTCGGTCTCTGAGCATGCGAACACCCCGTAACTAAGGATTCTGTGCTTACAGGGTTAGCGCAAAACTTTTCTGCTAGCGCGGTTAGCGAAAAATTGAGACCGTAAGCGCGAAATTCTGTGGTTAGCAGAGCCAAGAAATTTGGCCCTGGTTTAAACATGTGCAATTTTCACAACATAATATCAATTTTGAAGGGTGAAATGTGTTAGCTTTGGTTAATAATACCAATTTCCTCATAAAAGTGAACAATATTTTGGGGGTGAAAAACATTTATGGTCAACCCATTACATGTGTAACTGTAACAGTGCGTGTTTAAAAAGTAATCATCACTGAGGTCAACAATTAAAAAATAAACTTTTCTTCATCAGATTGATTCAAACTTGAATAGGCAGGATCACGGCAGCAGTCGTTGGTGGCGCGCTCGTGGAGCCTCTTTTGAACGCAGAAGTTGTGGTCGAAAATCAGGACCGTAAACACCCGTCCGACTTTTACCACGTGCGGGCAATCTTAATTTGAAGCACCGACTTCAACGATAAAATACTGACTTTTAGAGATAACATATGTAATTTTTAATGCAAGAGAACGAAACAATATACCCTTGTTAGTAATAAAAACATCTTTTTTTATTTAATATTACTAGCGGTAAGCTTTGAGAACTTGCGGCAAATGTGGTTTAATATGTGCACGAAGAAAGACAAATATCACACCCCCTTCTTAATATCTTAGACTCGACCATCTCTCACTCCTCCACCAACCAATCAGTTGGCAAAGAATTTATAAATCTAAATTATTCAAAAGCAATCAAAAGAGGGCGCTACAGTATGTGCCTCGCCTCGTGGGTGCGATGTGCATCATGAATGAATTGTTATCAACCAATAAAAAGTGTCTATGCAGTCGATACCTTAATTCGCAATAAAGGTGGGCGTGGTTACTAGATGATTGGCACGCACATTTTGCACAAGGCAGCAACTACGAATGTAGTGAGAATTTACCTAAACATTCAATGCTGAACCCGGTATACGGTTGATCGTTGCCAAATTCTCCCCACAAGTTGGGCTTACATGTCTGTCTCCGAATCGTTTTTTGGAACAAGTTGCAAAATGAACTTAGAAACGTGTTCAACTTTTGATAATTCACAGCGCAAAATCTTGCCCTAACGTCACAAAATTCGCATTCGGTATGAACCGACCTCAGAAACATTGTAAAATATATGCCCCGTAGGCCTCCCCAATAATTGATCTATAGAAAGTTATGTGGTCGGCGCCCGGCACATCGAAATGGTTTGGAATTTCGTCGAAGGAATTCCTGTATAGTGTTTTTTCTTCACATTTTTGGTTGTGCAAGTTCATTTGGCAAGAATTATGCGTGATGATATGGTATTCGAATCCCCAAACCAATTCTTGTTCTTGATTACAAATGTGTGTTTCTTCAAAATTCTTTCTCTGGTTACGACCGCCAAAACTGCTACCTCCATGTTCCCAACTGGTAAATCTACCGCCTTTTCATACAATCAGACACCGCGCGCGCCTAGCAAGCAATATTATTCAACATAAACGTCACGGTTGGACGATACCATCAAATCACGCAACAGGGGTGGAGATGCAGCGCCACGTACCGAATCGGATCACGTGACTCCCGATTGTCGCGTGTATAGGTCACAACTTTTGTGCTTATTTCGGACCTCAAAACGGCCCAAAACACGATCACTAAATAATTCATAACTTATCTTCTTAATACCTTATTGAGGTCATTGGCCTCTCAATTTGTTCCTTGTTCCGAACTCTTTCAAATAATGTAACATTTGAAAGAATTGCAATAACGTAAATTGTCCATGATCCTGCCTAACTTGAAACAGACCGCAGAACATGGACAAGTGTCCGCTGTAATCTTATACAGTGAGATATATATTCTCATAAGGCCATTTAAAATTTATTTTTAGGTTTTTATCACTCAACATTGAGGGGTCGACGTCAGGCATATGGATCATTAATTCCAAACCATAGCTTGACAACCTTCAACCCACAAGTAATCTGTGCACGTAATCTGTGTGATTACAAAAGGTATGATGTAGAGTTCAACCAACAACACAGCAATTAATTGGCCTACCCTTGCCAGCTATAGATGTCAAACTTTAAACTCTACGAGCACTGTACAACATGCGCTTAGCTCAATTCACAGTTCACGCACGACATGTTATGTATGTACATGTCATGTATGTATGTATGTACATGTATGTATGGAGCCTAGAGCGTTGTCGTATCAATACCACATCGACCCATCATGGTTCCCGACTATACGATGACGCATTGCATTAATAGCATAATAAATTCGCGCGATGATGTGGTTTGTTAACGACAGTAAATCTATTTAGCCGTACAACTGTTGTAGGGTCGCACCATTAATCTCCATAAAAAAAAAGATCAACGGGTGGCACAGACTCTGTTCGTATTCATTGTCAGATGATTGAATGGCTGTTTGCTGTCATTAATGTCGCACAAATTGTTATGATAATTATGGCCATTTTACAAACCCTAACTTAGGCTCTGTCTTTATCACCATTACCAAACTGAATGAACAAATCTAAAACGAAGATGAAGCGGGGGTTCAGAAAACGGCCTGTGGGAGACGTCATCATTTAGTCGGGAGCCACATCACAGCTAGTCTAGCCCTAGACCCTTGTGTTATTTCGGCGCCCACCACCACGCGCGCAGATTCGTTAACGCTGACTCTTTTTCAAATCCCGGCTTCGTGTGCGTTCTGGTCTCACGCATGCGTAGTTTACAAAATACGGCTGGATCCATGTTCGCACTGGAGCCGACGTTTGACAAACGTACATGATTTTGGATTCCCCTAAGGGTCTAGCACTAGTTGGCTAGCAATTGTTAACTTTAACCTTAGTTTTCGACGATTCTCCCTCGCTTTTCCGAGGGATCCAATCAGCGACCGAGTTTGAGCCTCATCATGAATTATTCATTATACACAAATACAGGATATGACTGGGTGTGTGTACACAGTGTACATGTAATGTACATGTACATGTACAGTGTATGTGATGGCGACTGTATGCACGTATAGTATGCATTGCGCGAAATATGCAGACTAAGGCCGCATCCGAATCTTTTGTCTGTGGCTATTGTCTAGGTGTTCGCCCATTACAAATACACGTGAGCAGGCTGACAATAGACGTAGCCGTAGCTCTGGAAGCCCGTTTCGGACACGGCCTTAATAGCATTGTGTGGCCGATCTTAATTCCGGGGCAGTGCTACTAGTGCAAGCTAGCTGCAGCCGCCAACCGGCGCGGCCTGGACGCATTGTACCCGTACCGATCTTGTCGAGTCCCGCTGCAGCATCTCGTTAGTAATGTGGTGCCGCGGAGAACGGAAGTTTTTTTTTTATTCCAGTGTATCGAACCATAGAGAAAGGAACAGATCGAAGTCGAACGTACGTCATTTTGGCTACGTTTCCCTGAAATCAAAGGAAACATTATCATTCGTTTCGTGGTTTCACTCATCACAAATTTAAACACCAAAGACAAATACCTCTGCACCCGCAGTCACAAATAAACGCCGGGGCAGCCATGATTTGCTGTGTCGATGTACAATGTACATGTACATGTGTTCACAGGTCAATCGCGGCGAGTCTGGACATGTGTACACAGGTCAATCGCGGCGAGTCTGGACATGTGTACACAGGTCAATCGCGGCGAGTCTGGACATGTGTACACAGGTCAATCGCGGCGAGTCTGGACATGTGTACACAGGTCAATCGCGGCGAGTCTGGACATGTTTTGCGCGACACAATAACTCTCAGGTCTGCACGTATTTGCTTAACCGTCCATCATTATCACGTGATATGAATACTGCATATATTACAATAGTCTGACCACGCCCACGATGTGCCAACTTGTCCAAGACCTTCGACAGGGTCCAATTCACGGGTGGGGGTTCGTCGTGAAATAGCGCCCTCTATAACATCGGTGGTTTGTGTCAGTGATCGCGAAATAAAAAACACGAAGGTCTTGGAACCAAGACTACATCACAGCAAGCTTGACACGACAACACAAGCGCACTATGGCCAAGGCATGCATAACACAATACAGTAGCTATCGTGCAGAACGTTAGCGTGCAAATTTGGTGGATTTAGTGAGAAACTTGTCTGGAAAATACCTTTTTGGGGAGAGAAAACAAAATTATAAATTGGGGCGCAGTGTTCTCCAAGTGTACATGTATAATAAACCATGGCGGCCCGCCATGCTATATTTTTGAGATTGGTTATCTCGCCATGCTTTAAAAATCGCCGCCATGCTAAAAAAATACACCCAATCTGGCAGCCAAGTATTAACCAAAGCCATCACAAATGCAGCTAAACTCATGATGTCAAAGAAATACTGCACCTTGGACATTTACGCATTCCTGGTTCATGGGACCGATCTTGTTTAAATGGACGTGAAGGACGCACTAGGTTAGTCAATACCGTTTCACATGTGCATGTTGGCAGTCTTAATTGGTTCCAAGACCTTCGCATGAATCAATTTTAACAACAGAGGGCGTCACTATATCCTTGGTTTGACTTCCACTACAGTCGTCAGCCGCGCCGATGAATTCAAGAACGAAAAGCGTCTCCTCTGTCGGGTTCACCATGGAGGTAGGAAACTACCTCCATGGGTTAACATTGTAATGTCTTCCAGCAATCATGAGCAAGTTTGATTAAGCGACTATATATAGTTTATTATAGTCGACTGCAGTCCCTCGAACGACGGATAATTTCCGTTGTTTCGATGAGCTAGCTCCAGTCGCTGATTCTGTTCTCCTGTGACTGGCTCTTGTAAGTCGAATGGTGAAACTCCCCGATTGTGCCCCATCGCTGCAAGTTATTTTGTCCCACGAGCAAACTTTGTTGTTCATTTGACCTTGTGCGAACAAAATTGATCGGCAGACATGATTTGTGCGCTGAAAATACGGCTTTTCACCTTACTATATAGTGTCCAATATAAGCCTGAAATCGCGTCTAAGCGCATCTAGATTGAAATTTTTTGGGGGGAAGGCCACCCGGACCAAGTGCCTGCAGCACGTGACTCTCGCGCCATGCTTTCATTTTTATTTTTTTTAGAACATTGGGGCGGGAGTAGAAATAGACGGGCCGTGATGAAAACCTAAAAATCAATTTGAAATGGCCTAATCAAATAATGCCAGAGAATACAGGCAGAGCCCCCATTGTGTTGTAGTGTCACTTTACATGATTGGTTAAGACGCGAGCTGTTTGGGGTGTTGGCCGATAGGAAATGCACAGAACATTCATAGCTGAAAATTAAAGGACCCTTTCACAAATTTCAAAGGAGACTAACGAACAATGGTGGGGGAATATGTATGTCTAGAACTTAGTGGACGCAGCTGATAATCCCTCAGCTGTAGGCATTAATGGAGACAATGGAAGTAGGGTTTTGAATAGGCCTAATCACTGAAGCGTGCATGATGCCATGATATCAAGTCAATGCGGCATGGCATGACAACGTTAGTGTGTATACATGTCCACCACAACATGTGTCACTGTCATTAACGTAAGCCGTGTATACACCTCAACTGCAACAATCAAGCAAACTTCCATAGCGTGTATACGTCCTCCACTGAATAAAACCGCCATGCCTGACGGGTTAACGCGACATCCGTGGATAGTACATAATTTTGTATGGGATGCTCATGACGTGTTTGTCCATCATCCGTTTTGAATTCCGCAAAAAATTTGTGTGTACGTCATCTGACGCGAACTGGTTAGAAGGTTCGTGGGCGTGCTCCCTGAAAATTTTTGATAATCTACAATGATTCGGCCTGGATTATACGGTAATTTGAGAATAAATTGTGGAACTCTGAGTCAATTTGGGGTAGTATCAAAACTTTAGTCCACGATGCAAGTCATGCAACCCGCCCCGCGCCCACCCTTCTCCTATATCCTCCACTGACGTGCCGGACATCACTCGATGCTTTGTTCAAAACCGCGAAATCTAGACCTATTGTGTATAGGGCCTAGCCGCATTTCAGTCCCTTTTCAGGGGGTTTCGAGTGTTAAATATACATTCAATCAAGTACGACATTGACTTTGATCCTCTTCTCCTTCTCCTTTTCCTTTTTTTTTTTTTCTCTCTCTATTTTTGTTTTTTTTTGGGGGGTTTTCCCAATAGGCCTTACTCTATAATAATTAAAGTAATGAAATAAAGTTAATTACAAATTAATACCAGTCTGCTCTGATGAATGATTACAAATTTGCGATTAATGCCCCGCTAATGTTTTAAGCCACATTAAATAAAAATGAAAGTGAGGCTTGGAACGGATAAATAGTCTGCCACCATCCAATTCAACGGTGATTTGGTTGCAACGACTATGTCGCACTGCATGTCACACACGTGCGCGTGTGTAAATGAACCAAATAATACGTGGGTATGTTGCACGATTTTTGAAATTATTAGCGCCATGTCGCAGTCGCACGACTTTGTCGCGTAAATGTAAACACGGTCATTGATTTGGGCGTGTATATTAATACGGGCGACATTATTGCTCAACAAAATCGCCTATGTGTTCAGGGAGCACGATCAAAAATGGCTCCACCGTGAATATGGTCTATTATTTCATATTGTAAACAACTTTGACTTTGTTAAAAAAACAAATGTTCAAAGAATGAATACTAGAGCCCCTTTCACACTGGACGATTTCCCGAGGAATTTTGATCGGTCTGTTCACACTGCCAAAGAAATCCCCGGGAAACTGCTTCTCCCCGGGAAATATTTACCCCTGCTTGTGAGTAGGGTTAAAGGAGAAATCCCTGGGGTTTAACGTTTTTCCCGGGGAATAGCAACTACTGTGAACGTCGCAGGGTTTGAACTTACCCCACCTGTTTGCGTCCACGGGTAATCTCGAAAGGTCACAAGGTCACAAATAATTCGCGCGGTGACTTAGTATTGTAATGCAGTACCTTTCAAACTTTTTGTAAATATATTTACAGTTAAGTACAAAAGACAAATAATAAAATTATACAAATAATTTAATTTTAAAGAATATGAGCAAAATGAATGGTTTTAATATTTAATACAAGAAGTGTCGTGGACAAGACTGTGTTTAGCTTCCTTCTCGTGTACGTGTATTTATAATGTCCCGTGTGGTTAGGTACCAGTCTTCTATTTTCTTATCCGCATGATGCGTGGCGCAGCGGTTATCGTCGACCCATGCCACGCGCCCTCAGTTTAAACATTTCCCGGGGTTTGAAGGCCAGTGTGAAACGACCGTGCATATTCCCGGGAAATAGTGTCCCCGGAAGTTACCAAATGGGTCCAGTGTGAACTGTTGCCGAGGTGTTGGTGGGGTAAAAAATCCTCGGGAATTTTCTGGGGATTTATTTCCCGGGGATTGGCTCTGCAGTGTGAAAAAGGCTTTACACTTGTAGCTCACAACCCACACACGAGCAGCAATTCCTTGAAAGGATTTTAGAGTCCTTTCTTGAGCAAGGTTTTGATCATCTGATTAAAAAAGTAGAAGCTTTTTTTAAAATATGTAAAGACAGCAGCACTATTTAGTATTTGGGTCATTCATAAATAAGGAGCCAATGTTAAAATTCTAATATCTATACTTTCATATGGAATTTGCTATTTAATTTTGATCACCGTGTTCAAATCTGTGTATTTATTTTGTTGCCACCATTAATCTGTACTGAATAAAACCTACAATGAATCTTCCATGGCATCGTATTTTTAAAATTGTATGAAAAATGAGCAAAAAATGCCAATTTTTAGGCAAACATTTGCAACATTGGAAAATAGTGTTACATGTACATTATGAGACATTGTCCTCCTTTGTAATGGTTAACTTGGTTAATTTGTAACTTAAATGATTTATAACACACCAATGCTCAATATTAGACTGGTTCCCAATCCTTCCCGTTATCTTTTGGCTTAAAAAATGGGTTAATAATTTGTTTTGGCGTGTACGTGCCGCAGTGGCTACTCACGCTTACTTTGTGTAAGTTAACAAATTATGATGAAGGGAGTGGAAACTAGTCTATGGTTGACTACGATGTGCTAAACTGGTTCCCACTGCACGCTATGAAAACAAAATACAATGCATCATACCAGTCTGCACACACGAACGCACGCATCCAGATTAGCGTTAACTCGTTCAGCATGCTTACAATCAGCTGTGGTATTTTTTTGTTAGATTTGTTTGGGGCCACACGCTTGTATTGTAGATTCGGATATTGTGTGGACAAAATTGTTATTTTTAGGTTTTAAAATTTGTCGAGATCTGGGTGGATGACAATAGTTATTATAAGTAAATAAAACTTACAGAAATTGGGTTTCTGCCCCAAAGTCTATTACTAATCTACCAGTATATTCCCATACCAGTTAAGTAATTCTCGAAAAATTAAGGTCAAATCCATTTTGGCCAAAATGTTGCTTTTATTGACCTTGAAAAATGGTTTTCAAACTTCAGATAAAGCCAAAAGAGTGTTCTGTGATCCATTGGGTCAAAGTTTCTAAACCATTTTACACAAGTTCTCTTCTTAAACTCGGTGGAAGTCTTTTGTATTAAATAATACTTTATCAGAATGTCTGCTTGATTCAGGTGGTTCTGGCTGAAAATTTTTTTTTTTTGCGTGGTTATATAGACCACACAAAATAAAGTTCTGCTTCCGGTTACCCGACCGATCCTAATTTAAGGCTGCGACCCTAAAAATGTTATCAGCAAGTAGAAAAAGAATATTACCCAAAAAAATATTTACAAAATGCTTTTCAACTACCTACTTACATTTGCTATTTTCTGAGAAGAAACCTCTGTTATTTTTACAAGTTCCCTTCGCGATGACAACGCGGTGCACGATTCCCTATCAGTATCACGGTGATGAAAACACGTGCATAATGCTCAATGCAGCAATGCTGTACTGGTTCCCCCCGCACCGCCCACTAAAAGTGCCAAAGAAGGCAGGATGGAGTCTATGCATACACGGCCGACCAACATCAACTGGAGTTCAGGGTCGATCTGACAGTGTAAAAATGGCAATGGATGGAAAAAGAGGATTTTTGCAAGTTAATTCACAGAACTTGATTCTCTTGTCTGTGTAATGTATTTTCCGTGTTCATGAATTTATTTCGAGGTTGTACGTAGCCTTGGTCAAGGCGTTCATCGTTACCCGTCCGTACGTACAGCGCAGCGGTAATCGGAGCTCAAACAACGACCTCACGCGGCCACTATTATATGCAAACTAACTGAGGATACTCGAACGCCTTGGATCATTAGGTTTTGGGGGCGGTGCTCATTATGCTAATAGATTAAGCTGACCTTTATAGTCGTTTTCTTATTGGTCGATCGTTGCGTAGAAACTGCATAATTTGAGCTAGCGGTGAAAGGTCATAGCTAGCTCGCAAGTGTTTACGAACACCGCCATCGTTGACATATTTTATCGGAGAAAGTTGAGTGATTCGAAGGCTTGTAGGAATTACACATGAAGATTTGAACTGTCTTGCTTGATTGGTGAGGGTCGCAGTTATTTTCGCTCGTTTTGCTGGGTATTTTCTTGAATGTTGACAATGTTATGGTCAAAACTAGTTGTGTTTAGCTGCTTAGTTTTGAGTTTTCAACCGCGGTGACTGGAGAAGGCCGCGACTCTATTGAAACGTGTCGAACTCGGCCCTACATTATGTCGCACACATCTAATCCAGCTGATCTGAAAACCGTGGCTCGGTAAAACGCGGAACTCTGATAATTAAATGCCTTGCCGGCTGAATTTTGCCAAGAAAATAATCTGAGGAGTTATTGGGGATATAAGACACTTGTCCTTGTTTAAATTACGATATTGCGATCACTTTGAAGGTTGGTTCTGCAGCCGTAAACATGCCCCCTCCCCACAGCGTTGGACCATGCTTGAACCACAATGTGGCGATACCGCACAGACCAGCATGCCTGGGTTAATGCCGATTATGCGGCGATAAGAAACTGACCGAACACGCTGAAAACTGACGCTGAGTACCTGGCCGTACGTGCGAGCTCCGAGCAAAATGGGGCTCAGGCTGCCTGAAAAATGACGGATTTCCCATAACCTGTCGGCAAATTCACAAAGACCATGAAGAAAGGATTCTAATGGCCTTTCGCTGCTCGGGTCTAAAATCTTCGAGGGATAATATTTTCGCTGCAAAATTCAAACAACACGACAGATCTTCGGACGAAAGACGACGCTGAATATCTGCCATTTTGTCTTAAATATCATGCTGCATCAAATTTGATGACGTCGGGTTTCAACCGCGTTGTGATTGGACACTTCACATCTTAGCCCCGCCTATACTTATCTGTATTCGCATACGAGGTCATGCGCCACAAATGTGGCGCAAAATATAGGAAAAACATAAGATTTCAAAAACCCAATGATCCAAGGCGAAAAAGTAGCCTCAGTAGATTTGCATAAATAGTGGCCGTATGAGGTCGCTGTTCGCGCTGTATCTTTGCATGGGGCGCAAGCTAGCAGCATATATGCGGGGCGCGCGCACAGTGTATTTCTGGACGGATAACGACGAACTCGCCTTGACCAAGGCTAGGTTGTACGTGAAGTGATAGCCCAGCGTGTTTTGCCCGACATTTCCTACCGCAACACAAGGTGCGTCGCCCGCCATACACAGTGCATCACGCACGCTTACCACCGCACCACAAAGTCGTGCCCAGGCGTTGTGCATAGCACTGTTCATGACCTAAACTTTCCATTCTTTTAAAGAATTATTGACCGTAAATATTAGGGCATAGATACATGTAACAGGCGTTAGTAAAAAGTGACATCGGCAATTTTGATGTGGTATATTAAAAATTAGAAGAGCACAATTGTGGGAACCAATTTCTAGAACGAAAACCAGACACAGCGTCTGTGAAAAATAAGACAATTTTCCCAGGCCAGATAAAAAAATTTGGGGAGTTTGGTTGGGTCTGGTTTATGTCGGTTTGGCCAAGTCAACCCAACTTGATGAACAAATACATGACTTGGAAGTTCATTTACATTAGATATTATACAAAACTAACAGTAAATGAATAATGCTTCTACAACTACAAGTACCTGTGTTAGTGATGACATGTGTAGTGAAACAGTCAAAGGTTTTCACGTATAGGTTCTCGGTTGCTTCTGCCAGCTGTTTCACTTTTTCCTACATGTATAAATAAATATGAGTGCAATATGGACCTACTGTCTTAATATTATCAAACTTGTTACTGTATTTATTTTAAAAGTCTGCCCTCATTTGTTTTGGAATTCATTTTTAAAGAGGCTTTATCCAAAGATCTATAAATGAAACAGAACAAAACTTGAAATTTAAATGAATTATTTCAAAGTGATCGCTATATTTCGAGCATTGCCAACTGTTAGAAACTGTACTTTGGTACATGTACATGTATTTAGGAGTTATCCCTGGCTTACACCATTGCATTAGGGTCATTCCACGTCATTCCGCACACTTTTTTGCTTGACCCCCTCCGATTTTGATGAAATTTGGTGTGTGGCTAGGTACTCATGAGAAACTCCGATACGCAAAATATTAGCGAAATTCGGTCATTTGTGTAGGAACTGGAGCAGTTTGAAGTTTTAGGGGGTTTTGCGACCAGAACCCACCAATCTACCTAAAAATGGCCAAATACCCCTACAGAATGGTTCGATCTCAGCAAGTGAGGTGTCGTTAGAAAGAGCACAAAATTCTCTATCCACCAATATGTCACTTGACATTATTTTATGCGTTGACCCAAATCTGGGTCATTTAAGGTGACCTTGACCTTTGACCTCGATTATCTCAAAAGTATATGCTTTTGATGAACTTTTTGTATTCGTGAGATAGTTAACTGTACATGGCGCACACGAAAAATCAGCTTGGGCAATTACCAACTTCAGGAGAAACATGACTTTAACGACCAACAAATGTGTAGTATCACTCCTATGAATGCGGATACAGTCACAATTATCAACTATTATGCATGTACATGTATCTCGATCTCGGAATTTTCATTGCTTAAAGGAAACATGCAGCCTAACATTTTCATTACGCATTTTTTGTTTTAAATTCATAGATTTATGTGTATTAAATGTGAATAAAAAGCAAAACTGGTTTTAGTGTACGTTTAGTGTGGTAATTTGCCGTCCAAAAATTGCCCCCCCCCCCCCCCCCTCCCTTTAAATTTCGCGGCCACTTAAAATGAGTGACGTAAACCGAGGCAGGACTCGGACAAATTCTCGATAGTCGGTACGCGACGTCTAGGTACAAGACGGGTTCGCGTGGCCACGTACGCACATTGTTGTGTGTTGATGCACCCACAGTGTACGAATCGCGTACGCTTTGTGCACGGTAATCGAATTTCACATGGACGATCGTGAAAGTTCTTCCTCGGTTTTTGGTGAATCCGATGAAAACAGTACTGATTCGTCCGATTCGAATAACAGTATTTCTTATTCCGACATGGACTCGATCGAGGATAAAGATGGGGTCCCTCTAGGCGCTCTAGGTCGAAGCACGACCGCTCAAAATGTTCGCTGCAGAGGGCCGAAAATCACTATGCCCGCCTGGACCACTTCGCTCTGGTAAGCTTTACTTTGGCTGTCCAAATCCTCCGATATTTAGGATCAACCCGAAACAAATGAAGGCTTACTCCATCCTTAGTAGTTTTGCTACACCTAGCAGCTACACAACTAGTCGGCAATGACCAAACACTGTTTTTACCCCGATTCAGAATGAAAAACCATGTAAGGACGGACACTTGTTGCAATGCGCGCAGTCAGTCAACGACAGGCCGGGTAGCAGCGCTGCGAGTCTCTGCCTCTATTTTCGTCATACCCCTTGTAATGTTCTGGACAACTAAATGAACGAACATGCGTGACAGTACTTGCCAGTATCATGAGTGCTTTATTATAAGCTATGCAGTACGCATGCTCAACCTCTGCTCATTAACATATGTATGAATACATTACACTGCTCTCCCCTTTTAAGTATTTAACCCAATGATTTAGTTGCATATTAGATTTAGTGTACTTGAATAAAACAAATATTAAGTATCCAGTAGATAAACATACTCTTGTGTGGCATAACATGTGGCAGAATGAAATAGTAAATGATCAATCAAACTTTTTGGATTTTGCTATAATCCACACTCCTTATTTACCTTGATGACGATTTGTGAAATAAAACTGTTTCTTTTGAAAATGTTCAAACTGGCTTTTTGTTTTGTTTTAACTACAAGTCTAACTTAACTGGTGGTTTTCGGATCCTCTCTGATCTTCTGATCATAACCGGTTTAGATGCCAACTCCACTGAAGGTTTGTTTAACTCTGTTTTAGTACCCTCACTTAGACTAGAGTCTGCTTCTTTATCTGTACTAACTGAATGTTGTGATTCAACCACTGTGGTCGTTTCCAACTCACTTTCACCCAAAAACTCAGGAGATAGATATTCCTGTTCAGGCTTCGGTTTATCTTTGGCTCGAATCATCTGGTCAACATGCACACTTCTGATTTTGTCTCCTAGTTTAACTAAGTATCTTTTAGTTCCACACACTTCAACTATTTTCCCAACATCCCATTTGTTTTGACTAGACTTGTTGGGAGGACTGAGAACACGAACTTGCTCATCTGGTTCGAAACTCCTCTCTTTTTTATTGGTGTCAAATTGTCGCTTTTGACGTAACTGTTGTTTTTCAACCTTTGATGCCAAATTGGGTTGAACCAGACTCAGTCGTGTTCTGAGCCTTCTCTTCGTTAACAACTCTGCAGGTGTGTAACCAGTTGTTGTGTGTGGTGTAGTCCTATATTTCAGCAAGAAACTAGCCAAACGATGTTTCATGCTGAGCTTTGAACTACCCTGCAAAACCTGTTTCTTAAGGGCTTCTTTGACAATTCTAACTGATCTTTCAGCGGCTCCATTTGAGGCTGGATGGTACGGTGGAACAAGCGTGTGTTTTACACCGTTCAGGTTCATGAACTCTTTAAACAATTCTGAACGAAACTGAGGCCCATTATCAGAAACAAGTTCTTCAGGTAAACCATGGCATGCAAATATTGATCTTAACTCATCTACAGTACGCTCAGTAGTAGTACTTGACCCCATGTACTTGACCTCAATCCATTTGGAATGACTATCTATCAGTACTAGAAAGTGATCATTACCCTTTTCACAAAAATCTACATGAACTCTCTGAAAGGGTCTGCTTGGCCATGACCAGGGTTGCAGAGGTGGTTTATTTCGGCAATTTTGGCATACGCTACATTTGCTTACCAGTGATTCAATTTCACTGTCAATACCAGGCCAGTACACAAAACTTCTAGCGATTGACTTCATACTCACTATGCCTGGATGTTCGGCATGAAGTTCAGACATAATTTTGTTTCGCAATGACTCAGGTATTACCACTCTATAACCCCACTTAATGCATCCCTGCTCACATGACAGCTCATGGCGTCTATTATGGAAAGGCTTAAACTCTGTGCTCAATCCACTATCTACTTCAGTCCAACCGTTCAATGTTTGTTCATAGACGACCTTGAGAACACTGTCCTTCTGTGTTTCTGTTGCAATCTCTGCTGCAGTTACAGGAAAGTCTTCATCTACAACCTTCAAAGTGTAGATTGAGTTCTCACTTCCCACATCCGAGTTCTCGTATGGCAATCGGGACAACGCATCTGCTACTGCGTTGCACTTGGAGCTTCGATACTCAACTTTATAGTCATACATGGACAACAGAATTGCCCATCGTTGCATTCTCGATGCAGCCGTGGTAGGTATTGCTGACTTGGGACCAAGTATTGTTAGTAGTGGCTTATGATCAGTCACAAGCGTGAATGGTCTTCCCAAAAGGAATTGATGGAACTTCTTGACTCCAAAGATGATGCCGAGTGCAGTGCTTCCTTTTCTATCTGTGCATAATTGCGTTCACTCGATGATAGCGTGCGAGATGCGAAAGCAATAGGCTTTTCCTGTCCGTCATCCATGACGTGGCAGATCACTGCACATACACCATAGCTTGAAGCATCACAAGCAAGTTTCAATTCGCGTGTCGTGTCATAGTGAACAAGGAGTTTATCACTTGTCAAGTTTTTCTTGCAGGTTTCATATGCACGTTGTTGTTCCTTCCCCCACATCCAAGTCTGGTCTTTCTGTAGCAAGATATGAAGTGGCTGTAGCACAGTTGCAAGATCTGGAAGGAATCGTGCGTAGAACTGCACCATTCCAAGAAATGATCTTAGCTCCGACACGTTTTTAGGCTCTGGAGCATTCACGACGGCCTCAATTTTTGCCTTGACGGGGCGAAGTCCATTGGCGTCTACTCTGAGTCCAAGGTATACCACTTCAGACTGCGCAAATGCACACTTACTTTGTCGCAGTTTGACATTGTGACTCTCGAGTCGTGCGAAAACCTGTCCGAGGATTTCCAGGTGTTCCTTCATGCCTACCGTGGATATGAGTAGGTCATCCTGGTTGCACACAATATGCGGTATGCCTTGCAACATTTTATCCATGACCGACTGGAAGATCTTCGGGGAAGACTTCACACCATAGGGCAACTTTGTATATGAATATAAGCCCTTATGTGTGTTGATTGTCAAGTAAGGTTGACTTTCCTTGTCAACATTGAGTTAGGCATATGCGTGTGACAAATCCAATTTTGTGAAGACTCTTGATCCGCTAAGTTCTGCGTACAGATCCTGCGAGGTTGGCAATGGGTATTGTTCATCGTCAACCGCTTGATTGATAGTGACCTTGTAGTCACCACAGAGTCTAACAGTTTTGTCAGCCTTGGGCACAACTACTACTGGTGTTGCCCAATCGCTCTGTGTTGTCTTCACTAGCACCCCATTTTTCTCCAACTTCTCCAGTTCTTCCTCTACTTGTTGCTTTAGTGCGTATGGTACAGGTCTCGGTCTACAGTACACTGGTTTTACTTCCTGTCTTAGTCGAATGTGTGCAGTGTATCCTGTGATGCCTGTGTAACTGCCGGCAAACATATCTGCATATCTATCTAGCAGATTGTTGAGGCATGATTCTGATGAATCAACACTGAAAATGTTTTTCCAGTCCAGCTTTAGTTTACACAGCCAATCCTTACCAAGGAGAGTTGGTTTGTTGCGATAGCAAGCTACAATGATGGGCAGTGTTAAAGACTGGCCCTTGTATTGAACTTTACAGTCCATTTGTCCACATGTCTCCAAAACTTCACCCGAGTAGGTTTTAAGCTGCACCTTACTCGCAGACAATGGTATCTGTCCAAACTTGGTTTCATACATGTCTTTGCTCATGACGGAACAGTCTGCTGCAGTGTCGATGCGCATCTCAAGTGACTGACCGTTAACCAGTAGTTGGGTTTTAAAGTCCTTGCCTTGGCTAGTTGTAGGTTTGTCAACGTTGGTTGCATAAATGGTGTACAAGCCAAGTTCATCTCCATCTGGGTCCACCTCCAAGTTGTGAACTCCTTTCTGTTGGAATTGACGCTTGTTTCCCACAGGTTGTCTATTCCCTACTTTAGATTTAGCCCGACATGCGGATGCGATGTGACCTTTCTTTTGACAGTTATAGCACTTTGCTGTTTTGAACGAACACGAGTTTGATGAGTGACTACCGTTGCAGCGATAACAACTGGCTGAACTAGTCTCCCCACTTGGCTTTGGTTTCTGTTTAGTGCTTTTTGTTCTGGTGACAGGCCCTGCTTTGTGACTATGAACAGCTGCAACAGTTTGTGGTGGACGAAACTCACGAGCATTCTTTGATGCCATCTCGATCCATTGTAGTAGCTACCTTACATGCTCTCTCAAATGTGAGATCTGTAGTATTCAAGAGTTTTGACTGAATTCGCTCATCCACTAACCCACAAACAAATCTGTCTCGTAAAGCTCGATCAAGAAAAGTCCCAAAGTTACAGTGCAACGTTAAGTTTTTCAATGCAAGAATGTACTCACTGACTTTCTCATTCTGTTTTTGGTTTCTGGTGCCGAATTTGTAGCTTTCAGCTATTTCCAGAGGTGTTGGATTGAAATGGTCTTCCAACTTTTTCAAAATGTCATTGAAGGGCACATCCTTTGCTTTCTTAGGGGCGAGAAGATTTACAAGTGTGCCGTACACTTCTGGACCGACCTCCGTGAGCAGAATCGCTTTCATGCGTTCTCGAACGGCTTCATTTGCGGCAATCACTACCTCTCCTTCACCGCTGGTCTCCGTTATGTTGTTAGCCATGAAGAACATGTCAGCTCTCTCCATGTAAGAGCTAAACGGCTCCTTTGATTTGTCATAAGTGCCAAGCTTTCCAATGTAGCCCGTGGACGCCGCCATTTTGTCCCGGTGCTTGCGTGACCTTTGACTCGTGCACTACACGATTATCATAAAAGTTCTCCAGCCGTCGTCGTGTTCATAACAACGGTGCGTACGCGCTGGTCGTCACTGCGTTCCATGTACACATGTGCTAAACTTTCGTCGGTGAGCTGAATAAGTACGCTCAATAAAACTCTCACAATGTATGTTTTGGTGTAACAACTCCACCTAAAACTTAGCTGTACGAAGTCTATAATTGCTAACGGTGATCTCGACAAGAACAAATACAGTCTGAGATCCCATCCTCGTCGCCAATTTGTAATGTTCTGGACAACTAAATGAACGAACATGCGTGACAGTACTTGCCAGTATCATGAGTGCTTTATTATAAGCTATGCAGTACGCATGCTCAACCTCTGCTCATTAACATATGTATGAATACATTACACCCCTCGCGAGGTTTTATGTTAATGAGGCTTCCCTTTAAGGGGGGGGGCATGGGTTTGACCATAATTTTCAACAATTATATTCCTCCATTTATCACAGAAAATAAACACAACCACACCCATAATGTTGTTGTCAACATTATACTTCATTGATTTAAGCAACAACAAATCTTATTACATGTTTCCTTCAACCGCCGTGGCTACTGTAAGCCGAGTTACTATAAGATTCTGAATACTGTCTTTTTACGCCATAAGGGAGTCTACCTACTTCAGAAGCAGGCTTTGAAAATACCAAGATCGAATTCAAAAATACATGCATAATAGTTGATAATTGTTACTGTATTCGCATTCATAGGAGTGATATTACACATTTGTTGGTAGTTAAAGTAATTTTTCTCCTGAAGTTGGTAATTGCCCAAGCTGATTTTTTGTGTGCGCAATGTACAGTTAACTATCTCACGACTACAAAACGTTCATCAAAACCAGAGCATACACTTTTGAGATAATCAAGGTCAAAGGTCAATGTCACCTTAAATGACCCAGATTTGGGTCAACACATAAATGAAGGTCAAGTGACATATTGATGGATAGAGAATTTTATGCTCTTTCTAATGATACCTCACTTGTTGAGATCGAATCATTTTGTAGGGGTATTTAGCCATTTTTAGGTAGATTGGTGGGTTCTGGCCGCAAAACCCCCTAAAACTTCAAACTGCTCCAGTTCCTACACAAATGACCGAATTTCGCTAATATTTTGCGTATCAGAGTTTCTAATGAGTACCTAGCCACACACCAAATTTCATCAAAATCGGAGGGGGTCGAGCAAAAAGTGTGCGGAATGACGTAGAATGACCCATTAGCCAAGAATAAACTAATTCGGTATCTCAAAGTGTCAAGGTGAAAGATTATTCGAGATAAAGTGCTGATGTCATGTCAGCACTTTTATGTTACGCGAATGATATTACGCAAATGCGCATTCTGATTTTAATTCACAAGTGGGCGTCGTGCGACCACCTGGCGTATTTATACGCGCAAAATCCCTCAACAAAATAACGGCACAATTAAAAAAAAAAACTGTCTTGTCTATGTGCATCGTCAGCTAGAACAATTGAACAATTAAAAACCCTGCCCTTCTATCGATGACATAACTTCAGTTTTTAATGTTGCAATCTAGTTTGGCAAGTCGAAAGTGGATTTTGCTCTCTTATAAGAGTGGGGCCCGTACACAATCGCCACACAATGGACATTTACAAAACTTTTATCCTTGCTTCAGACCCAATAGAAGTATACCAAGCATTGCCATTGTGTGACAACATTTGGAGTCTCTACAGCAAAACATTGACCATCATTGAAGTCCGTTTAGTCAGAGGATAAAAATCATGATTGTAAAGCCTGAAGTTGAAGCTCAAGAACGAATCAAAGATTTTGTAAATTACCTTCTGGGCAGACGGAACACTCTGCAGCGCCCTCATAGTCCACATAGGTGCTCTGTTGAGGGCAGTGTTTGCCCTCGGGGCAAATCACCTGGGTGCGTGTGCTGGACCCAGCGGGGTCACAGGGTCACAGGGACCTGTCACCTGCGTATTGGCTGCAAAGGGGGTAGAAATATTGATTTGTTAATTATTTTCACAATCACAACATTTAACCATTTATTTCTGAATTTAAAACTGTTGACGGATAAACACATTAGGAGCAAGGCCGGAATTATTTGTCGGCGACTAGCTCACAGCGAGCGAGGCCACAAATATAAAGGTGTGCTACCCACAGGTGCCGGCCTAAACCTGTCGCAGATCGAGGTTCGTAAACAATAATCTTGCACCTGGGGATGGTCAATGTCAAAATTATCCTGCCGCAAACTGTTTAATATTTAAGTAATATGCACATCTGGGTAAATATCTAAATATCTTTGTTTTAATCAGTCCCATTAATAATTGTTTGAATTGTCAGGAATGGGTGGATTTGGGGGGCTGTATTTTATAGTAAATATTATTTAACTGACCTAGTTTTACAATAATGGATGCCAACAAAAAAAGCAAGAAAATTTGCCTTCGTTTTTAACCAGCGTCTTTTTAAACAGAAATAAAAAAAGGTTATATTTTGTTCTGGTATGTTTTGTATCCAGTACTGGTTCTGATTTACATGGAATGACTGCATATGTTAGACCATTTCTTAAACTCCCCATTCGATATAGACAAAGTACAGCCGCATTTTGATTGAAAATAATGCCTGGTCATATCAAAGCCATTTTGTTTGTGTACACTTTTTCACAGCGCATGTGAACGAGTTTGAACGAGTTTGAACGAGTTTGAACGAGTTTGAACGAGTTTGAACGAGTTTGAACGAGTTTGAACGAGTTTGAACGAGTTTGAACGAGTTTGAACGAGTTTGAACGAGTTTGAACGAGTTTGAACGAGTTTGAACGAGTTTGAACGAGTTTGAACGAGTTTGAACGAGTTTGAACGAGTTTGAACGAGTTTGAACGAGTTTGAACGAGTTTGAACGAGTTTGAACGAGTTTGAACGAGTTTGAACGAGTTTGAACGAGTTTGAACGAGTTTGACCGAGTTTGAACGAGTTTGACCGAGGTTATGGCGGACTACGACTGTAGCAACTGTTTTAACATCACCAAGCTGACGCGCGGGATTATTTTTAACGAAACTCGATCCAAGGCAGGTTCAGGCCGATAGCACCGGGAAGCACACCCACGCATTTCCGGCCTTGCTCGCTGCTGACAGGCATTTCCGGCCTTGCTCGCTGCTGACAGGCATTTCTGGCCTTGCTCTTGGCGTTTATGCGTCATCCGTTTCAAATCTGGGAAAAACTTTGCGTTTAAATACGGCACGAACTGGTTGAAGTCACTTGACCAAAAGTTGTAATCTATTTGGTCAAAGCGTTCTGTTCGATTGACAGGCCGGATCGGTCCACCTGGAATCTGCTCAAATACCGGGTCCCGATGCACAGCTCTACAACGATCTTTTTTGGAGGGAGGGGAAGGGGAGGTTTACCAGTTCCTTCACAGTAGAACCAAGGTGTGCAATCCGGGCATTCCGAAGCAACGGCCAGACCAGTGACGTTAGAGAATGTTCCACTTGGACACGGGTCGGGGTTAAACGTGGTCCCCTGGCAGAAGTACCCCTCAGGACAAATGGACTGGTCCGGGCGGGTCGAGGACTCGTTGCAGTAGAAGCGAGGCAAGCAGGGCCCGCTGACGTCAGTTTGTGCTGCATTGCAAAAAAAGATAACGCAGAGAAGAAAAAAATGGTATGAGTACTCCAATTCAACAAAATCTAAAGAACAAGCATTTGTTTGATTTGGTTGTAAAGATTAAAGATAAAAATACAACAAACATCAAAACACAGAACTACCAAATTATTATGAAATACCTTAGTTAACCAGTTCGCGCCGGGATTATTTTAACATCACCGAGCCGAGGGGCATGAGTATTTTTAACGAAACTCGATCCGAGGCAGGTTCAGGCCGGGAAGCACACCCATACATTTCCGGCCTTTCTCGTGGCGTGTTTATGCGTCATCCGTTTTGAATCTGGGGAAAACTTGGCGTTTATATTCGTCATCCGGCGCGAACTGGTTAATGTCTCAAGCACATGGTGTGGTCATTTAAACAAAAAGTGTATTGTTTTTGTATCAATTTCCGACGATGGTCGGCTGACTATCATTGGAAGAAAAAAAAGTGACTTTTTAGCCGCTATTCTGGTTTCCTTACCTGACAAATTGTGACTCAAATGTTAGAGTATTGTTTTCTCGGAAGTAGTATGGAAATGGCCGCTTCTAGACCAGCCCAATTTTGTTCAATCGTCACCCCACAAAAAAAAAAAAGACAGTTTGTCTTTTTTAAAACTTTGATCTCATATCAACGCAATTTAAAACGAGTCTAAAGGTGGCGCCGACGCGTAAGGAGGAGGTCGATCAAAATAATTTGTATTTATCGCGAAGCTGTAAGTTTTTCGATAAGACCTTTTTTTTCTTTAGACACCAACTCTTCCACGCGTCTTTTTATCTCGGATTCCATACCGCTCGAATCCTTTTTTTCCGACAGCTTGCTGCCGGACCTGATAGCCTCTTTCATATCGTTAAATTGCCTCAATTCCTTTAATATCAAAGCGTACTCTTCGTGGGATATATCGCCGTCTGTAATAGCTTGAGAAATAAGATCTCTTACGCTGTTGAGTTTAGCCTCGGCCAAGACTCTAATCTCGTCGTGTTTTTTAACTTTACGTCTAAATCGTTTGCTAAAATATTTTAATACGAACGCGGCACAACCAAAACTCAAGGCTACTCCCTCTAACGCAAAACCAACGGGTGACTTGATGGCACCGCTTATAGCCGTGATTCCCAAACCCCCACAAATCACACCACCCATCTCGGCTAGCGTTTCCGTAGTAGACAATGTCGTAATGAACTTGCCATATTTTTTACACAACGCGCTTCGCTGTTCTCGTTGCGTCAATATATCTTTTTGAACTTTTTTGATCTTTTGCAATCGAAACACCCTCGTACTATCATCATCTTCGATGGTACTTTTTAGATCGGGATAAATACTAGTCGTCATTTTATTAAGACAAAACTAAAATATTTCTACTTTTAAAAGAGTAACTAAAATATTTCTACGTTAAAAATTATCTCTTTATCTCTATTATTGATTATCTGGCCAAGACCGTTTTTCAACGAAAACGTGAGGCTTTTTATTTTGCCAGCTACCAACTCTTTCGAACACTTGTTATACATGTAGTTGATATAAATTGGATCTTGAGGATTGTTTGAACGAGCAGCATCACAGTGTACGGGTATACTCTCCAACAGGTTAGTTTGTAAAAAGACCGCGCTGTAAAGATTTAGGCTAAATTTTTCATAATAATTACTACCACCATTGAGCCAACCCCTGGGTAAACCTAAAAGTTTAGATAGATTACTCGATAGTTTTATTTTTTTGGTCGGGAATGGATATATAAAACAGTTCATCGGATAAGGACTCTATAGATATATCGTGAAAATCTTTTATACGATATTCAAAAGAATGAAGATTCCACCTATCCGGAGGAATATCAATTTTTTCACGATCGGCAATTTGAAGAGGCGTCAGATCATCGATATCACCCGTAAAACTCTCCCAAATTATCGACGCTTTTTTTTCGAGGTTATAAAAACCTAAGTCTAACACAAAGTTGTTTAACTTCATGCGACGGTCACCCCCGACGTTATCCATAGGTCGCGATAGTTCAAAGGTCTTCTCGTTATCTGTCATGACGAACGTATGAGACTGCATTTTACAAAAGTAACTAAAATATTTGTACGTTTAAAATTATATCTTTACCTCTATTATCGATTATCTCACCAAGACTGTTTTTTTAAGAAAACGTGAGGCTGTTTATTTTATCGGCTACTAACTCTTTCGAAGAATTGTCGTATTTGACGTAAATAGGATCTTGGGGATTGTTTGAACGAGCTGCATCGCCCGATAAAGGTATATTCTCCAAAAGATTGGTTCGTTTTCCATTAACAAAATTTGAATGCGTAGACAATGGCTTTTCGAGCGACCACAACGACTGTTTTGTGGTGCAAGAGTGCAGGCCTGCATCGCTGCACTGTACAGTGCAGCGATGCAGGCCGGAATTCCTGCACCACAAAACAGTTGCTCGAAAAGCCATTGTTGCGTCCCCCGTCTTCGCATAGTGTGCTCTTTATGTGAGTCGGGTGCCGTCTGGACGTCCATAGAGTTTATACATGAGAAATTTTCCTGAATCATTTGAAAACAGTGTTTTGAAAAGCTGGTCGAAATTGCTCGGATTTTCAACCCCAAATAATTGTGAGTACCATGGAAGCCCTAACAGTTCTTCTTTAACATGTATAGAAGCCAGTATGCGCTTTCCAAGATATTTTGTCAAGTATTTGGCATGTTTTGGGCAACTTTTGTGTTCCCAATTCATTTTTGTATTGGCAATATGCTAATAAACTGTTGGGGCGTTAGAACGACAGACAAAATCCAAAATTAAAAAAGGAGTGAAAACGCCCCAATTATTGGGTCTACATGTGACCCTGCTATGAGATGCACGAATAAGCCACTTTGTAATACATGTGTAATAAATGGACAACTGGGGGCATATAAAAAAAGCAAGAATGTTGGATTAATAGTGAAAATATACATGGACATGTTGTGGCATCTAACGTTTGTTGAGAATAAATAAAAATGCCAAAGTATGATCTGTCTCTTGTATACTCTTTATTTCACACGTCAAAATGGGAAACTTGTTGAGTTGAAACTGCAAAGCGAATGTCATGTAATAGAAAGAATATTCCTATGGGGTGAAGAATAAAATATTTTCCATTTCCAACAGTTTGTTCACCTCATAGTAATATTTATTATATTGCACTCCACATAAAACAAACTTAAAACTAGAAATGTGTTTGTGGACAAACACAGAGCTGTTTCGCATACTGTCCAAAATGACTTTTAATATTTGGGTGGTGGTCTAAGTGTGTGCCAAGTCTAAAGTCGATCGAATTTAGTGCCAAAGATATATTGGTTGAAAAAAACGTGTACAAATCCTATGGGGAAAATTAAACCTTTAATGTGACGTCACATGACATCCGATGATATCATCACAATGTCATCTTAATTTTCGTTTATAACACATACTGGAATACTTGTATACCAAGTTTGACCCTAATTGGACTTGTACTTCCAGAGATAGAGGGTCTTAAAAACTACACCTTTAATGTGACGTCACATGACCCACGATGATGTCATCATGACGTCACCCTGATGTTCGTCTATAACACATCCTGGAATACTTGCATACCAAGTTTGACCCCAATCGGGCCTGTACTTCCAGAGATAGAGAGGCCTCAAAACTGCACCTTTAATGTGACGTCACATGACCCACGATAACGTCATCATGACGATGTTTCCCTTGGCCCTCCTGGGGATGGTGGTCGAGGTGTGTGCCAAGTCTCAAGTCGATCAAATTTACGAAAGTGTCAAAATCAATAGTCTGAAGAAAAACGTGTACAAACCTTATGGGAAAAATTTTGAACCTTTAACGTCACGTCAGGTGACCTTGAAAGACGCAATCGTGCCGAATTTCTTTCAGGGACATCTGGGAGTGGGGTTCTAAGTGTATACCAAGTTTCAAGTCGGTCGGATTCACCAAAATGTCAAAGTCAATAGTCTGAAGAAAAACGTGTACAAAACCTATGGGGAAAATATTTTAGTAATTTGGTTTGCATATTATTAAAGCATATATCGTTGAGCATTATTGGTGAAAATAGGGAAGATATTACATTAATATTTTTGGAGATATTCCTATTTTTAGCGAGTATGTGTAAAAATGGCTTTTCCACGGGAGCTGTCAATGCATCAACATGTTTGAATATGATATGACACAATAATGTAATGACGCGATAGTCCTTTGACAAATGTTTTTGCGAGAGCTTCTTTTATTTACACTAAAATGGATAAATAATACTTTTTAATAGATAGATGAATTTATTCATGATTTCAATCTCACAAACATTTTTCTTACTTGGTTAGACTGCCAAAGAATTTTCGCAGGAACAGACTAACTTATGCAATGACGATATTATGTGCACAAAATCATGACAATTGTCTATTGATGTTCCAGATACATGAAATTATATTATTTGTCAAACTAACTGAAATGAACAAAACCAGAAGCCTATCTATTAAAAAGTATTATTTATCCATTTTAGTGTAAATCAAAGGAGCTCTCGCAAAAACATTTGTCAAAGGACTATCGCGTCATTACATTATTGTGTCATATCATATTCAAACATGTTGATGCATTGACAGCTCCCGTGGAAAAGCCATTTTTACACATACTCGCTAAAAATAGGAATATCTCCAAAAATATTAATGTAATATCTTCCCTATTTTCACCAATAATGCTCCAAACGATATATGCTTTAATAATATGCAAACAAAATTACAAAAATATTTTATCATCTAGGAGAAAATGGCCTCCAAAAGTGGGTATAGTTTTTTTTGGACCACCCTGTACTTGGTGATCATATGTCCGACTCTGTCAAACAACAAAACGTACCACGAGAGGCCTTGGTTTTTTAACGACACCTATGTTTACGCGTGCGACCTCGACGCCAAAAATATGAACATGAACGAAGCCATAGACCTTTATCGAACGAAATTTAAAAATTTGCACACTTTGTTTTTAATCGACGACTGCAGCGCTTATCAAGCGATGAAATCGGCCAAAAGGGCCACAAGGGAGGATGCTGCATGTTATCTAAATTAGCCTTTAGCGGTAGACACGATAACCACAGCTGTTGGTTATTGACTCAAAAATATAACAGCGTTTTAAAAGATTATCGCGAACAGACTCAATGGGTCGCTATTTTTTATTGCAAAGACAAAATTTTTTTTGATAATTGCCTCGACGAAAATGATGTGGTGCCGGATAATAAAAGGCAAGACATAAAACAATATCTCAAAGACACTCCCTATAGTAAATTGATTTTATATACGAATCCTCGGACTAAATGGAATTTGTTGTAACCTAGTTGTGATTTGTTGAGGTTTTGTTAGATAGCTAGTTGTAATTTGTTGAACAGCTAGTTGAGATTTGCTGTATAGCTAGTTGTAAAGTACTTGCATAGCTAGTTGTAATTTGTTGGACAGCTAGTTGTAATTTGTTGAACAGCTAGTTTTAATTTGTTGGGTAGCTTGTTGTAAGTTGTTAAACAGCTAGTTGTGATTTGTTGCAGTTAGTTTATCTCGCGTTTATTTAAATGTTATTTTTGCTGATCGATCTTTTGCTCAAATTTATTATAGCGTCGACCTTGTGTATTTTATCTTATAAATATTTTTCTTTAAAAATAAAATTATACCGTCTTATAAAAATGGAGCCTTTAAAAACTTTAGACAACGATCCGCAAACGGAAAAACATAAAAATAGACTGTTGGGTGTAGTATCAGCCGGTGATTCTAAAAAGTATTTGGGTAAAGAATTTAGCCAAGGAGATATAGAAAACCTAGACGCGAACAAACAAGAAAAAATGTACAACCATTACGAGGCAAGGTTGGGTAAAGAAAATATTACTAGTTTGGGTAACTGCGTGCTAGGGATTTACTCGAGAGTTTTAGGCGCGAGTCTACCTATGATCAAACCCATGGGTGTCAGTCTACGAGTAGACTCGGAAGACGCGCTCACCAAAGATCTAGAGGAAGATCCCGTTATATCTAGCTCGATAGCTAGTTTACTTTGCGAAGTTTATTACAACTACGGAATGTTGTTGTCGCCGTTAGTAGGTTTATTGATAACGTCTAAACATTTAGTTATCAACGAAAAGAATTCTCTTGACAATATAATAAAAGATGAGTCAACAAGAGAGCCCAAGTTCGTCGATGTTAAAGAAGACTCCAAAGGTACAGACGGTGACGACTAAAACAAAAAATCCAGGTAGAGTAAAACAAGGCAAGGCATTAGCGGAACACAACAAAAAGAGAAAAGAACAAATTGCCAAGATGCAAAATATAGACGTGAAGAGTACTCTTTCTTATTCGTACGCAACAATTGGGTCAATAACGGGTTGGCGCTTGTTTTAGGAGGACTCTATATATGAAGCCAAAGAGTCTCACCACCAAAACCACAACCACTAGCACAGCCTCCCCGAAAGAGCCCAAGGGGGACTCCGTCCCAAATCCCTTCTTCTCCGCCCCAACCATCTTCAGATTTTGTAGAAATGGAATAAAAAAAATTAAAAAAAAAAAAATTGTGGCAATTATAATTGGATACTAATAGCATCGCCAACAATCTCTATCACGCCGCCGTGATCTCTATGTTAAGCGTGGGATTTACCATGTTTAGTAAAAAACTGTTGAAGATCAAACCGGCCGATCTCGACAAGTTGAGCGTAGAAGATGTAGCTAAACTAACGGCTGCGATAAGCGCATCGATGTACGTAAAAACATGGCTGGTCAATCAAAATATACTCCCACCAAATATATTAAACTCGACATAAAACTTTAGTTCGTTATAATAAAATGGCCGAAGGTGGAGATTTTGAACCGGTAGACGAATTTACCCCGGCATAAAACAACGATCTAGACTGGGACAATAACGATTACTCCATCGACAACGAAACGGCGTTAGATCCAGCCTATGCTCAAGCTCGTGATGGTGTTTTAGAACAAGGGAGACGTTTTATTGATAATCAAAGAGTCGAAAGTTTCTACGAACGTCAAGGACAAAGACAATATGATATAATTTTGCAATGGGAAAGATTCGTAGTAAAAGATAACACGTTATATTTTAAAACCGATGACGAAGAAGTAAGATTATCGCAAAAAAACAAACCAGATACATTTTTAGCATTAAGTTCTATCGAAAAAAATGCTAGGGACGGTATAGATTTTATTAGAAACCAATTAGGTTTTAAAGATTATAAACGAAACCCACTTAGTATAGAACAACAACAACAATTACAACAGATTGAACCGGAGTCTATCCCGATGCAAGATCTTCCGAAAATGGCCCTTGATTTAAGCGAAATTCTCAAAACTTTAGACCAAGAACAAGAACAGGAAACCAGTTTTATACTAATCGCGGGTTTAGACAGAACTCTTCAAACGATGAGAGGCAACTAAATTTAGCGCGTCTCAGAATACTCGATGATGAGATAGCCCAGACCGAAGGAGCATTAGCCGAATCAGTGAGCGACGGTTCCACGGCAGAAATGAAAGAAAAATTAGAAGACTTAAAAATCGAAAGATCGGCTAGATTAGAAGCCGACGAAAAAAACCTCAGAAGTCAGATAAACAGAATCAAAGAAACGATTACGAGGATTTTAGATAGCGACACGACCTTGAGAGAAAAATTAGAACGTTGTTTAGAGAACAAGGCGTGACCATCGCGAGCATTTTGTCGGCGTTTGGTTCGGCTATCGGTTTGATAGTAAAGAGCGTTTTGTCTGTCAGTGCGTCCGCGCCAACGCCCGCGCCTACTCCGATACCACCATCTAACGCGAATAACGTAAAAGAATGGATACAGTCGCAACTAAAACACTTTTCAAACGCGCTCGCTAAACTCGGCTCAAAATTACTCGACGCCTTGCCCGTAATTTTAGGCGGTATAGCGAGTTGGATATTTAACGTATTGAGTAAAACCGTCGGATGGTTGGGCGAACACGTGTGGGCCTTTATAGTGGGAGTCGGAACTTTAATTTTTGTTTATTTACAAAAGCGCCTCGGTTAAAAGTGAAAAAAAAAAAGCCTTCTAACAAAATATTTTGTTAGAAGGCTTTTTTTTTTACCGCGCAGACTCGTACATCAGGTATCCTATACCCGCTATGGCTAAAGTACCGACAATCAGCAAAGTTTTTTCATACTCGTGAGGATCTCTAGTTAAAACTTTTTCTTCGGGAAAAGAAGGCTCGACCGTGGGCGTTGGTGGTGTTACCAGAGCCGGGCTTTTGGGCGTTGGCGCTGGTGGGTCAACGATCGCGGACGTTGGCGTTAGTGGTGGTGGGTCAACGACCGAGGACGTTGGCGTTGGTGGTGGTGGTGGTGTTGTTGGGTCACCCGCGGGCGTTGGCGTTGGTGGTATTTTTGAGTTTATCTTCGAGTTTAATCCCAACGGTAAGTTAGCGGTCGCAATCTGTATATTGTTGTTATATCCTTTGTGGGTTCCGACCCTCAATTGCATGTTCGAAGGCACGAGATATAATCCTTTAGCCAGCACAAAGTTTAACGAACTCCTGGCGTATTGCAGCGAATCTTGAAATTGGGTTATAGATTCTTCCAGATCGGCTGGAGACGATATCAAGTCTTAGACGATATTAACAAACTGGGCTTGGGCGTCGAGCCCCATGCCCGGAGTCAAAATACTAGTTTTTGTTTGCGCCCGAGCCCCCAGCAGAGCGTAAACATACGCCCTGACAGATTCGTTTATTTGTTGTATCCCTACGTCGGTAAAGTGAGACTCTGCGGGTATCCATTTTTGCCACCCGAGCGTCAATACCGCTCTACTTTGCGATATATAACTTATTATATAAGTACTGTAATAACCAGATCCTTTAGGAGGATCTTCGTTGCCAAACCCCATTAGACATCCCCCCGCGTATTTACCGTAACTAATATCCAAGGGTGCGGTATCGTAATCCCCCATAGGGTGACCCCAAGCATAAGCCTGACCCAATCCGCCGGAATAATGATCGACCGTCTGTATCCAAGACAAGTTGTGATCTACGCCGTAAAATCTGCAAGTGTCTATATAACCTTTACGATCTATATTGTTGTTATAAGGGTCATATATGTCGTTGCCCGGTATGGGACATTGCATAAACTCTAATATTTTTCTAACCGTAAAATAAACATGAAATCTATATATGGCCCTCGTGAGACGATCCGTCGAATAAAGTAGATCTATCCCTATGCCGCAACCGGCGGTACTGCACCACATTGCAAAATTGAATTGATTTTGATAAAACACCAACGGAACAGATTTCCATCTGTTTATTAGCTCATCCGTTGTAACGGGGGGTAACCTATAATGGGTGAATATATCCGCAAAAATAACCATAAAAGAACCGCGGTCGACCGCGTTCACTACAATCTCTAGACTCTTGAAATCTAATTCCAGCCTGTTAGCTTGTTCTTGTGCTTGTTCTTGTGATTGTTCTTTCATTCTCGATATATTTTTATCTTGTTCGATCAGTCTCAATATATTTTCTACGACCGTTTTGTTTATGGCGTTAATCATTTTTAGTTGTCTTTATTATAAAAGACTTTAATTAAAATGTCTTTATGTGTATTAGAAAATATGTCTCATTATTTTTTAGATTTAGGAATCCACTTAGAAAAATTTATAAGCTAGGTATCTCGCAACAAACTCGAGTTCTTGTTCTATTTGGTTATCGCTGGTGGTGTAAAAGTCTGAGAGTTGGGGTTTATGCTGTAAGTTAACGATGAAATCTAAGTGTATTTTTTTTTTCTACTTTTAAAATATGGCTAGCATCGCTATGATGGTCGGAGGCGCTATAGTTAACGCTTTAGCTTTCACGGGATCAAACTTTTATTTTTTAGCGTTAAACAAGACGGAGAGCGCAAGAGACACGACTTAGCTTTAGAAAAACTGACGACGGCGAAAAACAATTGGGAAAAATCTCAGACAAAGCATCTCGATAGGTTAAACGATCGACTCAAAAAACAAGCGAAGGCTCAAAAGACTTTTAAAAGTATAGACGAGGCTCTCAGAGAATACAACTCGGTTACTCACGAAGATCTACGAGTACCAATCTACCAGCAGCACGAGCCCACTCTCGCCGATTTGATCAAAAGACCGGCGAGTTGGCGTTTGTTTTGGGAGGAACGTCGTTGGTAGGTTTTTTAGTTTATAAGTTTGTATAAGTTGTTTAGTTTTTATAAGTTGTTTAGTTAAATACAATGGAAACAAAGTTTAAAAAAGTGTATTATAGCCCCGTCGGTTATTGGTGAGGGCGCGGTTGTAAAATTAGCTAAAAAACGGGCGCGTCCAAAGAAGAAACCAGAAACTGGTTAAACAAAAAGTGTTGTGGCAAATTTATTTACCGCCTCCAACGTTTATTCCTCGTCCTACGAGTTTGAACAAGTCCATGGGTATTCCCAACAAAATGCATCGGATAGACTTGTTATTTTTACCCTTCAATAAAGTCGGTAAAAAAGAATATAAGTACGCGATGAGTACGCCAAAGAAACCCTTAATCCGACGGAGAGATCGCGATTCTGGGTTAAAAGATTACCCGACGTAATTAAGGCGTTAAACGACGAAACCACCAGATCGATAACGACGGAAGACTACGAGCCACTCACTTCCAGGCGGGCGATGCAAGAAACGCAAGTTCGTCAAATCAGTTCTTCCGCGGATGAGGTAGAAAAAGAGTTGATAAAAAAGGGCGATCTTTTTAGATATCTTTACGCGCCCAGTGAGTTAAAGGGAGTAGAGCGCAGGCGAGCGACCGACCCTATCTGGAGTCTCGAGGTTTTTGATTTAGATCGCGCGATCAAAGACCCCAACCAACCCACTCTTTACTATCTCAAAAAAGGTCCCAATCGAAGTTTCGTTAGTCAAGAGCTTCAAGTCGTTCCACCGGACACCGAGTTACCTCCATGTTTATAGTGAACATACGCTAGAGTAGACGTTCCATCCTGTAGTATATATAGCTTTGTGTCCAGAGGACTCAACGACAGTTTGTTTTGAGTTATGGTGTGTAACGCGTGATTTTTAGATCTGATGTACGTCATCTTATCGCTTTGAGAATCTTTTTTTTTAGACAGTCGAGATAACGCTCGTGACTAAATTTTTTGTCGGTGACTGCTTTGGTTACTCCCTTGGCTTTTTTAAGCTCAAAGCCGTCCGTCATTAAAATTGAGTACATCTTTGGCCTTAAGCAAACGCATTGGCTGACTGGTTTTCCCACCAAATTTGTCTTTAAATTTACCTATTACCTTTTTGTTGACGCGGTCGTACAAAGGGTGATCGGTGGGATAGTTTGACAAGTCGTACGAGTCGGAGTCTTTTTTTTATATCTTCGTAAACGTCGTCCGTCTCAACGCTCAAGAGTAGACTGTCTGTGTCGGTAAACCCTATTCGGTCTCCATAGGTTTCTTTGAGGCGGTTGTAATAAAAGTCGTACATGAGAGTTTTTGAGAGGTCTAAAATACTCACCCCCGCATAAATAGGTTTGTTTAATAACGTCTTGGTCTTGTACATTTCGATAAACGCTAGATTGCAATCGGTAAAAATCGTCGTATGTTTATAGCTCGGTTTACGCGACAACGCTTGATATTTAGAAACTTGGTCGCTTCTAAGTAAAAACGCCTCTGTTCTATTTCCCCCTTTTTCCATCGTCTTTCCAAAAACGCTGTTGTTCATGAGCTTAAAAAAGTCCTTTTCAAAGTCAGACGTTGCGTGAGTTCCGAGTTGGGTGTTTTTGTCGATGTAAGATTTCATCCAAGGCGCTTGCTTAAATTGTAATACGCCAACAACCCCAGTTGAAACTCGGACAACCACTCTTTGGGTACTTTGATATTTTCGGGGGCCAGCAGATAATCATTGTGCCAATCGTGCAAAGCGTTGGGATAATCCAAGTCTACCTCTAAGAGACACCCTACGTCGGCCGTTTCTGAGATTGACATAATGCGTTCCGTCGTGAAGTCTTTGGGTTTTGCCGATTTAAGATCGGCGTAAGGTAAATATTGACTCATGGCCCAACCATACAAATTGATGGCGTCGAGATACATGATGTAAGTCGATGGTTTGTCTGGATCGTAGTCGGAAAGATATTTATTGCTTGCTTTATAGTGCCTAGCACCCACGCTTGATAGTCCTCTTTTTGCTTTTTCCAAAAACAAGTGTTTGTCCACATCGGTCAACAACTCGAGCTCGACGTCCGAGTGTTTTAACAATGCGTCCCACGACAACCCAGGACAGGTGTAATAGTTAGCGAGGTCTAACTTGTAGTTCTTTTTACACACTTTTCAAAAATTTTCAAACACACCTGCCAAAAGTAACGCGTCGGTGGAGACGTACAAGTTGTGATATTCACCCAAGTTTTTGACGTTAAATTCGACCCACACTTGTTGAGCCCTAGAATAATCGTCTTGCGAGATATTCGAGTCTTTGAGGCTGCTGCAAAACTCGTCGATGGTAGGTCGATCTCTTCAAACTTATCGAACGAATCCATATACTCGTACGGGTAAATACCTTTTTGTAAGAGCAGGTCGACATTTTGGTCTTTATAGCGTTCTTTGAGTAGAGTAAACGCCTCTTTTGGACACGCGTTGACTAGTTTATCCAACGACGTCGACATAAGTTTATCCAACGACGTCGACATAAATTTAAACGAGTCTATAAATCTCAGATTACCGATCGAAAACAAAATGTATTTTTCCGAGTTGCTGGGAATAAAATCGATATTTTCTTTAGTCTCGTACAAACCTTGCATGATTAAATGAGCGTCGTAATTTTGTAAATTGTGAAAGATGACGGGTATCTGAGTTTTATCCGATACCACCTGCAGTTTTTGATTGCAATAAGCGTGCGCGGCTCCCCTGTATCTACCCGTGATGTGACAGTGATCTCTCACCTTTCTAAATTTGTTGATACGCTTTTTACACTCGATACACTTTGACTCTTTAAATCCCTTTTTGTTTACGTAACAACATTCTTTCTTTTCTTCGTTAGTCTTCGGTTCTTTCGGAAGCGGGCACTGACAGTTTGAGGATTAATTAGGATATATTGACTTTTCGCAAATCCAACACGTACTCGTGTTTTGGTGATCGATGTTGTCTCGCGATGTAAAGTCTATGAGCTTGGGGTTTTTAAAAACTTGATTAAACTCGTATCTTAAACGCAACGTCGAGTCTATGAATTTAGTCATGGCGTCTTTTCCTCTATAGGTCTCTTGAAATTCAAGTTTACCGTCGTACCTTAAAGCAATCAACGAATAACCGCAAGATTTGTGAACTTGAGTCTCCTGCGTGTTTGCCTCTTGAGGCTTTAATTTTTTTAATATTGATTCAAAGTCGGCATAAATGACAAAAGGCGCGTCTTGCGTAAACTTTTGATTTTTAAATTTTAATATCGGAGGGTCATCGTTAAAACCTTTTGGAAAGACGACCTTAGATGGTGGCATATCTATTCCCTCGCAATCTTGTGTATGCCTGTCCAACTTGTCTCATGAGTTGTAGTGCGCCAAACATCTAAAACAGATGTATGTTTTATGCTTGTGTCTCGTTTGGTTCAAAAATATTCTAGATATATGTTTTATCCAACAATAGTGATTCGTGTCGTCCGGGGTCGTTGGCGTTTTTAGATAAATATAACAGTCGTACTTTAGCCTCTTCGTACGCGAACACATTTATACTCAGATTGTTTTGTCTCTCTATCTTTTCTATTTGATTGATTGGAGTAGGAAAGTCTACGTCTTTAAAATTTAATCCATCGTTTTTATCGTAAACTGACGGCCTGTCTTCGTGGATTTTAAAATCGGGTTTGTCTTTTACTCGTTGTTTTATTTCGTCGGTATACTTGCCGAGAGCGGCTCTCAAACACCACCGTAAACATTCGTTGTGTTTGTTTCTGACGTTAATAAAAGCTTTTGTTTACTAAAAAAGTCGGTAATTGTATATAAGAACTGCCGCTCATAGGTCTATAGCGGTCGATGTTGATATAAAACGCGAGTATCCTAACGAGTTTCCAACCCGATCCTTGACTGGTATTTTTTGCGTGTAGTTCTTTTATTTTAAAGATTTGATCTTTGACATTTTCTTTTATCTGACTCTCGTTAACTAGCTTTTTACTAAAAAAGGTAAAAGCGCTGGTTTTTACTAAGCCGTCTTGATTTTCTTTATCGTATTCCGCTTTAAATCCTAACTGAACTTTTATGGCCGATAGATTTCTCAGCTCTGACAACAATTTTGTCAATCTGCCGCACGTGCGTATTAAAGAATTGCTCTACGTCGTCGGCTTTAACTCCAAGTTTCTATAACTGTTACTAAAAGCTCTATGTACTTGAAAATCTGCCTCTTTAAAGATATCGGGGTTTTTATACGATTTAATCGCTAAAATTAAATCCTTTCGTAAAAATCAACCTCGTTTACCAGTTGACATAAATTGTAGCTCTTGGTCATCTATTATTTGTTTGAGCTCATCCAGTTTCTTGCGTGTGCTCTTAGGCAAGGCACTTTGCCACTCATTATTTCTCCCCTTCCAGGAGTAAATGGGTACCTGTGAGGGCAGATATAGTGATTGCTGCTTTGGGCCAAAATGGCAGCATGGAGCTTTATACTCACCTGGGAGCTGAGATGGTATTTGGAATGTTTCATGGGCCCAATTAGCTTTGAGCACCTGTCTGATGCTTAATAAATATGTACTTTGTTTGTTTGTGTATAATACAGACTGTCGAAAAGTTAACCAGTTCGCGCAGGATTATTCTGATGTTGACAGGACCCGGCATATGGGTGAAACCCTGATATTTCCAGCCTCGCTCACTGCGATCTGGTCGCTGACAGATATTTACAGCCTTCCTTGTGTTGCGTTTATCCGTGAATCGTTTTGAATTCCGGAAAAACTTTACGTATATACACCTCATTCGACGTGAACTGGTACCCATTTACTCTTGGGTGGAGAGAAGCAATGAGTGACAAGGTGCCTTGTACAAGGGCACACACACCGTAGTCCTAGGCTGGACTCGAACCTACAACCTGCAGCTTTACCTACAGACTGCAATTTCAATGCTCCAGACAACTAGACCACAGCACTCCACTGATTGTGACTTGACATGAGACCATGAGTTCCGAGTTGACTTTGCAACGAATTTGCTCAAAGAGTTTGCATGTTTAACCCCACCTGGTTGTCAGGTTGTTGAATGTTCCGTACGGGCAGGCAAACTCCTCTGCGTACGTTGTCCCATTCAGGCAGTAATACCCACTTGGGCAGACGTAGGATCGGTACCACACCACGGGCCCGACGGTGGCATTACAGTAATGCCCAGCAGGGCAGGTCTTGCAGTCCCACTGTCCCACTGTGTCCTGGTAGGTGCCGGATGGGCAGGGCTCCGGATTGCCATATCCCTCTCCACAGAAGTGACCCTGGGGGCAGGTGTGGTCGGCTGGGGTGGCCGTAATCTGACCAACAGGGCAGTAGTAGCCCCTCTGGCAGAAACACGTAGAGGTGGGAAGACCCTCACGATGGCAGTACATCCCCTTGGTGCAGATCTGGCAGCTGGTGTTAGCGCTTTGCTCGGTGGCGTCGAGGTAGTAGCTAATCGGGCAAGGGGCGGGCTCCCAGGAACACACAGGGCAGTAGTGGCCCCGGGGGCAGACGTTGCCCGTCATGTTGTCGGTGGGGTTGCTGACAGATGCCTCCAAGGTGCAGTAAAAACTAAATTAAGATTAATACAGAAAACAAGTGATCCTCGGACCGTGAGTGCTGTGAGTGTCACCTGTTGCAATGATGACCTCCAATTATCCCACAACGGTCAATGCATCCAAATGTTATCAAAAGTCATGAAGGCATGTAGAAGTTATACATTTGATTCAGGGACATAACCGGAAACTTTAACATACATACAAACAATGACCTCTAATGACCTATAATGACCCCTACATGGCCTTTGACCCCAGAAACTCATACATGTACATACGGTCATGGTATACGGATGTACAGACATACAGAATTTAGGACTGGTTAAGTGTCCCTAAAACTTTGTTTATGTGACCCAAAAAGAGAAATTATCTTAAAAATAACACTATCTGATGGAAGTAAGGAAAAGTATGTGTAGAATGGTTTCTTGCTCCCTGTGCTATCGATTCTGATGGAGGCGGGAACCAGTCAACCTTCTGATAACCTAATTATTGTGAATCTAAAACGAATTAACAGGTGCGGATACAGGGGAGGGGTCCTGGGGACCGCACCCCCACATTTTTTGACTTGTTTTTATTATTTTTTTTTTTTTTTTTTTGTTAATGTATTTTCATATCAGAGCAAAATAGCAGCGTTATCTTTTCTGTAAAAGATTCCCAATAGATCAAAATGATCAAAATATATAAGAAAAATAGGCTCATAATGTCCAGGAATGCACCTCAGAGCTTCTACTGTAAAAACAATTTTTGGGGAGAGACCCCTACACCCCCCGTCCATGGCTAGGACCCCCACATTCCTAAAATCCTGCATCCGCCCCTGATTAAACATTTTGCAAATTACTTGTCCTACAACTAAACATGGGTTCATTTTTTTGTTCGTCTCTTTCGAAAGTAAATAACTTTTGTAGAGTAACCAAAATAACAACTTCACAACAAAAAAACAAAAAACCCTCCAAAAACCTACCAAAAAGGAATGCAATTGTGTATATTCATTTTTTATTATTCTCTTTAACCAGTTCACGCCGGATGACGTATATAAACGCAAAAATTTCTCCAAATTCAAAACTGATGACGCATAAACACGCTAAGTTCAAGTTCGGAAATGTATGTCAGCAGCAAGCAAGGCCGGAAATGCGTGGGTGTGCTTCCCGGCACTATCAGCCTGAACCCGCTTCGGATCGAGTTTCGTTAAAAATAATCCCACCCGTGGGCTCGGCGATGTTAAAATAATCCCAGCGCGAACTGGTTAAATACTCATATCAGGAGAAGAAGTTCCAAGCCCAGGCTGGGCTCTAATCCACAACTTGAAAAATTACAGCAAATCATGAATTCAATGTTACAGACCATGGCACTTTTACAAACATAAATGTTTTTCCACTTACCCTGTGAGCATTCAAGGTGAGGCACGGCCAGCCCCGCCCTCTCACAGTAGTACCCGGGATCGCAGGGGATGGGCTTTTCAATACCCCCTGGGCAGTACTCTCCTGGGGCGCACCGACCTCCGATGGACAGGTCTGTTGGGGTGGGGCTGGAAGCGCCTTGGATGCAATACCAACAATCGCTGTGAGAAAAGGAGGGAATTATTATTACATCTCATGGATATTTATGGGCCAAGTCAATTAGTAGGCTCTGAGCATAATGTCTGTAACAATGAAATTGCCAACATGTGTAACCCCGACCCAAAACAGGTCTTGGGTTATGGTATTATTTAATATTTTCTATCTTGTATGACTATGTTTCCCATTTGTAAGATTCCCTTCTTACTCAACTTTGTTGGTTCTTTATCTTTTTTTCTTCTTACTGGTGAGTTTATTCCAGTAGACCCTTGATCTCTGCCTACCCTTTGTAGGGATAGTCTTTGATTTTTTATCTTTTATCTTTCCTGGAAGTTCAGAGGATGTTCTTTGTGTCCTCTGTCTTTTATTGGTGGCTGGTACACCAGTGTGTACACACACAATAAACTTCCATAAGTTAAGCATGATGTGGGGACTCTTAATCCCTGCTTGTTTATTACATCTTGCAGGAGCTGTTAAAACAACAAGCTTCTGTTGATTTCAGATCTCCCTGGTTACTAAGTGGCCAATCAGTATAGAGTCATGTGTGACAATTTGAAGTTTGACCAATGAGAGCCTGGGTTGATATGTGGTCAGGGCATGCTTTGGGTGCCAGCTTGCCCCAAATTTTAGCAAGACTTGGCATAACCGACTCTGCCATCGTGCTGACTGCATGTCTGCCATTTTCATCTGCTGTTTTGAGCAAATTGTTGTTTTCGATTGGAGCACCCTGATCCCAAGTTTCCTCCTGTTTGCACGAATGTTTGGCTCTCTGTTTTAGGCGAGTTTGATTTACTATTTATATTGTGTTTAGATTATTATATGTTTGCTCAGATTTTGTCATTGATTTTGCATTTTTTATATTAACTTTAGGTAAAGTGTTTTAGCAAGATAAGTTTGTAGTAAGTTGGATTTGCGCCTTTTCTTTACTCTTGCATGAAGCACATGCAAATGGTTTAGAGTCAAACCAAGAATAAGTAATGCTCCAGATTTTATTCAGCATTGTATAGAATTTTGGTGTTTTATGAAGTCGGGGTGATCAACTGACTATGGTCCCAAATTCTGGGATGATTGAATATTTTTATTGAATTTCTATTCCGCAGTTATGATTAACTTGTTAAAGTGTTTGGCGATCATTTTCTTGTGGTTTTGATTAACCCAAGCTTAAAGACACAAACTGTTGTCTTGTGTTAGAGTTTTAGGCTGTATGCAAAAAGATGCATATTCTGTATTTATTTATTTGTAGATTCCGGTTTTTAGTGCCGTTCGTATATTATTCTGTTATGGATCGAAACTTAGAGATACAAATTGTTCTCTCATGATCAAGTTTGGAACTTGCTATTCCTGCATTTGAACAGTTCGATTAAGATTTGGAGTTTTCTATTTTTGATTTGTGTCTCACGTATGAGACTGAGAAATGTACCTGAGATTATTTTCTTCTTGAAATAAAACATTTTCTTTGTGTATGCAAATCCTGAATTGTGTGAAGTCAAGAGTTTTTACCAAAAGGGAGTTAAATTAATATAAATTTGGTTCCTGTTATTTTGGAATGTGAACCACGGGTTACATTTGGGGGCTTGTCCGGGAAACGTTTTAATTTGTTTGACTTGACTTCGAATATAAAGGATTTGTGTGCACCTTGATCTTGTTTGGTTTTGGATTGAGAATACCTATTGTTTTCTATTGTTCAGTGATTGATGCTAATAGTCTCTTTCAGATATATATTATTTACTTTGCGATTTGCTGTTGTTTTGATTGATTTGTTGACCAGTGTTTTCCTCAAAGGTACATGTACATTATTTATCCTGCAAATTATTTTTTGATACTTGCCAAGAGAGCCAACATTTGTGCAATTCCTTTTTTTTGTGGCCATTTTCCCCGTTCCGTGCATTTTTTCGGTTGTTGCTTAATTGCTCAAACTTCACTTGTCACAAATGGCGGACACAGCACTTCGACAGAATGGTCTGGATTGGTGTAAGAAGGACGATCTCAGGCCAAGTCACTCTTTTTTGTTGACTTTTCAATTGTCTAGTCCATTGGCGGAGACAGATATTCTAGCCTGTTCTTTGCATAATATGTTTCCTTCACTAGAGGGCCTTTCTAAGAAAGAGGATGCAGACAACAACTCCGCTATTTTTCTTTGTGATTTTTCTGTGCCTATCTTTTCTCTTAGGCTAGGGACTGAGATTCGTTTAAATTGTCATGCGTCATTGACGCTTTGTCAAGTCATTCGGCTGGACAATTCTCCATCAAAGAACCAGCAAGTCACTATTAGTAACCTGCGGAAGAGTGGTGTTCTAAATGCATGGCATTTGGGAGAGAGGACCTCTACGTCTGATTTCCCTTCTACTTCTGAATCTAGCCCTTCTTCTCAACAAACCCCACCCTCTGACTTTTCCAAATCATTTGCTCACTGCACCTTGGCGGCAAATTATCGTAAGCTTAGATGCCTTTCGGGTTCTACTTCTCCCCCGAAAGATGAAGACGACTATGTAGCCTGGATCGACCACATCGAAGGTCAGATGGATAAGTGGCAGGACTTGGATGACGCAGAGAAGAGAAAGCGTATCCGTGAGGCTCTGCGGCCACCTGCCCTCAACATCATCAACGATCTTCGACGTGACGATCCAACTGCCACTTCTCTAGACTACCTTAAGGCTTTAGACATCGCTTTTGGTGACACGGAGACGGACGACGAGTTGTTCGTGAAATTTCATGGTTTGGCCCAGGCTGCTGGTGAGTCTCCTAAGTTTTTGACTAGGCTTCAAAATGTATTGAGGCGGGCTCTGAGAAGGAGTGTGGTCCCTCATTCCCAGGCTGACAAAATGCGCCTCAGCCAGTTTATCCGTGGTATCTTGTACGACGAGATGATACTGGTAAACCTGCAACTGAGAGACAAGATGAGTCAGCCACCGTCTTTCCTAGCCCTGCTGTCCATGGTCAGAAAGCAAGAAGATGAGGCCAGACTGAAGCTGCAGAGTCGTGGTTGTCCCACCCTCGGGGCACAACAAGCTTGACATCTTCAGCACGCTGCTCACCCTCCGACTCACCACTCTAACTTTGCCCATCCTCAGGCACCATATTCTCTCTCTTCACACTATCCTCATCCTGCCAGTCCTCAGGCACAGTTTCTCCATCAGAATGCCACTCCAGCTACTCCTCAGAGCATTTCACAGCACACGCAGGCCTGCAACACTCCTCGAGATCAGGCTCAGTGGAGACAACCTCGTCAGAACCTTGACCGAGGCAATGAGAGGGGCACTTTGGTAGATTTTTGTTTTTCGTGTGGTCAGGAGGGACACATCCGCCGAGATGCATGAACCCTGCCAACGCTGAGGTGGTCAATCGAAAGTTGATCCACTTCATCCTTGGAGGACCATCGGGAAACGGGCTCGGACGTCTGCAGGAGGGGAACCAGATGTCCGAACGCCGGTAAGCCCCAAGATTAAATATGAGGCAGGAACGGATGTTCCTCAGGGATTGGTCGATTATACAGTCACACCACGGTGTTGGGTTGATGGACTCGACACCCACTGCCTACTGGACAGTGGCTCTCAAGTCACTCTGATATCTAAAGGTTTCTTTGACCGTCTCAATCGTCAGTTGCACCCCCTTAACGATCTTGTTTTGTTCCATGGAGGTGATGGGAAGATGCCATACTTGGGTTGGACTTATGTGTCTATGGGGTTTGACGACTCCTTCAGTGGGACCAGTAGTCAATTCGAAACCTTTGCTTTGGTCGTCCCAAATGGACGAAACTCCAGTGTCCAACCAATTATAGTTGGGACAAATTCAGGTTTTTTCCGCAGCTGTTTTGAGTCATGTAAGCAGCAGGCAGGTCATCGGGTTGTACAGAGTCTGAATATCAGTGCCGCATGCCGAAAGATCTATAAGGACATCGCCGATGAGAACAAGATTCCTGGTGATGCTAGGCTTGGAACAGTCAGGACTCGTTCAAAACGTGTTCTTACCTTTCAGCCTGGCGAGCAGAAATCTGTCAGTGGGTCTTGGCGAAATATCCTGCACAAACCAGTGACTGTGCTGGTTGAAGCTCAGGAAAGGCGTAGACTGCCGACAGGGTTGGAAGTGACACCTCTTGTCACTGAACTCCCTGGGAATTCGACAAGCACTGTCAATGTAATAGTTGTCAACCGTACCAGTCAGAAGATAACAGTCCCAGGAAATTGTCCTTTGGCAGACGTTTTTATCCCTGAATGGTGTCATGAAGCTCCGAGTGTGGGAGAACCTACGAAAGCTTCAAGCGCCAAGGCTACTACAAGCAACAATGTCCACTCAAATTCCTCTGATAATGATTTTGACAACCTTCCTTTTGTCTGGGGTTCGATCTCCCCTGAAAGGAAGAAACAAATTCTTGACAAGATGAGGTTAAGATCTCAGGTTTTCTCTAGACACGACTGGGATGTAGGACAAACGACACAAGCCGAGCACCAGATCAACCTTGAAGATGGCTCTCCATTTAGGGAAAGATCGCGAAGAATAGCTCCAGCTGATCTCAAAGACTTGAGGCTACACTTGCAACAGCTGTTAGACAACGACATCATCAGAGAGTCACGCAGCCCATATGCTTCACCGATTGTGCTTGTTCGTGTAACGTTACTCTGTAGCGGGCCAAGTAGAATGAGGCGTGGGGTCATAAATAACCAAAGAAAATGACGGCAGACAAGGCAGACTTCGGGGGCGCCTCCCAGATTTAGTTTTAATACACAAACAAATCGAATTAATATTTACAAAAGTAAGGAGCACATTAATACAAGTAGGTGGATTATACAATTAAAGTAACACTTACAAACTATAAGACCGGTGCAGGCACGAGGCTGGTGGAAAACACACAACAGAAAATACCCAAACGCAAAAGTGGCTACAAAAATAACGGAATGACCCACGCCCCAATTGCGCGAACCAGTCTTATAGTCTGCAAAGTGCACTCGACCAAATGGAATCCAAATAACTAATAAATGTAAAGCTGCATTACAAGTGGCAAACATATGTAAGAATGAAAGGAATTTAAGGAACGAATAAAAAGTGAATGAAATGGTGGAGTGTAAAGCATGTAGCGCAGGTGGTGAACATACGTATTTGTTACAGACGGACGACGAGTTGTTTGTGAAATTTCATGGTTTGGCCCAGGCTGCTGGTGAGTCTCCTTCTAAGTTTTTGACTAGGCTTCAAAATGTATTGAGGCGGGCTCTGAGAAGGGGTGTGGTCCCTCATTCCCAGGCTGACAAAATGCGCCTCAGCCAGTTTATCCGTGGTATCTTGTACGACGAGATGATACTGGTAAACGGTAGCTTGCGGATGTGTATTGACTATCGTACACTGAATGCACGCTGATCAGTACGCAGTCCCACTTATACAAGAGGCGATTGATTGTCTGAACGGCAGCTGTTGGTTTTCGGTGATCGATTTGAAATCTGGGTTTTATCAGATACCTATGCGTCAAGAAGACAAGGAGAAAACGGCATTCATCTGTCCTTTGGGTTTCTATCAGTTTGAACGAATGCCTCAAAGTGTCAAAGGTGCTCCTGCAACTTTCCAAAGGTTAATGGAGACCTGCATGTCTGGAATCAACATGACTGAGGTGTTGGTATACATGGATGATCTCATCATCTTTGGTCGATCCTTAGGCCAGATGGAAGAGAGACTAATGAAGGTTCTTGATCGTCTTGCCGATTTTGGACTGAAAGTGTCTCCAGAAAAGTGTCAACTCTGTTGTATGTCAGTCAAGTATCTCGGGCATGTAGTCTCAGAAAAAGGGGTACAAACTGATCCAGAGAAAATGTCTGCTCTGGAGACATGGCCTCGACCTCTGAATGTCAAGCAAGTTCGATCGTTCCTTGGTTTTGCAGGCTATTATCGTCGTTTCATTGAGAACTACTCCAAAATAGCCCGTCCTCTGAATGACCTCACTGTTGGATGTGTTTACCCTAAAAAGCGGGGCCGTCCAGCACCGAAAGCGTCATCTGATCCCCATGCTCGTAAGGCCGGCGACCCACTTGGTGAACTATGGACGACAGAGTGTGAAAAAGCGTTTCTCACTTTGAAGGATCGCCTTGTTTCTGCTCCTGTACTTGCATTTGCAGATCTGTCCAAGCCCTTTGTGTTACACATTGATGCGAGTCGTGATGGTTTGGGTGGAGTTCTGTATCAAGATCATGATGGAAAGCTTCGTCCTGTCGCATACGGTAGTCGTGGTTTGTCACATACTGAGAAAAACTACCCTGCCCATAAGCTGGAATATCTGGCATTGAAATGGGCCGTCACTGATAAATTCCGTGATTACTTGTACATGGCCAAAGGAACCAAAGTGATGACTGACAATAACCCGCTCACTTATGTTCTTTCCTCGGCCAAACTGGATGCCACTGGGCATCGATGGCTGGCCGCATTGTCAAACTTTGACTTTTCAATCCACTACAAGCCAGGGCGGACAAACACTGATGCAGATGCTTTGTCACGTAGACCCCACTCACCTGAGCTTGATCAGCAGTTCGAGGAGGAACAGCGAGACAAAATAGAGAAACTTGAAGGTCGACTTAAGGGCACTGGTGAGATACAGGATGTCATCTGTCCTAAAGAAGTTGTGGGCGCTCTGTATTTCCAGTGTGGTGCCAAGGTATCTGCACGTGAATACGACAGACAGACAGATTCAGTCACATCTTGTACAAATGACAGTGTTCCACTGATCCATTCCTTGTCTGTAGGTGCAAATGCCGTCCCTGACTGTTATGCATCAGTTTCCGAGATGAGCAAGTTGGATTGGGGAGAAATCCAACTAGAGGACCCGATTATCAAGCAAGCCACAACCTTTGTGAAATTGGGTAGGAAACCAGACTCGCAAGCAGACCTGCCAGGTGAAGTGAAGCTGATCCTTAGGGAGTTTGAAAAACTTTCCCTTTCCAATGGGATTTTGTACAGATCTGTTACAAACTCATTGGGTAACAAATGCTTTCAACTTGTCCTTCCTTCCCAATTTTGCATCCAAGCGATACGAGGACTGCACAACGAGTTAGGACATCTCGGTGTCGAGCGCACACGCACGAGACCGATTCTACTGGCCTCGAATGGCTGCAGAGATTGACAACTGGGTCAAACACTGTACTCGATGTGTTGCCAGAAAGACACCTCAGAAACCTGCTGCACCACTGGTAAACATTAAGACTAATGGTTCTTTGGAACTGGTCTGCATGGATTTCTTATCCTTGGAGGCAGACCGTAGCAACAAAAAGTCTATCCCGGTAGTGACTGATCATTTCACTCGTTATGCTTAGGCTTTCCCTACTAAAGACCAAACTGCTCGCACTGTGGCTAAGGTCTTATGGGAGAATTTCTTTGTTCACTATGGGTTGCCCCAGCGTTTTCACTCCGACCAGGGGCGTGACTTTGAGAGCAAGGTTGTGAAAGAGTTAACACTCCTGCTAGGCATCAAGAAGTCACGAACTACGCCCTACCATCCCCAAGGTGACCCCCAACCAGAGCGATTCAATCGCACTTTGTTAAATATGCTAGGTACCTTGAAAGACGAGAAGAAAGCCCATTGGATCAAGTATGTCAGTGCATTAGTTCATGCATACAATTGCACTAAGCATGACAGCACCGGTTTCTCGCCCTATTTTCTCATGTTTGGCAGAGAGGCAAGACTCCCCATCGACTTGAGGTATGGGATAAGTGCAGATGATTTCACAACTGCAGACCACGCACAATATGTCAAAGGGCTGAGAGAGCAGCTTCTGCGCGCCTATCAGCTTGCAACCAACAATTCAGCTAAATCAGGTGAAAGTAACAAAGTTTGACATGACCGACGTGTCAGAGGACACGAGCTTCGGTCTGGCGATAGAGTGTTGATCAGAAACCTTGGCTTGCAAGGAAAACACAAGATAGCTGATCAATGGGACCCTACAATTCTTTTGGTCACGGAACGCATCAGCCCAGATATGCCAGTGTACCGTGTCAAGCCAGAGACAGGAGAAGGGCGTGTCCGAACACTGCATAGGAACATTTTGTTGCCTATCGACTACTTCAATGATGAGGAGTCTCAGCATCGTGTCACCAGGCCCAATCGTCCCGTCACGAGAGCAGCGGCTAAGATCAGCCCTCCCCGAGATCAGTCTGACTCTGAAAGTCAACCATCCAGTGATGATGAGGTTGTTGTGGTTTTCCCTAAGAAATTACTCAACCCCCCACTTAATATGGAGGCACCTGAGTTTGTTCCTCGGCAACAACAATACTGATCTGTCGGTAGATACCTGTCAAGTAGAGGAACACATTTCACTCACGAAACAACCTTCGCATTCTCACCACGAAGAAGTATGTGATGATAATGAGAACTCTTTTCCTGAACAATCTCCATCTCCTTCTGAAAAGACACCCAGTGTCTCAGAGAATTTGTTCACAGAGCAACCTCCACTTTCCCGTGAGCACACCAGTGATGATGCTGACCCATCCAACGTTTCTGTGGTACCCCTTGTGCCATTAGATTTTTCTTCTCCTGACAGAGGTCAGGGACACTTTATGGTGGCCAGTCCTTCACCAGCACCCGTATTGTCTCCATTAGTTTCTCAGAATGAAGGAGACGATAAGAAGGAGGAGACCAGTGAAGATGTTTTCTGCATCACTGCAAAGGAGCAATCTCCTCAATGCAACGTTAGTGATGAGGTACATCATGTTACTACTGGGGGCTCCTAAGTAACTAGCGACTCCCCAACCGAAGAGTTCTTGCAAGAAATGTCTGACCCCGAGTCAAACTTTGTCAGGCGCTGAAGTTTGCAGAGAAGGGGAAACCTGTGTTTAGCCGGCAATCCCGATCATCTAGGATGTTTGCCGAGTTAAAGAAGAAGGTTTTCGGTCCTTAGAAATGTATATATGTGTATAGTAAGGGGAGGATGTAACCCCGACCCAAAACAGGTCTTGGGTTATTGTATTATTTAATATTTTCTATTTTGTATGACTATGTTTCCCATTTGTAAGATTCCCTTCTTACTCAACTTTGTTGGTTCTTTATCTTTTTTTTTCTTACTGGTGAGTTTATTCCAGTAGACCCTTGATCTCTGCCTACCCTTTGTAGGGATAGTCTTTGATCTTTTATCTTTTATCTTTCCTGGAAGTTCAGAGGATGTTCTTTGTGTCCTCTGCCTTTTATTGGTGGCTGGTACACCAGTGTGTACACACACAATAAACTTCCATAAGTTAAGCATGATGTGGGGACTCTTAATCCCTGCTTGTTTATTACATCTTGCAGGAGCTGTTAAAACAACAAGGTTCTGTTGATTTCAGATCTCCCTGGTTACTAAGTGGCCAATCAGTATAGAGTCATGTGTGACAATTTGAAGTTTGACCAATGAGAGCCTGGGTTGATCATGTGGTCAGGGCATGCTTTGGGTGCCAGCTTGCCCCAAATTTTAGCAAGACTTGGCATAACCGACTCTGCCATCGTGCTGACTGCATGTCTGCTATTTTCATCTGCTGTTTTGAGCAAATTGTTGTTTTCGATTGGAAGACCCTGATCCCAAGTTTCCTCCTGTTTGCACGAATGTTTGGCTCTCTGTTTTAGGCGAGTTTGATTTACTATTTATATTGTGTTTAGATTATTATATGTTTGCTCAGATTTTTAGTCATTGACATTTCACTGTGTTCATCCTGACTTTTCGTAAATTATGAAGAGAATTTTCTGAGTTGTATTTCTATTAAGTCTGGACTTCAGGAATTTGAGAGAGTCCAGACATATTGGTGAAGTAAAAGACTTTGGCGATTAATTATATTGTCAAGTTTGATAATGTGCTGAGAGATCCAAAAAGGATACTCTCATGATTTTGCATTTTTTATATTAACTTTAGGTAAAGTGTTTTAGCAAGATAAGTTTGTAGTAAGTTAGATTTGCGCCTTTTCTTTACTCTTGCATGAAGCACATGCAAATGGTTTAGAGTCAAACCAAGAATAAGTAATGCTCCAGATTTTATTTAGCATTGTATAGACTTTTGGTGTTTTATGAAGTCGGGGTGATCAACTGACTATGGTCCCAAATTCTGGGATGATTGAATATTTTTATTGAATTTCTATTCCGCAGTTATGATTAACTTGTTCAAGTGTTTGGCGGACATTTTCTTGTGGTTTTGATTAACCCAAGCTCAAAGACACAAACTGTTGTCTTGTGTTAGAGTTTTAGGCTGTATGCGAAAAGATGCATATTCTGTATTTATTTATTTGTAGATTCCGGTTTTTAGTGCCGTTCGTATATTATTCTGTTATGGATCGAAACTTAGAGATACAAATTGTTCTCTCATGATCAAGTTTGGAACTTGCTATTCCTGCATTTGAACAGTTCGATTAAGATTTGGAGTTTTCTATTTTTGATTTGTGTCTCACGTATGAGACTGAGAAATGTAGTCCTTTTTATCAAGTTTAGTTTTAAAGTCGTTCCAATTAAGGAAATACCTTTGAGTATTTCTGAGAAGTACTAGACAACAAATTGATTTCTTTTATATTTTTTCTATGATAAAGAAGTTCATGCAATACATGTCAATATTGTGTACATGTAGGTTGCTGTTGTTAAATTTTAAAAAAGCCTTCCACATGATGGATAGTTATAAAGTGTGTTAAATTTGCATGTAGAAAAGTCAGCCATTTTGACCTGACTCTGTAGTAATTAGATGGATTTAGTAATGTGGCATAGACCCCTATGCAACTCTCTGTTTTGGACTAAAAACGACTGGACCGTGCCATTTGAAGGGTAACTTAGACCGGACCGTCTGCGTGTTCCCGACCTGCCCTCCAGGCATCCCATTCTGTGCTCCAGCACGTCCAGTACGCCAAGCCTACTGCTATCCTCGACGCCCAACGACAAGACGTTCGAGCGATCCAGGCACAAGAACAATCCAGCATCGCCCTAGACATAGCCACTTCATCTCTTTGTCTTGTTCAAGACCCCGCAAGTATCTTACTTTGGTTTTACATGTACATGTAGCAACAAATGACGAGAGTTGTCATTTCTACTTCTATCTTCGATTGAACTCTTCTTCAAGTGCTCTACTTCATCATCTCGTTCTACATATCCTTCAACTCCTTCTACCCCATGACTCCGATCTACCGAGAATGGACGAATCGCGAGCGTTAACTGTCTTTTAGGTTTTGGCGCCCTTTTTATTCTGAGCTCAAATTTTGTATTTAAAATCATACAGGATCCTGTGTTTTGTGTAAAATATCTTAACCCATTGCATTTTTCATTTGTATTGCTATTACCTGAGATTATTTTCTTCTTGAAATAAAACATTTTCTTTGTGTATGCAAATCCCGAATTGTGTGAAGTCAAGAGTTTTTACCAAAAGGGAGTTAAATTAATATAAATTTGGTTCCTGTTATTTTGGAATGTGAACCACGGGTTACACATGTATCAACCTTTATATTTAAGAATCTGCAGGACTACCTGCAGTTGGACGTAGGCGCGTCGTTGCCAGTGCCCATGCAGTAGGATCCAGCTGTGCACACCACGCAGGCCACGTCGTCAATCTGCTGGGGTAGGGCGTTGAAAGTCCCCGCTGGGCAAAGGAACTCGTTGGACCTTGTGGTGCTGTTGGGACAGTAGTGGCCCGTCGGGCAGACGTTATCGACGAAGTCGGTGGAGTTGGCCAGGCAGAAGAAGCCTGGGGCCAAAAAGAAAAACAAATTGGAATAAGAGAAACTTTTGTTTATTGACTGACTAAAAAACTGACTAAAGTAGGTTCATTCAATCGCAAGTGAATCGCAAGTGAATCGCAAGTGAATCGCAAGTGAATCGCAAGTGAATCGCAAGTGAATCGCAAGTGAATCGCAAGTGAATCGCAAGTGAATCGCAAGTCTAGGTTGATTTTAGAAGCTTGTAATGGACCGGGGATGGACCGGGGATGGACCGGGGATGGACCGGGGATGGACCGGGGATGGACCGGGGATGGACCGGGGATGGACCGGGGATGGACCGGGGATGGACCGGGGATGGACCGGGGATGGACCGGAGATGGACCGGGGATGGACCGGGGATGGACCGGGGATGGACCGGGGATGGACCGGGGATGGACCGGGGATGGACCGGGGATGGACCGGGGATGGACCGGGGATGGACCGGGGATGGACCGGGGATGGACCGGGGATGGACCGGGGATGGACCGGGGATGGACCGGGGATGGACCGGGGATGGACCGGGGATGGACCGGGGATGGACCGGGGATGTTGTATATTACTTTTAACCAAACCTTGCGAGCTTTAATAGCAGTTTTTAAATGAAAGGGTAACCAAAACTACATTCCTGCTTACCTTCAGGGCACACTTTACAACTCCCATGTCCCTCCTGGTCCTGGTACTCCCCAGCCTCGCAGCCAATCGGCAGCACTGTTTCCAGGGCACACCCCGCCGACCCCAGTGTGACCCCCGAGGATCGGGCAAGTGGCCGGGTAGGTCTTGTTCTTTGAGGGGTTGTTGGGGTTGGCTCGGTCCACACTGGAGTCGCACCAGTAGCCCTCATCGCAGAGGAGGCTGTAGGACGTGGCCGCGTTGTTGGGGCAGTAGTAGCCGCCGGGGTAGTCTGTGCACTGCTGGACCTGTTTAGTCACGAGCAATATTGCAGGCATGAGAATGGGTTGTGTTAGAAAAAACTGAAAAATAGCGATTCACTATTAATGACCCAATCAAGCTGTAGGCTTGGCCTGAGCCGAAGGCGAGGCATGCCGGGGGTTTCAGGGGGCCGGCGCCCCCTTTAGAAAATTTTGACAATTTAGGTACTGAAAAGTAGCATTTTCAAGCAATTTTCAATGTAATTTTTTGATCTGAATGTCCATAGGCCCTATTAAACAGCAGAAATAAACACAATTGACACTTGAGAATCTAAATGTATCACTCTATAATAACAAGTTACCAATTGATACAAATTTTAAGTTCTTGAGTTATTTCTTGAGAAGATTTTGAGAATTTTGAGATGTGGATTTCCATTTTAAACAATAATAGTCCGTGGGCCAGAGGGGGCTACCGTGCACCCCCCCTATGATCCTACTTCTTGGGTGTCATCTTGTTCATTGGGATCCATAATATCAGAAAAAAGATGTTCCCAAGAAAAAAACTCATTTGGACACTGTTTATTTGCTCCTTATTTGAAGATATGTAAAAATTTCAGTTTTTCGTGTTTTGAACACTTTCTTAGGGTTCGTGAATTATGTGCTTACATTTTACTCTGTTTCTCAGCAGATATAACTCTAATCTCCACCAAATTAATACACAATCTTCATAAATCATACAACAATGGGTAGACAAAATTATTTTAATATGTTTTATTGTCTTCTATTATTAATGACGTCATAAATTTGCATATAATTAAATATGCAAATTTTCATCTCAAAATCTGTCAAAATCACCTGGAAGTTGTATTTTGTCTGCTATAATCATGAAATAAGTTTGCTAACCCCCTAATTTCGTGTAAAATTATTCATTGATATGTTATCTGATGTTTCCTGCAAAAAAATAGTATCAGTCAACTCGTAATTAACCCCCTCCCCCGCATTACGGTTACTACATTCTGTATATTTAATGCACATTCAATCAAAGTTCCTGTTTATAAGAACAAAAGCTCGACAAGCAGTATTTTAATGACTGTTAGGGCTAGCCTGTTAACATCAAATTAAATCAAATCAAATTCCAGTTCTCCTGAGAATACACATAACATATGCACACTATTTGAAATGCAATGTACTTTCTTTTCCCTTTATGATATCATGAAGGGAAGTACTCTGTACATCTTTGTTATTGTGAAGTAAAATGATATCTAAAATGACGGTGATCTTCTTTCACTGTCCGTAGGATGATTTCTATCCCTATTATGTTTATAAATTCAATACAGTATATTACCGCATACAATATGTTTTTTTGATAGTTATAAACATGTATCAGTCTGAAAGGGGGGCTCAGACCAAGCCAACTTATTCAACTGTTGGTCATTAATCGCATTATATGCTATAACACAGGGTTGATGATTATACAAACGAATGAACGAACGTATACGGGGTGCAGTTTCATGAATTTCAACTGACATGACACACTGAGCAAAACCAATCAGTGAATGAATCTGATTATAATCATGGTATATAACAAAGACTGATATTTAAATGTTTAACAACACCTTAAATGCACTACGTTTCTATATTTCTATTCATACTTTTTCAGAAACACAGGTACATTTTTTCACTAGCACAAAATATTATGTAACTGCAACAGTGACAGAATGTTTTCCTCAAGTCCTTCATCCAAGGATAAACACATAAATGGCTTATCAAACTCAAATTTAAGGATGACATAATGAGTATTGTTGAAACTTTGCATTCTTTGAAAATACATTTTAACGATGTGACCTCTCTGGTGTCGACAATCTTTCTAGTTAATCTTATGCAGTTATCTGTTTATCGTACATAATGTACATTTATTATTTCAAGACGGAAGAATCAAGGGAAAGAAAATTAGATATCACAAGAAATCATTACTGAAATTCCTTATACAGCATTGAGTGTCCTTCAGTTATAAGTGATGAACCAGATTTATATTGCTAATATTTACTTAAAATTTGATGGTTTGTCATTTTCTATGGGGCATGTTATTAACATTAATTATCACAAAAGCAAAACATGTCATACTGTACTACTGAAACAAATAATGAAGCCTTTTCAGACTTCATCTTCGCTATCTGCGTCTTGGTCCGAGTCATAGTACTGGACATCATGATCTGAATCGTAGTCGTCATCACTTGAGTCATCGTCTCCCATACAGTCAAGAACATCTACCAACCTTGGGGGCAGAATGTCTCTCGTTGACCATAGTGGTTCTAATTTGTCTAAATTCTTTGTCCAACCATGACCATCTGTTGGTGGTGGAACGATGGGTTTAGGCTCATGAGCCCTCTTCCATATCGCCACCTGGTAGTTCACTCTCCTGATGTGTTGTTGAAGACTGTCCTTGCATGGAGGAAATAAAGACAAGTCTACGTGGACCACAGCCTGAGAAAGCATGTAGTCCAAGGAGTGCTGTGCAATATTCAGGGGAGGACTGCTTGGCAAAATGAGTGACATCAATGAGCCGCTGCTTGTTTCCTCTCCCTGTGTTGAAGAGTGATGTCTGGAGTGAGATGCGCGTAATGAAGCAATATGAAAAATATATCGGTGTCTGGGCTTTTGATCTGCACATGATCATAGCCTTGCTCCTTATCGTATTGGCAGTAGAGGATCACGCGTGAATCTGTTACTTCTTGGGTTGAGTTGAAAGATGGAATCTCAGAACGCAGTGTCTCTCTCCCATTCTGAGAAGTGAGCAGTTGGGCTTCTCCTTTGATGAATATCATCTTTTTCCCATACAGCCTCTTAGCCATGTCATGCTCACTCCAGACATCCAGAATAACTTGAATAAGTTGTTTCTTATTCTCATCATTCGTTAGGAACTGCTTCCAGTCAGGTGGTCTTTTGGTTTTGCCTCCTGTAATTATCCTCTTCTCTGTACACCCACGCCGTGTCCGTCCGTTCACTTGACTTCACAGAGTCTGGCTTGTACATGTCTGTGCTGAAGATGACATCGCATTTGGATGACACTACATTGTGAATTTTGATGCAAATATCGTGGAAGTTTGCAGGCATCTCTTTTAGGTAGTAGAAAACAGCATTACCATCTTCCACTACCAAGGTCTTGTCAGTGGGTGGAGGTTGCGAGTTCTCTACATCCTTCAGAAGATACAGTGTAGGCCCTTAGCTTTATCTGTCTTAGCAAAGAAGTTGTCTGATGTTCCAATTGAGTAGGGAACAGGATCAAAGAATATTTCATGATTTCTCGTAGATCAAGTTGTGTGCATTTGAAGAGTCTAAAGATATTCCCTGGCCCTCAACCGCAGAAGCCCTTGCCGGACACGGCGTGGGTGTGCAGAGAAGAGGATGATTACAGGAGGCAAAACCAAAAGACCACCTGACTGGAAGCAGTTCCTAACGAATGATGAGAATAAGAAACAACTTATTCAAGTTATTCTGGATGTCTGGAGTGAGCATGACATGGCTAATGTGCAGATCAAAAGCCCAGACACCGATATATTTTTCATATTGCTTCATTACGCGCATCTCACTCCAGACATCACATTACTCTTCCACACAGAGAGAGGAAGCAAGCAGCGGCTCATTGATGTCACTCATTTTGCCAAGCAGTCCTCCCCTGAATATTGCACAGCACTCCTTGGACTACATGCTTTCTCAGGCTGTGACTCCACAAGCGCCTTTAAAGGAATTGGCAAAGTCAAGCCTATCAAACTGTTGCAGCAACGCAACAAATTTGTCAAACCTCTTGCAGGACTTGGTGATTCGTGGACTGTACCAGAGGAGTTGATGTCCAACCTGGAGGAATTTACATGTGCCCTGTATGGGAAACCAAGGTTTACTGATGTAGATGAGGCTAGATTTGCTCTGATGAAGAAAAAGTGTAAAAGTGATGGAGAGAAAATCAGCAAGTCGGTCCACGTAGACTTGTCTTTATTTCCTCCATGCAAGGACAGTCTTCAACAACACATCAGGAGAGTGAACTACCAGGTGGCGATATGGAAGAGGGCTCATGAGCCTAAACCCATCGTTCCACCACCTACAGATGGTCATGGTTGGACAAAAAATTTAGACAAATTAGAACCACTATGGTCAACGAGAGACATTCTGCCCCCAAGGTTGGTAGATGTTCTTGACTGTATGGGAGACGATGACTCAAGTGATGACGACTACGATTCAGATCATGATGTCCAGTACTATGACTCGGACAAAGACGCAGATAGCGAAGATGAAGTCTGAAAAGGCTTCATTATTTGTTTCAGTAGTACAGTATGACATGTTTTGCTTTTGTGATAATTAATGTTAATAACATGCCCCATAGAAAATGACAAACCATCAAATTTTAAGTAAATATTAGCAATATAAATCTGGTTCAACACAGAAAGATCACGTGCTGTTAGTTTTGTCACGTGTAGGTGTTTACTTCCTTACACCTTTACTCCATTCATGTAAACAAGAGTTGATTAAAAATATATATATGTTCTATCACTTATAACTGAAGGACACTCAATGCTGTATAAGGAATTTCAGTAATGATTTCTTGTGATATCTAATTTTCTTTCCCTTGATTCTTCCGTCTTGAAATAATAAATGTACATTATGTACGATAAACAGATAACTGCATAATATTAACTAGAAAGGTTGTCGACACCAAAGTGGTCACATCGTTAAAATGTATTTTCAAAGAATGCAAAGTTTCAACAATACTCATTATGTCATCCTTAAATTTGAGTTTGATAAGCCATTTATGTGTTTATCCTTGAATGAAGGACTTGAGGAAAACATTCTGTCACTGTTGCAGTTACATAATATTTTGTGCTAGTGAAAAAATGTACCTGTGTTTCTGAAAAAGTATGAATAGAAATATAGAAACGTAGTGCATTTAAGGTGTTGTTAAACATTTAAATATCAGTCTTTGTTATATACCATGATTATAATCAGATTCATTCACTGATTGGTTTTGCTCAGTGTGTCATGTCAGTTGAAATTCATGAAACTGCACCCCGTATACGTTCATTCATTCGTTTGTATAATCATCAACCCTGTGTTATAGCATATAATGCGATTAATGACCAACAGTTGAATAAGTTGGCTTGGTCTGAGCCCCCCTTTCAGACTGATACATGTTTATAACTATCAAAAAGCCATATTGTATGCGGTAATATACTGTATTGAATTTATAAACATAATAGGAATAGAAATCATCCTACGGACAGTGAAAGAAGATCACTGTCATTTTAGATATCATTTTACTTCACAATAACAAAGATGTACAGAGTACTTCCCTTCATGATATCATAAAGGGAAAAGAAAGTACATTGCATTTCAAATAGTGTGCATATGTTATGTGTATTCTCAGGAGAACTGGAATTTGATTTGATTTAGTTTAATGTTAACAGGCTAGCCCTAACAGTCATTAAAATACTGCTTGTCGAGCTTTTGTTCTTATAAACAGAAACTGTGATTGAATGTGCATTAAATATACAGAATGTAGTAACCGTAATGCGGGGGAGGGGGTTAATTACGAGTTGACTGATACTATTTTTTTTGCAGGAAACATCAGATAACATATCAATGAATAATTTTACACGAAATTAGGGGGTTAGCAAACTTATTTCATGATTATAGCAGACAAAATACAACTTCCAGGTGATTTTGACAGATTTTGAGATGAAAATGTGCATATTTAATTATATGCAAATTTATGACGTCATTAATAATAGAAGACAATAAAACATATTAAAATAATTTTGTCTACCCATTGTTGTATGATTTATGAAGATTGTGTATTGATTTGGTGGAGATTAGAGTTATATCTGCTGAGAAACAGGGTAAAATGTAAGCACATAATTCACGAACCCTAAGAAAGTGTTCAAAACACGAAAAACTGAAATTTTTACATATCTTCAAATAAGGAGCAAAAAAACAGTGTCCAAATGAGTTTTTTTCTTGGGAACATCTTTTTTCTGATATTATGGATCCCAATGAACAAGATGACACCCAAGAAGTAGGATCATAGGGGGGGTGCACGGTAGCCCCCTCTGGCCCACGGACTATAACAAAAACCAATATCATTCTGATTCACCTCAGACTCAAGTACTAAAATACAAACTGTATCAAAATGACATAATTTGTCCTTATATTCACTAGATTTACATGTTCCGCTGTGGTAACATGATCAGTTTATTGCAAAGCGTGCACATCGACTTCCCTGGTATATCTACCTTTTTGGCGAACTCGCCGAGATTGCACTTTACTTTATTGGCAATACCACTTTTACCAGGCAGTTTAATATACACATCGGCCTCTAACCAAGACCACTTCCGTTTTTCTTTGACACCTTTATCCGACTCCCGTATGAAGTATTCTTCATTTCTATCCAAAAATCTCGGCATTTTGAAGTCGGATGCCTCCGATATTTCACGATAATTTTACTATAACTGTTTTTCTTTCACGTACACAAATAAGCGTTAACACGATGGCTGCTCAATCAGCAACAGCATTTCCAAACGCTGTATATTTGTAGGGGATCGTCACAATATCGCATGAGGTTTACTTTGCCGATACATGTATCACTGCAGTATCATACACATGGAGCGATCGCACCCAGAGAGGGTTTTTCTTAATTGCTCAATTGCGACACCCCCTAGTCTTTTTTCTAGTCGTTTTGAATGCTCCGCACTGTGTAGTTCGGATGGTGAATTGCATGAAGCCGGAACGTAGACGAAAAAAACGTTTAGAAAACGTCCACAGGACAGCTTTTTATTGCTATTGTACATGTCATGCAGCGCTGCTGAGTGCTAAATCATCATTATGTACATGTACGTTAACCGCAGGCTGTGTGCTGATCGTTGCGTGAAATCGCGTGCGCATTTAAAAGTGCCGATCTCGGGGCATTGCAGCAATGATATTTCCACAATTTCTCTTTAAAAAAAAATCACCCTAAACCAACTCTACCCCCCCCCCCAATTTTAAACCGGATTCACATTGAACTTGGAGAGGACATATTTTGGCCTCCAAAAAGCGGGAAACCGCGGAACGGCGGGGAATTCTCATGCCTGATATTGGTTACTAAAAAGAGACAAGGCGGTTCTCGAACCATGATTTTAGCGATATCTCTATTTTACAACTTGACCTCAATGACCTTTTTCACTCAGCACGTGACCCCCACATGGCTGTTTCCATATTGCATCTATGACCCAAGTTTGATTGCAATTGGACTTCAAGTTTTCAAATGAGACAAGTTATACAATCATATATTAGGGCCGTTTGTTTTAGCCTTAACAATCCAGATAACGATCAGTATGATCCTGTGTAAGCGTGAATGTCAGACTCTATAAAATGTGGATATTAGATAAAATGTGCATGTTTAACCAATTCGCGCCGGATTATTTCAAGTTACCGAGACCACTGGCAGGATTACAAGAACAAGAACAAAAAGAACAACTGCCCAACGCCGGTTGAAAACGAACGCCATTTTCCTTGCTCTTTTCTCAGCATCCATGATTGTAGAACTTCAGACAGGTCGATTAAACTATACTATAAAAAAAACTATACTATTTACTATAAAATACAACCAACTCCCCCAAATCCACCCATTCCTGATAATTCAAGCAGTTACCAATGGTGTATTATACCTTTAAGTGTGGATAATGGGGAGAGTGACCGGTCACATAGTACGAAAAATAGGAGAAAAATAGGAGCCAGATAGAAAAAGTAGAAAAAGTAGGAATACTAAAAATATTTCAACTGGATTAACAGGGGTGACATTAGACAGACATGTTAGTCACGGTTACATTGTACAAGTTGGTCTGGTTACTGTATGTACCGGCTGGGAAGGTACTCCAATCTAGACCGGTGCCATTGGTGCAGAAGTAACCAGCAGGGCAGTCAGTGATGCCTGGCTGTAGGTCTGGGTTCCCGACTGTTTCATTCTCTGGCAGGCAGTAGAAACTGTTGTACGACAATATCAGAAAAATGAAAGAAAAACTATTTAAATGATGATTTGGATAGAAACCAAAATTGAAAAAATAATGAAACAGTTCTTTATCATACTTCTAAAAGGTCCTTCTTGAAAAATTAAAACAAAAAAAAAGTTAAATAAGAATCTAATAAGCAGAAATTGTTTTAGATTAAATGTCCACAAAACACGCAAAAGATTGTAAAACAGGACAAGTAAGGTTTGGTTGAGCATAGCAACAGCTCTGTTCTAATCATTTTTTTTTTTTGAAGATTTCCACACATACGAAACTATTGCATAAACAACAAAATATCCAAATTTCGAGACTGTGAAATAGTTACGAGGACCTAATTTGATTACCGCGTTAATTAGACCAATAACGGACTTTAATCCAAATTTTTTCGAAATCCTCCAAACTTTGCCAAATTGTTACCCTAGTGGATAAATAAGCACTGTGTAAATTTAACTTCGATCCGATAAATATTTTAGGAGAACGAGGACCTAGTTGAATTATCCGACTGACTGCCGCTTCTGAGGCAAATTTTAGGCCATTCTACCACACATCAAAACTCGCTAAAAATCGCGTAGTTGCGCTTGCCATTCAAAATAAAACAGGTTTCTACTTAAAGATAAGACATTCCTTGGCAGTCCGAGTGAAGTTTCAAACACGTAGGAGCAAGATAGAATATTTGACAGATTTTTAAATATTTTCAATTTTCTAACAGTTATTTCGAAGGTCAAATTTGATGGCTAATATCTCCCCGTTCGACGCGGAAATCGGCTATTTTTAAAATCCTATACGCGAGAATAGTTCTTATAGTCGGTATTTGTGAAAAAATATTTTTGGGCCGGGCAAAATAATACCTTTGAGAAGGCTAATTACGAGCGCTGCTGGAAGTCAATTTGTGACACTTTCCAGACGCGTTATGTTTTCCGCGTAAACCTAGTTATCTCTGTATGCACCTATTTCAAAAACTGGCTGCACTCTGGTCAAAATCTGGTGATCCATGTGTCGTAGCCCGCAGTGCATTATGGGAGCTAGTGCGTTCGTTAAATTATAGAGCAGAACGCCCGCACCTAAAGCCCATTGGGGGTTTTGAGGTTCAAGTTTCAGCATGCTTTGAACCCAAAGACTTTTAGGTGCGGGAATTTGGATGTATTTTAACGAAAGCACTTGCTCCCACAATGCACTGAGGACTACGACATATGGATCACAAGAGTGCAAGTTCTTTGAAGTGGGCGAAACTGGAAAGTCATTGGATTCTATTTAGGTAACAATTAGAGCAAAAATGATGCATTGTTATTCTTTTTTATAGATTAGTTCTGGACTCCTGATTAGATAAATTAGATACGCTAAGGTTTTCGATTTTCAGACAATTATTGTTCATATTTAAGAGTCTAAGGAGTTGCGAAGCTCACGGCATGGTTATTTCCTAAGGAAAATTCTATTCGAGTACAATCATAAGTATGAATAGTTTATCTAGAGTCGAGTATGTGAACTAGCAGCGTGCGCTTGGTTTGTACAAGTCCAACCGTTGGGCTTAGGGACGGACCATTTGACTTCTGAGAGGGGGAGGTGGGGGTTGGAAGATTAAAAAAAAAAATCCTGCAGAGCAAATTTGCTACAAAATCCTCTGTATTTTTACGAAAAAGATCTTAAAACTTTTTTTAGAGAAACACCCCCCCCCCCCCCCCCCCCCACCCACCCACCTTAAAAAATCAAATGATTGGTCACGCTTTCCACTTGTCACATATTGTCATTTGACCTCCTGGTTTTGCTCGGTCTGCCGCGCATGTTTTGTATAGCCTTAGTTTCTGTTTTAGCTGCCTCGAAACAAGATGGAAACAGAATATATTGCCTTTGAAGCACTATTTAAACTGAAAGTGGTCCAGAAATTTCAAGCACGAGCCAGTATTGATGGAAATTTCAGCCTGTTCGCGCCGAGTTTGCATGATTTGATGTTGTTTGCCCTGTCATTGACTGTCATAGGAGTCGTTAGATGGACAAATTCCTGTACAATTTTCAGCTGGAAACTCATATCGACGAGGACTACTCAAATTGTAAGTTATACAGAGCCACAATAAATGTGTTTTGATTGATTTGGTTGTGATTTTTGGTGCAAGTATTCGCTTTCTGGTGATTTTCAGCGTCACGAGTACGTGATCGCCGGTGTCTGGAAATTGTCACAAATTGACTTCCAGCAGCGCTCGTAATTAGCCTTCTCAAAGGTATTATTTTGCCCGGCCCAAAAATATTTTTTCACAAATACCGACTATAAGAACTATTCTCGCGTATAGGATTTTAAAAATAGCCGATTTCCGCGTCGAACGGGGAGATATTAGCCATCAAATTTGACCTTCGAAATAACTGTTAGAAAATTGAAAATATTTAAAAATCTGTCAAATATTCTATCTTGCTCCTACGTGTTTGAAACTTCACTCGGACTGCCAAGGAATGTCTTATCTTTAAGTAGAAACCTGTTTTATTTTGAATGGCAAGCGCAACTACGCGATTTTTAGCGAGTTTTGATGTGTGGTAGAATGGCCTAAAATTTGCCTCAGAAGCGGCAGTCAGTCGGATAATTCAACTAGGTCCTCGTTCTCCTAAAATATTTATCGGATCGAAGTTAAATTTACACAGTGCTTATTTATCCACTAGGGTAACAATTTGGCAAAGTTTGGAGGATTTCGAAAAAATTTGGATTTCGCGACTTGGTCGATATTTACAGACGAGCGCTCTTAAACTGCGCAAACACTATGCAAAATAGTGTAATTTAAGAGATTCCCGATTATCGCACCTAAAAAATGGAAATATGTAGAGGAGGACTTTAGGTTTTCCAAATTGCGCAAAATCTTAAAATTGACCACCCCTCCATATTTTGACTTTGGATGGCTATATCTGCGAATCACCTATATAATACAAACATTTCACTTTCCATGAGAATGACAGCACACCAGGTGCCGCGATTTCACAGGATGTTTGAGACTGTTATTTACTTATAGTCAAGCAGGGGATTTCACAGTAATTTGGTTGTTTTATCGTTAATCAGCCAAATTGGCCACAACCTGAAAGCAATAATTGACAAAACAACAGATGATGACGCTCACCCTCTGGGGCATATCTTGCATTCATACTGCGTGGTTCGGTCCGTGTAGTAACCGGCCAGGCAGGCCTTGGGATCCGGGGAGCCCGCTGGGCAGTGCAGTCCTATGGGACACTCGACGGGGTTGGGCCTGTCAGAACCTATTGTATCAATTGTAGAAATTTGTGGCATTACAGTTTAGTATTGAAGTGAAGATAATTGCAATGGATCACAACCAACAAATAACTGTACAAAAAGAAGTATCTGTATTCAGTGACGAGGAATCTGGTCCTGCACATGGTTTTCATTACTTCACATACTGCTTTTTTATGCATATTTGTGACCGGTTCTACAAAAAGGTGTATTAAGTCGCGCTGTGCACTATCATGTAATGGCCCGCTCAATGTTGAGAGGGTAAACATTTCATACAAAAGTGATTTGTTGTCATGAATGACATCTTCAATACCTACAGTTTCAGGTTTCATTCAAAGAAATGTTGATTTTGATGATTAAAGTGGGAACAAATACCATTTTGTGTACATCGTTCTGTTGTAGTACAACAGAGCCGGCTATTTCAAAGCCCGTTTTCTAAGTTGTGTAATTTGAACTCCAAGGAAGTAATAGATATGTAAACACGTCATATTTTTTAAATAAAAGCGGCTATAGAGCTCTATTATATACCAAATGAAAGCTTACATTGTGGGTTTTTCAACCATGTATATAACCCAATTTTTGTTGCGACATAATACACTTTTTTTGTAGAGCTGGTCACATTTGTCCAAATCAATTTGTACAAGATAAGTTTGTAGCTTATGGTAGAATAATATGAACTATACATTTTTCACGGAATTTGTGTGCAGTTCAACTTTACATTAAGTGATTACACAGAAGGTTTGAAAAGGGCCACAATATCAACAGGGAATACTATGCAGATCTCCTGAATATCATAAAGATTTGAAGTGGGAAACTGACAAGAGGGGTGCTCTTCTGCCAGGACAATGCTCCAGCCCACATGACCACAGTGGCCATGGCTGCCAACCAGAAATGTGGATTTTAGAGATGCCAACTTTTGAATTCTGTTGTCAGGGAGGATTTGTAAAGTACATTTTTAGGTCGTTTTATTTGCTTTTTACAATAGTCTCCGTCATGTTGAACGTTGAACAGAGTTGCTTGGTTGCTTTTTCATTTAGGCTCATTGGTAGTATTGCGCATGCGTACGTATGATAATTACGACAGCAACTGATCACATGAGAGAGATTAACCAAAAGGGAAAAGAAGTCCGATTTTCACGTAAAGTCAAGTCGCGAAACTGTGTTTCCGCCGGTCTTGTGACTTGCGTGTACCACATGTAATGTACACATGTACATGTACATTCATTGTAATCACTGTGCACCATGCATACGTTAATGGCTTACTACAGAAGTATATGCAGGCGCGTTGCAGCTAGCCGTGTACCGAGTGCTCCATCAGGCCGCACCGGCATGCTTGGTATGGTAACTGTGCATGCTGTAATGCATTGAACGGCAGCGCGTGCGCAGAAAGCAAACAAAATGCTGATACAAAAAAAAAAGGCGCATTAATATTGCAAATCCGGGAGGATATCTTATGTGCCCGTAAGGTCGGGAGTTTAGATGATTTTCCGGGAGCCTTCTGGTGAAATCGGGAGGGTTGGCATTTCTGTGATTTGAACTGGTCCAACACCCGCCCTATTCTCCTGATTTGGCACCCCTCTGACTACTACCTCTTCCCGAAGTAGAAAGAGCTTGGTGGTCACCACTTTGCCTCAGATGATGACGTAATTAATTCTGTGGATCTCCTTCTGAGGGCCTAAGACAATGCCTTCTACACTGAAGGTAATTACATGCTCCATGACTGATGGACTACGTGTGTTAATGTAAGAGGGGACTCTGTTGAAAAATAAATGTGTTTCATTTTCAAAAACTGACTCCTTCTGGCAACGAACTTATCAACAATCCTCGTAGAATCTACTTTAGGTACAGAACTACAAGAGAAATTAAAAGAAGAAAAGATACTTAGGAAAACTAAAGGTTGAAATTAACATTCTTCTTAAAGTGCGGCAGATCATAGGTTGTGGGAAACAAGCACCAGGTAAGGAATTCCGAAGGGATGCAGCAAGACATCTTGTTCTAAGACAACTGATGATCCATTCAAACCAACCGTAAACAGGAAGTACTCAGATTTGAGTCACGAGGTGTCTGGTCACACACACAATTCTTTTTGTTTTAATCCTGCTTACCTTCAGGGCAGTAGTAGCCTTCCATGCACAGTCCTTCCTGCAAAGTCAGCCCGACCTGTCGGCAGTACCATCCGGCCGTGCAGTTCCGGCACTCCCAAACGTTGCTCAGTCCGGTGTCGTTGGAGTAGGTTCCACTGGGGCACCTCTCAGGCACCGACGTGCCGTTGCCGCAGTACCGGCCGGCTGGGCAGACTTGTTGCTGACGGTAGTCCGAGCCATGCCCGCAGTAAAAGCCCGAGAGGCAGTAGCCGGCAGGGGCAAGGAGGGCATCTTCATCACAGTACTGGCCTGTTCAGTGGATATCAAAGGAAATAATTATAAAGGAAATAATTATAAAGTGGTGCTGATAAGGCCAATAATTTATGTTTAGGTTTTCATTACCATCCGCGTCTTTTTTTTAATAAAAAAGTGTATTTTTAATACAAATTTCGCCCCCCCCCCGATGAAATTCCCACCTGACTCTGTTTTCTAATTCGATAACGCTAGTTTGCATGCAATCGTCAACTAGTTCCCACTGCTAGATAGACAACAAGAAATATATTGAATGAAGTGGGAGCTAGCGTGCACATGTTACATGCTCGAATGTTCAACGTAAAAAGTAACAACGTAAAAAGGTTTCGGGCAATTAGCGTGTGTTGAAAACTATCAAAATATTAAGGATTCCTTTGATACTAATTCACAAAAATTGCTCTCCCATTTCTATAAGATATCTTATGTCTGTAATTTCAGTTTTTGTAAATAAATCTAAAGGTTTTTGTCGCACTCCAGCAAATTAGTTTCTCTATCTCTAGGATTGCAGATACAATGGCTATAATGGCTTCATACTATGGCAATTTTTGTATTTTCAAAAAAAAACTTACCTGCCAGACACGGTTCACACTCCGTCATGTTTATCAGCACTTCCTCATTACTAATCGTCCCCCGGGGACACGCCACGGGTTCCGTCGTGCCCCAGGGCAGTAGTAACCGGCCGTGCACATCCCGGCATCTGAACCTTGGTCAGGCGCGGCCCTCTCGGCCCTAATCCGACAGAAGTAGCCCGCCGAACAGCAGATGTTGGGGTAAGTCAGTCCAGGCTGGCCGCAGTGGCACTGCTCCCAGCTAGCCAGGCCCGTGGCGTTGTTGAAAGTACCAATAGGGCAGGGGTACTCAGTGGCGGCGTGGGTTCCGTTGGGGCAGTAGTGACCTGGTTTAATAATTACATGGATTAATAAAAACAGCAGTAATATAATATGACCAAAGTATTAATTCACATGTTCAGTCCACAAGAATGGTTCTCTTACCACGAGTCTCGCCTACTTTCACGATTACCCTATTTTAAAACTTGACCTCAAATGACATTTTACCAAAGTATATTACCATTACATGCAAGTTTCTATATTGCATCTATGATTTGATTGCAAACGAGGCCAATTTTACAATTACATTTACAACCCTTTTTTACAACTTGACCTCAAATGACCATTTGCTTCAGTAAAAATGAGACAAGTTTTGCAATTCAAGCCGATTTTAGAACTTGAACTTTGACCTCAGTACTTGACCTTTACCACAACCATGATATTGCATCCATGACCCAAATTTGATTGGAATTATATTTCAATATATACGACCAATTTTTTCAAAACTTTAACCAAATTGATGTATACATACGAACGAACATCGTACATAAATAGTGAGTGCATAGTCTCTAAACTTCGCTCAGGCGAGCTAAAATCAGACAGATCTGGGCAGAAAGGGCTAAATTGGCCTCGGGGTGTATTGTGAGCTTTTTAGATTTCGATTATTTATATTCCTTAAAATGTCCATCTTGCTACAATTTCACATCAAAATTTCGTGTATTTGCGGTGATTTGTTTTTTAAATCAAAATCGGGAAGGTATTAATACGGTACTAGGAAAACATCTGGATCAAGAAAAACAACTACATGTATGTCTATAACAGGTTCAGTTTTTCTACATACCTTCAGGGCATATGTAGGCCGTGTAGTTTACTATAGGCCTGTCAGTGTCATCACAGTAGAACCCTTCAGGGCAAGTCTTGCAGGTCCACTCTTCCGGCTCATCCTGGTACGTTCCTGCCGGGCAGGGCACTTTGTCATCCACACCTTCCATGCAGTAGTAGCCTGGAGGGCAAGGGTAGCCTAAGGGCTCACGCACAATCTGACCGCCGGGGCAGTAGAAACCTATTGGGTTTAAAACAGAAACTATTACACTAGGAAAGGACATGGTGTGATTTTGCATTCAAAACGGACACGGCCATTAGCAGGATTTATCAAATTCACATCCAAATGCTTTAAATTCACATCCTTGATCAAGTCGTAAAAATCTTAATTTACATCCAGTTGTGAAAACACTTTGCACCTTAAATCATGGCAAATATTTTTGGGAAGGTTTTCTTTTTATTTCTGGCACTTAAGTGCTATCAGTCTTCACTCGAGTTGAGTTGAGTCGACTTGAGTCTTCTGCCTGCAATAGCAAAAGCGAACGCGAATTTGTGATGTCACTTGCCGTTTTTACGTTGCAAAAGAAATAACAAATGATGAACACATTTTAACTTCACAAAGCCCTCGCTGCCAACATTTGCCGAAGTCAAATACGTTCGGCATTCGCTTAATACACGATAAGTATGAACTGGCCTTAACTCGAGCCTGCAATGTTTATGTCCAGTGAGCTAGTTCGAGATTGTTGCAGTATTCAACAGATGCAGACGGGTGCTAACTTTATGAAGGGTTGCAAGGTGTAGAAGACCAGGAGAGTTAAATGATCGTTCCTCCATCATCGACCTACCTCGTGAGCAGTTCCCTTCAGGATAAGCCAGTCCACTAGCCCCACAGTACTGTCCCCCGACGCACTCCAAGCAGTAAGTGATGTTCTTCGCCCTCCGGGAAGGCAGGTAGGTGCCTGGGGGGCAATCCTCCTCGGAGCTGCTGCCGGCGACGCAGTAATGGCTGGAGCTGCACTCATTACCTGCACAGAAAGACATATCAAGGGATAAGTTGTTGTTGCTTGAGAATCTCAAAGTTGCAATGAATATTCTAGAAACAGGTTCGTTTCAAACAAGAGCATGAGGAACTCAGTAACACTAGCCTTGAATACAAGGATGAGCATGTGCTGTTTCAGCCTCCGCGCATTGTACTGACAGGGCGATCGCTACCCACGGTCGGTTCCACACACCATGCGCACACATGATGCACACATTGCTTCTGTACCGTGCCATGTACATGTAGTACGTGTGTACATGAACCTCGTATCGCCCTCTCGTAAGAGCAAGGCCTTGACGATACCGTTACTTCCGGGTTTGATGTTTTTCTTTATTTCCCCCATACTTCGAGGGGATGTGGAAAAGGGGGGGGGGGGGGGGGGGTATGCAATTTATGCCGCTATGAAACACGTATGGTTACATCATTGCATGCACAGTGGCTGTGTGGGCTTTTAAAAAAATTCGTATGTGGTGATCAGAATTCACTGAATGCAGAGAATGGCCGTTATCGCTGGGCATTACCCTCTTTCACTTTTCATCACTTACCTCCGGTCCCTGTTGGCTTATTGGTGGTGGAGCCGTGAGTGCAGTAGTAACCAGCGGCGCACTTGCCCTGGGTGTGTCTAGGCCATTGGTGTCACAGTACATACCCAGGTCACAGGTGGTCTGGGAGGAGGAGCCTTCGGGGCAGTAATTACCTAAAGAAGAGTTTGAAGACGAAGATCCTTTTTTATATTACAGTAATAAATAACACATGATCTTAGCCAAAAGGCTGAAAAGCGATAACGATTGATATTGAACCAATAGGGCGCTCTGGAATTATGCATGCAAATTGATTCCACCGACCATTGTTCTCATCCGAATAATATTCATATTTTAATTTTTCTAATTTGTGTATTTGGGGTCAATACAAGGACTCCTCACAGAGCCCGACGCAAACCCGACAAAACCCGTTTAGAGAAATTACCAACTTTTGGCACGTTAATTTACATCAATATTCATGAGCTTGGGGGGTTTTCATAACACATTTTCATACACATCGACAATATTCTTTTACAAATTCATTTTTTTAACCAAAAGTCACTTGAAAAATGCGACTGGTATCATAATTATTGCCATGCTGCACTGCGCCTCGCCGCTGTAAATACACCGACCTACCGGTACGAGCGCGCCGATAGATGGCGCCCTTCGGCACAACCGCGCCTCGATCGTTTACAGTTCAGGCCACTGACCTCTATAGAGGTCAGTGGTTCAGGCCGGTTCATTTGTTGTGGGCGGTGAAAATAGTCTGGTTCCATGGCCTGACCATTTAATTGTGTACACCCAGACGTCGAAATTGTAGTCGCGAACGTTAACGATAATACCCGACCGTCAATAAAACGTGTTCGGAAATCTTCAGACATTTTTGGAAACGACAGTTTGGCCAAGGAAAATGTTTCGTGCTAAGCAAATTGGTGTGCTTACATTTGTTATGAAATTGGGCCCAGGTAAAACAGAACACGAGAACAAAGCTAATAGACCACACGCGAAGTGTCAACTCACCACATTTCCAATGTTTTTTTTAAATCCATGAAAATGTGACCCAGGATATCAAAATCACTAATAAGCGGGAAATGACAATTCGCATAGTAACGAGCAAGGTACATAGTAACATTGGAAATTCCATAGGCTTTCTAATGATACCCATCCCTAGTCTGTAACTCGTAACCAATAATTTCCGAGCTAAAGGCTTGTGATGGATGTCATTACAAAGCTTAATGAATTTCCAATCTTATTATATTTATATCTCTGAAAGTCATTTTCCGACTGTTCTTGATTTTGATGTGCTGGGTCACAGGTATAATATCATTCACGTACTTTTACTTTTACAAGTACAAGTACGCGTAGTACGTGTATATATAGAGTACAGACACAACGCGTATTTCTTTTTGCTTTGTTGAAGTCACAGTGCGCGCGTTGCATATTTAATGAGCTAGTTTCATATCTATTGAATGTCACATGGATACACGTTAAAACACACCCGCGCGAGGATGAAAACAAACACTTTCACAATGTTTTTATAAGCAGAAAAAGGGAAAATTCTTTACAAAATAAACGAAGCTATTGGACAAACCCAGCGGGCCTTTGGCTGTGAAAGTGTAAATAAAAGTGGAAAATGTAAATGGCCGTGTAAGTAAAAAGTTCTTGAAAATCTACAGATGTAATATCTAACTTTGTCTCTTTTAAAACTTTATTTAAAAATGAAGAACAGACAGACAGCGGTGTTTCTCTCTTGTAATTATGTGGTGGCCCTGAAAAGAGCCTTTTGGTTGTGGAGGCCAAGTAATTTATTTGTATTACTTTGATACTTTGGCGGTCTTTTTGGGCAGAAGTACTTGCTGGATGTTGGGAAGCACACCGCCTTGCACAATAGTAACTCCACTCATCAACTTGTTAAGCTCTTCGTCGTTGCGTATAGCAAGCTGCAGGTGTCGAGGGTTAATTCTCGTCTTCTTATTGTCTCGTGCTGCGTTACCGGCCAGCTCGAGGATATCCGCGGTCAGGTATTCCATCACGGCTGCCAGGTAGACCGGTGCACCGGCTCCAACCCGCTCAGCGTAGTTGCCGCTTCGCAAAAATCGATGAACACGACCCACGGGGAACTGCAGTCCCGCCCTTGAGGACCTGCTCCTGGCCTTGCTTCTTGCTTTTCCGCTCTTTCCTCGTCCAGTCATCTTGAAGTAATTGGTGGCAGTAGATTGCGATCTGCAGTGAAAGTGCCGTACGAGGGGGGTGACGGCACTAGTTATAGCGTTCCGGTGGATTGGCCGAAGCACACCAAGTAGCCAATCACGCGCGACACACTGACTGTACGGTTGAGTGCACCGCATCCATTTTTTTGATGCGTGGAGACAGAGATACATTTTTTGAATGAGGTCTGTCTGTCTGTCTTCAATCTAAGCGATGAAATCATAACAGCAAAAACCCAAAGCACCCAAAAACCTTACCTGCTTTCTCAGACGATTTCTGTCATCCCGACGGAGTGTCCCTGTTGCCTACCGATTGACCTGCCTCCACGCTGGCCGCAGATCGGCCGTCATATACCGCATTGAAAACTGTCACGGATTTGTCTGCACGGAGATATGACAAACACATATATTAAACATACATCAAACAAGAAACCACTACTTCTCGTAATGGAGACTGAATGAACTGAAACCAGTGCGCGCACAGGTGCTGAATAACAAAAGGCTGTGCCGCCATTTGAAATTCTTACGTGACTTACTGAGGCTAAATTAACAATGACCACCATTTGTCAATTTCGTTGTTGGCGGGCACGCGTATATTTGTTTTGGTCAAAGCGATATTTTGGTTTTAAAAATTTGATCGCTAAAGTTGGGCACAACCGCGCCTCGATCGTTTACAGTTCAGGCCACTGACCTCTATAGAGGTCAGTGGTTCAGGCCGGTTCATTTGTTGTGGGCGGTGAAAATAGTCTGGTTCCATGGCCTGACCATTTAATTGTGTACACCCAGACGTCGAAATTGTAGTCGCGAACGTTAACGATAATACCCGACCGTCAATAAAACGTGTTCGGAAATCTTCAGACATTTTTGGAAACGACAGTTTGGCCAAGGAAAATATAAAAAAATATAATGCGCAAAAAGACAAAAATGTGGAAAAAAATAAAATGCAAAAAAGACAAAAATGCGGAAAAAAATAAAATGCGAAAAAGACAAAAATGCGGAAAAAAATAAAATGCGCAACAAAACTAAAATGCGGAAAAAAATAAAATGCGAAAAAGACAAAATTGCGGAAAAAAATAAAATGCGAAAAAGACAAAAATGCGGAAAAAAATAAAATGTGAAAAAGACAAAAATGCGGCAAAAAATAAAATGCGAAAAAGACAAAAAATGCGGAAAAAAATAAAATGCGAAAAAGACCAAAATGCGAAAAAGACAAAAATGCGAAAAAAAATAAAATGCGAAAAAAAAAAAAATTAGAAAAAAACAAAAATTCGAAAAAGACAACAATGCGGAAAAAAATAAAATGCGAAAAAGACAAAAATGCGGAAAAAAAAAATGCGAAAAAGACCAAAATGCGAAAAAGACAAAAATGCGAAAAAAAATAAAATGCGGAAAAAAATAAAATGAGAAAAAAACAAAAATGCGAAAAAGACAACAATGCGGAAAAAAATAAAATGCGAAAAAGACAAAAATGCGGAAAAAAAACATGCGAAAAAGACCAAAATGCGAAAAAAAAAAAATACGAAAAAAAATAAAATGCGGAAAAAAATAAAATGCGAAAAAAACAAAAATGCGAAAAAAACAAAAATGCGAAAAAAACAAAAATTCGGAAAAGACCAAAATGCGAAAACAAAAGAAAAGGGGGGACTTGTCGCGAGGGGGGACTTGCCACGAGGGGGCACTTGCCGCGAGGGGGGACTTGTCGCGAGGGGGGACTTGTCGCGAGGGGGGACTTGTCGCGAGGGGGGAATTGTCGCGAGGGGGGAATTGTCGCGAGGGGGGAATTGTCGCGAGGGGGGAATTGTCGCGAGGGGGGAATTGTCGCGAGGGGGGACTTGAAAAAAAAAGAATGCGAAAAAGACAAAAATGTGGAAAAAAATAAAATGCAAAAAAGACAAAAATGTGGAAAAAAATAAAATGCAAAAAAGACAAAAATGCGGAAAAAAATGAAATGCAAAAAAGACAAAAATGCGGAAAAAAATAAAATGCGCAAAAAGACAAAAATGTGGAAAAAAATAAAATGCAAAAAAGACAAAAATGCGGAAAAAAATAAAATGCGAAAAAGACAAAAATGCGGAAAAAAATAAAATGCGCAAAAAAACAAAAATGCGGAAACAAATAAAATGCGAAAAAGACAAAAATGCGGAAAAAAAAAAAATGCGAAAAAGACAAAAATGCGGAAAAAAATAAAATGCGAAAAAGACAAAAATGCGGAAAAAAATAAAATGCGAAAAAGACAAAAAATGCGGCAAAAAATAAAATGCGAAAAAGACCAAAATGCGAAAAAGACAAAAATGCGAAAAAAAATAAAATGCGAAAAAAAAAAAAATGAGAAAAAAACAAAAATGCGAAAAAGACAACAATGCGGCAAAAAATAAAATGCGAAAAAGACAAAAATGCGGAAAAAAATAATGCGAAAAAGACCAAAATGCGAAAAAGACAAAAATGCGAAAAAAAATAAAATGCGGAAAAAAATAAAATGAGAAAAAAACAAAAATGCGAAAAAGACAACAATGCGGAAAAAAATAAAATGCGAAAAAGACAAAAATGCGGAAAAAAAAAATGCGAAAAAGACCAAAATGCGAAAAAAAAAGAAAAGGGGGGACTTGTCGCGAGGGGGGACTTGCCACAAGGGGGCACTTGCCGCGAGAGGGGAATTGTCGCGAGGGGGGACTTGTCGCGAGGGGGGACTTGTCGCGAGGGGGGACTTGTCGAGAGGGGGGACTTGTCGAGAGGGGGGACTTGTCGCGAGGGGGGACTTGTCGCGAGGGGGGACTTGTCGCGAGGGGGGACTTGTCGCGAGGGGGACTTGTCGCGAGGGTGGACTTGTCGCGAGGGGTGACTTGTCGCGAGGGGTGACTTAAAAAAAAGAATGCAAAAAAGACAAAAATGTGGAAAAAAATAAAATGCAAAAAAGACAAAAATGCGGAAAAAAATAAAATGCGCAAAAAGACAAAAATGCGGAAAAAAATAAAATGCGAAAAAGACAAAAATGCGGAAAAAAATAATGCGAAAAAGACCAAAATGCGAAAAAGACAAAAATGCGAAAAAAAATAAAATGCGGAAAAAAAAAAAATGAGAAAAAAACAAAAATGCGAAAAAGACAAAAATGCGGAAAAAAATAAAATGCGAAAAAGACAAAAATGCGGAAAAAAATAAAATGCGAAAAAGACAAAAATGCGGAAAAAAATAAAATGCGAAAAAGACAAAAATGCGGAAAAAAATAATGCGAAAAAGACCAAAATGCGAAAAAGACAAAAATGCGAAAAAAAATAAAATGCGGAAAAAAAAAAAATGAGAAAAAAACAAAAATGCGAAAAAGACAAAAATGCGGAAAAAAATAAAATGCGAAAAAGACAAAAATGCGGAAAAAAATAAAATGCGAAAAAGACAAAAATGCGGGAAAAAATAAAATGCGAAAAAGACCAAAATGCGACTTGTCGCGAGGGGGGACTTGTCGCGAGGGGGGACTTGTCGCGAGGGGGGACTTGTCGCGAGGGGGGACTTGTCGCGAGGGGGGACTTGTCGCGAGGGGGGACTTGTCGCGAGGGGGGACTTGTCGCGAGGGGGGACTTGTCGCGAGGGGGGACTTGTCGCGAGGGGGGACTTGTCGCGAGGGGGGACTTGTCGCGAGGGGGGAATTGTCGCGAGGGGGGAATTGTCGCGAGGGGGGACTTGAACAAAAAAGAATGCGAAAAAGACAAAAATGTGGAAAAAAATAAAATGCAAAAAAGACAAAAATGCGGAAAAAAATAAAATGCAAAAAAGACAAAAATGCGGAAAAAAATATAATGCGCAAAAAGACAAAAATGTGGAAAAAAATAAAATGCAAAAAAGACAAAAATGCGGAAAAAAATAAAATGCGAAAAAGACAAAAATGCGGAAAAAAATAAAATGCGAAAAAGACAAAAAATGCGGAAAAAAATAAAATGCAAAAAAGACAAAAATGCGGAAAAAAATATAATGCGCAAAAAGACAAAAATGTGGAAAAAAATAAAATGCGAAAAAGACCAAAATGCGAAAAAGACAAAAATGCGAAAAAAAATAAAATGCGAAAAAAAAAAAAATTAGAAAAAAAATTAAATGCGAAAAAGACAAAAATGCGGAAAAAAATAAAATGCGAAAAAGACAAAAAATGCGGAAAAAAATAAAATGCGAAAAAGACCAAAATGCGAAAAAGACAAAAATGCTAAAAAAAATAAAATGCAAAAAAAAAAAAAATTAGAAAAAAACAAAAATGCGAAAAAGACAACAATGCGGAAAAAAATAAAATGCGAAAAAGACAAAAATGGGGAAAAAAAAAATGCGAAAAAGACCAAAATGCGAAAAAGACAAATGCGAAAAAAAATAAAATGCGGAAAAAAATAAAATGAGAAAAAAACAAAAATGCGAAAAAGACAACAATGCGGAAAAAAAAAAAATGCGAAAAAGACAAAAATGCGGAAAAAAAAATGCGAAAAAGACCAAAATGCGAAAAAAAAAAAAAAAAGAAAAAAAATAAAATGCGGAAAAAAATAAAATGGGAAAAAAAACAAAAATGCGAAAAAAACCAAAATGCGAAAAAAACAAAAATTCGGAAAAGACCAAAATGCGAAAACAAAAGAAAAGGGGGGACTTGTCGCGAGGGGGGACTTGTCGCGAGGGGGGACTTGCCACGAGGGGGCACTTGCCGCGAGGGGGGACTTGTCGCGAGGGGGGACTTGTCGCGAGGGGGGACTTGTCGCGAGGGGGACTTGTCGCGAGGGGGGACTTGTCGCGAGGGGGGACTTGTCGCGAGGGGGGACTTGTCGAGAGGGGGGACTTGTCGAGAGGGGGGACTTGTCGCGAGGGGGGACTTGTCGCGAGGGGGGACTTGTCGCGAGGGGGGACTTGTCGCGAGGGGGGACTTGTCGCGAGGGGGGACTTGTCGCGAGGGGTGACTTGTCGCGAGGGGGGACTTAAAAAAAAGAATGCAAAAAAGACAAAAATGTGGAAAAAAATAAAATGCAAAAAAGACAAAAATGCGGAAAAAAATAAAATGCGCAAAAAGACAAAAATGCGGAAAAAATAAAATGCGAAAAAGACAAAAATGCGGAAAAAAATAAAATGCGCAAAAAGACAAAAATGCGGAAAAAATAAAATGCGAAAAAGACAAAAATGCGGAAAAAAATAAAATGCGAAAAAGACAAAAATGCGGAAAAAAATAAAATGCGAAAAAGACAAAAATGCGGAAAAAAATAAAATGCGAAAAAAACAAAAATGAAAAAAAAAATAAAATGCGAAAAAAGACAAAAATGCGAAAAAGACAAAAATGCGAAAAAAAATAAAATGCGGAAAAAAATAAAATGAGAAAAAAACAAAAATGCGAAAAAGACAACAATGCGGAAAAAAAAAAATGCGAAAAAGACAAAAATGCGGAAAAAAAAAATGCGAAAAAGACCAAAATGCGAAAAAAAAAAAAATGCGAAAAAAAAAAAAATGCGGAAAAAAATAAAATGCGAAAAAAAACAAAAATGCGAAAAAAACAAAAATGCGAAAAAAACAAAAATTCGGAAAAGACCAAAATGCGAAAACAAAAGAAAAGGGGGGACTTGTCGCGAGGGGGGACTTGCCACGAGGGGGCACTTGCCGCGAGGGGGGACTTGTCGCGAGGGGGGACTTGTCGCGAGGGGGGACTTGTCGCGAGGGGGGACTTGTCGTGAGGGGGGACTTGTCGCGAGGGGGGAATTGTCGCGAGGGGGGACTTGTCACGAGGGGAAAAAAATGTGGAAAAAAATAAAATGCAAAAAAGACAAAAATGCGGAAAAAATAAAGTGCGAAAAAGACAAAAATGCGGAAAAAAATAAAATGCGAAAAAGACCAAAATGCGAAAAAAGACAAAAATGCGGAAAAAAATAAAATGCGAAAAAAACAAAAATGAGAAAAAAACTAAAATGCGAAAAAGACAAAAATGCAGAAAAAAATAAAATGCGAAAAAGACAAAAATGCGAAAAAAAAATGCGAAAAAGACCAAAATGCGAAAACAAAGGAAAAGGGGGGACTTGTCGCGAGGGGGGACTTGCCACGAGGGGGCACTTGCCGCGAGGGGGGACTTGTCGCGAGGGGGGACTTGTCGCGAGGGGGACTTGTCGCGAGGGGGGACTTGTCGCGAGGGGGGACTTGTCGCGAGGGGGGACTTGTCGCGAGGGGGGACTTGTCGAGAGGGGGGACTTGTCGAGAGGGGGGACTTGTCGCGAGGGGGGACTTGTCGCGAGGGGGGACTTGTCGCGAGGGGGGACTTGTCGCGAGGGGGGACTTGTCGCGAGGGGGGACTTGTCGCGAGGGGGGACTTAAAAAAAAGAATGCAAAAAAGACAAAAATGTGGAAAAAAATAAAATGCAAAAAAGACAAAAATGCGGAAAAAAATAAAATGCGCAAAAAGACAAAAATGCGGAAAAAATAAAATGCGAAAAAAAGACAAAAATGCGGAAAAAAATAAAATGCGAAAAAGACAAAAATGCGGAAAAAAATAAAATGCGAAAAAGACAAAAATGCGGAAAAAAATAAAATGCGAAAAAAACAAAAATGAAAAAAAAAATAAAATGCGAAAAAAGACAAAAATGCGAAAAAGACAAAAATGCGGAAAAAAAAAAATGCGAAAAAGACAAAAAAGCGGGAAAAAAAAAAATGCGAAAAAGACAAAAAGGGGGGACTTGCCGCGAGGGGGGACTTGCCGCGAGGGGGGACTTGTCGCGAGGGGGGACTTGTCGCGAGGGGGGGACTTGTCGCGAGGGGGGACTTGTCGCGAGGGGGGACTTGTCGCGAGGGGGGACTTGTCGGGGAATCAGGGAATCAGGGAATCAGGGAATCAGAGAATCAGGGAATCAGGGAATCTGGTTAATAGTCTTACACTGAATTACCTCTAGGCATCTGATCCTGAGCACTCCTACAGCTCCAGAAGCAATAAACGTTTTCACACCCAAACCGACCTGTTACAAATAACATCATGAATAAGAAACACACAACTGATATAATCATTATAAATAAGGCAGGATACACCATTTGCAGATATCAAAAATATTTACTACCGTATTATTAGGAAATATCTTACTTATTTGAAAGTAAATAATGATTTTAGGCGTCCAGCAAAATGATTGCTCTAGATATTCTGATATTATTCCGAAAAATTGAATTTTTTAAAACAAAACTCGCGATCGCCAGACGGCGAGCGCGAAAAAAACAATAACAACATAAGAATAACTGCTCGACGCCGGTTGAAAACAAACGCTGTTTTTCGTGCTTTTCTCGGCATCCATGATAGTAAAACTTTGGACAGGTCATTTAAATGATATTTACTATAAAATACAACCCCCCAAATCCACCCGTTCATGATAATTCAAGCAATTACAAATGGTGTACCCAACCTTTAAATAAAACGTGTACTTAATTTTATCTGCATTACATATTTAAAGGTAGTATACACCATTTGCAGATATCGAAAACATTTACTACCGAATTATTAGGAAATATCTTACTTATTTAAAAGTAAATAATGATTGTAGGCATCCAGCAAAATAAGGGCCCTAGATATCCTGTAATTGTTCCAAAAAATTGAATTGTATAAACCAAAATTCATTCTCGCCGTCCGGCGAGCGCGAAAAAAACAAAGATAACATAAGAATAACTGCTCGACGCCGGTGGAAAACAAACGCTGTTTTTCATGCTTTTCTCGGCATCCATGAATGTAAAAATTCGGACTGGTCAGTTAAACGATATTTACTATAAAATACAACCCCCCAAATCCACCCATTCTTGATAATTCAACAAATTACCAATGGTGTATACTACCTTTAAATCATTTTCTGTTACCTCAAATGCCAGTCGAAAACAATGCAAAGAAGCACTTGACTGCATACAAATTGGCAAGTAACAATTCACCTCCCGTCTTAGACGCATCTTTATTGAGCTGCACAAAATATAAACCTGTAGAGCAGACAAAAGAAATTACAGTTTTAGAGGTGGGAGAAAAACCCCAGAGGAATATTCTGGGGAAAATCGACATATAAATCAGGTAGGGAATGAAAAACCTGCTTGCTGTGTGCCGGTGGCTGACAGATATTGCCCGTCTTACTTGTGACATGTTTACCGTCATCCATTTTGAATCACGAAAAAAATGTGCAGGGTATCTGTACACCCACCCTCCGATGCGAATTGAAACCTTGATTAATGGAGTTAAAACTTGAAATAAGTCCAACATCCGCCACTAATACGTTTCGGAAACCTTTCGACGACTCTTTGCTGTTTAAATATCATGACTATTTACTCTGTGCTAAAAAATACATATAAGTCATTGTATTGTACTAAAAATACACCTATTACAAGTTGTACTTTTGTGCTTTGTGAAATGATTCATAGGACACGACACAGCTGCAACCTGAGATGCATTGAAGTTACGACGAGTTTCATGAAAATGGATTATTAAAGGCAACAAATGTAAAGTATTTTTTTACCCTAACGCCCTAGGCATTTATTTGGGGTACAGTACATAATACTACCCAGTTTTCCCCTGGTGCGGGTTGGCCGCTAGTACCTCGGTGACGATTAAAAAGGTGTGTGCTTGTCAAGACCACCTCGGTGAACCACCGTCTACCAAACAGAGATGAGGACAAATCGTGCATCTTAGGGGGCGTCAAGTCGGCTTGGTTGTGGTACAAAATGGGCGTTACCGGTTGGTGCTAAGGTTAGGGTTAGGGTTAGGATTATGATTACAGTTACGGTTAGGGTTAGGGTTAGGGGTTACGGTTAGAGTTAGGGGTTACGGTTAGAGTTAGGGGTTACGGTTAGGGTTAGGGGTTAGGGTTAGAGTTAGGGGTTACGGTTAGAGTTAGGGGTTACGGTTAGAGTTAAGGTTAGAGTGGAGTTAGGGTTAGGCTTAGGAAATGCTTTTGAGTGTGGCCTTTTACAACATAACATTGCAAAATATCCATTATGTCCATTTCACAATTAGCACCAACCAGTAACGCACCAATTGTACCACACCATGCCGACTTGACGCCCCCCAGGATGCACGATTTGCCCTCATCTCTGTTTGGTAGACGGTGGTTCACCGAGGTGGTCTCAACAAGCACACACCTTTTTAAAAGAACTTGCAGAACTCCGAGTGCGACAACAAAATGCGAATGCAAAAAATAATTTGAAAAATTCTAAGAAATAACAATTCCAAGAACTTGCAAAAATCCGAGTGCAAAAAGAATGTTAAGAACGTGAATTCAAATTCGAAGAATGTATAGAAGAATGTATCAAAGAATGTATTGACCAATGGGTCAAACATTGCGTCAAATACAGACCCTTATGCAGAATTTTTTTATGGGGGGTGCGAATTTGTACTGATAGGACCAAAAATGAAACCCACATTTTTTGTGTGCCAGTACTGTTATTTCTACATCAAAATACCATTATTTACCCCCAAAAAATGTGGACCTTTTGGTAATTTGGGGGGGTGCGTACGCAACCGTCGCACCCCCCCTGCGTACGGGCCTGAAACAGTGTGTCGATTAAAGATTCTTTGAATGCAAGGAAGAATTCAAAGAATTCTAATTAGAATGCAAAAAAATAATTTAGAAAAAAAAATGAGGAAAAAACTTCTAATGCGAAAAAGTCTGCTATTAAATGCGAATACCAATTTATGCGAATACCAATTTATGCGAAAAACCAATTTATGCGAACACCAATTTATGCGAACACCAATTTATGCGAACACCAATTTATGCGAACACCAATTTATGCGAATACCAATTTATGCGAATACAAATATGCAAAGACAAATGCAAAGACAAATGCAAAGACAAATGCAAAGACAAATGCAAAGACAAATTGTGGGTGAACTTGTCGCGGGTGAACTTGTCGCAACCAACATTTTGTGTGTGCCAGTACTGTTATTTCTACATCAAAATACTATTATTTACCCCAGAAAATGTGGACCTTTTGGTAATTTGGGGGGGTGCGTAAGAGCCGTCGCACCGCCCACCCCCCCCCCCCCCCCCCCCCCCCCTCCGTACGGGCCTGAAACAGTGTGTCGATTAAATATTATTTGAATGCAAAGAAGAATTCAAAGAATTATAATTTTAAAAAAAATAAAATGCGAAAAAGACAAAAATGCGAAAAAGACAAAAATGCGAAAAAGACAAAAATGCGAAAAAGTCTGCTATTAAATGCGAATACAAATTGATGCGAATACAAATTGATGCGAATACAAATTGATGCGAATACAAATTGATGCGAATGCGAGGGGGGACTTGTCGCGAGGGGGGACTTGTCGCGAGGGGGGACTTGTCGCGAGGGGGGACTTGTCGCGAGGGGGGACTTGTCGCGAGGGGGGACTTGTCGCGAGGGGGGACTTGTCGCGAGGGGGGACTTGTCGCGAGGGGGGACTTGTCGCGAGGGGGGACTTGTCGCGAGGGGGGACTTGTCGCGAGGGGGGACTTGTCGCGAGGGGGGACTTGTCGCGAGGGGGGACTTGTCGCGAGGGGGGACTTGTCGCGAGGGGGGACTTGTCGCGAGGGGGGACTTGTCGCGAGGGGGGACTTGTCGCGAGGGGGGACTTGTCGCGAGGGGGGACTTGTCGCGAGGGGGGACTTGTCGCGAGGGGGGACTTGTCGCGAGGGGGGACTTGTCGCGAGGGGGGACTTGTCGCGAGGGGGGACTTGTCGCGAGGGGGGACTTGTCGCGAGGGGGGACTTGTCGCGAGGGGGGACTTGTCGCGAGGGGGGACTTGTCGCGAGGGGGGACTTGTCGCGAGGGGGGACTTGTCGCGAGGGGGGAATTGTCGCGAGGGGGGACTTGAAAAAAAAAGAATGCGAAAAAGACAAAAATGTGGAAAAAAATAAAATGCAAAAAAGACAAAAATGCGGAAAAAAATAAAATGCAAAAAAGACAAAAATGCGGAAAAAAATAAAATGCGCAAAAAGACAAAAATGCGGAAAAAATTAAATGCGAAAAAGACAAAAATGCGGAAACAAATAAAATGCGAAAAAGACAAAAATGCGGAAACAAATAAAATGCGAAAAAGACAAAAATGCGGAAACAAATAAAATGCGAAAAAGACAAAAATGCGGAAACAAATAAAATGCGAAAAAGACAAAAAAGCGGAAAAAAATTAAATGCGAAAAAGACAAAAATGCGGAAAAAAATAAAATGCGAAAAAGACCAAAATGCGAAAAAGACCAAAATGCGAAAAAGACAAAAATGCGAAAAAAAATAAAATGCGGAAAAAATAAAATGCGAAACAAACAAAAATGCGAAAAAAAAAAAATGCGGAAAAAAATTAAATGCGAAAAAGAAAAAAAAGGCGAAAAAGAAAAAAATGCGAAAAAGACAAAAATGCGAAAAAGACAAAAATGCGGAAAAAAAATAAAATGCGAAAAAAACAAAAATGCGAAAAAAACAAAAATGCGGAAAAAAATAAAATGCGAAAAAGTCTACTATTAAAAGCGAATACAAATTGATGCGAATACAAATTGATGCGATTACAAATTGACTTGTCGCGAGGGGAGACTTGTCGCGAGGGGGGACTTGTCGCGAGGGGGGACTTGTCGCGAGGGGGGACTTGTCGCGAGGGGGGACTTGTCGCGAGGGGGGAGTGAGTGAGTGAGTATTTAGGGTTTAACGCCGTACCAGCATCAATGGCTATATTCACGGCGGGAACAAATTTCATTCAACAATTTTTATTTTATTCAACAATTAATGTGAAGAAGTTACAGTTTTAGAGGTGGGAGGAAAACCCCAGAAGAATATCCTGGGGAAAAACCCACGGAGTCGGGCAGGGACTGAAAACCCAATCCACATATTGGCCCAGGCCGGATTCGAACCCGGGTCAATAGTGGTGGAAGGCGAGGAAAGAACCGCTACACCAACCCGACTCCCCGCGAGGGGGGACTTGTCGCGAGGGGGGACATGTCGCGAGGGGGGACTTGTCGCGAGGGGGGACTTGTCGCGAGGGGGGACTTGTCGCGAGGGGGGACTTGTCGCGAGGGGGGACTTGTCGCGAGGGGGGACTTGTCGCGAGGGGGGACTTGTCGCGAGGGGGGACTTGTCGCGAGGGGGGACTTGTCGCGAGGGGGGACTTGTCGCGAGGGGGGACTTGTCGGGGAATCAGGGAATCAGGGAATAAGGGAATCAGGGAATCAGGGAATCAGAGAATCAGGGAATCAGGGAATCTGGTTAATAGTCTTACACTGAATTACCTCTAGGCATCTGATCCTGAGCACTCCTACAGCTCCAGAAGCAATAAACGTTTTCACACCCAAACCGACCTGTTACAAATAACATCATGAATAAGAAACACACAACTGATATAATCATTATAAATAAGGCAGGATACACCATTTGCAGATATCAAAAATATTTACTACCGTATTATTAGGAAATATCTTACTTATTTGAAAGTAAATAATGATTTTAGGCGTCCAGCAAAATGATTGCTCTAGATATTCTGATATTATTCCGAAAAATTGAATTTTTTAAAACAAAACTCGCGATCGCCAGACGGCGAGCGCGAAAAAAACAATAACAACATAAGAATAACTGCTCGACGCCGGTTGAAAACAAACGCTGTTTTTCGTGCTTTTCTCGGCATCCATGATAGTAAAACTTTGGACAGGTCATTTAAATGATATTTACTATAAAATACAACCCCCCAAATCCACCCGTTCATGATAATTCAAGCAATTACAAATGGTGTACCCAACCTTTAAATAAAACGTGTACTTAATTTTATCTGCATTACATATTTAAAGGTAGTATACACCATTTGCAGATATCGAAAACATTTACTACCGAATTATTAGGAAATATCTTACTTATTTAAAAGTAAATAATGATTGTAGGCATCCAGCAAAATAAGGGCCCTAGATATCCTGTAATTGTTCCAAAAAATTGAATTGTATAAACCAAAATTCATTCTCGCCGTCCGGCGAGCGCGAAAAAAACAAAGATAACATAAGAATAACTGCTCGACGCCGGTGGAAAACAAACGCTGTTTTTCATGCTTTTCTCGGCATCCATGAATGTAAAAATTCGGACTGGTCAGTTAAACGATATTTACTATAAAATACAACCCCCCAAATCCACCCATTCTTGATAATTCAACAAATTACCAATGGTGTATACTACCTTTAAATCATTTTCTGTTACCTCAAATGCCAGTCGAAAACAATGCAAAGAAGCACTTGACTGCATACAAATTGGCAAGTAACAATTCACCTCCCGTCTTAGACGCATCTTTATTGAGCTACACAAAATATAAACCTGTAGAGCAGACAAAAGAAATTACAGTTTTAGAGGTGGGAGAAAAACCCCAGAGGAATATTCTGGGGAAAATCGACATATAAATCAGGTAGGGAATGAAAAACCTGCTTGCTGTGTGCCGGTGGCTGACAGATATTGCCAGTCTTACTTGTGACATGTTTACCGTCATCCATTTTGAATCACGAAAAAAATGTGCAGGGTATCTGTACACCCACCCTCCGATGCGAATTGAAACCTTGATTAATGGAGTTAAAACTTGAAATAAGTCCAACATCCGCCACTAATACGTTTCGGAAACCTTTCGACGACTCTTTGCTGTTTAAATATCATGACTATTTACTCTGTGCTAAAAAATACATATAAGTCATTGTATTGTACTAAAAATACACCTATTACAAGTTGTACTTTTGTGCTTTGTGAAATGATTCATAGGACACGACACAGCTGCAACCTGAGATGCATTGAAGTTACGACGAGTTTCATGAAAATGGATTATTAAAGGCAACAAATGTAAAGTATTTTTTTACCCTAACGCCCTAGGCATTTATTTGGGGTACAGTACATAATACTACCCAGTTTTCCCCTGGTGCGGGTTGGCCGCTAGTACCTCGGTGACGATTAAAAAGGTGTGTGCTTGTCAAGACCACCTCGGTGAACCACCGTCTACCAAACAGAGATGAGGACAAATCGTGCATCTTAGGGGGCGTCAAGTCGGCTTGGTTGTGGTACAAAATGGGCGTTACCGGTTGGTGCTAAGGTTAGGGTTAGGGTTAGGATTATGATTACAGTTACGGTTAGGGTTAGGGTTAGGGGTTACGGTTAGAGTTAGGGGTTACGGTTAGAGTTAGGGGTTACGGTTAGGGTTAGGGGTTAGGGTTAGAGTTAGGGGTTACGGTTAGAGTTAGGGGTTACGGTTAGAGTTAAGGTTAGAGTGGAGTTAGGGTTAGGCTTAGGAAATGCTTTTGAGTGTGGCCTTTTACAACATAACATTGCAAAATATCCATTATGTCCATTTCACAATTAGCACCAACCAGTAACGCACCAATTGTACCACACCATGCCGACTTGACGCCCCCCAGGATGCACGATTTGCCCTCATCTCTGTTTGGTAGACGGTGGTTCACCGAGGTGGTCTCAACAAGCACACACCTTTTTAAAAGAACTTGCAGAACTCCGAGTGCGACAACAAAATGCGAATGCAAAAAATAATTTGAAAAATTCTAAGAAATAACAATTCCAAGAACTTGCAAAAATCCGAGTGCAAAAAGAATGTTAAGAACGTGAATTCAAATTCGAAGAATGTATAGAAGAATGTATCAAAGAATGTATTGACCAATGGGTCAAACATTGCGTCAAATACAGACCCTTATGCAGGATTTTTTTATGGGGGGTGCGAATTTGTACTGATAGGACCAAAAATGAAACCCACATTTTTTGTGTGCCAGTACTGTTATTTCTACCTCAAAATACCATTATTTACCCCCAAAAAATGTGGACCTTTTGGTAATTTGGGGGGGTGCGTACGCAACCGTCGCACCCCCCCTGCGTACGGGCCTGAAACAGTGTGTCGATTAAAGATTCTTTGAATGCAAGGAAGAATTCAAAGAATTCTAATTAGAATGCAAAAAAATAATTTAGAAAAAAAAATGAGGAAAAAACTTCTAATGCGAAAAAGTCTGCTATTAAATGCGAATACCAATTTATGCGAATACCAATTTATGCGAAAAACCAATTTATGCGAACACCAATTTATGCGAACACCAATTTATGCGAACACCAATTTATGCGAACACCAATTTATGCGAATACCAATTTATGCGAATACAAATATGCAAAGACAAATGCAAAGACAAATGCAAAGACAAATGCAAAGACAAATGCAAAGACAAATTGTGGGTGAACTTGTCGCGGGTGAACTTGTCGCAACCAACATTTTGTGTGTGCCAGTACTGTTATTTCTACATCAAAATACTATTATTTACCCCAGAAAATGTGGACCTTTTGGTAATTTGGGGGGGTGCGTAAGAGCCGTCGCGAATTGATGCGAATACAAATTGATGCGAATACAAATTGATGCGAATACAAATTGATGCGAATACAAATTGATGCGAATACAAATTGATGCGAATGCGAGGGGGGACTTGTCGCGAGGGGGGACTTGTCGCGAGGGGGGACTTGTCGCGAGGGGGGACTTGTCGCGAGGGGGGACTTGTCGCGAGGGGGGACTTGTCGCGAGGGGGGACTTGTCGCGAGGGGGGACTTGTCGCGAGGGGGGACTTGTCGCGAGGGGGGACTTGTCGCGAGGGGGGACTTGTCGCGAGGGGGGACTTGTCGCGAGGGGGGACTTGTCGCGAGGGGGGACTTGTCGCGAGGGGGGACTTGTCGCGAGGGGGGACTTGTCGCGAGGGGGGACTTGTCGCGAGGGGGGACTTGTCGCGAGGGGGGACTTGTCGCGAGGGGGGACTTGTCGCGAGGGGGGACTTGTCGCGAGGGGGGACTTGTCGCGAGGGGGGACTTGTCGCGAGGGGGGACTTGTCGCGAGGGGGGACTTGTCGCGAGGGGGGACTTGTCGCGAGGGGGGACTTGTCGCGAGGGGGGACTTGTCGCGAGGGGGGACTTGTCGCGAGGGGGGACTTGTCGCGAGGGGGGACTTGTCGCGAGGGGGGACTTGTCGCGAGGGGGGACTTGTCGCGAGGGGGGACTTGTCGCGAGGGGGGACTTGTCGCGAGGGGGGACTTGTCGCGAGGGGGGACTTGTCGCGAGGGGGGACTTGTCGCGAGGGGGGACTTGTCGCGAGGGGGGACTTGTCGCGAGGGGGGACTTGTCGCGAGGGGGGACTTGTCGCGAGGGGGGACTTGTCGCGAGGGGGGACTTGTCGCGAGGGGGGACTTGTCGCGAGGGGGGACTTGTCGCGAGGGGGGACTTGTCGCGAGGGGGGACTTGTCGCGAGGGGGGACTTGTCGCGAGGGGGGACTTGTCGCGAGGGGGGACTTGTCGCGAGGGGGGACTTGTCGCGAGGGGGGACTTGTCGCGAGGGGGGACTTGTCGCGAGGGGGGACTTGTCGCGAGGGGGGACTTGTCGCGAGGGGGGACTTGTCGCGAGGGGGGACTTGTCGCGAGGGGGGACTTGTCGCGAGGGGGGACTTGTCGCGAGGGGGGACTTGTCGGGGAATCAGGGAATCAGGGAATCAGGGAATCAGGGAATCAGGGAATCAGGGAATCAGGGAATCAGGCGATCAGGCAATCAGGCAATCAGGCAATCAGGCAATCAGGCAATCAGGCAATCAGGCAATCAGGCAATCAGGCAATCAGGCAATCAGGCAATCAGGCAATCAGGCAATCAGGCAATCAGGCAATCAGGCAATCAGGCAATCAGGCAATCAGGCAATCAGGCAATCAGGCAATCAGGCAATCAGGCAATCAGGCAATCAGGCAATCAGGCAATCAGGCAATCAGGCAATCAGGCAATCAGGCAATCAGGCAATCAGGCAATCAGGCAATCAGGCAATCAGGCAATCAGGCAATCAGGCAATCAGGCAATCAGGCAATCAGGCAATCAGGCAATCAGGCAATCAGGCAATCAGGCAATCAGGCAATCAGGCAATCAGGCAATCAGGCAATCAGGCAATCAGGCAATCAGGCAATCAGGCAATCAGGCAATCAGGCAATCAGGCAATCAGGCAATCAAGCGAATCAGCGAATCAGCGAATCAGCGAATCAGCGAATCAGCGAATCAGCGAATCAGCGAATCAGCGAATCAGCGAATCAGCGAATCAGCGAATCAGCGAATCAGCGAATCAGCGAATCAGCGAATCAGCGAATCAGCGAATCAACAGGGAATCAGCAAATCAGCGAATCAGCGAATCAGCGAATCAGGGATTCAACAGGGAATCAGCGAATCAGCGAATCAGGGATTCAGCGATTCAGCGATTCAGCGATTCAGCGATTCAGCGATTCAGCGATTCAGCGATTCAGCGAATCAGCGAATCAGCGAATCAGCGAATCAGCGAATCAGGGATTCAACAGGGAATCAGCGAATCAGCGAATCAGCGAATCAGCGAATCAGCGAATCAGCGAATCAGCGAATCAGCGAATCAGCGAATCAGCGAATCAGCGAATCAGCGAATCAGCGAATCAGCGAATCAGGGATTCAACAGGGAATCAGCGAATCAGCGAATCAGCGAATCAGCGAATCAGGGATTCAACAGGGAATCAGCGAATCAGCGAATCAGCGAATCAGCGAATCAGCGAATCAGCGAATCAGCGAATCAGGGATTCAACAGGGAATCAGCGAATCAGCGAATCAGCGAATCAGCGAATCAGCGAATCAGGGATTCAACAGGGAATCAGCGAATCAGGAATTCATCATCCCATCATCCCATCATCCCATCATCCCATCATCCCATCATCCCATCATCCCATCATCCCATCATCCCATCATCCCATCATCCCATCATCCCATCATCCCATCATCCCATCATCCCATCATCCCATCATCCCATCATCCCATCATCCCATCATCCCATCATCCCATCATCCCATCATCCCATCATCCCATCATCCCATCATCCCATCATCCCATCATCCCATCATCCCATCATCCCATCATCCCATCATCCCATCATCCCATCATCCCATCATCCCATCATCCCATCATCCCATCATCCCATCATCCCATCATCCCATCATCCCATCATCCCATCATCCCATCATCCCATCATCCCATCATCCCATCATCCCATCATCCCATCATCCCATCATCCCATCATCCCATCATCCCATCATCCCATCATCCCATCATCCCATCATCCCATCATCCCATCATCCCATCATCCCATCATCCCATCATCCCATCATCCCATCATCCCATCATCCCATCATCCCATCATCCCATCATCCCATCATCCCATCATCCCATCATCCCATCATCCCATCATCCCATCATCCCATCATCCCATCATCCCATCATCCCATCATCCCATCATCCCATCATCCCATCATCCCATCATCCCATCATCCCATCATCCCATCATCCCATCATCCCATCATCCCATCATCCCATCATCCCATCATCCCATCATCCCATCATCCCATCATCCCATCATCCCATCATCCCATCATCCCATCATCCCATCATCCCATCATCCCATCATCCCATCATCCCATCATCCCATCATCCCATCATCCCATCATCCCATCATCCCATCATCCCATCATCCCATCATCCCATCATCCCATCATCCCATCATCCCATCATCCCATCATCCCATCATCCCATCATCCCATCATCCCATCATCCCATCATCCCATCATCCCATCATCCCATCATCCCATCATCCCATCATCCCATCATCCCATCATCCCATCATCAAATCATAGTTTACAGTGTTTAATTGGCTCGGCCGAATTTGGCCGTAAATGTAAATAAACGGATTACAAAATTGGGTCAAGGCTATCATTCGCCTCGACTATGCCGTATTCTGTTTGAGGATGTACGTGAGGGGCGTGTGTGTATATGTACGTGCATGCAGGCTGTTGAGTATGAGTATGAGGCTAGCCGACAAATTCTCGTTCAGGGAACAAGCTTGATAGCTTTGGTCAAAGCTTAACATTCACGGAATACAACCAACTACGACACTGGTAGGATTCTTACCCGAGTCGCAAGCCACATGTTCGGACTGGCGACAGTCTTGCAATTACTACAACATGGGTTTAATTCCTACCTAGGTTGCAGGCCACCGGCGTCGCCGTCTCATTCGGGCAGAAGGACCCAGCCGGGCACTCGTAGCAGGCGGGCTTAAACGAATCAATCACGGCGTCACTCGGACAGTAGTAGCGCTCTGAGCAGATGCCCCCGTTGGTGCCGACAGGCCCGTGCCCCGACAGAAGTGACCAGCCTCGCATGGGACGCAGTCGTCCATGGATCGTCCACCCTCGTCAGAGTTGATTGTTCCAGGGGGGCAAGCGGTGGCCGAGTTGGTGCCTGGAAGGGTTCACAAAAAGACAAAGTGGGTGAAATAAAAGGGGTTTACAAAATCTCAGCTCCTTAGTTTTTGTCGTTTTCTAACCTTCGTCAAATTGTTGGCATCAGAAAAACACATTTGACACACATTTAACAAACACATGGACTATACACACATGCACGGACTATACACACACGCACGAAGTATGCACACACGCACGGAGTATGCACACACGCACGGACTACGCACACACGCACGGACTACGCAAATCCAGACTACTTACACACATATGAACTACGTACATACGGACTACGTAAATTACGGACTACATACATACATACGGACTACGTACATACATACGGACTAATAGAGATTTCATAGTCTCTTTAGTCGTGCACACTTCACACCATATGCATGCGAAGTGGTACGTGCATCCAGTGAGTCCTGTCAACAGGGCGCTTGAAAGAGGTACAAACAAAACTGCCTCTCTCATTCGTGCAAAAAGCCCAAGTGAATAATTGAGAAACGTAAACTGACCATTTTTCGCAGTAGTGACCGACTACACAGGGTGCATTAGTGCCTTCGTCAGGGCTGGATGTGGCTGCGCCAGCCAGGCATAGAAACCCAGCGTCGCAGTTGCCCGTGGGCCAGGACAGTGCTGGCGTCTCACAGAACATCCCCATTAGGCACGGCTGGCACTCCGCTTCCTCCCCGAGTGAGAGCCGGTCGTTAAAGGTATCTGGTGGGATTCGAACCAACCAAAAAACAAAGGTTAGAAAGTCTCTATATGTATGTGCCTACAATCGTTTTAATTTATTCTCATTTTTTTGTCACACCTGCCAAGCTGGCAAAAACAAATGTTCTTTTCTTAGTCACTGACAAAGTCACTTTTAAGAACTAACATTAAAGTCTGTGGGTTTTGCCAAATTTGTATTTTTTGGCCCCAAATTTTCTCTAGCTGAAAAAATAGAAACTCATTTTCAAGGTTTTCCAGAGCAGCTGTGAAACCTGTTGAAAGATGGTTAAGTGTTGACATGTACGTTAGATACGCGTTACCCCACCGCCGTGATTCGCCTCTGTAATAACACGCTGCCACGAGAAAGCGTTATCGCAACAAACCATTGTTACCCATGAACCACCAGCTTGAGCCACGTAGCGCTTTTACAAGCCTTCTACTAATATCGCTCAAACCCCTGCGGACATTCTGCAAGATCCGTGGTTATTAGCGCAAAGATTCATGCGCCTAATCAGACAAACAGACCAAGGCCGTTTTCCAAACCCCTGGCTTTGGCTCCGGCTACACCCTATTGCTAAACTGTATGAATGAAGCCTGAGACGAAGAGAAAGTTGGGGTTCGGAAAACAGCCCTTTTTCACCCGATCCTCTCGGCCTGAAGTTCTTCCGCAACGCGCATTTCTGTTGGTCCATTCGCTTGGACATCCGAGGTGTTCTCACAATTGTTCCACGTACAAATTAAAATTTATCAGAAAAATTGTAGAAATTAACGTACAGAACGTGAAATAAAGCTTTGCTATTATATATTACACCATTATTTATGGATCTACATTGGCTTCCTGTTTGGTCTAGAATTGAATTCAAACTTTTATTGATTACTTACAAAATTTTACATAGTTTAGCCCCACAGTATTTAAGTCGGCTTGTTTCTATCAAGTCCCAATCTCGTTACTGTCTTCGTAGTTCTAGTGATGGTATCTTTCTTAACTACCCTGTAGGTTGTGGCAAGGCTACTCTTGGGGACCGAGCCTTTGAATATAGTGCTCCATATCTCTGGAATAAACTCCCACTTCATGTTAGGGACGCTGCTAATCTTGGTGTTTTTAAATCAGTCCTGAAGACTCACCTTTTTAAACAAGCTTTTTAATAATGTGGTTTAATAATAATAAGGTTTAATAATAATATTGTTACTTGTTCAAAGTGTATGTCTTATCATATTTTATGTGCATATTTTCGAGCTATTTACTGATTATTTTGTGATAATTTTTAATTACCAATGTTTTAGCAATTATATAGTTGTTATGCGCCTGTGTACATTGTATGGAATGGGCGCAATATAAATCAATAAATTATTATTATTATTATTATTATATATTATACGGAATAAGAAACATAAAAGAACTGAAAAGCTACGTAAACGCCATGATAATTAAGTATAGTGGTAGAAATTTTCATTTTACCAGGGGTGGACGTTCATATCATGTATTGGGCAACTTGTTTAGTGATTGCTGCGAATATCTGCAAGGTTTGAGGGCGACAATTCAAGAGCCTGTTAAACTCTGCGTGGCTCAGAATAATGAACCACCAGTAACAACATCTTTGAAACTTTGTAAAATCTCCTTCTGAAAACGGGGGGGAATCTAGTGCGCATGTGCTATTTATGTATGTAAATAAAGAAAAACAAGTGGGAAGAAAACCCAAGAATGACATTCTAGGGAAACCCCACAAAATCAGGCAAACAGTGAAAACCCAACACACATTTCAGGGATACGAACCCAGCCCACAGTGGAAAGTACCAGTACCCCAAGGATGCAAAATCTTCAATAAATAAACAACTTGAGGTTTAACCATGAGGTGCACTATAAAACTCAGCAAAACATCACACAACCACGGGGTATAAAACTTGGATCACAGTGGTGGAAGGCAAACAAAAGTACCAGCATTCCAGCCTAATCCCCATCGGGGAAGCATGCCAAAATAGTTGTTTTTTTAAAGCAATAACTTGAGGTTTAACCATGGAGTGCCCTGTAAATCCCAGTAGAACCTCATATAACCTTGAGGTGTAAGACCTAAAGTTACATGTACCTGCTTTTTAGTTTTGCATTCTATCTTACCTGAAGGGCAAGGCATTCTGTTATTATCCGTTCCTTCTGGACAGTAGTAGCCTGCCAGGCATGGCAGCGTGGTGATCATTCCTTTCTCTGGACATGTTGATCCTAGGAAAAAGAAGAAGAAGTAAACGTTTTAAAATATCAGTGCAAACTGTGAACTAGTGACCACTAGTCTGTTTCCAGACAAATATTACGACACCACAGGCCCGTACGCAGGGGGGGGGGGTGCGACGGGTGCGTACGTACCCCCCCAAATTACTAAAAGGTCCTATTTTTGGTCCCATCAGTACAGATTATTTGCATTAATGAAACCATGAATTCCTCGAAAAGTGTCCTCGGTACTGTGGCTCGAAAGCAAAACAAAAACTGCAGGGAGAAGACAATGAGAGGAAGGTGGGAGGAAAATCCACAAAATCAAGCAGGGACTGAACACCGGGATTCAAACCCGAGTCACAGCGGTGGAAAGAAGGCGAGGAAAGAACCGCTACACCAACCTGACTACCCAAATCCCTTTAAACATGCATTCAGAAATACCTAGCCATTTCTATTGGTCGTCAGCCTGTCACAAGGGTGATTTAAAAACGATGATAAAACACCAACTGTTTTGAACACTTATTTTTCCTGGTGTCATATGAAATTTGTGCAATACATGAGTTTGTATTTCATAATCCCAAATTCACACTACACCACTAACATTTTGTTCTGTGACACATCACTCCTCATTGTGCAGTGCGTGCCTCGCGCATGTAAATCTCTGTATCAAGAACTATGTTGTTGCCTTAAAACACATCCCAGCAAGGGCAACTATTCGCAGACCCAAAATTGGGAGCACTGTCAAATGGCACGAGCAAAACAAAAATAAAAAATGCACTAGACATCTACACCGACAGTTCATATGAGCAAAAAAAGCTAGACTTGTACCATTTTGAGAGCTGTTGACGTTGCAGTAGTGCCCGATGTCGCAGGGTGCGCAGTCTGTCACGTTCTTGCTGCCTGTTACAGACGATATGGTCCCTGCAGGGCATGGAGTAGGCTGGTAGCTACCTTCCACGCAGTAGCTACCCTCAGGGCATTCGTTGGGGTTGGGGATGCCGTCACCGCCTTTGCAGTAGTATCTGAAGTCAGAAATATTATTATTATTATTATAATATTTCTGGTATTGATACCAAGGAATCCACAAGAGTGCAAGACTAAATTAAACTTGCAAGAAACCTGTAGAGAAGACAGTGAGAAATAATTACAGTTTTGGAGGTGGGAGAAAAGCCTCGGAAGAATATTCTGGAAAAAACCCACGGAATCAGGTAGAAACTAGACCAGGCATCGAATCAAACCCGGGCCACAGTGGTGGAAGGGCAAGGACAGTAACCACTACATCAACCTGACTCCCTAATTATGAAAACCTCACGAGTGATGCAGTGTGTAAAGTGCTCATTGCTGTGGCCCGGGTCATATGCAAGTATAGAGTAGTTCATTGAACCTAACAAATATTATGGCACCTAGAATATTACCATTGGGCCACTGAAGCATTACAAATACCATCTCAGCTCCCCGTGGAGTGTACAGCTCGTCACTGCCATCTTATCAAACACAATAACCCTCTCTACCCTCACAGGTACTTCTGGGTGGGAAGAAGCAATGAGAGACAAGGTGTCTCGCCCAAGAGCACATATACCATAACGCCAGGCTAGAGTCAAACCCCAGACCTGCAGAATTACTTATAAATGTAAACCAGTTCAGTATTCCAACTGCGCATGTGCACAACAAGCGACCGGCCACTTGTCTCGGATATAAATCCAGACAGAGAACCTACCCTGCATAGCACGGCAACTCAGATACACTGGTCCCCGCCAGACAGTAGAAGCCAGCCAGGCAGGGTTGGCACCAGCTCTCGTTGACGGCATTGGTCAGGTTATTGAAAGTCCCCACGGGGCAAGGGTACTCGCTGGCTCGCTGGGTGCCCGACAGGCAGTAGTAGCCGGTCGGACAGGCAAAGGTGCTGAGGTGAATCACAGCAGACTCAGTGTTGTCGCAGAAGTAACCTTTCGGAGTAAAAAAGACATGCATGTCACGTTGATTTTGAGGTAAGACCAATGGCTATACCACTTTGAACTTGTTTTCACTACCCATGCATATACCAACTTAGAATAGGTACCCATGACTATACTGGAAAACTAAATTCAAATACCATCCATTGATAAACAAATCGACAGTACAAATCGACAGGCCCATAGAAAGGTTATTTTGTGCACACTCAACTCACATGTGCGTGAATGTCCTGAATGTTGGAAACAGATCAAATACATAACGTTACGAGCTGGTATGGTGAGCATGCACTATTATTATAACGAGCAAGCTAGAATATTTACCACCCATTCATATACCATATGTGATAAAACACCATGTCAATACTGAGAATAGAATTACAATCTATGACACTAGGAAAGGGCATGATGTGATTTTGCATTCAAAGCGACCCCAGGTCATTAGCAGAATGTGATTTTGAAAAAAGAAATCCAAAATCACATCCAAAAAGCTCCAAATTCACATCCTCTTCCAAAATAAAAATCCAGTGGATGTGAATTTGAATCTTAACGAGTTAACCCAGGATGCGAATTTGAATGAAGGATGTGAATTTCGAGCATTTGAATATGGTATTTGAAATCTGTTGTTGAAATCACATCCTGCTAAGGACCGTGTCCACTTTAAATGCAAAACCACATCATGCCCTTTCCGAGTGCGAGTTTACCACCAAACAGGGGCGAAAAAGGGTTTAATGATATACCATACATTTAAAAATGCGACCCATGCTTGTGGCACGTCCCCGTGTGGCCAATTGTACTGAGTAACACCCCCTTCCCTCCAATAGTTCTGAGAGCCAATCTCTTTTTTTACCTTCTTCACACAGCAGGCAGTCTGACTTGCCTTCCTCGTCTTGGTACGTGCCGTTGTTGCACCGTTCAGGGTCGGGGAAGTTCTCCTTGCAGAAATGACCAGCTGGGCACAGGTAGTCAGCCGGAGTAGAAGTTTTCTGACCAGGGGGAGCAATAAGATCCTAACCAAAACCAAAAAAGAAGTTAGAAATCGACTTGGTTATGGCGGACAGTCACACATACACCTACAGAAGTTGGTTCTACGAAGAAAAGAAAAAACAGCCTTTAACCCTGCAAGCTGCGCGAGCCAAAAATTTTCGCGCAGCTTCCATGGGGTAAATTTGGAAGGCACCTTGGTTTACCTATGTTTTGTGCAGTTGTATACATCTGTGTTTTTTTTTTTCCTGTCACTACTGTAGGCCAGCAGTAGGATGACTTATGACACCCCTGGAGAGGCTGGCTGGCTAGACAGTTAGGCGGCGAAACACAAAGAGCCCATTTTGTGCGCAAGTGAATTGGGCCCATTTTGTGCACAAGTGAATGGGTTTTTCGCTGGGGCCCAGGTTTCTCAAACTACAATGTGTCATTGAGGAATAAAACCATTTGAATGGAATAGGCCGACAACTTTATATGGAAGTTAGAAAAAGAAATGTGCCTTCCGAATCGGCCTCATGGCTGCTTGCAGGGTTAACCAGTTTTTCGCCACGGACTGGACAGATGGGCAGATGTGACAAAGTATTTAAGCTGTGGCCATATTCTGTCTGATTGAACTTGTGCTGAAATATTTTGAAATTGACGGTTTTGGGGTTAATGTTATTGCCAATATTGTTACACTAACTTGTTTGACGTTTTGGGTCCGTACATGCTGAAGAAGAAACAATCAACCTTGTTCTTGTAGTCTGGTTTTCTGACAACACTTAACCAGTTCGCGCCGGGATTATTGTAACATCACCGAGCCGACGCGCTGGTTTATTTTTAACAAAACACGATCCGAGGCGGGTTCAAGCTGATGGTACCGGGAAGCACACCCACGCATTTCTGGCCTTGCTCGTTGCTAACAGACATTTCCGGCCTTGCTCGTGAGGGTGTTTATGCGTCACCCGTTTTGAATCTGGGGAAAACTTGTAAGGTCAGAGAATCAGTCAAGCTGGCTTCGGGTGTGTAATCAATTACAAAGAAATTATGAACAAGTAGAGCAGTGTTTTAACCAGTTCGCATCGGATGACGTAAATAAATGCAAAGTTTTCCCCAGACTAAAACGGATGACACATAAACACGCCACGTGCAAGGCCGAAAATGTCTGTCAGCAGCAAGCAACGTTGGAAATGCGTGGGTGTGTTTCCCGGTACTATCGGCCTGAACCCGCCTCGTATTTCGTTAAAAATAAACCAGCGCGTCGGCTCGGTGATGTTACAATAATCCCGGCGCTAACTGGTTAAGAAAGCCATTTTTTTTGTCAACACTGGTCAATTGACCAGTGTAGAAAATTGATACAAAAACTTTACTTGAAAAATGTCTGCACACCAAGAGCCATTATTTTACAGGATGCTTTAGACTGTCATTCCCTAACAGTCCAGTCAAGTGTTTCGAGATGATTTGGGTTTTTATTTTGTTGATGTTTGCGAATGTTGTACAGAGTGTATAAAAAAAAATATAAAAAAAATAACGGAATACCACACGTAGAATGTATTTAACTAACAAATAATAGAACTAACATCGATAATAGGCCCCTATAGAAAATAGTTTAGACTGAAATCAAGTCGTCACCGAAATGAGCCAGCACTGAGCCAATATGCCCGTTCCCTCCAGCTCTGGTTTATTTCGGTGGCGCCTACACAGACAAAAGTGTCTGAGGACTTGATTTTAATACTTGCACAGTATCCAAACAAAATTAAAAAACTTGGTCCTATGGTCAATTTGACCTCTCTTGGAAAAATACTCATATTGTGCGGTGCTTATATAGCGCTTTATCACCAAGGTTTCAAAGCGCTTAACATTATTAACTCGGTCATTGGGCCCATGAAACATTCCAAATACCATCTCAGTTCCCTGGGGAGTATACAGCTCGATGCTGCCATTTCGGCGCAAAGCAGCGAAATCAACCACAATTAAACCATCTCTGCCCTCACAGGTACCCATTTACTCCTGGGTGGAGAAGCAATGAGTGACAAAGTGCCTTGCCCAAGGGCACACGCACCATAGTCTCGGGCAGGACTCGAACCCACAACCTGTAGCTTAACCTACAGATTACAAATGCGATGCTCCAAACCAAGAGACCACAACACTCCATATTCTGTTAAACATTGTCAGATATAGTTATGCATAGATATAGTTATACCTAGTTATACATTATACGCAAGGTATTCCATTATATTTAGTTGCATTTTGTGTGTATATACACCCTGTATGTTCCCATTAAATAGGATTTAAAGATTTGCATGGTGGTAGTAACAAACTAGTGAAGGTTTGCAGCAACACCTTGTGGTTGAATTATTTAGGAAAATTGTGTAGTTCTGAAGAGAACCGTTTGAGTGCGGACTCAACGTTCCGATCAGCATGCTCTGATCGTCTTCATGAGAAGATTGAACCTACCTGCCGAGCATATGCCGCTGGTGGCCGAAGCCCCAATCTCGTCACAGTAGAACCCAGCCCGGTAAGGCAAGCAATCCTCCAGACCATCCTGCCCTGTGGCCGGGTTGCAAGTCCCATTGGAGCAAGGGATTGGGACGCTGGTCTCCAATGGGCAGTACCGGCCGACCGGGCACTCCCGCTCCTCACGACTGGACGAGCCCTCGGGACAGTAGAAGCCCGGGCTGCACTGGCCTGAGGGGTCGGAGAGGCCTGTGGTGTTGCAGTGCCAGCACGGGGTGCATGGCCAGGGCTGGGCTGAGCCGCTAGGGCAGTATTCGCCCGCTTTGCATTCCCCACCATTACCATTTGGCTAAACAAAAATAAAAAATGTCGGGCATGCCGATACAAAAACTTTCACTTTCTGGATTTGTAGCTTTATTCAAACAAGCAATTGTAACTTATTAGTCATCTTGCCTCTAAATCTCAATTCATATCTAAGACAAGTCTCAGTCAAATTGCAGACATAGTGTCTGATATACACTGTACGATGCAGGATTCTAAACAACTTCCCTCATAATCTTCCTGCAATAGAGTTATCAGTATTTGTTGAGTCCAGCAGATGCTCCTAAAACTTTCCACAGAACAAGTCCGTGCGAAAAATGCAGAGGTATTTCAGGACAAACTGAATGATTCTACCCAGCACTTGTCAAGGAATTGTCCCGGATATGAAAAGGGGACATCCATCCACAGGAATAAAAACATTTAAAATGCACCACAAGGGAAACCGGCTAGGTGCAAGTCAATACTATTTTGAAAATGAACAAAGAAATTGACTGAAGCAGGGCTTGAAACAGCAACCTCTACAAACTGAGCTATCCAGCCCCGTGTTGGCAGTTGCCCAAATTAGTCAATATCAGTGTTCAGGGGACGATAGTCAGAAGCCACAAACCTATAATTGCCTTGCTCAACATATAATATCAGGACTTTTAGCCTGATCCCTGACTAGTGCCCCCTGAAAAAAGATAATGACTAATTTGGGGAGCTGCCAATACAGGGCTGGATAGCTCAGTTGTCAGAGCACCGGGAGGCTCAGGAGGTCGCTGATTTAAACCCTGCCCCAGTCAATTTCTTTGTTCAATTTTCAAAACAGAAATACAACTTTTGATCTCACATCAAAAGTGTTTTTTTAATCATTAAGGATTCTGGAACTCACCCTAGTTTGGTTGGCACCTCCCGAGCAGTAGAACCCAGGACTGCACTGCGCCGTGGGGTAGCTGTTCCAGTAACCCTCGCAGTACCACCCAGGGGTGCAGGCCACACAGGCCTCGTGTCCCTTCTGCAAGGTCAGATTGTTGAAAGTACCCGGCGGGCAGGGGTAGGCGTAAGGGTGCGGGGTGTTAAAGGTAGGATACACCATTTGCAGATATCAAAAATATTTACTACCAAATTATTGAGAAATATCTTACTCATTTGAAAGTAAATGTTGATTCTTGGCATCCAGCAAAATGATTGCGCTAGATATCCTGGAGTTATTCTGAAAAATATAATTTTATAATGAAAAATTCGCGATCGCCGGACGGCGATCAGGAAAAAACAAAGATAACATAAGAATAACTACTCGACGCCTTTTTTCGTGCTTTTCTCGGCATTCATGATTGTAAAACTTCGGACAGGTCAGTTAAACGATATTTACTATAAAACACAACCCTCCAAATCTACTCATTCATGATAATTCAAGCAATTACCAATGGTGTATCCTACTTTTAAGGGGGCAGTAGTAGCCCGTCGGGCAGTCGTTGGAGGTGTAGTCGGTGGTGTTGAGGTATCAGTAGTAGCTCTGTGGGCAAGGGAGGCAGGAGGACTGCTGGACTTGGTCCTGGTAGGTGCCGGCCTCGCAACCTCGGGAGAAAGAAACGCAGGATAAAATATTTTGAATTCCTTTATCTGTTCTGAAGACAGGCTACAGGCTATTTAAAGTTGGTGTATCTTGCTCGTTAATAAACAAGTTGACTTCCTTTCTTGCTCGATAAAGTCCGAAAAACTCCTGGGGAAAATCCAAGCATTTCCTTCAATTTTTGGTTAAATATCAGATTTGGCAGGGCAATTAAATCATAAGGAAAATCCAAATGTTTAGAATTAATTTAAAAAAGTTTGATTTCCGATTAAAATCAGAAAAGTTTTTTCTCTGCTTACCAGTTAGATATTGAGATCCCTGTAGGCAGAAGTGACCCTTCGGGCACACATTGCCGATGATGGGATGCAAGGTCCCTGCCGGGCACTGGTCCCCGCCTAGCATGACCGGATCCGACTTGTCTACCCCGGACACATAGTAGTAGCCCGCGTCGCACTGTGCCGAGGGCGCTGTCAGGTTCACGCCTTGGCAGTACATGCCGGCATCGCAGGGTGTGCACTCTGCGGCCTCAGCAAGGCCGTCTGATTGCCCGTAGGTGCCGGCCGGGCAGGGCTGGTGGTTGTGCCCAGTGCCATTGGGACAGACGAACCCCAGCGGGCAGCAGTGGTAGGTTGTGGAGCCGTCACCTTCCACGACCAGCTCGGGGATGCAGTAATATCCTGGGGGAGAGACGGTCATACAGTAAGGCTGTGTCCAAATTACTTGACTATGGCTTACATTTGGCACACATGCCTCAATGGAAGCGGCTGCTTCTAAATTACTTGGATATGGCTTTAATTACACATGCCCGAAGTGAAGCAGCTGCGGCCTCATCTGAATTGCATGGCAATAGCTTACAATTACACATGCCCCAATGGAAGTGGCTGCTTCTGAATGTTTAGGTTATGGCTTACAATTACACATGCCCCAATGGAAGCAGAGCTTCCTAATTACTTGGTTATGGCTTACAAGTGCACATGCTGCATTGGAAGCGGCTGTCTGAATTACTTGGTTATGGCTTACAATTACACATGCCCCAATGGAAGCAGCTGCTTCTTAATTACTTGGTTATGGCTTACAAGTGCACATGCCCCAATGGAAGCGGCTGCTTCTGAATTACTTGGATATGGCTTACAATTACACATGCCCCAATGGAAGCGGCTGTCTGAATTACTTGGTTATGGCTTACAATTACACATGCCCCAATGGAAGCAGCTGCTTCTTAATTACTTGGTTATGGCTTACAAATGTACATGCCCCAATGGAAGCAGCTGCTTCTTAATTACCGGTACTTGGTTATGGCTTACAAGTGTACATGCCCCAATGGAAGCAGCTGCTTCTGAATTACTTGGCTATAGCTTACAATTACACAATGGACAAAAATGGTGTCGCAAATTAAATCCAAATGGCTTTTGCTTTTTATAATACACATGTGGTAAGGAATCGGAGCAGCTGAACTTCATAGCATGTACATGGCATACAGCAGTGTTGTAGTACTCATGATAAATGTACATGTACTCATACTGATGATAAGTACTTGTACTCTTGAAAATGTTACCACACATGAGAAAAAAGAAAAAAAGAGCTATTGTATGTACACCCTGGAAACAATCAAGTTTCCTACTGTTTGGGAAACTTGTACAAGTGTATAAAAGTACTTTGACAGCTAAAAGCATTTGAAAACCTGTTAAAATATTTGGATCGTCGAAGCGTAAAACCAATTTACGGACTAGAAATCTTGCAATTCGTATAGAGACGTAGAGACACAACACCTGATGATTAACTGTTGTAAATTCCGGTTGTGTTGTCCTCTTTAATCTTAGTTATTCGAACTGAAACAAACAAATAAACAGAAAATCCTTAAGCATGCTTGCAAAAGTACATGTCACCTTTAAAATAAAAAACTACAAAAATATCTAGAAAATAACCCAGTAAATGCAACTACCTATCATCCTATATTAATCTGATACTTTGTTAGACAAATCTGAAATGTTCTCACTAATTAACTTCTCAAACCGTATCATGCTAGTACGTGTACGTGTACATGTAAACACATGTAGCTCGATAAATGCAGTCACCTTTAATCTGTAAACGTGGCAAAAAGTACGGAAAGTCTGACCTTCTAAACAAAGCTATTTTCACCTTAAATGTAACTTAACAAATACTCACTTCTGTGGCAAGACTCTAGGTTTCACAGGCTTCAGTTAACTGACACAAAACAAGGTTTTAAACGGTAGAAAATTCGGTTATACTTTTAGCAATAAAACGAACGTCAATGTGTAAAGTCAATGTCTATTCACAAGAGGGCGCCCTCCAGGTTTGCTGTAAGGACAGCTCTTTGTTCATCGAAACAATATTGAAATTTGCTCTACATGTACTAGAAAGTACTTGTACTCGTGTAAACAAATAACCTTGTACTCGTACTCCTACTCTACTCATGCCAAAGTATTCATACTCGTACTCGTGGAGTGTATGACTACAACGCTGGCATACTGTATACAGGTTTTTGGCTTTAGCTGTGAGCAAAAGGTGGTGATCTAGCCAAATGTTCGGTATAGCATGTATTAGTTTCGCAGCATTCCACTGTAGTGCAAAGTAAAAAGCATTTATACTCACACATTGGGTAGCATTCAAGTTGGTAGCAAGGAAGGTTTTTCTTGCTGGCTGTGCTACATTCCTGAATGTACTGGTACTTGATGAACTGATGGCAACTAAAGGAAGATCAGGGGCAACACAGCATTTTGTCATATTGACTTGCATGTTTAAGACACATCTACTGTAGCAATTTACATCCGCCCAAACAAATAATACATGTATAGTGTTTCCGGTAATACCCAATCGACCGTAAACAAAATTGGCCGTACGTAGAGTCGGCAAAGATATTTATTTTGGCATGAAAGTAAAATGAATACATAATACCCAAAATATATAAATCTTCGTGAAAATGTATAAATTAACTCAAATTGCTGTTAACGAAACCTTTGCTATACTATAGCGTTTCTAAAGTCGCAGGATTGTCCCCGTTTTAATCAGCAAGTTACCGGGTAGAAACAACATAGTCTTTTCTGTCTTCAGAAAACAAAAAAACGTTTGTTACAAATTGTCCCCGTTTTATCGGCAAGTTACATGTAGACACAAAATCTATGTCTTTTCTGTCTTCTCAAAAACGCTTCTTCAATCAAAAATGCTTGCAACATTTCTGTCATCTGTATTTGCTTGTTTGCTTACTAACAATCGCTACATATGTATCTATTTTCAGAAGGGTTAACCGATGTTTTTTTCGCCGGTGCGATCGGCATGCAAGCTCCGCAGTGAACGAAAGCACTACATATCCTGCATACAGAAATGCTAGACTTGTTCCCGCGGCGCGCGATACCACGGCCGACATATAGCTGGTGCGTTCGTTTAACTCACCTGAGTCGATACGGGTATGAGTAAAGGCAGTCAGATTAATAGCCGCGCAAGCCGTGCTATGAAAATGAACGCTCAAACCCGGGCCATCACGATCCTCACTCGGGTGAGCTAAACGAACGCACTTAGCATGATATAGCATTAACGTTGTGTGTTCCTGTGGCATTTCTACACTAGCACATGCTGCCCGCGGTCCACACATAGCGAATGCAGTACGGCTGGAGTTGGCCAGCGGCTGTTGCAACGAACGCCGATAATGTTGGTTTTTCTTAAGATCCATCAACCTTAAATATATTTTTCAGGGGTTTCAAAATGTTTTAGAGTAGCAGGCAGGTGGATGAAAGTTTACATTCTTTTACACACTCATCCTTTATAAAGACAATTGACATATGTAGCGGTATGCCATTAGTAGACTGACTCAAGTCTAATGTTTACTTCCCATAATGCATCACCTTATAACATGGCTGCTCACATGTAACTAATCATGCTCGTGTCATCTAGAATAAAGCTCGACTAGCCTCTATCTAACCGAAGTTGTCAACCTTCTTTATGGTGTCAGTAAGTACAGGAACTATTTCTTAATTCATCATGGCCACTTTCGGCTCTATTGGTGAATTTTTCAACAAGAAAGAGACATGGCTAATGTACACCGATCGTCTTGGTGAATATTTCACGGCGAACAACATCAGTGATGCAACACGCAAACGGGCCATACTTAACTCCGTCGTTGGTTCACAAACATATAAGCTGATCAGCGATCTACTCGCCCCAAAGAAACCCAACGAAGCTACATACCAAGAGCTAGTGGATAAACTAGAGAAGCATTTCAAGCCTACAAAGTCCAGCATCATCGCCCGTTTTCAGTTCAACAGCCGATACCGACGGTCTGGTGAGTCAATTGCTGAATATTTAGCAGCACTGCGTGCACTTGCAAGTGACTGTAACTACGGACAAAATCTCAACGAGATGCTGAGAGACCGGCTTGTTTGTGGTGTGCAGGATGAACGGATCCAGAAATCCCTGCTTGCCCAACCAGAGGACAAACTCGACCTCAAGCGCACAGTGGAACTTGCACAATCAATGCAGCTCGCAGGTGACCAGGCTAAAATGCTGACAGCGTCTACCAGTTCAAGCGCCAATGCAGATTCAAGTTCCAGCATCAATGCTTTCAAAAAGAAACAGGCCCAACGCTCAAAGCCCAGTAAGCCCAACCAATGGCAACAACCCGCAAGCCGTAGATCAACACAGCAACAACAGCCCAGAAAACCTTGTGGAAATTGTGGTACTTTTCACAAGAGGTTTGAATGTCCGGCCTATGGCAAAACTTGTCACAAGTGCAACAAAAAGAATCACTACGGTGATTACTGCCGGAGCAGCCGCCGCATACATAGCGTCAACACCGACTCCTACTCAGAGGAGGACGACTCTATTGTGGATGAGCAAGAACTTTTCCACATTCGAGCCCTAGACCGAACCAACCTAAACTCGAAGCATGACATCCACGCTACACTTGTGGTGAATGGCACACATGTTCCCATCCAACTTGACACAGGTGCACGTTGTAATGTCCTACCCATGAAGCTCTACAATGTCATCGCACCACCTAAGTCTATTGACAGTTCTAAGACAACCACGCTCATAGCTTATGGAGGGAACGAGCTCCACACAGATGGACTAGCTACACTGCCATGCCGCATTGAATCATCACAGACTGATTACATGATCGACTTTCACGTTGTTGATGCCCAAGTGAAAGCTATACTCGGATTGACTGATTGCCTCCGCCTAGGCCTGTTGTCTGTCAATAACATGGTCTACCACGTCTCAACTGACACAACATCGACACAGATCTTCAAAGATTACAAAGACCTGTTCGACGGCTCCCTCGGGTCACTACCTGTCACCTACACCATGACCATCGACCCTAATGCTACACCAGTTGTACGTCCCCCATGGCGCATCCCAGCAGCGATGCAAGACAAGGTCAAGTCCGAACTCAAGCGCATGACCACCCTCGGTGTGATCACTCCAGTCTCCGAACCGACGGACTGGGTTTCCTCTATGGTCGCAACTCATAAGAAAAACACCGAAGAAATTCGCTTATGCATCGACCCTCGTGACCTTAACCTAGCCCTAAAGCGCCCACACCACCCTACACGAACAGTAGAGGAAGTTGCCGCCCAGATGGACGGTGCCACTGTTTTCTCAGTGCTTGATGCCAAATGCTCCTTCTGGCAGATTCCCCTCGATTATCAGTCATCATTGCTGACTACATTTAGCACGCCACACGGCAGATACCGTTATCTCCGCATGCCCTATGGTATTTGTTCTGCCTCTGATGTATACCAGAGAACCACGGAGCAGTTGTTTGCTGATCTGCCATGCTCCATCATCGTGGATGACATTCTAGTTGGTGGACGTACCAAAGAGGAACATGATCAAAACCTCAAAACCGTCCTTAATCGGATACGCAAAATCAACATGCGTCTCAACCCCCAGAAATGCCGATTTGGTCTTACAAGAGTGTCATCCGTCGGTCACGTCTTCACCGACACTGGCCTTAGGCCCGATCCAGCCAAAGTCAGTGCTATTAACGACATGCCTCCACCTCAGGACGTCACTGCCCTACAACGCTTCCTCGGCATGGTGACATACCTCGCCAAGTTCATACCGAATCTAAGCGACTTAGCAGCCCCGCTACGCGAGCTCACACATAATGACGTTCATTGGTGCTGGTTGGACTGTCACAACGCAGTATTTTTGGAAATCAAGGCCAAGATCGCTCATGCACCGACACTCCAGTACTTTGATGTCAAGAAGCCCGTCACAGTGACCTGCGATGCATCAAAGTTTGGCCTTGGTGCAGCCTGCCTACAAGAGGGCGACCCTGTCGCATACGCTTCGCGCACTATGACCGACACCGAACAACGGTATGCGCAGATTGAAAAAGAACTGCTTGCCGTTGTGTTTGCCTGCACCAAGTTCCATGACTACATATATGGTAAAGACATTATCGTTGAAACCGATCACCAGCCATTGGTCACCATCGTCAAAAAGCCTCTGCTCAGTGCCCCTGCCAGGCTTCAACGCATGCTTCTTCGGTTGCAAAAGTATAACATCACCCTTGTGTACAAGAAAGGGAAAGAACTTTTTATTGCCGACACTTTGTCACGCGCTCCCATGTCAACAACTGGTACCGAAAACCTCGACCTGGAAGTCATGACCCTCCTACCAATCTCCGATACACGACTTGTACAGCTCAAAGCAGCAACCGCCTGTGACCCCGCCATGCAACAGCTAACGGATGTCATCACTCGCGGATGGCCTTCAAACGCCAACAATGCCCCACCCGATGCTCGCCCCTACTTCCCATTCAGAGACGAACTAACTCTCGAACGTGGCATCATCTTGAAGGGACAAAAGGCCATCATTCCCAAGTTACTGCGTACGGAATACACCAAATTACTACATGAAGGTCACCCAGGTATCGAAGCTACCAAACGCAGAGCCAGGGATATAGTTTACTGGCCATCAATGTGCATGGATATCGAACAATCTGTCTCTGGATGCACAGTTTGCAATGCTACCAAAGCCCACCAACAGAAAGAACCATTGAAAAGCTACCCACCACCCAGTCTCCCCTGGGAACTTATCGGTGTCGACCTATTCCATTGGAACGACATGGACTACCTAGCCCTTGGCGACGCATACTCTGGCTGGTTTGACTTCGCCTCGCTCGACAACACCTGTGCCTCCACAGTCATTGAGGTACTCAAGAGACAATTTTCCATCCACGGAATTCCCCGCATCGTCATCAGTGACAACGCACGACAATTTGATTGCTTCGCCTTCAAACAGTTTGCACAGTCATGGGGTTTCCAGCATACAACAAGTAGTCCCTACTACCCTCAGTCCAATGGACTTGCAGAAAGCTCTGTCAAGCGCGCCAAACTACTCCTAGGGAAGACAAAACGCGAAGGATCCGACCTTCACCGAAATTTGCTAAACATTCGCAACGTCCCAACCAACCCTCAACTTGGCTCACCTTCCCAACGTCTCATGTCACGGCGTCTTCGAACAACCATCCCCACCTCGACGCCACTCCTTAAACCCACCGTCTACACACGCGTCACAGCGCAGTTACGAAAGCGACTCCAGCAGCAGAAGTCTTCATACGACAAATCCGCCAAACCCCTCCGACCACTGAACCCAGGACAAGTTGTTCGTCTCCAATCACCCAAAGGACACGATCAGCTTGGCATTGTCCAAAGGCATTCTGGCAACCCCAGATCCTACATCGTCAATGCCCAAGGCAAGCTTTATCGCCGAAACCGGAGGCACCTCTTACCCGTCTCTGAACCACTCCCACAACAACAGCAGTTGCCCGACTTCCACATGCCTTCGCAGGAACCTCTACCACAACCCGCCATCGCCCAATCCCCTCCACCACAACCCGCCATCGCCCAAGCACCTACACCACAGCCCGCCATGACCCGCTCTGGTCGCATCTCAAAGCCGAACCCTAGATACACTTGACAGTTTTGTGTAACTGTTATTGCTTTGCCCACACTCGATTTGTGCCGTTGATCCTGATTTCCCGCTAATAACTTTGAACTATCCCTGACTACCGGATTTTTTTAATATTTTTTGGTAAACAGTTTGCATACTCTAGGCAAAGTTTTTTTTAATTTGTTTTCGAAAGAAAGGACGATTCATCGTTTATTTTATAACATTTACATACAAAGTTTTTCTTTAAAATTTGTTCTAAGTTAAAATAACTCGATGAAGCACTCGGACTATAAATCAGCAGACACCAATTCATAAACTCAGAATACGTTCATTTTCTATCCAAAGCTGTTTGTTTATTCAAGTTCTATAACAAAACTTAGAAGAGAGGATGTAGCGGTATGCCATTAGTAGACTGACTCAAGTCTAATGTTTACTTCCCATAATGCATCACCTTATAACATGGCTGCTCACATGTAACTATTCATGCTCGTGTCATCTAGAATAAAGCTCGACTAGCCTCTATCTAACCGAAGTTGTCAACCTTCTTTAACATACAAACATATTATGTTTTTTTATGTAAGTTAACCTTAGAATGGGAAATACTTTTCACTTTTTTTCACACTTTTTCTCAAGTGGAAAACCGTTTTCACCAAATTGTCACACCTTTTCACACACTGTTTTCACACTTACAAACCATTTTCACACTGTTTCACAAAATGTTAACACCTTTTCACAAAATTTGAGCATCACGTGAGGATCATAATGGCCCGGGTTTGAGCGTTCGTTTAGCACAGTTCTCGCGGCTAACCCAAGTGACTTTACTTGTGTCGACTCGGGTGAGCTAAACGAACACACACAGTCACACTGACTCGAACCCACGACCTCCTGCTTTCTAGCAGGACAACACAGAGTATACAGTGTAAAAAACACGTTGGGACTTGCATGTAGTTGGGACAAGAGCGTAACATTTCTCAAAGCCAAGGTACCAGTTGCGTCCAAATTGTTGGCTACGTAATGGAAGAACAACATTGAGAATAACACACAGAGTTAGTTGATACAACCGCTTACTTAGCCCTGCGTGTAGTCTTGATCCAAGACCAAGCTAGCCGTTTATTTGTTCCGCGGCGCGCCGTCCGTATATATCCGGGCTTATTGAGGGCGCCCTTATTTATTGCCAGATTTCTTCCACTATCTTGGTCTTGGCGCAACAATTCAAATTTTAACGGCTCTTACCAAAAAAAGCACAATGACTACAATGACTGTGGTATTATTAGGCATTTCGTCTGGTGTTGACTTTTGCCAATGCGAGTTTTATTTTATAAAAACCTGAAAACACTCGAACATCGCGAACGTTAAGCAATTCATCCAGTTTTGGGTCACGTGACATTGGCGGCTAAATAATAAATGAAAAATCACAAATAGTCAGAAATATTTGGTCTGGGAACCAGACTATAATAATCGTACACTACATTAAACAAAAACGACTTAGCGCGCATGCAGGGACGAGTAGCAATTTGAGCTATGCTTGGAATGTCCTCGGAATTTTCAGGGTTCACGTGACACTTGCGCCAAGACCAAGATACATGTAGTGGAAGGAATCTGTGACGATAATTAAGGGCGCCCTCAATAAGCCCGGATATATACGGACGGCGCGCCGCGGAACAAATAAACGGCTAGCTTGGTCTTGGATCAAGACTACCCTGCGTGCAATTTCCAGACGTAGCCAAGTTCGAACGTAGCCTTGGTCAAGGCGAGTTCGTCGTGCGTTATCCGTCCGTCGTTATCCGTCCAGAAATACACTGTACGCGCGCCCCGCATATGCTGCATGCTAGCTTGCGCCCCGTGCAAAGATACAGCGCGAACAGCGACCTCATACGGCCACTATTTATGCAAATCAACTGAGGCTACTTTTTCGCCTTGGATCATTGGGTTTTTGAAATCTTATGTTTTTCCTATATTTTGCGCCACATTTGTGGCGCATGACCTCGTATGCGAATACAGATAAGTATAGGCGGGGCTAAGATGTGAAGTGTCCAATCACAACGCGGTTGAAACCCGACGTCATCAAATTTGATGCAGCATGACATTTAAGACAAAATGGCAGATATTCAGCGTCGTCTTTCGTCCGAAGATCTGTCGTGTTGTTTGAATTTTACAGCGAAAATATTATCCCTCGAAGATTTTAGACCCGAGCAGCGAAAGGCCATTAGAATCCTTTCTTCGTGGTCTTTGTGAATTGGCCGACAGGTTATGGGAAATCCGTCATTTTTCAGGCAGCCTGAGCCCCATTTTGCTCGGAGCTCGCACGTACGACCAGGTACTCAGCGTCAGTTTTCAGCGTGTTCGGTCAGTTTCTTATCGCCGCATAATCGGCATTAACCCAGGCATGCTGGTCTGTGCGGTATCGCCACATTGTGGTTCAAGCATGGTCCAACGCTGTGGGGAGGGGGCATGTTTACGGCTGCAGAACCAACCTTCAAAGTGATCGCAATATCGTAATTTAAACAGGGACAAGTGTCTTATATCCCCAATAACTCCTCAGATTATTTTCTTGGCAAAATTCAGCCGGCAAGGCATTTAATTATCAGAGTTCCGCGTTTTACCGAGTCACGGTTATCAGATCAGCTGGATTAGATGTGTGCGACATAATGTAGGGCCGAGTTCGACACGTTTCAATAGAGTCGCGGCCTTCTCCAGTCACCGCGGTTGAAAACTCAAAACTAAGCAGCTAAACACAACTAGTTTTGACCATAACATTGTCAACATTCAAGAAAATACCCAGCAAAACGAGCGAAAATAACTGCGACCCTCACCAATCAAGCAAGACAGTTCAAATCTTCATGTGTAATTCCTACAAGCCTTCGTAAAAATCACTCAACTTTCTCCGATAAAATATGTCAACGATGGCGGTGTTCGTAAACACTTGCGAGCTAGCTATGACCTTTCACCGCTAGCTCAAATTATGCAGTTTCTACGCAATGATCGACCAATAAGAAAACGACTATAAGGCCGAGTTCGGGCGGTCCGTTCTTGACACGCGAACTCTGTTCTCGCGCTCGAACGGCGGGAACGCGACCCGTGAACATTGCACTCGGAACAAGAACACACACCACCTATCCATCAGGGTTTTGCAAGAACAAGTTACGCGTGTCAAAAACAGACCGCCCGAACTCGGCCTAAAGGTCAGCTTAATCTATTAGCATAATGAGCACCGCCCCCAAAACCTAATGATCCAAGGCGTTCAAGTAGCCTCAGTTAGTTTGCATATAATAGTGGCCGCGTGAGGTCGTTGTTTGAGCTCAGATTACCGCTGCGCTGTACATACGGACGGGTAACGATGAACGCCTTGACCAAGGCTAGTTCGAACGTGGCCAACTTCCCCTCAGCACGGCGACAATGGAGAATTTGTCGACATACTGTATTGCATGCATGCATATTGCACTGCTAGTCAGCTATACAGTTTAAATTCTCACTACGTTCCGCAGACTTAAACTCCAGTCAGGTAACGTATGGTCATATTTTTGTGTGTATGGTGCTTGTGATGTGTGTGGTACCGGTATATGGGTGTACATGTCGTGTGTGGCCAGTCTATTGTCAAGTCTATAATGTCATGCATGTACCGCGGCGCACATGTTTTCCTTTCAGTGACTGTAATACCTGTACGTGTATCGTTTCAAAATGACAGCATTTTACGGCATAGACCTCAGCGAATGTTGACATTTTTCAAAAACAAAGAGCACATTTTTGCCTGTTAATCTCAAGATCACATTCAAGGACGTCTTTGTAACGAACCATGGGAAAGTTGATAAAGACTTTTGCATTGACATCCAGTAGGAAGCCAAGCAGATGACCCTGGGGCCGGAGTGGAGAAGTGCAACGTTACAATACCTTGTTATGTCAGTCACAGAACTCACAAACTGTTTAACCATCAGTAATAAAACATGTCTCAAAAATCATCTCAAAACACTTTGATTGCGCACCACTTAAACTTGTATGGTTCCTCACCTACTGTGTACATGTATACACCTCCAAAAAAAGGGCAAAAATGTCATGTGGATCGACTGACCCAATTTTTTTCTACCAATTTTTTTTTTGTTTTGCCTTAAATCTTTCCTGAGTTTTTTGTGAAAATAATTCTTCAAACAATTTTTGAACAAAAGTCGTAAGGCCCAGTTTTACTCACACATGACGACACAAACCATGGAGGGCTAGGGAGGAAGGAATATTCCCAAGCATAATGCACGCACCTGCCACGGATGTTATTTTTTCATTCGCAAAAACAATATGCTTTTGCTACAGTATTTGCTTGGAGACTGGACTTATTACAGATGCTGTAACACGATATCAAACAAGTGGAGCCAGACTACTTTGTATTCTTAGCACCACCTCGTCCCTGTTCGTTGCTCGCTTTATCATTGCAAGTTCAATGTAATTATTTTGGGTATGAGGGGGGGGGGGGGGGGGGGGGGGCTTAGCTCTATGCGTAAAGCAACGATAGTGGACTAAGATCACGGTTTGATTTTTTTCCGACTTGACAAAACTGCATGTCAAACGTGCGAGGATATTGAAAAAAACAAAACCGAAGAAAAAAAACGGAGTTGGGAAATTATAAGCGCGGCACGGACATTTCACATGCCTGCTTTGGAGACGATAATTACATGTAGTATTTCGTAGCTTAACTAGTTCCCGATGTTTTTACACTTTGCAGTGACCGGTCAGCGTTATAATTACCATGCTTATCCACGTCTAGCGCTGGACTGTCGTTAATCGCCGAGAACAATGTCGACAAAAGAAAAAATATATGAACACAATGGTTGCTGGAAATGGACGCACTTCCACTGAAATCAAGTCGCCGATGTCAAACAAAAAACAAGTAGGAGGGGGGGGGGGGGGGGGTGCTTGCGTTTTTATTGCACAAAGATAGATTAATCTGATTGGCCAATTTTCATCGAGGGCAACGAAGTGGGCATTCCTCAGAAAAAATAGTGTGGCGCAAGTGGAACAAAACCTTAATGCCAAATCCTATTGGTCCATGATTGATCAGTTGGAGGATTATCAGACAATGTAATACTTGTTTTACTTTGTGAATGCTGCCTGGTTGGCAACATAGGCCACTTTGCAAATTGGACTGTCGATCATTCTCGGACCTGCAGCCGATTTCACGAAACCTTATGCAATTGCGTAAGCCCCCTTGCGCCACAATTTATTGTGTAAGCTGCGCTACTTTTGTTTGCTGCGCAACATTTCGCTTACGACAGTTTCACGAAAGTTTGACAGTGCGTAAGTCCACGGCTTGCGCAACAAATTATGGCGTAGCTTGCGCAGTCAATTAGGTGGCGTAAGATATGGCGTAGCGACTGAAAAATGACCTATTTTACCAGCAAATCGTAATTGACGTGGAGCCCGTCATTGCTCAACTTATTAAGCTTGATAAAAGACACTCACAGTTTCATGATTGAAGTAAAAGAATCACTATTTTACCTGTGACAGAATTGTTAATGTTGCCACACGATTTCGCGGAAAGTCGGACAAAACTATTTTCAAAATGTTGGGCGAAGGTGATACAACGACGATTTCGTGAAAGAACACAATAATACGCAAACAGTCGCCGTAAACGGTGTTTAAAACGTTGCGCAGCTACGCCAAGTTTCGTGAAATGCTCCGTAAGGAAATGGCGCAGCTACGCAACATTTTTGTTGCGTAAGCCTTACGCCACTTTTGAAAATGGCGCAAGCTACGCACTTTTCGTGAAATCGGCTGCTGGAGAGTCAGTTGCTGAATTAGTATTTTTTCTGGGCTGGGCTGCGAATTTGGAAAGAATAACAAATTAGGCATGGGACAAGTTTATAAAATGATGCACTTCGATGAATGCAGGCATTACAGGGTATTGTTTGACATCCGAGATTGTGGTGGTTTATATTTTATTTTTCTTAACTACAATTTGCAAAGGCTGGAATGAGCCTTTTTAAATCTATAGAACAATGTATTTCTAACACCATTTTAACACTAAACACACAACTTATATAAATGCCGGTAATATTTTGTTTATTGGGAAGGGGCGTAATCATACATGCAGCTTACATTTTGTTTAACGATTCTCGGTCACATGGGATGGAAATTAAATTGAAGAACGTGTAATGCTGGGTTTTGTGGATTTTTGTTCTGTCAGGCTATTAGGTTTTTTAGTTAAAGATGAGGTGCTTTTGCAAGAAAATAACAAGGAGAAACCGGTTTATGCAAACATACTTCATAGTTTATTTATTGATTTTGTTTGATCGATGCTAGAGTTAGCTGCAGTGAGTCAGAACTCATTCTATATTGGAAGGGGAGGGTGTTTATGGGAGTTTTTACAAGTTTTAACATAACTATTTCTCATAGTTTTCGTTATTTTTTTGTTTCGTTATTTCGTTGATTTGTATCTCATTCGTTCTTCGACGCTCGCAATGCAAACATCCGTACCGTACCATACCATACCATTGTACGCAGCGTGGTAATTTGGGTGTCATTCTTATGGAGCATGGTAATGCAAATCCTGTTATCGTCATTGATTGGAATTTTGCTCCTTGGCTTAGCAAGGCAGACTTAGAATAATTCCTGGCATATAGTAATTATGTGATGAGCTTGGATATTTTGCCAGCTCGAGTTGACTTGGTTAGTCCTGGTGTGAGCTTGGATGGGCTTTTGCCAGCTCAGGTACACTTATTGGGAGCTTGGATGGGCTTTTGCCAGCTCAGGTGGATTTGGTGTGAGCTTGGGTGGGCTTTTGCCAGCTCAGATGGACTTGGTGTGAGCTTGGATGGAGGCTTGCCGAACTTGGTGGAATTTCTAACAGTTCGGTAAATAACTGCCTCATGTCACATCCTTGGGACCTTTTCCCGGGGCTAGCCTCTGCGTATTTTGCAGAGGTTGAATTGGGGCCGGCATACAGATTTTTCAAAAAATTCAGTATATCACTGCTACATCCTTTTTTAACGTATTCATACAAAAAACTGTGTGGGTTCGAAGAAGAATTTTCAAAAATGTATCGATTATTGTTGCCCTTTTTAGGGGAGGTATTTGTTAACGTCGTTTGTGTATTTGTGCACGATCTCCACGTGCAGCATTGGTACGTCAACGGCTAATTTTTAGGGGACTGTTTTTTTATTTTCAATACAATTTTTGTCATTAGATGATAAAAATGTATGTAAATAACAACTTTTTTTTTAAAGACAAGAGACAAAATGTTAAGATTAAATGCAAAAAACCAAAGACGATACTGTCTATATCGTCTTCGGTATCGTATCGTGACGATATTATCGTCCAGCGCTATCCACGTCATCTCCTTGAAGTTCTTGCATACCCAGCGATATGCCATGCATGGTCCATTAAGCTTTCCTATAGCTTTTGCAAGAGGAACTCCATCCACTTCCTTCTCCAACCAGTCCCATTTGCAAGCATATTTGATGCGGCCCTAAAGTTTGTGTCGGTAAGTTTTTTAAAAAAAATCAAAAATGAAAACAAACTGTCTTTTCTGTCTTCACGAAATGACTCTCAACTATACCTATTTATGTCAAAACGCTTCTAATTTGTCGGCCCACTTACGTTCGCTATTTTCTGAGAAGAAACCTCTGTGCGTAACATGTGCGTAACGCTCAATACAGTAACGCTGTACTGGTCCCTGCCGCGCCAAAGAAGGCATGATGTATGCGACAATCAGTCTATGCATGTACATGTACATGCATGGCCGATTAACATCGTAACACTGCAGTTCCAGGTCGATCTAAATGCCGAATAAACATCGATGGAGAACGAATATTTCTGCAAGTTAATTCACAAAACTTGATCTCTCAACTGTGTATGTGTTTTCTGTGTTCATGAATTATGATGAGGTTGTATCGCTTGTACTTGAAATGATAGCGCAGCATGTTTCCCCGACATTTTCTGCCGCAACGCGAGGTTCGTCGCCTGCCACACAGTGCTTCACACACTACAAACGGACAGTGTTGGCAAGTTTCCCTTCGTGGGTAGCGTTGTGCATAGTGGTGTGCACGACCTAAATTCTCCATTATTTTAAAGAATTATCGACAGTAAATAGTTGACATTAATTAAGGCAAGTTTTTATCACTTTTTGTGGCAATTGTTTTAATGGCTTTTGTACATGTAGCGTAAATCAATGTCAACATTTGAAGCGCGAGATGTGCCGCGGCAACTCACACCGCGAGGCTCGCAGCATGCTACTTGCTACAAACGTTTTCACCGTACTTCCTTTTGGATTGAGTTCTGCCAACTACGTATTCACTAAGGTGGTGTACGTATCATTAGCGTGCTCAAGGCATTTTATCCTTTGTGTACAATTGACGACAGACTCATTGTTTCATCAAACCAACACTCTGCCCTTAAGAATGTCGAAATCGTACGGAATTCCATAGTTCGCAGCGATTTGTTCTTAACCAAAAACAAAGCGTCTGGAACCCCACAATGTCCATTCAATGATTCTGGCTTTATCATAGATTCAAACACGTGTTCTTTTTATCTGCCCGTTTCCTGTTGGTCGGCCGTGTATGCATAGACTCCATCCTGCCTTCTTTGGCACTTTTAGTTTTAGTGGGCGGTGCGGGGGGAACCAGTACAGCATTGCTGCATTGAGCATTATGCACGTGTTTTCATCACCTTGATACTGATAGGGAATCGCGCAACGCGTTGTCATTGCGAACAGAAAGTGATAGGGAATCTCAGAAAATAGCGAATGTAAGTAGGTAGTTGGGTAGTTGAAATGCATTTTGTAAAGACAGAAAAGATATTTTTGTTAATTTAAAAAAAAATGTTTTAATGGTTATTATTATTATTTTTTAACTTGCCGATAAAAACTTTAGGGTAGCAGCCTTAACAAAACATGTCTTTTAAAACATGATTTTAATTATTACTGTGTTATAATTGGGTCTAGGTAAAATTTATTAATGATAAAATGAAGAATTGATGAGGCCAAAAGAAAAATGGTGTGTTTACACTAACCCTACCTACCTGGATTTTTGGTGGCCCAATTGCCAACCTCATTGTAGATGAATACTAGTTTCAATTATTTGTCACAAATAATCATTTTCCACACTTAAAACACAACTAAAATGAAAAAGAAAAGACAAAATTAAAATATTTCCCTGCCTACCTACCTGTATTTTTTTCAAGCCGTTACTGTAAACACACCATTTATTTTGTTTAGCCTAAGCATACATCTGGATATGGGAGCCCAAAGAGCTGTGCTAAATGGCTAAAAACGTAACGTAATCGTGGAATTGCCCATTAGTGAAAATTGAGAGGGTTACAGCATATTAAGCGCAGGTAGTAACTTTGAGTTCATTATGATCAGAAGCAACTTACCACAGTGAAACACCGCTAGTCTTGAAGAAGAAGAAGAGAAACGATCCCTTTTCGTCTGGGTATGTGTCCTGCCACTGTTCCCCTTTTAGTATGAGTTATCAGTTCTCCCCGATATTCCAGCAAGAAATTGGCTTTTTTGAAAATTCTTCTGAGCAAACGTTCCTCGATCGACCTAAGAAAATCAAAACCAGCAAAAAGCATACATACCTGAGACAGTTTTTCATTTTCATCTATGAACACAAATCTTTATAAAGGTCAGTATCACTATACAAGTGATCCCCTGAGTCGCGAGTGTCGCCTTTTCCCCGCGGTCGATCCCTATGTTTAGTTTTCTTTAAAAAGTTCAATTTTGTGCATTTTTCAATGACCTCAAATGACCCCTTGATTACCTTTGACCTCCTATTTCAAAGGAGTTGTGATGAACCCCACCCAAGGATCACTCCATCCAAGTTACATTAAAATCCATCAAATTCTGTATACATGTACAAAGAAACATTTGAAGTACCGGTATGTTTGAGCAATGACATCTAATGACCCCTACATGACCTTTGACCTCTGTAACCCAATGAGGAAATGTGTCTTCCGACCCAAGGGTCACTGCATCCAAGTTTTATCAAAATCTGTGAAAGCATGTACATGTAGAAGTTATACAATATTATTTTTAAAAACTCATCACGCACGCTTACCGCCGCACCTCAAACTCGGGGCTACAATGTAGGCGTTGTGCATAGCACTGTTCATGATCTAAATTCTCCATTCTTGTTAAAAGAATGATTGACTGTAAACATTTTTGACATTAATTGAGGCAAGTTTTTATCACTTTTTGAGGCAATATTTGATGGCTTTCGTAGCGTAAATGGAAACATTTAAAGCACGAGATGTGCCGCAGCAACCTTTTGAAAGGCATGTAATCGGAAGCAGAACTAAGGGGTCGTCCAAAGTTGTCACTATATCTGCAATGCAACCTTAACTCCCTGGGGTGTGTGGAAAATCATATTGAAATTTTAGGCTGTTCGCTTTACGCGATCCTTGCCCGGCATTGTTGATTTTTCTGATTTTCTTCCTAACAAATTCAATGCCGTTCATTTAGCAGAGGGATAACTTCATCAAAAACCTGTTGACAATATTGGAGCACCAGCCGCATGCAGGGTGATCGCAGCCTCGACTCCATATGAGCGTGTGCGCGTTATCGCGAAGGCATGGTGGGAAAACATAGCGCAGCAAGATCATAGCCATGGTAACGAGGTTGGGATGATTGTAACGACTATCGTTTGCCTCGTACACGTATCACACGTACACCCCCACGAACACAAACACGCATTCGTATTGTACACTGCGCGTCACGTGTACAGTAGCACTGAGAAAAAGAAAGTCAGTTGACTTCGCAGGTACGATCATGCCGTACTTACTCCTGCTGGTACGTGTGTTGCGGCGGGGTGTCGCAGCTAGAAGTATCAGCATACTCCGAAATTAGCTGGACTCGGCTGTACATACAAACATGTACAGTACATAGCGTGCGCTATATTTATGGGGCCTGATCGCGAAGCTAGATTCAGTTTGTGTCGTTAACGTTGCTGCGTGCGCGATACGTAACGTATGCAGCGATATTTTGTTCTACAACAATGATTCAGTGATTAGAATACTAACATTAGGCTGAAAGATGTTTTTGCAAAAAAGGGCACGACGGCCGGGCCAAGGTAAAAATTGGGCAAGGCAAAACTAGCCGTGAAGACGGCAATTTTTAGTGGGGCACCTCGGCCATCAAAAAGGCAACAACGGCAATGGCCGTCGTGGCCGTCGTTTACTTCAAGCCCAGGTATGGTTCCTAAAATAATAATAATACTAATACTAACATATATTTAAACCTAAAAAAAAAATTTAAAAAAAAAATGTCATGCTGACCGACCGACCGACCCACCCAATTGTTTTCTCACCATGTGACCCAAACCAAAGTTTGTTGGTTGTATGATACACAACACACAATGTATCTATAATTAAAGCTTGAAACCTGTACTTTCAGGAAATACCATAGTCTTGATTTTGAAATTTTGCTACTTTACACCCACTTCAGGGCAACAGGTCACATACGTCATTCTTATGTTTATGACTTCTGACTATCGCCCCCAAATAAAGATACTGACAATTTGGGAGACCGCCAACATACATGTAGGCTAGCCTCATTCATAGGGCATTGCCGCAAGATAGCTCAGTTGGTATAGCGCTGGTACGGTAACCTGGAGGTTGCAGGTTCGAATCCAGCTCCTGCCAGCTTTGTTCACTTTAAAATATTCAATATTTATGTAGTTATAGGATGTGACTTACAAATGTCTGTGTTACTTCATGACTAAGGGGCCGTCCAAAGTTTTCAACATTTTAATGGTCGTACAAAGCGTACGACAGGGGGGAGGGGGGTCGGAGGCCGCGTACGACTTTAAATTGTAAATAAAATGTTGATTTTGTACCATACAATCAGCAAAGGAAAATTATATGATTGGTTTTGTTTCCTTCTTGTTTTATCTGGAAAGAATTTCCAACGTTAAAATCAGAAGCGATACAAATAGTCCGCTGTTCAAAAATGATTGCTTCGGCAGGTTATACCTTGTTAGCAGCTATGCAACTCCGTGAAAAAAAATCTGATGCGTCCCTGGCTAGCTATACAGTACGTAGCTTGCGAGGATGAGATACTTTTGACGCCGCCCGCCCTACACGCCGCGGCGACCGAGTTGGCAATGATTTCGTATAGCGCAACGTTAACCATGCGGTGTACATACACACATGTATTGATGCCCTATATACTAGCCCTCAATAAGCGCGCGAATGTGCCAAGCGTGAATGAATAACCTTTGACACAGCTTTACTGCGACTCGTTCCCACAGCTGTGCATGGACATCGTGCACGCAATGCCCCACACAGCTCTACCGGTGTTTGGACTAAATGTTGAAAAGTACTACTTTGGGGGGAGGGAGGGAGGTCTTAAAAGTAGTACGCTCTGTACGACCTTAAAAATGTTGACAACTTTGGACAGCCCCTAATGAATCACCTATCCAAAGTGTTTAGTACAAACGTTCTTACCAATGTACTCATTGATGAACTGCACTTCAAAGAAGCCTGTTTGTTGTGGTTCACATGATAATCTCTGCTGAATGAAGTACACTACGAGTCTGGGTCTCGATCAGGAGGTTACTGCAAATATTAAAAATGTATGATTAGAAATACTGTATGCATGTTAACCCTATGCAAAGGGTTCAACATGTCACAAGTTAAAGCTAAACAAAAAATAACCGACCAACCCTATTTTTAGAAAGGATAAAATGCAACCCCACAAAATGTTAATTGTTAGCCAGTGATCGTTTTCTTTCTGGTATTATCCGAAAGACAAACATCGTGGTTTAATGTACATGTACCATGGCATGGAGGAAAGAACACAAACAAACAGGTCAGGAATTCAAACGAACGGGGTTCGAACGGGGTCCTATTTTTTCTGTGAACCAAGAATGTCTGAAACGCTATTGTTACGTGTCAAAATGTCTGAAACAAGAACAATATACTTAATAAATATATATTAAATGTCTGAAACGTAAGTAGCGATTACGTTTCAGACATTTCAAATGTCTGAAACGTAAGCTTTCTAATCACAGAAACATAAATGTCTGAAACATAATTAGGTTATAACATTGGCCCAGTCTTGGCCTGTAAATGTCTGAAACGTAATACAGCCATTGTGTAAGGATAAGAGGTGTTAGATAGCTAGCCTCTTGCCACCACCAGTTGTCAACAACCACAACTACTTGCCTGGCCTTTTTTATACTGATATGCAAATATCCAATACCACAGAGCTAACTGTTAATAACCACAAACTTCTTAAAAATTGCAAGGAGAGACTGCAGGCCTATAGTCATGTAATACACACATTTGAGGGAAATTGTAATGCTTCGTTGATCATAAACTACAATTACAGCAATCAGACCAATTATAGAATGCAGGGCTCACTGACAACTTTCGACTTTCTCTCTCGGTATTTTCCCCTCTTAAAATACCACAAAATACTTTACGTGTACTGGACTGTTGAGGAATGAGTCTATTAAAAGCATCTTGTAAAAATATAGTTCCTGGCGTGCTGACATTTTCAAATAAAGTGCCATTTTCGTATCAATTTCCAACACTGGTTGGCTTAATTACCAGTGTTTGAAAAAACTGGCTTAAAACAAACTACTGCTCTTAAATTTTGAAATTTAGTTATTCCGCATTTTGGATTACACCAGCAAACAACTAGACTAATTCTATGACCTTATAATTCTCTAACTCTATAATTGCTTCGCTTCATTTTAAGTGGGGCCAGGGAACCAGACTACAAGAACATGGTAGATTTTCTATCTTTTTCCAGCATCTACAAACCGAATTCAAACAATTAAATCAGTGAAACGAATCAGTGTAACAATATTTGCTATACATACTATCCCCTCAAATCCATCCATTGTTTTATGAAAATTACAGCAAAATGAATTAGCGAAATGTGCATCGGGAACGATGATCAAAATGCACATTGGGAATGGAGATGAAATATTCGTCTAAAAAATTCTAAAAAGAATCTAACGTTAGGCCTATAACCACTCGATCGGTGAGCGGTCCTCGTTATGCTCGTGGTAGCCTAACCTGCATGACCTGTCCCTGGTCGTGTGGCTGTGTCAGCGTGGCCACTCATCAAACCCTGGCATCAAACTTGACCATGAATGGCAGTAGAATTCCTAAGATGTCATGATACTACCACTACTAGTACGGACGATGGTAAAAGCCGCAAAAAGGCTATAATTTGATGTGACCGTCATCGCAAATCAGCAAGGCATATTGCGTATATTACTTCATGCGCTGTTTACATATTCGGCCGACTCGGGCGTAGCCTTTAAACAAGGCCACATGTCTGATAGACGCCGAGCGACTAAAAAGAGACTAATCGCGAAAACCTGAGTGAACGCCAGTGTGAATTGCCCAGACAAGTGGCCTTTATCAATCTGGTTTGGATTTCTTATGTTAACCTTTGTTTCCGACTGGAATCGCTACCGAAATGGTAGCGTCCAATCAGCGAACGTATCTCCGCGTGACGTCAGCTTATATTTGAGTTGGACTAGTTCATTTTACAAACAGGGAATGTCCAATCATGTCACTTACAATATTTAGCTCAAATCATTAGTTGCTTCCTAATTTATTGCAATTTTGCATGTAAAATAGATTTAAATGTGATATCTTGTATTTATTGTATTTATCATTCATATATTCAACTCAGAAGCAAAATTTATATACGTTTTTTTACCTTTCTTACATGCTTTGATATTGAACGAATCACGAACGAAGCCAACTGGGAGATCGCCGTTCTGATTGGGCGTATTGGCACGCTAATATGTATCTATGAATAATTCATGCGGAGCAGTGAAACCTACATTGCAAAAGGCCTCGTGACATTCGTCACTCGGTCGCGCGTTCACCCCGGGTATCTAGACTCATCCCAGCCGCTTAGCCAGAGTCACGAGGCCTTGTCAAAAGGCTAACTCGGGCGCGGCGCACGCCGCGACCGCGATAATACTTACCGACGCTAAAATTGATACAAAATTGAGGCCAGGCGCACATGTACAACGGCGGCACGTTATTCTGGACGTAGACTTGATGACAAGTCGTTAGATAGTCGGGTTTAATCCGTGTATTTCAGTTGAAGTTTATCGGCACGGCTGGTTTAAGACTAGTAACGTGCCGAGTTGCGACATATCTAACTTCGAATTTGGGAACGAGGCAACCGCAACCTCCCCCCTGTATATACCGAGTGGACCGCTATTATACCGACTTGGCACCAAGTCTATTGTGGACGTGGCCCTGGGCCCAATTTCATAGCGCTGCTAAGCACACGATTTTCTGCTAACCGAGCCTCCGTCTATTTCATGGGGACCGTAAGCAGTAAGCGCAGCAAAAGGCACCCTTAACCTAGCGGGAAAATTTGCTTAAATCAGTGACGTAACAGTAGAATCTCCATGCGCGCGCAAACGTTAGCACAAAAACGCCGTGAAATAGCGCTTAAGGTTAGCAAATTTTTCTGCTAAAGTTAGCACGACTTTTCCGCTAACTGATAAGCAGCGCTATGAAATTGGGCCCTGTTAACCACAGAATTCCTCGCTTACGGTCACCATTTTCCGCTACTCCGCGCTAGCAGAAAAATTATTTGCTCACCCGGTAAGCACAGAATCCTTAGTTGCGGGATGTACGCATGCAGAGACCAACATATTCCTTGCTAACGCGTGAAATACGTTTACCGTAAGCACCGAATTTTCTGCTGTAAGCAGGGATTTTTCGTAGTAAGCAGAGCCAAGAAATTGGGCCCAGGGCCCAATTTCTTGGCTCTGCTAACCACAGAATTCCTCGCTTACGGTCACCATTTTCCGCTAACCGCGATAGCAGACGGTATAAGCAGAGCCAAGAAATTAGGCCCAGACCGATTGATCTCCATAAATGGAGCAAGTTCGGGCTATAGTTCGACTAACGTCGCTCGAACGCATAATGGTTGCAATATCCATGGAGCTCCATGCACTAACCCGGGGCACGGTTGGCGCTGGTTAACTTAGTTGACAGTAGCCTCTTTTCATAGGAAAACAGAGGCGTGGACAAAGTGATGTCAGTAGTCGGACGGAAGGGAAAGGCAGTGAAAAACGTTAAGTGAAAATCTGGCGGGCCTAATGTAATTTTTGTCTTGTTTTTGGACCAACACGACTAACGTTATGACTTATCCTACTTACAGTATGGAAGAATAGTGCCAATGACCATCATGTCGCAAATGTAAACAAAGCGGTTGCCATCTTTTCATAAATAGTTCGCCGGGAGCGCGTGCGAACGTACAGTAGAGCATGCGCATTGGTAAAGCAGAGACTGACTAAAGGTTGGATGTCGCGTAGGCTGTTATGTGGGATTTCAAAGTTGTGCATTTTTTTTGGCTAAGGATGCTTTTTTTTGTTTCATTGGAAAGAGTAGACATATAGGTTTCAGAAAAGTATTGGTAACATTTTTTTCCATTAACCGTATGGCCGCCATCTTGGATTTCAAAATGGCCGCCATTTGTTAACCAAATGTTTAATAAATCAAAGTATTAATGCTATGCGAAGTTCATTTTACTGACAATTACTTCAATTTATTAAGCAAAGGAGTTACAGATACAAATAGTATTGATTGATACCATCTCACTGGTTGATAGCCATCTTGAATTTCAAAATGGCCGCCACTTTAGGACAATGTTTTTTAACCCAGGATTGGAATTTCGTATGATCTCCATTTTGGTGTCAATACCCACATGTATTATGCTAAGGAGTTTAAAAACGCAGTAGAAGCGCAGTAGGATTGCCAAGAGCGTAATGGGAACGTAGTAGAGTCTACCTAGGTCGTGAGAGGGTCTCCATGGTCGCCAAACCTCGGCGATCTGGTCCAAAACGCAACGGGGGCGCAGTGAGAGCGTAGTGGGATATCAAAGAACGTACCGGGTACTTGGGACGTAGTGAAGTCTACCTGGGCGTGGCATGATCGTAACAAGAGCGAGTTGGTATCGCCGTCTGCCTAATCTGCGACTGAAGTACGTCTGAAGTACGACCGCTGTACGCTTATCACGCTCTCACTACGCTCTTACCACGCTCATACTGCACTTCTACTACGTCGTATAGGGCTTTTTCACGCTCATACTGCGTCCACACGGGGCTGCCAGTACGACTATGGCGCCCCCAATGCGTCCATGGCGATGTTATGGAGCTTCCTGTACGATCACAGTGTGATTAAACTGCGATTATACTGCGTGTATAATACGTTCTGACTTTGACATGCGTAAAGGCCACAAATGGTATACAGCCTATATCCTCCACACAACATACTAATGTGCATCTCCTCTTCACTATGGCTGTAGAGAGTCAGAACATAAACATTGTACAACAGATAGCAAATATCTAGCAACATCGAGCTCGCTGTATTTATAGTTGCCGCACGAACGCGGTACAAACGCACAGAACGTAGTGGGGACGTATTGAGAGCGTCGTAAGGTCGTAGCGAGGTCGTAGCGAGGTCGCCTTGGTCGCAGCAAAATCGCGTAGAGCGTAATAGGAGCGCAGTGAGAGCGTGGCGATGATCAAACTGGGAACGCATAGGTCGCAGTGAGAGTGTAGTGAGAGCGCAGTGAGCGAGTCAAGAGCGTACTGTGAGCTACCTACCTCATAGATTTCAGGATTTTTTGCCAGTTTTCGGCAACCCCACTGCGTTTTTGATGAAAACTGCATCGCAGTAAGGTCGCCGTGGGATCGCACACCGGTCTGACAGGGGTATTAGGATGAAAAGTCTTAAATTCCAAAATGGCCTCCATTTTAGAATCAGTTTGCTTAAAAACTTAGGATGTGAATGCCATAATCAACATTGAGTTTGCCAAGAAGATGCAATATTAATTGCCGGACAGCTGTAGGCATGGATGTCCTTGTACCTGTCATTGGGGTCAGGTACAGGATCCCTGTTGATGGCAATGAACTCGTGGGGAATTGCGTACATCATAATGTTGGTGGCTGCTTCCTTTCTAGCTTGAAGTGAAGGCCCCTGCAGATTCTGCAGCATTGCAGTAAAACTTTTATTGCGCTGATAGATGTTCTGCACAAATCTAGCTGCTCTTCTCTAGATGGCTTGTACTTGATTGATGGGGGTTTGATGATGGGGATTCCAAACTGTTGAGCAATATTCTAAATGTGGCCTGACCAGAGAGATGTAAGCTTGGCTTGTTTCTGCAGCCGTGGGTTACAGTGCCTATAGATTCCTCTAAATTAACCCTAGCATCCGGTTGGCTTTCAAAGTGATGATATGTGTGTATTCCAGGAAAGTTTGGAGTTGAAAGATAGTCCCAGATATGGATGTTCATCAACTGATGACCGTACATCATAACCCAAGTGGTAGTCAAAGCCGATGTTGTTTTCCAGGTGGGAAACTTCCATCGCATGGCATTTGTCGATGTTAAACTTCATCTGTCATTTGGCTGAGCAAGAATGCAGCTGAATCAAGATCTTTTTGAAGAGCTCCGCATTCATACACCTTGTTAATAGAACGGTGAATAAAACAATCGATGTGATGAAGATTGATATACCATTGGTGAATGTGAGAAATAACAATGGCCCTACCACCGTGCCTTGGGGAACTCCAGAAAGAACATCTGACCACTCCGAAGCTTCGCCATCCACCACAACTCGCAGGCTTCTTGATATATAATGATATAGTTTTAATAAGGAAGAGCCTTAATAGGGTACTCTATCAAAAGCCTTAGAGAAGTCAAGAATGATGAAATCTGTTTGCTTTCTGTCATCCAAGGCCTCAGCAAGTTCATGAGTTGTAATGATAAGCTTTGATTATTCAAATGAGCGGCCAGGGCAAATGCCAAGTTGACTTTCAAAATAAAATGTTGTGAGTTTCATAATGATCCATCACAGGGATACAAATAATATGCTCAAGTATTTTACATGATATTGATGCGAGTGATACGGGTCGGTAGTTGGCGGCTTCACTGCGATCACCTATCTTTATTATGGAAACCATGTTTGCAATCCCCCAGTCATGAGGGATTTTACCAGACTTCAACGACTGTTGAAAGATGGATGACAAGATAGGAGATATTTTTTCCGCCATGTCTTTTAAAAAACGGGCTAGAATGGAATCCGGACCTGTTGCCTTGATGATGCTAATCTTCTCAAGGAGTTTACGCCCACCACTCACTGATATTTCAATGTGCATCAGGAAACGAAGACTTGCCCATTGATGGCAGATCAGACAGACTCTCGGAGGTAAAAACAGACATGAATTTCATGTTAAAAATTCTAGCTTTACCTTTGTTGTCTGAGATGATCTTGTTATTGTGTGTAAGGGTGAGATACCAGTAGTATGTAGCGCCAGAAATTGTTTTTATGTTTGTCATTAAGATGCGGTTGGTGTATGACCAGTAGGAGGCTGGGATCTTTTTTCATTGCGGAATGACTTAAAATGATCCCAGTCATCCTTGGAGTTGGAAGCTTTTGCCTTCTTTTACATTCTGGCCTTCTTTCTGATCATACGTTCGAGGGAAGGTGTAATCCATGGCCGGTTGGCACGATATCCTACAATCTTACTAGGGGTGTTTTTCTTCATTGTCTGCAGAATAAAATTCTTCAACAGGAACCAGTTCTCATTGGTTGATCGCCGAGGTGCTGAAAAATTATTCTTGAAAGGTTACAAAATCCGATCTCACACCTTCCATGTAACATTTGCTGTAAAAAACAGATTCTTCTAGGTGCCTTCTTGTTGACTGCAGGCTGGAAGTCAATGTCACTCAATACCGCCTCATGATCACTAATAATACCTTTTACTATACGAGTGTTCTGGAGTTTTGATGCGATGAAAGGGTTAGATCGTTGATTGCGGGAGGGGGGGGGGGGGGGGGGGGGGGGGGAGTTGATAGCCTGAGGCTGGCATTGGTATATACAGGGTTAAGTAACCACAACGGCACCCAATAGCTCTCATATTGTCATGTTGTTACAGATTACCAAAAGGGTCAACAATTTAATTAGCATATTATGATCTGGTACAAGTAAAAACAGCATCAAAAGCAAATTATTATTGTCAATTTTATAATTTACATTTATAGCTGCGTAATTACACCTGCCAGCCTAAGATTGCTGACAACAGCTAGAGCTACATGTATACATTTTATTGCCACCAAGTTTGACTTTATATGTTGCTCAAAACAAATGTTATAGGGCAACATTCTCTAGAAATGGCGGCCATTTTGAAATCCAAGATGGCGGTCATACGTATATAGCTATAAACTTAATTTTGATATTTTTGAACTCCCTGGTATTGAAAACATAGGCTTTGCCACCAAGTTTAACTCCATATGTTGCTCAGAACCAAAGTTATAGGGCAAATTATTTTGGAAACGGCGGCCATTTTGAAAATCAAGATGGCGGCCATACGTTTGACGGAAAAAAATGTTACCAATACTTTTCTGAGAGCTGAGAGTCTACTCTAGCCAATGAAACCAAAAAAAGCATCCTTAGCAAAAAAAAATGCAAATATACATAGCATCCTACACTATATAGCTGGTCGTGCTTCTCTCTGGAACCCTTTCAGATTGGTTGCAGTAACTGCAGCCAAGGTAGCCTGTTCCAGATCCAAACATAATACGTCGATACATGTATGTACATATGATCATGTACGTCGATATACGGCGTTATATTGCGCGAGATAAAAATACGACTTTGTTGCACAATTGAGTTACGACAAAATAATTGCACTGACGTGACGATATCTTAAAACCAATGTTTCACTAACATTGCAACGTGGTCTGATGATTACAGTGTCTGCCATGTGCGGTGGTACATGTAGTGGGTTAATTTGAACCCTAGCGTGGGATCATGGTGCTGCTTGTGTCCTTGGGCAAAACACTTTATCACATATTACTCATAATAGGGGTAATGCCTTTTCTTCGGACTGTGGTTATATACCCCTAGCTCCCAGCTCTATTTGCACTTTGAAGAGATCCGTGGAACAGGGATCTTGTTTCAGTACGAGGGTCTGGTTTCTCCATTCTATCTCCCCTTAGTAGCCCCCACCTTGGCACTTGTGGTGGTCAAATTGCATATTAAAAATTATAAATAAATATAAATAAATATAAGTACTATGAATATTGTTCTATAAAGTGGTAACAAACAATGTAGTTTATGTACACATCAACCCTGCACGAGTCCAGGTCTGAATCACCTCTCTAATTGAGTCCGAGTCATGCAGGTCGGTTCCGATTCACTTTTACATTTGTAATACCATTAGAAATCAATGTTAGATTTTTGCCCTTCACCGATGTATACATGTATGCACTGTGTACTTGTCGGTGTGTAACCACTCGAGTGGGGCTTGACCCACGACCTCCTGCTTTGTAGTGCAGAAAATGACATCACCACTCGACCACCGAGCTTACGGGATCCTGTGGCTGGTTCGAATCTGATGTACATATAGCACCGGGACTGCGATTTAACTATAATATTCAATATAGATTTTTGCCCTTCACCGATGTACAACACTGTAGGTAGGCACACACAGAGTTATGGGGACAGGCTCCTTTGTTTGGAAAAGACAGACCGAGTAGTTGAGTCCCCATAGCGCGGTGGGTCTTCTTCAGTAAAGGTAGAACAAGGTAAAATTAGGGTATAACGAAAGAAAATGTAGAAGGGAACAAATTAGGGTGATGCTAAAAATTTTAGAGTGTTCCGGTTTGAGATTAGAGATATTTCAGTTTACACACAAACCCTATGTACATGTACCGAAAGAATATATATATACTCGGTGTGTAACCACCACTCACCAGAGTGAACATTGGAAAAGTATTAACACTATGTGTAATAATAATAGGATTTAAGACCAAATGCGAATACATACGACAGTGCGTCGGAAACTTGGGCCATTTCTAAGATCCCGACTTCGGTCCGTATAAGGCTCCATCTTCATTGCCATACTGAACGAAAAAAGGCACAATGCAGTCGAAGTTGGGGTTTGGGAAAAAGCTCTAAATAATAAAAATATCTTCAATGTTTGAAAACACTTCTCTCCTTTGTTATATTTTTTCGTTGATCTTTTACATAAACTATATAGAGTACAAAATATTTTAAACTTGTTTACAACTTTACAATTGACGGAAACATTGTAGTTTTCAAGACATAACTTTATTCACAGTCCTAGTCGCTTCTGACAGAGTGGATGACTTTAACTTTCACCCAACAGTGCTTAAGTCCATAGATGAAAAACATTCATTATTTTGCAAAAAGAATGTAGAAAATTTAAGTTTGATCCTTGGATATTAAAAACAGTGGACAATTTATATTCACTGAAACTTTCAGTGAAAGATTTCAACCCTGCACGTTTTTTCTTTATTAAGGCTTTTGGCGTCTACTTTTTACAATTATAAAGTTATGCCAAGAACGTTAATTTCTCAGGAAACTCTTGGAATTTTGGATTTGGGATATATCCCCAAAATGGGCTCAAGCTTTTGTGCATGGACACCTAAATTTAACTTCAAATGGGTCACTTTCTGCACATCATTGCCGGACCCTGTTTTTGAATTTGCCTTATTTATGCCAAAACATTCTAAAACAAATAGTTTATTGAACATGAGGGTCGATTTATTTTAACCGATTAATAATTTTGACAGCCAAAATTATTCAAAATTCTTGACCTTTTTCTAGAAAATACCAAAATAATATTATTGTGGGGCAAGGTAGATTCCCATTATATAAATTGGTAGACAAGGCATCTGCTTGTGATAAGTCTAGTTTCGAGGTATCGCCTGCATGATGTGAGCGATTTTTCTGAGGGTTACCAGACGCAAAAGATAAACAACACTCCCTCTGTACCGGTTGTTGTTGTATGGTAAAAAATAGTAGCGAAAAAGTGAATACAAATCACTTTTCCACTCATTGGGGGATTTAGATTATGAGTGATACTTCCCCCACGTGACAGTGTTAAACTAAATTATATTGCAATTACTTCTAGGTAAGGCCCTATTTTGATGTAAATTGACTATGAGTACAGCCTGTAGTCCCACATGCAGCATGATACAGGGCCGACATACCCCCCCCCCCCCCCCCCTGCCCCTCTATTGTGTTGGCCATTGTGCTCCCGGAATCTCAGGATTTTTTTTTTAGGTTTTAAGGAGTGGGGGGGGGGGGGGGGACGTGTGTTAGGTAACAATAGTGTAAAGTGGGTTAGGGTATAGGGATAAGGGGGGGGGGGGGGGGGGTACCCCTCGGCCCCATATCGTGCTGGGTATATGTAGTCGTGAGTATGTCATCCTCTTGAGCTGACGAATCATGGTCTCTATGCTTGGAAGATCCACCCTTGTTGTCTGTAACATCGATCCTCCCGTTTCACTCCAAGAATAGAACAGAGCTTGGAGTGATGGAACCTTCTGATGGAACTTTCTGATACAGAGTTCATGTCTTAGAGCTGTACAGGATGGATAAAAAAACCGAAACGAGATATTATTGCTACATGTAATTGTAACAGAAATAGGGAGATATTCTCTTTAAAATGACACCTTGCTCATGGCATTACAGTCACGGTGACCAATGTTATGAAAGGGTATATTTAGGAAAGTGCACCACTATTTATTTGTGGTTGTTGTGGTGGGCCCCATCGCTGCATCATCATACAAGAGCGATTGGTGGAACTGTTTGGAGAAAGAATCATTGCTCTGAACCACAAAGCCCCTCGAGATCCATGTTTAATTATGTAAATAACACTGCTGTCATGTTTACATGATAAAATCTCTTGTTTTCCCCCCATGATTGGCAACCATAGCCTTCACTCTTGGAATACTGCTTTGTAGACAAGGATCTTAGTCATGTTTATTATGAGCAACATTTATATTTGGCTATTCAAACTGGTCCAAAAAGAGCAAAATTTACAGATGAATTTTTTTTATGAGTGGAGGTAGTCCGATTAACTTAACCCTACATTCGCCAGACAATGACCAAATGCTAAAAGACGAATTGTAGGGTCCAAGTCCAAACTGTGATACCAAACTTCTGCGTGCGTCACACGTCCAACATTTGTTCAACATGTCTCAGCAAAACCATCATTTTCAGCACCAAAATAGCTATAAAACGACCCAAATAATATCATTGTCTAATTTTTATATGACACCGGCAATTGAGTTACAAAGGTTTCCCCTACACAATCCATACGGTACCAGTCTGGTTTCCGCCACGCAAGGGATATCTCATGAATTGTACACAATGATCGTTCAAGTTGTGCTTGATGGAAACCTTATCGACATTCTCAAAGCATCATGGGATTGGATGACAAACAAACCTGAAAATTTGTGCACAATCCTATGGAGCCGAGTATTTTTTGTTTTTTGATTCCTTATTGTATTTTAGGAATTAACTGATAATCTTTTCACACATTGTTAAACTGGTAATTTAAAATATATTCATTTCAAAGAAATCCAAATTTAAAGCGTATTAGAATTAAAAAAGTTCATGGAAATCCATTTTACAGACCAGTTTCAAGATTAATGTTATGCTGCTAATATTGACCAATCAGAATCAAAGATTCAACCTCACACCCACAACACTGACCAATCAGAACTGTTCCTGCTTCCTGTTCCAATTTACATGATTGGTTCTTATTTTTATTTATAAAGTTTACAAAATAAATTTTATTTACAAATTATATTCTTTTTGTGTCCCTGAAAAAAGGAAACCCACGTTTTCGGGTAAATTACTCAATAATTCAGATTTTTTTTGTCAGAAATGTACATACATGTACATACAGGTATGTATACATGTACGAGAATTATGAGTTTGATTTGTTTTTTAATCAAATGAACGCTAACCAGTGACAGGAAAAGTGTGCTTGTTTGTCCGGTCCCGGAATTGATGGCAGGAAGCAGGGCCGTAACAATTATTTTTTTTATTTCGGGGGCTCCATTTTCCATTTCGGGGGCTACTCTTTCGGGGGCTACTTTTTTCCATTTCGGGGGCTACTTTTTCAATAATTAACAAAAGGATACAATTTGTTGAGTACTTGAGTTTATCTGGCACTAGTCTTGATCCAAGACCGAGCTAGCTGTTCATTTGTTCCGCGGCGCGCTGTCTGTATATCCAGCCTTATTCCAGGCTTATTGAGGGCGCCCTAAATTATCGCCAGATTCGAACGAATCTGGCGATAATTAGGGCGCCCTCAATAAGCCTGGATACGGACGGCGCGCCGCAAAACAAAATGAACGGCTAGCTCGGTCTTGGATCAGGACTATTAAATTTGGCACGCAAACAATCTATGAAAACTTCAAACCAGTACAGTCACAATATCGCACGAGGTTTACTTTGCCAATATATCGCTGCATGCAGTATATACTGCATGCATACTACCTGTACATACCGTAGCACATGCGCTGCAGCAATCGCGTGCCCAGAGAGGGTTATCCCTAATTGCTCAATTGCGACACCCCCTAGTCTTTTTTCCAGTCGTTTTGAATGCTCCGCGCTGTGTAGTTCGGACGGTGAATTGCATGAAGCCGGAATGTAGACGAAACAAACGTTTAGAAAACGGCCACATACATGTAGTACAGGCCAGCTTTTTATCGCTGTTGTACGCGTCATGCATGCATGCAGCGCGCGCTGCTGAGTGCTAAATCTATGTACTGTACATGTACCGTACATGTACCGCGCGCTCTAAATCTCCGGTCTGCATGCCGGCGCGGCCGCTTAGCAGTGGCGCTAGGATCAGAGAGAGCGGCCGTTCGTAGTCGTGCAGCAAATATTACGGGGACGATTTTGGACCATTTCCTATTTTTAAGTCGCCCCCGAAATCGCATTTTTTGCCTATTTCGGGGGCTCCTTTAGGTGTTTCCGGGGCGAATTCGCCCGCCGCCCCCGTGTATTTTTTTTGCAGGCAGGAAGAGTGGGTAGGCACTCACCGCGTTAGGGGGACAGGCTCTTTTGTTTGGAAAAGACAGACCGAGTAGTGGAGACATTTTCGAGTCCCCATAGCGCGTTGGGTGTTCAGTAAAGGTAGAACAATGTATAACAAGCTTGTTTGTCCGGTACCGGAATTGATGGCAGGGAGAGTGTGCTTGTTTGTCCGGTCCTGGAATTGATGGCAGGAAGAGTGTGCTCATTTGTCCGGTCCCGGAATTGATGGCAGGAAGAGTGTGCTTGTTTGTCCGGTCCTGGAATTGATGGCAGGAAGAGTGTGCTTGTTTGTCCGGTCCTGGAATTGATGGCAGGAAGAGTGTGCTTGTTTGTCCGGTCCCGGAATTGATGCAGGAAGAGTGTGCTTGTTTGTCCGGTCCCGGAATTGATGGCAGGAAGAGTGTGCTTGTTTGTCCGGTCCTGGAATTGATGGCAGGAAGAGTGTGCTTGTTTGTCCGGTCCCGGAATTGATGGCAGGAAGAGTGTGCTTGTTTGTCCGGTCCTGGAATTGATGGCAGGAAGAGTGTGCTTGTTTGTCCGGTCCCGGAATTGATGGCAGGAAGAGTGTGCTTGTTTGTCCGGTCCCGGAATTGATGGCAGGAAGAGTGTGCTTGTTTGTCCGGTCCCGGAATTGATGACAGGAAGAGTGTGCTTGTTTGTCCGGTCCCGGAATTGATGGCAGGAAGAGTGTGCTTGTTTGTCCGGTCCTGGAATTGATGGCAGGAAGAGTGTGCTTGTTTGTCCGGTCCTGGAATTGATGGCAGGAAGAGTGTGCTTGTTTGTCCGGTCCTGGAATTGATGGCAGAAAGAGTGTGCTTGTTTGTCCGGTCCTGCATGGAATTGATGACAGGAAGAGTGTGTATGCAGTGAGCCCCCTTTCCTTCGGGGAAAAAAGAGCAATATAGAGAAGGAGAGAGACTCAAAAAAGAAAAATACGCTGTAGATTACAGGGAAATGCACAGGAAAATGCACCAACACTGCCGATGAATAATTACTGAGTCTGTTTTGTACACGTTTTTAAACAAGTACACAAGACTTGACCGTCATGCATGTGATCATGTGATGGGGCTTTGTTCCGCATCGTGGTGGTGATGCTGTGGGTTTGTTTGGGTCAGGATTTTCCACTGTTTTAACTATAACCACATGACATGTTCTATTTTGATGGCCAATACAATATTATGTTTGTGATTATGGAAATTAACGGGATCAATCAATCTAAGCCTAACAACAATATTCAACAAGCCACGCCTAGCTCCATGGGCCAACCCCCCCCCTCTCCCCTGAGCAAGAAAATAAAGAAAGAATGCGAGCAAGATACATGTATTCCTTGTGATGTTTGTGAGTGGCTGTGGGCTATTTTTATGTTGATATCACTGATCACGCTGATTCTTAAAATAAATTTAGAGTCAGACTTTAAATGAATGTCATGTCGTTAATGTTTCATCTTCTAAAATTCTACATACTTTATTTATTATGATTCAGATTTCCGTTTGCGAGGCTTTCACTTAGGACATGCATTGATATGGAGGGATTGACAGTGAGCAGATGTTCTTGCATCAGCAAATCAGTTTGAAGAGGTCTGGGCTCCAACAAAGCGCTTGTTCAGGGTATTGAACAATGCATGCATGCTCTCGCCGCCCTGTTCGCCCTAGTACATGCTCTGTTCGTTGGACAAATGACAGAACGTGGACTTCAAGGATGTGACTTTGGAGGGAAATTGGTTCAGTAAAAGTCCATGAAATGAGTGATGTCGTCATCTAGCAGAAAAATTGTGACAGTATTGGCGGTGTTCTTCATCAGCCGAGCTGAAATATCGATGGTACTTTTCTTGGCTTGGCTTTATGTTTGTGTTTTTGGACATTGCTCCCGCACAGCCTACATGTACATAACCTTTTGGAGGTTATTTACGTGCTCGTTGCTCATTTTGACCTTGGCTCGACCTACATGTTGAAAAAAAGGTGGGAGTTTATTTGCAAAATTTGTATTCGTGTATGAGCTTTATGATGGGTCTTTGTTAGTCATGACATGTCTAAATATAACGTAGCAAAAATCTCGACCAATTAGTGTAAACCAAGGAAAGACAGACTGGGTGGAGCTTCGGCTGTACACCGCTAACCGGCTATTCCCGCTTGCGGACTCACTGCATGTACAGTACATGTACGTATGTATCGTCCACCCAATACATTGTATGCACACAATGTATTGTACGTACATGTACAATACATACAGCCTGAGCGCGAAAGTACTAATAACCCGAATCCTCCAAAATCATCAGTTGGATAATTACCCATGTAACCTCAATCCTGCAAAATCATCTAGTATTAGTTTAGGCCTAATGACCTACATGTAGATCTTGCATTATCCTCCAGTGGCCAATAAAACACCATGCCCTCCAATCGAATCCTGCAAATTCCTCCGATGCAACAACTTAGAGATCCAAGTGTCCACAATTTGCCCATCCTCAAAATTAATAGATGGTAGATAAAAACTCATGTTCAATGGATCGGGAAAACTTACTTTAACCCTAACCCTCCAGGGTATTTTGGCTAGAAAACCTGCCAGACGAACAGATTGCATACTTTGTCACATTGACTTGTGTGCAGAGTGAAGCAAGGTCAAGCAGTCACCACAGATGCACTGTGCTGTATTTGGCACGGTTAGGTTTAATCTACAAATTATGCAACAAAACAACCGCATTTTCCGGATTACGCGCAACATCACGTTAAACTTGGTCAGTGTTTTCACCATTTTTTCCGCGGCTGGTTGCTCTTGAGAAAACAATATTTGGTATATAAATGCAAGCACTCCTTTGCACTTGAAACAGCTGTCGGCAAACTGCAAGCATGCAGCGTCGTCATGATTATGCCTACGTCACGTCACATGATCATAACAACAACAACATTCAAATTGTACGTGAACTCAATGCAGTCAGTACGCTGAGAAGAACTTGTCGGAATAAAGCTGAAATTCAAAATTCAACTTCCCATCCAGATGGTAAGTCAACCAGTATACAACCCAATTAATCAGGAAGTCTACAGATTCTTAGGCTGCATATCTGGTCGTTTTATAGCTATTTTGGGGCTGAAAACAAGGGTTTTGCTGGGACATCATTGGACAAATGTTGGACGTGCGACCATAGTGTGGCACACGCAGAAGTTTGCGTAGTTTGCGCTTGGGCCCTACATTCGCCATAAAATGACCAAAAAAGCGAATTGTACTTGTAGCGTCCAAGTTACTCGGACTATACACGGCCCAAAACGGTGGACCACCACTACTCACTAGGCACTACAGACATTTTCCTAGTTCCGGATCGCAAAAAATATTCAGGCTGTTTTCGGCAAGTCTAATCCTCGAAATTTAAAGGTAGTATACACCATTTGCAGATATCGAAAATATTTACTACCGAATTATTAAGAAATACCTTACTCAATTGAAAGTAAATAATGATTCTAGGCATTCAGCAAAAGGATTGCGCTAGATATCCTGTAATTATTTAAACAAATTGAATTTTATCAAGAAAAATTCGCGATCGCCGGACGGCGAGCGCGAAAAAACAAAGATAACATAAGAATAACTGCTCGACCCCGGTTGAAAACAAACGCTGTTTTTCGTGCTTTTCTCGGCATCCATGAGTGTAAAACTTCGGAAAAGTCAGTTAAACGATATTTACTATGAAATACAACCCCCCAAATCTACCCATTCATGGTAATTCAAGCAATTACCAATGGTGTATACTACCTTTAAATGAAATAGGTTCAGTAGTTCTTGAGTGATGCAGAAACTACCGTTTTGTTTCCATAATGCCCTTCTTATTTTGAAAATACGACGTCAAAAGTACCGACATCACTTTTCCTAGTTGCGTATCGGTTTAACCAATTCCGGATCGGTTAAAAAAATGCTTCGTACATGAAAAATTATCACGCTAGAACCAACCCGTATCAAGCCTTTATTTCTGATAAAGAATTCATTAATTTATAGAAATACAGTCTAAAATACATTTCAAATACTTCCGCTTCTAATAAAGTTTAAAAAGAGGGCTTGCAAGAAAATGTTCCATAATGTTTTGTCCGTGTAGCGGTTTTGCGGCTCCCGTGATTTTCCACAAACCGTCCAAACATGTCAAAGTACGAGTCGAAAATCTAGCCAAAATTCCTTTTCTGGATATTTTATTGAAAAGATATTTATGTATCAAGCAGCTTGTATGTTTCTTCTCAAAATGCACTTCATCTAAAAAAATAGTATTGAAGACCAAGCCATGAGAGGTAGGTTATGCGATCCGGAACTAGGAAAACAACTGCGCTTACCTTGGCCTGGTTGTAACAGTTTTTGCACTGAGTGCAGATATTATGGCAGTCGTCACCAATTTCACGTACTTGTACTCGTAGGCTACTTTAAATATTGGAGTGCAGTGGACATCGACGTGACAGACATAACAGTAACGTTGCTGCGCTCGGCGCGGTCCCCAGATTACGTGTAGGATATCTTCAGAAACATTGCACATTTTGCAGCACAACTGAACTACTCGCTCCACGAACGTTAACTTTCGGTCCCAAGAGTGTTCCTTCGTTTTGAACGTACGTACGACCGTACACCGTCAAGACCTCGCCGTCGCCCAATGAGAAGCTCTGCACAACAGGCTCCGCCCAATTCAGACCGTTGTATTGATTGAAAATCATAAATATTCATGTTATACATAAGAGCTTTTTCAAGAAAGGCAGTGCACACAGAAAATCCCGTATTGTACATGTACATGTACATGTACACTGTACATGTACATAATGTACAGTATAAGCGTGTAGCTATGTAGTTCCCCTGTACCGCACGTTGCTATGCGGACTATTGGTCCCCATAGCACCGTGCGGTACGAACAAAAACAAAACAAAAGCCACTTGTTAATAGGAATTAGGCACGTAAAATAATGTCATTTGAATGTAGGTTATGTTGCGTGGCTCTTGACACGACTCTGTTTTTATTTGCATCTAAATAAATAATCACCTAATAAATAATAATTTAAATAACAACCATCTTTTATGAACCAAATAGTAAAAATGCCTTATTGTGTAGATGCATTGAAATTATATTAATTGCAGGGGACCCCGTTATTTATGTACAGCATCATTTTGAATACCTAAAATGTTCTAGAATGTTTCAATCCTGGTATTTGTTACGTATTTAAATTTTAAAATGTTAAATTAAGAAAAATGTCCATGTCTCAAACAAGCACATTACTTATCGCATTACTCAGCTTTTCCATCAAGGTGTTGTCGAACTTTAATGTAAATACATACACTGGTAATGACATCCGAAATAAAACAATTCTCAGAGTATTTTTTTAAAATTCATCGTAATGAATTTATTAAAAACACGAGGGTTTAAAATAACATAGCAAAAGAGTATCTTGTGACATCTTTAAAATAAATAAAAACTATAGCCTAATAGGCTAATTATAATAAGCAAACTTAAATCTTACATGAAATGGACAGCCTATTCCTGTTTGTCGTTCATCATCTTGCCGTATACCCAGCACGATATGTGGCAGAGGGGTACCCCCTCTTATCCCTATACTTTATACACACTCAACACTATTGTAACCTAACCCATCCCCCCTTGAAACCTAAAAGGAACTCCTGAGCTTCCGGGAACACAATGGTCAACACAAAGAAGGGGGGTTTTCTCTGCCACATATCGTGCTTCATATGTCTTGCCGTGGTGGAGCCGGGTGCATCTCTCCTTGCAACAGGTCTGCTGTTCACATTCAAATGAGATTTCGTTCGGTCGTAATGCTGTTCAGTTCTGCTGTTCACATTCAAATGAGATTTCGTTCGGTCGTAATGCTGTTCAGTTCTGCTGTTCACATTCAAATGAGATTTCGTTCGGTCGTAATGCTGTTCAGGTCTGCTGTTCACATTTAAATGAGATTTCGTTGGGTCGTAATGCTGTTCAGGTCTGCTGTTCACATTCAAATGAGATTTCGTTCGGTCGTAATGCTGTTCAGGTCTGCTGTTCACATTCAAATGAGATTTCGTTCGGTCGTAATGCTGTTCAGTTCTGCTGTTCACATTCAAATGAAATTTCGTTCGGTCGTAATGCTGTTCAGGTCTGCTGTTCACATTTAAATGAGATTTCGTTTGGTCGTAATGCTGTTCAGTTCTGCTGTTCACATTCAAATGAGATTTCGTTCGGTCGTAATGCTGTTCAGGTCTGCTGTTCACATTTAAATGAGATTTCGTTTGGTCGTAATGCTGTTCAGGTCTGCTGTTCACATTCAAATGAGATTTCGTTCGGTCGTAATGCTGTTCAGGTCTGCTGTTCACATTTAAATGAGATTTCGTTGGGTCGTAAGGCTTTACAGGTCTGCTGTTCACATTTAAATGAGATTTCGTTTGGTCGTAATGCTGTTCAGGTCTGCTGTTCACATTCAAATGAGATTTCGTTCGGTCGAAATGCTGTTCAGGTCTGCTGTTCACATTCAAATGAGATTTCGTTCGGTCGTAATGCTGTTCAGGTCTGCTGTTCACATTCAAATGAGATTTCGTTTGGTCGTAATGCTGTTCAGGTTGCTGCTGTTCACATTCAAATGAGATTTCGTTCGGTCGTAATGCTATTCAGGTCTGCTGTTCACATTCAAATGAGATTTGGTTTGATCATAGACCACACTGCTGTACCTTTGGTTACATTGCCGGACAACTGACCGGACAACCAAACCCTTGCTATATGTTTGACCAGGGCCCCGTCCAACTCCCTGGTAAATACACACATTTATAAAGTACTCGTAACGACGGAAATTTACCTTTCTCTTACAAAGTTGTTTTTGTTTGCTTAAAGTTAGGGCCTGATGTTTCAATCCTTGCAGGATCTTTCTTTTAAGATGAAAGTATATGTGAAACTTCTAGAAAGTGCCGGTGTGAACATTAACAAAAGGTGACCATATTTAGTTTCAATGTCCCCAAACTTGAAACACGAATTGGAGAATGAAAATCGCAACATGAAAATATTTCTGTCTGAAATACTCCAAAAGTCGAGAAAATAGCATTTTAAGCAATTTTGATTGTAACAATCGAAATTAAGGACAATGTCAGTGTTTACACGCTGAAAGTTTGCACGGATTTTTAATATTTTCTCCTGACTTAGATGAAGGATTAAGCCTAAATTTTTACGGGTTTGTTTTATCATGTATATATTGAATCACACAAAGTAAAAACACTGCACTGTCAGCTTTACTAAGTCTATATTTAACCTTTAAACAACCAACGGTATGCCTTTAATTTAAATCAATGAATATTGTCTGTTAATCTCAAATGTCGCTGGGCTAGGCAGGCGCAGAGTTCCGCGACAATGGGCATCAGCCATCTTGGATGTCGGTACACACCCTTCACTGCTCGGTATGTCTTGAAGAATCCTATAACGTGCTCAATTCTACATCTCGAATGTTCCTCATTAAACACACCCATGGCCATACGTTCATCAGCATCTGCCACATTTCGGATCTGATCCCGTCTGTATCTTGTCATTACTGGATACCTGTTGGCGTAGCAGTTATCCCCAAGAAGACAACTGTCATCCGGAAAGTTCAAATCCAGGTCAGGGCCAATGTATGGTGGTCCTGGCCAACATCGTTCTGATGTCCAAGAAAGCCACTCTGAACATAGCGGATGTTGTCGATGATTATCTGTGAAGAAAACAAATCTATGATTTTATTATGATGTTTTTCAAGGGATGATTGTGGTGTAATTAAAGAAATATGACAATTGAGAGACGTTAGTGAAAATGGAAGACGGTGAGGGGAAAATAATTAGAGTTGATCGTAAAATATGACGATGGGGAAGATGAGAGATGATAGATAGGAGATATGAGACGATGATGAGGGATCAGGTAATATCCTTCTTACTAAAAACCTTTCTCTTTTTATTTCTTAAAAAAAAATATATATCTTCAGTTTGAGACCTTACACGGAATTATGTTATAGAGATATATACAGAGTATATAACCAAATAAATAAAACTTGAGGCTTTGCATGGTGGGAGATACAAACTGAGGCAAATATAACTGGACTGGTGATCTTCTATTGTAAAGTTCATTTCATGGCCCTAAGAGCACTTAATAATTTATGACAACCCTTGTTAGGAATACACAAATTTCATTTCCATTGCACTGTCACGCGAAGGCGTTTTACAATAAAACTTAAAAACATTGCTGTGGTAATAATAGTAACCGGAGTGTGGTAACCTAGACAACAGTGCTCGGTAAGAAAAGAGTTGAACGTAAACTTGAGTGAAAAAAATGGCAATTGCAAAACTCTTACATGTGTGCTCATACAGTGATATCGAGAATATCCGCTGTAAAAGTCCTCTTGGTTCTCTGACTGTGGTCTTTTGTATTTCATGTAGGGTGCCATCGATGGCCCCCACTGCAGTAGGAAATACATCCCACTTCCCTCTAATGGCGATCCATTTCTCCCTACTTGGCCAAGAAATGTTTGATTCGAAATAATACCAAAGTAAAGTTATGACAGAATAAATGTCTCTCGTACGTGACAGCAGCCTCATTCATATTAAATAATGCAGCGAGTACATCATAAGTTGGGTACTGTCGAAGCCATATCAAAGCCATCAGGATTCTATTAATGGGGCGATAGAGATGTCTCCTTCCGGGTCCCTGGTTAGTGATAAAAGACTGCAGATCACGGGTGACCATCAGCATCGACTCTGGTGTTTCTCCTGTGAGACGAAACAACCCTGGCGGGTCCCTCACCAGATCATCAAAGAGGTTTCTTGGATTGAGGTGAATGTCAACGACTAAATCAGGAAACATTTCTAACTTCTTCGAATTTGTTAAAATGTTAACACATTTAAATTTCTGTTGAACATAGCATTTTTTTATTTATTATTTAATAGCGAAAACTGTTTGTATATTATTCTATCTTGCAATAGAAACAGGGTCTACTTTCAACTACGCAACACAACCTACTTTCAAATGACATTCTTTTACGGGCTCAATTCCTATTAACAGGTGGCATTCTTTTTATTGTTCGTACCGCACAGTGCATGCTATGGGGAATAGCAACGTGTGGTACATGGAATAGGTGCATATTGATGCAGCTTTGCGCTTAGATATCAACTTTGTACATGTACCTACTTTACAGGTACATGTACAATACGGGATTTTCTGTGTGCACTGCCTTTCTTGAAAAAGCTCTTATGTATAACATGAATATTTATGATTTTCAATCAATACAACGGTCTGAATTGGGCGGAGCCTGTTGTGCAGAGCTTCTCATTGGGCGATGGCGAAGTCTTGACGGTGTACGGTCGTACGTACGTTCAAAACGAAGGAACACTAAGAATACGTGTGGGTTACCTGTATAGGCTGTACGTACAGAGAAACAATCGTACACTGTTCGAGTCCGACAAAAGAGGGCGCGCTATACATTTCGACAGTCTACTCAGCTCGTTTGTTTACACGTCGGCATCTGAGATGATCTTGAAAACAACAAAACGAAAACAAACGCGAATTGCAGGACCGGGCTGTAGAGTATTGAACAACAGAGGGCGGCATCATCTAATCACTTTTCTGGACTAAAAAAAGTCGGGACCGGAAATCCGGTCCCGACATTTCAAAATGTCCCGACTTTATTGGTTTGTTTTCCAACACTGGTCCCAGGATTGCAGGTGTTAGGTCATACAAACAAACACCCCAACACCCCAACACCCCAACAAACAAACACCCCTACAGCCCAACACCTACAAAGTCGGGACCGGCCCTCGGTTTCCACCTAGATCACAGGTATAGGGACCAGTTGGGAACCAAGCCCCATTTCCGGGACCGAAATGTTCTTTAATCGTCATATTTGAAAATAAGTATATAAAATGACAATCCTGTCAAAAAAGTGTAAATTACCACATATTTTGCTTTGTGTGGTCCCGGCATTGATGGTAAGTTGAATATTTGTGTTTGTCTGGTCCCGGGATAGATGCTAAGATGAGTATTGTTGTTTGTCTGGTCCCGGGATTGATGGTAAGATGAGTATGTTTGTTTGTCTGGTCCCGGGATTGATGATAAGATGAGTATGTTTGTTTGTCTGGTCCCGGGATTGATGATAAGATGAGTATTTCTGTTTGTCTGGTCCCAGCATTGATGGTAAGATGAGTATGTTTGTTTGTCTGGTCCCAGCATTGATGGTAAGATGAGTATTTGTGTTTGTCTGGTCCCGGCATTGATGGAAAGATGAGTATTTGTGTTTGTTAGTCAGGGACGCGGACTTTATAGGGGCCGTTTGGCTCAGATTTCTAAAAAACAACCAAATTTTGACAATATGCTGCCCATACAATACTTTTACGATTGTTGACGGCCGCCATGTTTGCTTAATTTGCATAAATCCTTAATACCTGCCGCGTAATATATTTATTCACATTTATTTTTTTGGAAAAGGCTTATTTTGGTGATTCTACTTACACATCCATTCTTAACTAACATTTTCTAAAGCATATAAAAGTGACTTAATACTTATGAGAACATAGTAACAATCCAAAATAGCTACTGTATTAGTATTTATTATATACCCTAAACTACGTTGCACGCATTTACCCAATTGTCTCCAGATATTATCAAGTAGTCTTGCCAAGTTGGGCAACCGTTCGCCTAATTTTAGCCCAAATTACAGACACTTCACCCCCCCCCCCTTTTTTTTTTGGGGGGGGGGGAAATATTAAGATATGTTCATTTTTGTAATGATTTTCCATTTTGGGGGGGTGGGGGGGGGGGGGGGGGGGGGGGGGGGGGGAGGGGAAGCTGTGCCAGTAAGTAACTTTGTGAATGTAATGCTCATCAATACTGACGTTTGACGAGACAACTTGATGATATTTGAGTAAAGGGTAAATGCGCACAACTTTAGGGAACAATACTAGAAGTACCGGTAGCCATTTGGGATTATTATTGTTATTCTCATAATTATTCAGTCACTTATATGCTTTAGAAAATGTTATTTAAGTGAGGTGTTTAAGTAGAATCACCCCCCCAAATAAATCAAAATAAATACAAATATACCCAATTAAGAGAATAAATATATATTACACAAGCAAATATGGCGACTCAGAGGGCACCGGTCTTGGCGCCCGTCAAATCGAAAAAGTATGGCCAAATTTGGTGCTTTTGGAAAAATCTGAACCAAAATATCCCTAACACAGCTTACTATATGTCTGGTCCCGGCATTATTGGTAAGATATGTATTTTTGTTTGTCTGGTCCCGGCATTGATGGTAAGAGGAGTATTTCTGTTTGTCTGGTCCCGGCAATGATGCTAAGATGAGTATTGTTGTTTGTCTGGTCCCAGCATTAATGGTAAGATGAGTATTGTTGTTTGTCTGGTCCCGGCAATGATGATAAGATGAGTATTGTTGTTTGTCTGGTCCCGGCATTGATGGTAAGAGGAGTATTTCTGTTTGTCTGGTCCCGGCAATGATGCTAAGATGAGTATTGTTGTTTGTCTGGTCCCAGCATTAATGGTAAGATGAGTATTGTTGTTTGTCTGGTCCCGGCAATGATGCTAAGATGAGTATTGTTGTTTGTCTGGTCCCGGCAATGATGCTAAGATGAGTATTGTTGTTTGTCTGGTCCCAGCATTAATGGTAAGATGAGTATTGTTGTTTGTCTGGTCCCGGCATTGATGGTAAGAGGAGTATTTCTGTTTGTCTGGTCCCGGCAATGATGCTAAGATGAGTATTGTTGTTTGTCTGGTCCCAGCATTAATGGTAAGATGAGTATTGTTGTTTGTCTGGTCCCGGCATTGATGGTAAGAGGAGTATTTCTGTTTCGTCTGGTCCCGGCAATGATGCTAAGATGAGTATTGTTGTTTGTCTGGTCCCGGCAATGATGCTAAGATGAGTATTGTTGTTTGTCTGGTCCCGGCAATGATGCTAAGATGAGTATTGTTGTTTGTCTGGTCCCGGCAATGATGCTAAGATGAGTATTGTCGTTTGTCTGGTCCCGGCATTGATGGTAAGATGAGTATTTTGGGGGTATGTGTGTGATGGGGCGGAGGGGGTGTACCTCATATATGCCCGCAAATGGTAATACAGTCCGACTGTTTTAATTCACTTCATTACGATGATGATAACGAAGACTATTACTGTTTCCATTCTCTATAATTACAATACATAGCATGTGGGGTACCTCAAGGTTCTGTGCCCATTATTTTTTCCTGTTTAATATAAATGATATTTGTAATTCATGAAAAACCAGCTAACAAAAGAATAAGATTTTTAACAACGTGTATTGCTACTTCTAAAATCTAATTTTTTGCTAGCAGAACAATGTAAAAAAACCGATTGTCCACATTTGAGGCATCGAAATATTAATAGTCAAAGTAAAATCCAAATGTCTTCAAGCAAAAAATTGAGTTTTTTAAATTACCGGTGTCGCAATTTCTGAAAACCTAAAATTTTACTAGCAGAAAATCAGAAAATGCGGTTGTCCACTTTTGACGCTCCATAGTATACGTTACAAGCATGGTGGCATACGCTGACAAACGCGAGGATACGCCGAACTAAATTGTTAAGCATGCTTACAAAATGTGTGCGTATGCCTGCGTAAAGGGTTCATACGCTTAGCATACTGTAGGCATACGCTGAATACACCAAAGGTACGCTAGAGGTAGGTTACGGCCTAGGTCGAGTACGCTGGACATAAGTTGCCATAGGTTGGCATGAAGGTTTACCATATTATTATTCTTTCTGGTAATAAAACCGCAAGGATCCTTCAAAATTGCCTCAAGGCACTGTAGCTCGTAAGCAAAAAGAACCCCGTAGACAGAGGCACACAGCCAGGAACACCGGGGATACGCCAAACCCCTTCTCTTAAGTCTTAGTGATAAGTGTTCTGGGTTCCTTTACGTGTATTATACAATTTTATAATGAAAATGATATATACACACATTATAAATAATACAACACACGGGACGTCCCATCCGAAGGACGAAGCAACAGTGGTTTAATTGCCTTGCTTAAGGACACACGTGTTGAGGCCGGGGTTTGAACCCACGCTTTGCGAACAGAAAACCCAGCTCTCAACCGTTCGGCCACGACACTTCACATAGCGCATTGATAGCGTATAAGTAACAACAGTTGCGCTGTGAATACGATACTCATACGCAACTAATACGCTGGACATACGCCGACAATAAGCCATTTGCGCGTGACCCCGAGTTACATTTGAATAACATCTGGTACACTGACTTGCTCACACAGCTTGGCACAGTTCAACTTTAAATTCTCCAGACCAACGACGATGTTGCTATATCACGTGATTTGGGGCAAGCCTTACGCGTCATACGCTAGCAACCCCCAGCTCTGGAATGATCTGGTGTCTTTTTGCCATTCTCACCCATTGTAAACAATGTATTGGTGCTGAGCGTCTCTTACGTAACTATGCAAAGGCTGGCCCCGAATCACGTGATATAGCAACAGTGTCTTTGGTCTGGAAAATTTAAAGTTAAACTGTGCCAAGCTGTGTGAACAAGTCAGTGTACCAGATATTATTTAAGTTTAACTCGGGGTCAAGCGCAAATGACTTATTGCTGGCCATACTCAGGCCGTACGCTATTCATACGCTACAAATATGTTCAATACGGTTAGGTATACGCACAATTCCGTATTTTGAGGGCTTGTTGCGCGTATGTAAAATATGTTATGAATGTTAATACGCAACTCATACGCTGGTGCCATACGCAACAGTGTGACAGCACCTTAGCGGAAATGTCTTAAAAAATGCATCTTTAGACGCACCGTTCGAAATGGCCTTTTGTTTTCTTCTAAAATAACAGTTTGTCAGAAAGAATAATTCCACAGGGAGTTTAGTCCCATTACTATCTTTAAACCAAGTACATGCTTTATAACATTTCGTCAGCTACAAATGATGGATGTTACCTTTAAATTAGTTCACTGAATCATTTATCCAAATTACTAAGACCACTGTTTTAATTATCATCAACATGTACTTAACACACAAATATTGACAATTTCAATGACCCGTTAAGTAATTGTGAAACACGATCAAGCATGTAGTGTTTTTAAAACATCAATTTGGCCGACAGTGCATGTAATTACATAATATTAATAATTAAATCCTAAGCCATTTCATCAAATATGTTTCAACAAGGAAGATGTACTTATTTTAGGCAAGATTCATGGCAATTCATGTTTTCTTTTTGCTGGGTTATACTGCAAAGCACCCCTTAACACCAACAGCTGCCAGTGACTGTTTCAGCTAAACATTCCCCTAGTTCTCTGTGTACATTTCTTGGTTTACATGTACATACATAGCCTATATTGTACTTATTTCATTTTAAAAGGGAACATTTACTTGTTTTAGGCAAAATTCATGGCAATTCATATTTTTTTCAAATCATTAAAGTTGGGATTAACACTAGTAGCAAGACTCATTAGGATATTTAATTCATAATGCATGTTACATACAGTAACCATGCATTTCATCGTGGTGTGATCTTTCCATTGCAACAGTGAAATTGCACTGTTTCAACCAGTTCACGCCAGGATTATTTTGACATTGACTAGACCCAGGATTGTTTTTCACAAACCTTGAGGGTTCGAGTCGGCATATGTGGGTAGCAAACCTGATATTTCTGGCCTTGCACGCTGCGAGCCAGTCGCTGACAGATATTTTCGGCCTTGCTCGTGACGTGTTTATCCTCATCGGTTTTGAATTCCGGAAAAACTTTGCGTGTATACACGTCATCCGACGCTAACTGGTTAATTATCATCAATATGCAAGTAAAAACACACAAATATCAACAATTTACACTGATTCAAGAAATTGTGAAAAACTATCAAATGTAACTGATACAAAAAGGGATTTAAATCTTAACCGTTCCATAAAAGCAACCACACATTTTAGGCCACATTTCATCAAATATGTTTCAACAGACCTCCTTGGCTTGACATTGTGCTGCAATTGTTCATCTTTTCCCATCATAAACCACACATTCCTTTAGACATTTTCTTGGTATTGTATATATTTCATTTTAAAAGGGAAACTTTATTTGTTTTAAGCAAGATTCATGGCAATTCAAAATAAAGAAGGGGGTGCATGGTCCCCATTTGAACCCCAGGTCCTCCCTTGCATTGGATTACCAATTTTGTTTAATGACCAAGACAACATTACACCTAGACCTGAAGTTGCCAAATAATCCTCCCCCACCCCCCCAACAAAAAATTAAAAATGAAATGATATCCAAAGTGGTTATTTTTAAAAACGTTTCTATTACAAATAATACAGTGCGAGTCAAAACAAAACTATACTTATTCTTTAGCAATATAGAGCAACTCTTCCTGCTCCTTTTGGTGACATTTTTACTGGATTAGTTTAGAAACTTGATGTTTGTGGCATTTGATAGAATAATCCAGGATCTTCTTTTTATCTCGTGCGCGTAAAGTCACGTGACCCTACCTTCCGGTCCAAACCGGAAGTGCCTTATAATTTGAAAATGAAAATTGTCATGAACTTACTTTCAACGATGTTAGTGTCTTGCTAGAATGAACTTTTCAAACAAATTACCGTCGACGTCATAACATGTTATAGCGCCCTCTAGTGGCAGATTGAAAATGGTTGAAATTAATAATTAATGTGGCGAAGTTTGCTGAAACCACTTTATAACCAGTGTATTTAAAAGGGAAACTCCATCCATAGTTTATAATTGCATAATGCTAAAGAGTGTCAATTGCCATTGTGACTTGATTTTTATTTCATTTTTATCGGTTTACCGAAACCGATAAAAATCATAAAACAGAGATTTCCTCGCACTGCGCTTACCGTCATGCGAGCCGCCATTTTGTTCTGGTTTATCGGTACATCCGAGATATTGTGACGTAGTGTCTGCACCATCAGTACGCGAAGCCCGATCGATAGCGGCCCTGCACGCGCAATGAATGCTAGTGAACCCTTTTGTGTACGGCATAGTGTATACATAATGTGTACTGTGAAAGTGGGCTCAAAATCATACGGAAAAGGACCAGATGCCATAATTACTAGCTCACAGATTTTCTATTCTTCTCAGAAAATACAAAAATAAACGATAGTTTGTGGCGCCTCAAGTCGATATTCTGCACAGAAATGCAATACATGTACTCGCAATAGTCGGGCGCCGTACAACATACGTCTGCATAATGTAGTTGGCCACGTCAAGGTAGGATACCAGTGCGAACAACGCACAATAAAGCGATGTGCAAACACTACGTCATAATGTCCCGGGTGAGGCGGGAAATTTGAACAATATGGACGCGCCCATGTACTCCTGAATGGCAAGAAATCGTGAATATAATAGGCGCGTGAGTCATTCTCGATAACAAATTTTGACGTCACCAGACCGAAAGTTGACGCCATCATACAATTGTATGTGATTTATTACGTTTTGGACTTTTAAGCCGTATCTCAGCAACGAAACATGCTAAAATTAAAATTATTTTGTATTGGGTTGGTTAGGTAGTTTACCGAAAGTTTACAAATGTGTTACGTCATCGGTTTAATCACTTTAAATTAACTTTAATCTGTTTAAATAACCTAAATTCGTTTTGATTACTTTTAATCTGTTTATAATTCCTTTTGAATGTTTTTTGAGGAAAAAATACAAATGCGAAAAAGCCCTATGTTCTTTTCCTTCAGAATTTTCTCCATAGAGTTTGTGCACGTTTTTCTTCGACCAATACACTTTGGTAAGTCCGAACGACTTGGGACTTGGCACACAGTTGAACCATCACCCAAGGATGGTCCTAGAACAAAATTCGTTGCGATTACGTCATTCGTGGTCACGTGACGTCACGTTAAATGTTCAATTTTTCCCCATAGGTTTTGTACACGTTTTTCTTCCGACTATAGACTTTGACACTTTGGTAAATCCGATCGACTTGAGACATAGCACACACCTCGACCACCATCCACAAGTGGGCCAAGAGAAAAATCGTCACGGTGACGTTATTGTAGGTCATGTGACGTCACATTAAAAGTGTAGTTTTTAAGACCCTTGCGTCAAACTTGGTATACAAGTATGTGTTATAGACTAAAATTAAGATGACATCATGATCACGTCAACGGGTGTCATGTGATGTCACATTAAAGGTGCAGTTTTCCCTCTAAGATTCGGACACGTTTTTTGTTTACCAATATATATTTGGCGCTTGGGTAAATCCAACCGACTTCAGACTTGGCACACACTTAGACCACCACACACATATTGAAAGTCATTGTAGACACTCGAAACAGCTGTGTTAGTCCACAAACACATTTCTAGGTTTTTTTTCTTTTTCTTCTGTTTTAGTCTCCTCTCCATTGGGTTTGTACACATTTTTTGTTCAGCAGATGCTGCTAACTCGGCAACAATGTCAGACGCCCTTAAAGGAGTGGTTGAATTCTCACAAAGTCGAGAAAACAGGAACTTTTTACCCTTGTTTTTTTTAGCCAACATATCTACACTTTCTTTCATGTTAACTGGCAGCAGAATTGGCACTCCACGCCCTCGCTTTCCCCGCACCATGAGCAATGTCAGCCTGTTTAGAGAAACCTTTTCAGGTGGAGTTAAGGCTTTCAAGAATTTCATCATGAACAGCTCTCTTGGATTGTACTTGCTGATTATAGTTGTCAACCTCAATACTTTCATATTTTGGTCTTCTATTGTACAAAACAACCTGTGTAAGTGTCACATTGGCCAGCTCCTTGTATGTTTTAGCCGTGAGTTTTCCATCTGCGTTCACCTTTTTGCTGATTACCAATGGCCACGCGTATGACATTGTACAATTGCATACTCAGTAGAGATTTACACAATGCAACCATGGAGATTCCTTCTTATTCCTCCATGATGCAACTGAATTTCATGATGATGAGGTTTTGTAGCAATCAACAGTGCAGTCATATGTGATTGTGATGGAAAACAACTTATCAATCTTGCAGTGCCTGATTTATGTTGATCTTAACGTTTTTGTTCCTGTTCCTGTTCCTTCTTTTTCATCTTTGCTTTCACTGTGAGTGTCTTGTTGTGGATCGTGTTGTTAATATCTCTCCAGCTTTTATTGTCATGCAGGTCGTTGGCTCTTTTGATCATCCGTAAACTAAGGGTTTTTCCTGGAGTGGCCATCTTTAAAAATTGTTGTTGTATTTCACTCTGGCTTATAGTCAGGTTCATAAGTGTAAGGACACAATACTGACTATCTTTCATTATGCAAACACAATCTTGACTTTCTCATATAATATTACTATTTGCAATCATTTTTTTATTTTAGATAATATTGTACATCATGTACATATGTTTAAGAGATAAATAATGTGTGAATACAGGATATTTCGTTTTAAATTCACGTTTACAAGCATCAAAATGGCCTCTAAAAACGGGACACAGATTAAACAAAATTTCATCAAAATTTCATTAAATCAAAGACTTTAATATCCCTTATTTATTTTCATTACTTTGTGCATATTACTTGAGTAAGTAAATGACGAAATATACTGGCCCACAAAACAAATACGCACATGAACGCTGTGATCTGCGTGTTCCAAAAGTTACACGTCGTGTCCACCACATCATATTGTAGCGTAGTCGGGCAGAAACACAAAGAAAAACTATGACGAAACTCAAGCTTTGTAATCTAAACAAGTATTTAAATTTATTTACTACAATTAAGCTACTACGGCTGTTAAAGACTAGGGCGGTTCCCAACAAAAGACCAATGGTTGCACTTGAATATAAAATAGGATCCCAAACTAGTGACTGATAAAGTAAATAAGAGAAAAAGGGGCTAAGTAAAAACTTACATACACGACCCGGTATTCATGTACAATGTACATGTACCGGTACCTCTCCAACCTAAAGGCCTGCCGAGAGCCACGCCCTCCACACTAGTGACTATCGCCGAACTCAACTGCTGGACTCCCCGAAATTCTTAACGCCAACAGTTTTATATGGGGTGAGCCCAGCAGCTAACAAATCAACAATAAAGATCATGCAAATTAACTGCAGCCCAGGGATTAAGATTCCTGGGGTATTAAAATCACAAGAAAGGAAAAGCTTAAAATACAAAAGAATCACATGTGTACATTCAAACTGAAAAGGGGGTGACTGGGTGGACCGGTCCACGTCTTCAGGGGGGGGAGAGCCATGACTATTCCATGTAGCATAGACGGGGCCCCGATTTTACTACATAGCCTCCTCCTCCGAGAAGACGTGTCCTCACGTCTTAAGTCCAACAAGCACCACTTCATTTAGTTAATCTGCAATAAACAAAATAACATTTATTTAATTAACTAAGATGTTGCGTTAACTATCATCTTGAACCAACCACTAGTCTCAAAACTACATCATTACAAATTTACTTCAGCCCGGGCATACAGTCTACACTTATTTAGGTTACATGTTATAGCAAATTTAAAATAGCATCTACATATTGTAAAGTCATCATTATTATTCTAATTATTATATTTTACTTAAATTATCCTTACTCTACTAAAGTTAGAATTATCCTTACTCTACATGTACTTAAGTTATCTAGTAAATAATCTAAAGTTTTACATTGCAATGTCGTGCAAAGATGGTGACGGCACTTTTGTTTTTACTTAAATTATCCTTACTCTACTAAAGTTAGAATTATCCTTACTCTACCAAAGTTAGACTTACTCTACAAGTACTTAAGTTGTTTACTAAATAATCTAAAGTTTTACATTGCAATGTCGTGCACGGATGGTCAAAGCACTTTTGTTTTTAAAGATGTACATCTCGTCTGCAATTCACTCGGCTGAATTCATGCAGGTAAGTATTGGCATGAATGGCGTCTCTTTCACTAAAATGATTAAGGCAGAACAATGTTCTCAAATTAATTTGCACCAAAATACAGTATATTTGTCAAAATAATTCCCACCACCAGAATCAAAGTTCATAATCTCCAGTTCTCATCCAAATTGGAGCATTGCGTCTTCGTCCAAGTCCGGTTGTCTGCTCAGGGCTAGGTTGGTCCACAAGAGAAATCGAATCATCATCACTCTCCAAGGCTTCTCTCATGGCTTGACTATGCAGGGGGGCGTCATCCATCGTAGTGTCTGGTAAGTTGATCAGGGAATGATAGGAGTCCTCACTGAAATGAACTGGACTTGCCGCATTCGGATCAGCACGACTACTTTGGTCAGGACTAGGAGTGGATCGTGACTCGTAAGACTTAAGACGATCAAAATGAACAATTTGGTACCGTCCACCATGATGAGGTTTAATTTGGTAGTTAGCATCAGAGAACTTGTCTATCACCTTGAACGGACCCTTCCAGAATGCCTGTAACTTCGGGCTTCGCCCACGCTTCTTTTGGAAAGTATACAGCCACACCCGGTCACCTTTACAGAATGGTTTTCCTACTTGCTTGATGTCATAGAGGCGCTTCTGACGTTCTTGAGCCAAGTTTGTGTGAAGTCGTACCTTCTCATATGCATCGACAAGATTGTGATGTAGTCGATGGGCATAGTCATCCGTATTTGTATACTGTTTTCCTGGGACTTTGCCGGCCAGAAGATCAAGGGGAATATTTGCTTCTCTCCCGAACATCAGGAAGTTAGGGGTTGCCTTAGTCGATGCCTGCTCACTTGCACGGTACGCCATCATGACGTGCGGGATATGCTCATCCCAGTCGGTTTGGTCCTCCTTTACATACATGGCGAGCATTGTTTGCAAAGTCCTATTGAAACGTTCAACGAGGCCATCTGATTGGGGGTGGTATGCAGTAGTTCTGGTTTTGTTGATTCCTAGCAACCGACAGATGTTTTGGAAGAGTAACGACTCAAAGTTCTTTCCTTGGTCACTATGAAGTGAGAGGGGGACACCATACCTGCACAAGAACTCCTCCACCAACACACGAGCCACGGTTACTGCTTCCTGATTGGGTATAGGGAAGGCTTCTGTCCACCTCGTAAAATAATCTGCTACTACCATAATGTAACGGTTTCCTCTGGCAGAGACTGGTAAAGGACCCATAATGTCAACGGCAATTTTCTCCATAGGGGCACCCACAGGAGCTAGCATGAGGGCAGCTCGACGCTTGGGATTTGGCGATTTTTTACCAGGGCACTTTGGACATTGACGAACCCATATCTTCACATCGCGAGCACACCCAATCCAGAAATAATTATTTCTAACTTTCTGAACGGTTTTATTGATGCCCAAGTGACCACCACCAATTCCATCATGTGCCAATCCCATCACCTCATCTTGCAGTACTGTCGGAACCACCAGCAGTAGATGTGACCCCTGTCCCATAGCATCAGTCCATCGTCTGTACAGAACTCCATTTTGCAGCTCTAATTGATCCCATTGGAACCAGTATCCTTTTGTTACACTGCATGCACCACTCACTGTCGAGAACTCTGGCTTTTGACCGGTTTCCTTCCATCCCATGACAGGAGCCAACTGCGGATCTGTCTGCTGAGCCTTTTTCAACTCATTGGTATCCCAGCTAGGTAACTGAACAGCACAACATTGGTTTTCAGAAGTAGGGTACCTAGACATGGCGTCTGCATTCCGGTGTTTGGTACCTGGCCGATGAACAATGTCAAAGTTGTAACCGCTCAAAAACTCTATCCACCTAGCTACTTGACCTTCAGGTTCTTTAAAGTTAAACAGCCACTTTAGGGCGCTATGATCAGTACGCAAGGTAAACTGCTGCCCATACAGATAGTGTTTGAAGTGGCGTACATAGGTTACAACAGCAAGAAGTTCCTTTCGAGTGACACTGTACCGCTTTTCAGCCTTGCTGAGGGTCCTGCTGGCATAACAGATAACCTTTTCCTTGCCATCTTGTACCTGTGACAGAATAGCTCCGATTCCCCTGTCACTGGCATCGGTGTCCAATAAGAACGTCTTGCTGAAATCTGGGTAGGCCAGGATTGGACTAGTAGTGAGGATTCTCTTCAACTGGAGGAAAGCCATTTCACACTCGTCTGTCCAAATGAACTTGGTATTCTTCTGCGTCAGACGGTGAAGAGGTGATGCAATATGAGCAAAATCTGCAACAAACTTGCGGTAGTATGAGCAAAGACCCAAGAAGCTTCTGACATCAGATACACTGCAAGGAGTAGGCCAGTCCTGAACTTTCTGGACTTTCGTAGGGTCAGTTGTAATGCCATTGGATGAAACTACATGTCCCAGGTAGAGAACTTCAGATCGAGCTAGAGAACACTTTCGTGGTTTCAACTTCAATCCAGCTTTCTGGAACGCAGTAAACACCTGTGACAACCTTTCCATGTGTTCTTCAAATGTCTTGGAGTAGGTGATGACATCATCCAAATAAATAAGACAAATCTTCCACTGTAAACCATGAAGAACAACCTCCATCAACCTTTCGAAGGTGCTTGGGGCATTACTAAGACCAAACGGAAGAACGTTGAATTCGTACAACCCTGTTCCAGTTGTGAATGCTGTTTTGTCTCGATCATCAGGATGGACCTCTGTCTGCCAATAGCCAGATGCTAGATCTAATGTTGTGAACCATTTGGAACCGGCTAAGGCATCTAAGCTATCATCGATGCGAGGAAGAGGGTAGGCATCCTTCTTGGTAACTTGATTGAGCCGTCGGTAATCGATGCAGAATCTCCACGTTCCATCCTTCTTCTTAACGAGGACAACGGGTGAAGCCCATGGACTGTAAGAAGGTTGAATCACGTCTTGTTTAAGCATGTCATCCACTTGTTGTTGAGCATCTATACGCTGACTAAATGGGAGACGTCTGGCTGGTTGTTTGATGGGTCTGGCATCGCTGGTGTCAATGCGATGATAGAACTGGTTGGTCCTCCCAATTTCGCCATCTTCCCCCATGAAGGCGCCCTGATGCTTCACCAACAGTTGACGCAAGGAATCCTGTTGAGCAAGTTGCAACCCATCGGCACTTCTATGAAGGAGATCTTCAAGTGATGGACTTAACCCGGCAGACTGACACGAGGTAACATCAGTCAAGTCTGTTGGAACTTCAGTCACATGATGAAGAAGACCAATGTTGGTTCCCCTGTATAAGGTAAGATCTGAGGAGGTGGGGTTAATAACACGCAATGGGATGATAATATTTTGTGGGTTCACCAAAGTTCTACCAAGCACAACCCCCGACTTATTTTGATACTGAGGGGTTGCCTCCACAATTCCAAAATTGGGTAACGTTCCTCTTACTTGAACTTTGCCAGGTAAGATAACTTCAGATTTTGAAGGAACAGTTACCGTTTCTGCCACACTAACTCGACAGCATTTGGGATTATCTACCTCTTTACGTAAACAGACATGACGGTTGTCAAATGACAATTTAGATGTTGCAAAATCTATAACTGCTTGATGCTTCTCGAGAAAATCAGAGCCTAAAATACCAGCTTGTGTCACGTCAGCAATCACCACATCGTGTTTTACGTACATGGAACCTAAACGTAACGCAACTGTGGCTACGCCTACTACACTGAGCGTATTTCCACCAGCAGTGACCAATGGGGTCGAATGAGGCCGAATAGTCTGCCTCACCTCATCTGGAAACTCGTTCCACAGGCTAGAGTGAATGATTGTATGTGAGGAACCGGAATCAACCAGTAACCTGACATCACAATCATAAACTTGAGCCTCAACGTACAGTGATTGCCCACCATTAAAGTGACTGCTTTGGGCCTTATAGCTACTTTCCGACTGGGAATTGGCCCCCATCCCAGTCGAAACTAGTTTTCCTGATTGGGTCGTCTAAAACTATTAGCTCCAACCCTTTGATTACTTGGCGAGTTACCGGTAAATACATGCATGTCCTTTTGTGAACAATTTGCCCTGACATGCCCTTTCTGTCCACATGTCCAGCAAACTATGTCCTGAAATCTCTCGCGCTTTCGACCTAATGCTGCAACCGCCTTTGTGAGCTGCTCGATTTTCTGGTTAATCTCTTCAAATCTAGTCTGTGTATCCGAATGGTATTTGACATCATTAGAACTAGCAACAGGATCAACCGTACTGGTATGGGTGCTAACAATTTTCACGCCAGGTTGCACACCGATATTTTTATCCTCCAATGAGACTAACGTTTCTTCTTCAATGGCAAAACTCAATGCTTCATCTAATGTCTGTGGCTTTTTACGTCGGACTTGAAGACGAGAGTTGCGTGAATCTAAAGCCTCTACAAATTGATCCTTTGCTATGTCATCTCGTACTGCTTGTGGAACAGACGGATATGCTCGGTTTGTTAGTCTACGAATTGCTCCAGCTAATTCTGATAAATTCTCACCAGACTTGCGCAACCTAGCACGTAGCTGAACCTTATAAACATCAGTTTGCTTGCTCCTATCGAACCGATTCTGCAAAGCCTTAACAACGGTTGCATAACTAACTCGATCTTCTGCTGACAAGTCAGTATAAACATGTAGCGCAGCACCCCTGAGTCTAACTGCTAAAAATGTACATTTCTGACTTTCGGACCAACCGTTAATGTTGCTACACAATTCAAAATTGGTCAACCAGTCCTCTAACATAACGGACTGTCCGTTATAAGGCTCTGGCATTACAACAGGCTTAGGCTCACTTAAGCTTGAATTATTAGAACTGGTAATTCGCGAGTGGTACGAAGGTGGTGGTGTGCGTACTTGCTCACTATGAGGAGTGGACGCATTAACTGGATTTTGAAAAGCAGTAGGTATATTTGCTGCCTGTTGATTCTGGTCCGACTTTTTATCAAAAACAACTTTCTTGCTAGAACGTGGTACCATTCTTTGTTGTGGAAACAAAGGAGTTGCACACTGTGTACCCTGATCTACAAAAAAAGAATGTTCTACAGATGAGCTAGGCCCACCGTAGACCATTGTTGACTCCCCTTTGACGGAGCCAGCCTTGAGTTCGGGTGTGGAGGGCAGGTTTGGAGAGGAGGTCATAAGGGAGTCAGGAGAATTACACAAAATTGCCCCTGTATCAGTCACTGTAGGACCCTGTGTTAGCCTATACGCTTGGTCTATCGCATCTTGTAAAGCCCTAATGGCTTCTTTCAACAATTCACTTTCATTATATGAAGATGGTATACTGGAACCGCCTTCAGCCATTTTTATAAAATGTAGGCCTATTACATGTATTTTATTTGTACAACTCGTTTTTCTAGTTTACGAAACAGCTAGACTTATTATTTCATGAATTGCAATTACATCAAACAAATCATCACACATGAATAAATAAATCAGAAATCGCACACACACACACACATCTCCCTAGCAATAACATGTCAATTATCGCAAAACACATTTCAACATCAAAGCTGTGTTTGCAAGGAACTCGTGTACAAAAATGTGAACATGTATTTCCAATGTGGCTTAATTTATTTATTTAATTTAATTTATTATAATTTTTATTTCGTCCAATACACACTTTGATAGGAACTTGCACCAGTCATTTTTTTTTAATTTTTTTTTTAAACAAATCCTAAAAAGAGGATGCTCACACAGTGCAATTAATGCCAAATTTTAGTACACCCACAACAAGTATTACGTAGAAGGATTTCAAAATATTCTTAACATCTAAATGTACACTCATGACGAGTTCGCATCACTGGATTGGCAGTAGATATATTTTTTTTAAACTACCAATCCCACCGCTGCCACCAAATGTAGCGTAGTCGGGCAGAAACACAAAGAAAAACTATGACGAAACTCAAGCTTTGTAATCTAAACAAGTATTTAAATTTATTTACTACAATTAAGCTACTACGGCTGTTAAAGACTAGGGCGGTTCCCAACAAAAGACCAATGGTTGCACTTGAATATAAAATAGGATCCCAAACTAGTGACTGATAAAGTAAATAAGAGAAAAAGGGGCTAAGTAAAAACTTACATACACGACCCGGTATTCATGTACAATGTACATGTACCGGTACCTCTCCAACCTAAAGGCCTGCCGAGAGCCACGCCCTCCACACTAGTGACTATCGCCGAACTCAACTGCTGGACTCCCCGAAATTCTTAACGCCAACAGTTTTATATGGGGTGAGCCCAGCAGCTAACAAATCAACAATAAAGATCATGCAAATTAACTGCAGCCCAGGGATTAAGATTCCTGGGGTATTAAAATCACAAGAAAGGAAAAGCTTAAAATACAAAAGAATCACATGTGTACATTCAAACTGAAAAGGGGGTGACTGGGTGGACCGGTCCACGTCTTCAGGGGGGGGAGAGCCATGACTATTCCATGTAGCATAGACGGGGCCCCGATTTTACTACATAATGATGTTCAAAAAGCCAGATTTTTTTTTTAAAACCTCATTCTTGCCAAACTAAGCAATTGTTTTCTGAATTAGCTGCATAATCATCGTGTAAAATGTCTGTACATCCCCTATTAATATAAGGATGAAAAAAATCCACACATCGATCACTCATTTATGTTCGTGTCCACTTGTAACTAACGTTAAATGTTGTCGCAATTTAACTGGTAATCAACAGAATCCCGAGTTGGCCAGTACACATGACAGCCAGTCCGCAGTGCATGTGAAAGTGCTTCCTTTTCTTTGCTACGTATTCATAAATTCCCGTGCGTGACCTCGCCTTGCATATTTAATAAGCTGGAATAGCCTGTGGATTGTGGGAAAATACTCGGCTTTTTTGGCATGTATGATCACTTTGTTGAAATAAAATCACAGATGAAGAGTATATCTTTCAAACTGTTGAAGTTTGAATAAGATTTTGTATCGATTAAAATAAGAAATTTTGGGACGAATTTTGGTTTAAAAAAGAAAATAATCGCGATAGAAAATACGTTAAAATCTCTCTTTTTTGTGTGTGCCCACAGCCCAAATTTTCACTAGACAAACAGGTTACTTCATATTCTACATGAAAATGTACCTTTATACTCACAATTTTGTCTAGCTGGGTCAGGGCGCAAGGTTTTCGCCACAAACTACCGGCAGACTGAAACGGTACAACCGCCATGGATTTCTAGGCTTGTGATTGGTGGATGGCGAGTATTGCACATACCCGGATGTACTTGTAAACAAACCGGCGCGTAAGTACATGTGTCCGTAAACGTACACGTACATGTACATATGCATAGCGCATGCGCAAATGTGGAAACTCCCTTTAAAATCCGCCGAAAAAGCGAAATCTCGCTTGGAAAAGTGGCTCAGGAAAACAAAACTCGATGTCGCCACAAGCTAAACTTTGTACCATACGAAAGATCATCGCTTTTTCTTTCGATTTGCAGTGGTCTTTTTCTCTAATATTTTCTAGCTGGGTCAGGGCGCAGCAAATAAAATCACAACTCAAACCGTCTACAAAATCATACCTCGACTTACAAGTGAAAAAAAACAGCAAAAAAACTTCCAAAACTTGACAAATTTTATATCATTCGACTCGGAAAAACGTGCACCGTCTACTTACCACGCCATCTTGAAAGCCCACTGCTTCTTTTAGAAGGTGTAGTTTGTTTCATGAGATCGGTCGAACTCCCGCAAAAACGCGTGCAAATCTCGCGGCCGATTCGTGACGTAGGCCGTGCAAAGAAACTTCGGGATTTGACCTCATTATCGCGTGCACTGCGGACTGGCTGATGAAAAGTACCCTGTGTCGATGACCTGAAGGTCACTTATTTGCTAATTTACGCGTCGTGCTAGTCTTGGTTCCAAGACCTTCGTGTTGTTTATTTCGCGATCACTGACACAAACCACCGATGTTATAGAGGGCGGTATTTCACGACGAACCGACACCCGTGACTGGACCCTGCCGAAGGTCTTGGACAAGTTGGCACATCGTGGGCGTGGTCAGACTATTGTAATATATGCAGTATTCATATCACGTGATAATGATGGACGGTTAAGCAAATACGTGCAGACCTGAGGGTTATTGTGTCGCGCAAAACATGTGTACACATGTCCAGACTCGCCGCGATTGACCTGTGTACACATGTACATGTACATTGTACATCGACACAGCAAATCATGGCTGCCCCGGCGTTTATTTGTGACTGCGGGTGCAGAGGTATTTGTCTTAGGTGTTTAAATTTGTGATGAGTGAAACCACGAAACGAATGATAATGTTTCCTTTGATTTCAGGGAAACGTAGCCAAAATGACGTACGTTCGACTTCGATCTGTTCCTTTCTCTATGGTTCGATACACTGGAATAAAAAAAAACCCTTCCCTTCTCCGCGGCACCACATTACTAACGAGATGCTGCAGCGGGACTCGACAAGATCGGTACGGGTACAATGCGTCCAGGCCGCGCCGGTTGGCGGCTGCAGCTAGCTTGCAGTAGCACTGCCCCGGAAGATCGGCCACACAATGCTATTAAGTCTGCATATTTCGCGCAATGCATACTATACGTGCATACAGTCGCCATCACATACACTGTACATGTACACAGACATTACATGTACACTGTGTACACACACCCAGTCATATCCTGTATTTGTGTATAATGAATAATTCATGATGAGGCTCAAACTCGGTCGCTGATTGGATCCCTCGGAAAAGCGAGGGAGAATCGTCGAAAACTAAGGTTAAAGTTAACAATTGATTGCCAACTAGTGCTAGACCCCTTGGGGAATCCAAAATCATGTACGTTTGTCAAACGTCGGCTCCAGTGCGAACATGGATCCAGCCGCATTTTGTAAACTACGCATGCGTGAGACCAGAACGCACACGAAGCCGGGATTTGAAAAAGAGACAGCGTTAACGAATCTGCGCGCGTGGTGGGCGCCGAAAATAGGGTCTAGGGCTAGACTAGCGTCGTGCCCACTGCATTCTGTTTCGCGTCTTATTGTAACTAACGTAAGTTTTGATCAAACATGTTGGAATTGTTCCTTAAATTCTACCAGATCAAAATGTAAATAACAACAAAAAAGGTACGTATCAACATTAAATTTTACCATTTTTTAGTAGGAAAACTTGCTGCGAGTGGCGATCTTTTTTGTTAACATTGGTTTAGTGGGCACTAACATTGGTTTCAGTAGACAGCCATGTTGGCAGGTTGGTGTATTTTTTGTAACCTGTTTGAGAACCATGCAATGAAAACAGGCCACTGTTAAGGCAAGTACCTTGAAGGCTTTAGTTGAGCAAGTGATAATAAACTTGACACACTTGAAATGTTTGCCTGGATTTAAAATTTATGTAACTAATGTTAACATGCATGATCAGATCTTGAAAACTAAGGGTATTTAATCACTGGTTGTCAATTAAAACATGATTTAAACTTTAGTAGTCTAGCTTAACGGTAGTTAGTTACGGTGTCCACCTTTTAATTTGCCGATAAAAACAAAGTCTTTTTTTATATTTTTTACTTCAACATAGGAGTAACACATTAACTTAAATAAAAAAAAAACCTAAATAAATGTCTTTGACTTGACTCAACTGAGAAGTGGACACCATGTAACTTTAATGCGTTAAATTTATACGACAATCAGAGAAAACACTGCTTTCCAGTAGGTGATGGTGACATCATCGCCCGCATGTGACGTCACATTAAAGGTGTAGTTTTCCCCATAGGATCTGTACACATTATTTTAACCAATAATATCTTTGTCACTTGGGTAAATCCGATCAACTTCAGACTGGGTACATACTAGACCACCACACACAAATTGAAAGTAATTTTAGACACTCGAAACAGCTCTGTGTTTGTCCATAAACACATTTCTAGTTTATTATTTTCTTCTGTTAGTCTTTTGCGGACAATCAGGTCCTTAGCCTCTCCTTTGAAAACCATGTTGTTGCGTTCATGGTTGCCCAGGTTACGAATATGCAGCCAACTCTGCCGCTTCATTCTTTTTTCCTCCTTTGGGATTGCCAAAACTTCACAAACCAATGTTTCCTGACAGTGGTGCCTACTGCAATGCCAGGTGAGTTTCTGCTGAGGTTTTCCACAGAACAAACCATCATTGACCAGTGTGGGTTCGAATATACCGGGGTACATGTAGATAGTGAAACTGTAGGAGCTAATGGCTACATGATGCCGAGTCCCAACTGGGTACATCTGGCCACCATGATGCACACCCCCAACCAGGTAACCAGGTACATCTGGCCTCCATGATGCAGAGTCCCAACTGAGTACATCTGGCCACCATGCTGCACAGTCCCAACCGGGTACACCCGGCCACCTTGATGCAGACTACCAACTGAGCTCACCTGGCCGTCATGATGCACAATCCCAACTGTGTATATCCGGCCACCGTGGTGCAGAGTCCCAACCGAGTACATCTGACCACCATGATGCACAGTCACAACTGCGTACATCTGGACACCGTGGTGCAGAGTCCTAACCGAGTACATCTGACCATGCACCATGATGCACAGTCACAACTGCATACATCTGGACACCGTGGTGCAGAGTCCCAACCGAGTACATCTGACCACCATGATGCACAGTCACAACTGCGTACATATGGACACCGTGATGCAGAGTCCCAACCGAGTACATCTGACCACCATGATGCACAACTGCGTACATCTGGACACCGTGGTGCAGAGTCCCAACCGAGTACATCTGACCACCATGATGCACAGTCACAACTGCGTATATCTGGCCACCGTGGTGCAGATTCCCAACTGAATACATCTACATGTAGCCTCCATGATGCAGAGTCTCAACGAGTACAAATGTACATCTGGGCACAAAATATTTTCTCAATTATGTTTGAGTGTTATATGAACAGAGTCATTACACATTGCAAATCAAATCTGTGTTCTCAAAATGTGTGTCATGATCTTTGAAAGTGATAAAAATTGGGCAAATCTGGTGACTAGTCTGGCAAAAATGGTCGAAATTGCAACTATCTAAATTGTGTACACTAGTTTTCTCGTAACCCTCCCTACATTGCCTATAGCTACACATCAGGATGGAATAAAATAAGACTACTTCAAAAACGATACAAATTGAGCTCGACAAAAAATACACTTGATTTTAGTAGAGAATTAACACTAAAATGGAAATTGCATATTAATACTCTTGTTGGTTGACTTTTCTTCAAAGCTTCTATCGCAAACGGTTCACTGAAATGTACGTCCACGCAATGCACCACATTTACAAAAGCAGTGCCAGGAAAATCAGTGGAATATAGTTATCAAGTCATGTGAAATATGAATGTTAACATTCATAATTCACAGTAAAGTTCCGGTAATCCAGCTCATGATTTGAATAAAAGATAAGCGTCTACTAAAGTACTTCTAGTCTTGGGCTGTACATTCCAAAACTTAACAAAGAAAGTTTTGCCCTGAAACCTCATTGGTTCAAGACAACAATCAAAACGCATAAGCACACATTACAAAACAAGGAAATCCTAAGATTATTCAAATCATCAAATCTCACTTTAATACCAGTCCTTGACAGACCAAATCTTTAGGCAGCTAAACTTGTATTAGATGTACAAAAGGGAGAGGTCATGGGAGCTGGCTGTTCTCTCAAAACAAAATTGGAAAGCTCCAAAACTGATGCCCTTAACCAAGGATTGTGTTGCATTCAATGCATTTCTTCAAAGAAGAAATGCGCCCAACCTCGATCATTAGCTGGTCCTGCCTAGTCCAACCATCATTGACCAGTGTGGGTTCGAACAAACCGGGGTACATGTAGATAGTGAAACTGTAGAAGCTAATGGCTACATGATGCCGAGTCTCAATTGAGTACATCTGGCTAACAGGAGATTCCCCATCAGAGTACAACGATCTGGCCACCATGATGAAGAGTCCAAACTGAGCGGTATACATCTGGCCACCGTGATGCAGAGTCCCAACTGCAGCCTCCATGATGCAGAGTCCCAACTGAGTACATATAACCACTGTGGTGCAGAGTCCAAGCCTACATCTGGCCACCATAATGCCCAGTGCTAACCGGGTACATCTGGCCACCACGCTGCACATCAGTCCCAACCGAGTACATCCGGCCTCCATGATGAAAAGTCCCAACTGGGGACATCTGGCCACCATGCTGCACAGTCCCAACTGAGTACATCTGGCCACCATGATGCACAAGCCCAGCTGAGTACATGTACATCTTGCCACCATGGTCGATGCACAGTCCCAACCGGGTACATCCAGTGTTGTAGTCGAGTCACCTATGTCGAGTCCGAGTCACGGGTCACTTAAGTTTAAATAATTAAATAGTTAAACTACTTTGACCAGTTCACTTAGATGACTGGATCACTATTGATCGTAAACAACACACAGCCATCTCAGTCAGGCGGTGTTTTTACAGGTACCAGACATGCCAGACTATGGTCAGCTTCGGTTGCGTCTATGGCTAGATCAGCGCGTAAGCCGCCTATGTTTTAACATTAAAAAGAGGTAGCGATATAGCCGCAGCCAGCTAAAGCCGTCATTCGGATTCCGGAGACGAATTCCTATTTCCCTGGTAATATGCATCAAGCAGTGGCTATGGTGTTAAGGTTGACAGAATACCAGCGTTAATATTGGTGTCGTGCACAATAATGCTTTTACAGAAATATATCCCAGTGTTATTATGCGTATTGAACATACACATGTACATGCGCTGTACATTACATGGGCATAGCAACACATTAATCACGAACACTATTAATTGCAACATCAGTATAACTGCTTATTTCGTGTGCTAAACGTTAATATTCCCCAATGTGCATGACGATCGGATCATTGGAATTGTTTTTAATATTTACAAAAAAAATAAAAAGGTATTGTTGGTGAAAATGCGTGACTCGAGTCACAAGTCCTCGAGGTCAAGTCCGAGTCATGGTAGTCGAGTCCGAGTCCGAGTCTTTTGCCGACGTGACTCGAGTCAAGTCCGAGTCACCAAAACTATGACTAGAGACGGACTCGAGTCCTATAGTCCTGGACTCGAGTCATACAACTCTGGGTACATCATGTCATCATGATGCAGAGTCCCAACTGAGTGTATATGACCACTGTGGTGCAGAGTCCCAGCCTAAATCTGGCTACCATGATGCACAGTCCCAACCGAGTACATCTGGCCACCATAACGCACCACGTGAGTACATCTGGCCACTATGATGCACATGCAGTCCCAACCGGGTAAATCTAGCCACCATATGATGCAGAGTCCCAACTGAGTACATCTGGCCACTTTGCACAGTCCCAACTGAATACATCTAGCCTCCATGATGCAGAGTCCTAACCTAGTACATCTGGCCACCGTGATGCACAGTCACAACCGCGTACATCTGGACACCGTGGTGCACAGTCACAACTGCGTACATCTGGACACCGTGGTGCACAGTCATCTGGCTGCCATGATGCCTATTACCAAACCTTTTCAACAGGCCGCACGGCTACAACATACAAGGAGCTGGCCAACACTTACACAGGTTGTTTTGTACAATAGGAGACCAAAATATGAAAGTATTGAGGTTTACAACTATAATCAGCAAGTACAATCCAAGAAAGCTGTTCATGATGAAATTCTCGAAAGCTAATTCCACCCGAAAAGGTTTCTCTAAAAAGGCTGACATTGCTTATGGTGCGGGGAAAGCGAGGGCGTGGAGTTCCAATTCTCATGCCAGTTAACGAGAAAAAAAGTTTGGATATGTTGGCTAAAGAAAACAAGGGTAAAAGTTTCCTGTTTTCTCGACTTTGTGAGAATTCAACCACTCCTTTAACCAGTTCGCGCTAGATGACGTATATAAACGCAAAGATTTCCCCCAATTCAAAACGGATGAAGCATAAACACGCCAAGTTCAAGTTCAGAAATGTATGTCAGCAGCGAGCAAGGCCGGAAATGCGTGGGTGTGCTTCCCGGCACTATCAGCCTGAACCCGCTTCGGATCGAGTTTCGTTAATAATAATCCCGCCCTTCGGCTCGGCGATGTTAAAATAATCCCGGCGTGACCTGGTTAAGGGCGTCTGGCATTGTTGCCAAGTTAGTAGCATCTGCTGAACCTAAGCTACAACAGCCATTCACAATCAGATGTACAAAGCTCAGAAAGCATCTCGCAACTATGTGTCAGTTGCTAAATCTGAAGAAAAACACGCTTGAGCAACTGGCCAATCACATGGGGCATGATATAGTAACCCACAGAGAGTACTACTGACTTCCTATGGAAAGAGTGCTCATTGCAAAAAAGAGCAAGTTGCTTAGTTTGGCACATGAGGGAAGAACAAACACGAATTCAAAGGGAATTCACTATTTAAATGAGATCAATCTTGACCCTGATGAAGCCTTGACACAGTATCTGATGAGGAATTCACACACAAGCGAGTCTCAAAGAAGAGTTAAGATATTGCTAACGATGAATGCATCGTATGTTAACTGCTGATGGTTTTCCATCTTAAAGGGTACTTGAAATCCAAAACTTTAATATGGCGAAATATACGTTTTAATAATGCTGAATACCTAACAACTGCAAAAACTTCATATTTGTTTATGTTCGTTCATTAATCATGACCCTAATATAAAAAGCAATATGCGCCGTGAGATGACGTCACGGTAAGAATAGAGCGTGGCTGTACCAGGCTAAGCCTAGCCTTGAATACAAGGCTATGCTGTATCCGCAAAGTGGGATCATCGTTTGCCACAACACTAAACGTGTACATAGCCGTGCACATACGTATAATAATGCATTGCGGGCTATGTACAGGTTTGGTGTTATGACAAACGATGATCCCACGTTGCGGATACAGTGCAGCCTTGTATCCAAGGCTAGGCTTAGCCTGGTATATCCACGCTATATTCTTACCGTGACGTCATCTTTTGTGGGCGGGGCACGGCGCATATTGCTTTTCATTTTAGGGTCACGATTAATGAGCAAAACCTAAACAAATAAGTTTTTGCAGTTGTTAAGTATTCAGCGTTATTAAAGCGTATATTTCGCCATATTAAAGTTTTAAATTTCAGTTACCCTTTAAGTATTTTGCTTATGGTATATTGCAGTTCTGCGACAACAGATTTGTTAAAGAACAAACTGACAATTTTGCTTGACATAATGGCTGTTTTGCATTTAGCTTCGAATGGGAACAAACTGCGACAATAGTGCTTGATATAATGGCTGTTTCGCGTTTAGCTTCGAACGGGAACAAACTGCAACAATATTGCTTTGATTGCTGTCCCGAGCTTTCAGCTCAGAGAAGTTGTCACATCGCGGTTGTATCATGCGGGGAAAAATGGAAAATAGAATAATTATCAAACTAAAGAGTATTCATATTATAATACTGATGAACCGCTGATTTTAGGCTAACCATTTGTTAGATTTTAAAAATCAGATTTAATTAATAATGGCCTTTTCCCCTTACAGCCATCTGATCCACCCACTTTACTAGTCAAATATTTAGAACTCTCAATACTGTGTATGAGAGTCCCTAAATGTAAGCAGGGGTGTGAGTGGCCACATGCAAAAAAAACTGAAAACGGCCAGCAAAAAGCTGACATTTAATCAGTTCCCATACTTTAGTACAGAGCAGGTGTACCAAAAAGCTTAAATTTAGGGTAACAATCTGCTAAAAAGCTGAATTCTCACACTCCTGTGTAAGATTCTGAAAACATACAACACAAGAAAATACTAACCGACACATCAAACACCCTGTCCAATACAACTTTAGAACGAATCAGTCAACTGTGTACAAAAACAGTCTGCCATATAGTCTGCCATTAGACTACTGAAGAGATTTCCAAACAGCATGTTATCACTTTAAAAAATAGAAATTGCATACCATTTGATACATTTGCTCCTTGGCCAATTATGAAGAAAAACAAATGTTGGAACAAAAGTTCCCTCATATCTCGGGCACGCTTTGGTGCCAGTGTTCTGCCTGCTATGCTGTCTCCCTGAACTTTGTATTCCTCCTCTGGCACCAATGCACATGCTTCAACTGAAGTTTCAACCCCTAAATATAGAAAGAAAAACAATCTCGTAAGAATAAAATAAATTAAGACCTGATGTTTCGAAAGCATAGTTTCAGAACAGGGCCCAATATCTTGGCTCTGCTTACCGTTAGCGAAAAATCCCTGCTTACTATAGCAGAAAATTCGGTGCTTACGGTAAACGTATTTCACGCGTTAGCGAGGAATTTCGGTCTCTGAGCATGCGAACACCCCGTAACTAAGGATTCTGTGCTTACAGGGTTAGCGCAAAACTTTTCTGCTAGCGCGGTTAGCGAAAAATTGAGACCGTAAGCGCAAAATTCTGTGGTTAGCAGAGCCAAGAAATTTGGCCCTGGTTTAAACATGTGCAATTTTCACAACATAATATCAATTTTGAAGGGTGAAATGTGTTAGCTTTGGTTAATAATACCAATTTCCTCATAAAAGTGAACAATATTTTGGGGGTGAAAAACATTTATGGTCAACCCATTACATGTGTAACTGTAACAGTGCGTGTTTAAAAAGTAATCATCACTGAGGTCAACAATTAAAAAATAAACTTTTCTTCATCAGATTGATTCAAACTTGAAACAGATCGACCGCAGAACATGGACAAGTGTCCGCTGTCATCTTATACAGTGAGATATATATTCTCATAAGGCCATTTAAAATTTATTTTTAGGTTTTTATCACTCAACATTGAGGGGTCGATGTCAGGCATATGGATCATTAATTCCAAACCATAGCTTGACAACCTTCAACCCACAAGTAATCTGTGCACGTAATCTGTGTGATTACAAAAGGTATGATGTAGAGTTCAACCAACAACACAGCAATTAATTGGCCTACCCTTGCCAGCTATAGATGTCAAACTTTAAACTCTACGAGCACTGTACAACATGCGCTTAGCTCAATTCACAGTTCACGCACGACATGTTATGTATGTACATGTATGTATGTATGTACATGTATGTATGGAGCCTAGAGCGTTGTCGTATCAATACCACGTCGACCCATCATGGTTCCCGACTATACGATGACGCATTGCATTAATAGCATAATAAATTCGCGCGATGTGGTTTGTTAACGACAGTAAATCTTTTTAGCCGTACAACTGTTGTAGGGTCGCACCATTAATCTCCATAAAAAAAAAGATCAACGGGTGGCACAGACTCTGTTCGTATTCATTGTCAGATGATTGAATGGCTGTTTGCTGTCATTAATGTCGCACAAATTGTTATGATAATTATGGCCATTTTACAAACCCTAACTTAGGCTCTGTCTTTATCACCATTACCAAACTGAATAAACAAATCTAAAACGGAGATGAAGCGGGGGTTCAGAAAACGGCCTGTGGGAGACGTCATCATTTAGTCGGGAGCCACATCACAGCAAGCTTGACACGACAACACAAGCGCACTATGGCCAAGGCATGCATAACACAATACAGTAGCTATCGTGCAGAACGTTAGCGTGCAAATTTGGTGGATTTAGTGAGAAACTTGTCTGGAAAATACCTTTTTGGGGAGAGAAAAAAAAATTATAAATTGGGGCGCAGTGTTCTCCAAGTGTACATGTATAATAAACCATGGCAGCCCGCCATGCTATATTTTTGAGATTGGTAATCTCGCCATGCTTTAAAAATCGCCGCCATGCTAAAAAAATACACCCAATCTGGCAGCCAAGTATTATCCAAAGCCATCACAAATGCAGCTAAACTCAATTTAGTCCTCCACTGAATAAAACCGCCATGCCGGCCTGACGGGTTAACGCGACATCCGTGGATAGTACACAATTTTGTATGGGATGCTCATGACGTGTTCGTCCATCATCCGTTTTGAATTCCGCAAAAACTTTGTGTGTACGTCATCTGACGCAAACTGGTTAGAAGGTTCGTGGGCGTGCTCCCTGAAATTTTTTGATAATCTACAATGATTCGGCCTGGATTATACGGTAATTTGAGAATAAATTGTGGAACTCTGAGTCAATTTGGGGTAGTATCAAAACTTTAGTCCACGATGCAAGTCATGCAACCCACCCCGCCCCCACCCTTCTCCTATATCCTCCACTGACGTGCCGGACATCACTCGATGCTTTGTTCAAAACCGCGAAATCTAGACCTATTGTGTATAGGGCCTAGCCGCATTTCAGTCCCTTTTCAGGGGGTTTCGAGTGTTAAATATACATTCAATCAAGTACGACATTGACTTTGATCCTCTTCTCCTTTTCCTTTTTTTTTTTTTTCTCTCTCTATTTTTGTTTTTTTGGGGGGGTTTTCCCAATAGGCCTTACTCTATAATAATTAAAGTAATGAAATAAAGTTAATTACAAATTAATACCAGTCTGCTCTGATGAATGATTACAAATTTGCGATTAATGCCCCGCTAATGTTTTAAGCCACATTAAATAAAAATGAAAGTGAGGCTTGGAACGGATAAATAGTCTGCCACCATCCAATTCAACGGTGATTTGGTTGCAACGACTATGTCGCACTGCATGTCACACACGTGCGCGTGTGTAAATGAACCAAATAATACGTGGTATGTTGCACGATTTTTGAAATTATTAGCGCCATGTCGCAGTCGCACGACTTTGTCGCGTAAATGTAAACACGGTCATTGATTTGGGCGTGTATATTAATACGGGCGACATTATCGCTCAACAAAATCGCCTATGTGTTCAGGGAGCACGATCAAAAATGGCTCCACCGTGAATATGGTCTATTATTTCATATTGTAAACAACTTTGACTTTGTTAAAAAAACAAATGTTCAAAGAATGAATACTAGAGCCCCTTTCACACTGAACGATTTCCCCAGGAATTTCGGTCGGTCTGTTCACACTGCCAAAGAAATCCCCGGGAAACTGCTTCTCCCCGGGAAATATTTACCCCTGCTTGTGAGTAGGGTTAAAGGAGAAATCCCTGGGGTTTAACGTTTTTCCCGGGGAATAGCAACTACTGTGAACGTCGCAGGGTTTGAACTTACCCCACCTGTTTGCGTCCACGGGTAATCTCGAAAGGTCACAAGGTCACAAATAATTCGCGCGGTGACTTAGTATTGTAATGCAGTACCTTTCAAACTTGTTGTAAATATATTTACAGTTAAGTACAAAAGACAAATAATAAAATTATACAAATAATTTAATTTTAAAGAATATGAGCAAAATGAATGGTTTTAATATTTAATACAAGAAGTGTCGTGAACAAGACTGTGTTTAGCTTCCTTCTCGTGTACGTGTATTTATAATGTCCCGTGTGGTTAGGTACCAGTCTTCTATTTTCTTATCCGCATGATGCGTGGCGCAGCGGTTATCGTCGACCCATGCCACGCGCCCTCAGTTTAAACATTTCCCGGGGTTTGAAGGCCAGTGTGAAACGACCGTGCATATTCCCGGGAAATAGTGTCCCCGGAAGTTACCAAATGGGTCCAGTGTGAACTGTTGCCGAGGTGTTGGTGGGGTAAAAAATCCTCGGGAATTTTCTGGGGATTTATTTCCCGGGGATTGGCTCTGCAGTGTGAAAAAGGCTTTACACTTGTAGCTCACAACCCACACACGAGCAGCAATTCCTTGAAAGGATTTTAGAGTCCTTTCTTGAGCAAGGTTTTGATCATCTGATTAAAAAAGTAGAAGCTTTTTTAAAATATGTAAAGACAGCAGCACTATTTAGTATTTGGGTCATTCATAAATAAGGAGCCAATGTTAAAATTCTAATATCTATACTTTCATATGGAATTTGCTATTTAATTTTGATCACCGTGTTCAAATCTGTGTATTTATTTTGTTGCCACCATTAATCTGTACTGAATAAAACCTACAATGAATCTTCCATGGCAATGTATTTTTAAAATTTTATGAAAAATGAGCAAAAAATGCCAATTTTTAGGCAAACATTTGCAACATTGGAAAATAGTGTTACATGTACATTATGAGACATTGTCCTCCTTTGTAATGGTTAACTTGGTTAATTTGTAACTTAAATGATTTATAACACACCAATGCTCAATATTAGACTGGTTCCCAATCCTTCCAGTTATCTTTTGGCTTAAAAAATGGGTTAATAATTTGTTTTGGCGTGTACGTGCCGCAGTGGCTACTCACGCTTACTTTGTGTAAGTTAACAAATTATGATGAAGGGAGTGGAAACTAGTCTATGGTTGACTACGATGTGCTAAACTGGTTCCCACTGCACGCTATGAAAACAAAATAAAATGCATCATACCAGTCTGCACACACGCACGCACGCATCCAGATTAACGTTAACTCGTTCAGCATGCTTACAATCAGCTGTGGTATTTTTTTGTTAGATTTGTTTGGGGCCACACGCTTGTATTGTAGATTCGGATATTGTGTGGACAAAATTGTTATTTTTAGGTTTTAAAATTTGTCGAGATCTGGGTGGATGACAATAGTTATTATAAGTAAATAAAACTTACAGAAATTGGGTTTCTGCCCCAAAGTCTATTACTAATCTACCAGTATATTCCCATACCAGTTGAGTAATTTTCGAAAAATTAAGGTCAAATCCATTTTGGCCAAAATGTTGCTTTTATTGACCTTGAAAAATGGTTTTCAAACTTAAGATAAAGCCAAAAGAGTGTTCTGTGATCCATTGGGTCAAAGTTTCTAAACCATTTTACACAAGTTCTCTTCTTAAACTCGGTGAAAGTCTTTTGTATTAAATAATACTTTATCAGAATGTCTGCTTGATTCAGGTGGTTCTGGCTGAAAAATTAATTTTTTTGCGTGGTTATATAGACCACACAAAATAAAGTTCTGCTTCCGGTTACCCGACCGATCCTAATTTAAGGCTGCGACCCTAAAAATGTTATCAGCAAGTAGAAAAAGAATATTACCCAAAAAAATATTTACAAAATGCTTTTTAACTACCTACTTACATTTGCTATTTTCTGAGAAGAAACCTCTGTTATTTTTACAAGTTCCCTTCGCGATGACAACGCGGTGCACGATTCCCTATCAGTATCACGGTGATGAAAACACGTGCATAATGCTCAATGCAGCAATGCTGTACTGGTTCCCCCCGCACCGCCCACTAAAAGTGCCAAAGAAGGCAGGATGGAGTCTATGCATACACGGCCGACCAACATCATAACACTGGAGTTCAGGGTCGATCTGACAGTGTAAAAATGGCAATGGATGGAAAAAGAGGATTTGTGCAAGTTAATTCACAGAACTTGATTCTCTTGTCTGTGTAATGTATTTTCCGTGTTCATGAATTTATTTCGAGGTTGTACGTGAAGTGATAGCCCAGCGTGTTTTGCCCGACATTTCCTACCGCAACACAAGGTGCGTCGCCCGCCATACACAGTGCATCACGCACGCTTACCACCGCACCACAAAGTCGTGCCCAGGCGTTGTGCATAGCACTGTTCATGACCTAAACTTTCCATTCTTTTAAAGAATTATTGACCGTAAATATTAGGGCATAGATACATGTAACGTGCGTTAGTAAAAAGTGACATCGGCAATTTTGATGTGGTATATTAAAAATTAGAAGAGCACAATTGTGGAAACCAATTTCTAGAACGAAAACCAGACACAGCGTCTGTGAAAAAATAAGACAATTTTCCCAGGCCAGATTAAATTTTTTGGGGAGTTTGGTTGGGTCTGGTTTATGTCGGTTTGGCCAAGTCAACCCAACTTGATGAACAAATACATGACTTGGAAGTTCATTTACATTAGATATTATACAAAACTAACAGTAAATGAATAATGCTTCTACAACTACAAGTACCTGTGTTAGTGATGACATGTGTAGTGAAACAGTCAAAGGTTTTCACGTATAGGTTCTCGGTTGCTTCTGCCAGCTGTTTCACTTTTTCCTACATGTATAAATAAATATGAGTGCAATATGGACCTACTGTCTTAATATTATCAAACTTGTTACTGTATTTATTTTAAAAGTCTGCCCTAGCTCATTTGTTTTGGAATTCATTTTTAAAGAGGCTTTATCCAAAGATCTATAAATGAAACAGAAAAAAACTTGAAATTTAAATGAATTATTTCAAAGTGATCGCTATATTTCGAGCATTGCCAACTGTTAGAAACTGTACTTTGGTACATGTACATGTATTTAGGAGTTATCCCTGGCTTACACCATTGCATTAGGGTCATTCCACGTCATTCCGCACACTTTTTTGCTTGACCCCCTCCGATTTTGATGAAATTTGGTGTGTGGCTAGGTACTCATGAGAAATTCCGATACGCAAAATATTAGCGAAATTCGGTCATTTGTGTAGGAACTGGAGCAGTTTGAAGTTTTAGGGGGTTTTGCGACCAGAACCCACCAATCTACCTAAAAATGGCCAAATACCCCTACAGAATGGTTCGATCTCAGCAAGTGAGGTGTCGTTAGAAAGAGCACAAAATTCTCTATCCACCAATATGTCACTTGACATTATTTTATGTGTTGACCCAAATCTGGGTCATTTAAGGTGACCTTGACCTTTGACCTCGATTATCTCAAAAGTATATGCTTTTGATGAACTTGTTGTAGTCGTGAGATAGTTAACCATACATGGCGCACACGAAAAATCAGCTCGGGCAATTACCAACTTCAGGAGAAACATGACTTTAACGACCAACAAATGTGTAGTATCACTCCTATGAATGCGGATACAGTCACAATTATCAACTATTATGCATGTACATGTATCTCGATCTCGGAATTTTCATTGCTTAAAGGAAACATGCAGCCTAACATTTTCATTACGCAATTTTTGTTTTAAATTCATAGATTTATGTGTATTAAATGTGAATAAAAAGCAAAACTGGTTTTAGTGTACGTTTAGTGTGGTAATTTGCCGTCCAAAAATTGCCCCCCCCCCTCCCTTTAAATTTCGCGGCCACTTAAAATGAGTGACGTAAACCGAGGCAGGACCCGGACAAATTCTCGATAGTCGGTACGTGACGTCTAGGTACAAGACGGGTTCGCGTGGCCACGTACGCACATTGTTGTGTGTTGATGCACCCACAGTGTACGAATCGCGTACGCTTTGTGCACGGTAATCGAATTTCACATGGACGATCGTGAAAGTTCTTCCTCGGTTTTTGGTGAATCCGACGAAAACAGTACTGATTCGTCCGATTCGAATAACAGTATTTCTTATTCCGACATGGACTCGATCGAGGATAAAGATGGGGTCCCTCTAGGCGCTCTAGGTCGAAGCACGACCGCTCAAAATGTTCGCTGCAGAGGGCCGAAAATCACTATGCCCGCCTGGACCACTTCGCTCTGGTAAGCTTTACTTTGGCTGTCCAAATCCTCCGATATTTAGGATCAACCGGAAACAAATGAAGGCTTACTCCATCCGTAGTAGTTTTGCTACACCTAGCAGCTACACAACTAGTCGGCAATGACCGAACACTGTTTTTACCCCGATTCAGAATGAAAAACCATGTAAGGACGGACACTTGTTGCAATGCGCGCAGTCAGTAAACGACAGGCCGGGTAGCAGCGCTGCGAGTCTCTGCCTCTATTTTCGTCATACCCCTCGCGAGGTGTTATGTTAATGAGGCTTCCCTTTAAGGGGGGGGGGGGGGGGGGGGGGGGGGCATGGGTTTGACCATAATTTTCAACAATTATATTCCTCCATTTATCACAGAAAATAAACACAACCACACCCATAATGTTGTTGTCAACATTATACTTCATTGATTTAAGCAACAACAAATCTTATTACATGTTTCCTTCAACCGCCGTGGCTACTGTAAGCCGAGTTACTATAAGATTCTGAATACTGTCTTTTTACGCCATAAGGGAGTCTACCTACTTCAGAAGCAGGCTTTGAAAATACCGAGATCGAATTCAAAAATACATGCATAATAGTTGATAATTGTTACTGTATTCGCATTCATAGGAGTGATATTACACATTTGTTGGTAGTTAAAGTAATTTTTCCCCTGAAGTTGGTAATTGCCCAAGCTGATTTTTCGTGTGCGCCATGTACAGTTAACTATCTCACGACTACAAAAAGTTCATCAAAACCAGAGCATACACTTTTGAGATAATCAAGGTCAAAGGTCAATGTCACCTTAAATGACCCAGATTTGGGTCAACACATAAATGAAGGTCAAGTGACATATTGATGGATAGAGAATTTTATGCTCTTTCTAATGATACCTCACTTGTTGAGATCGAATCATTTTGTAGGGGTATTTAGCCATTTTTAGGTAGATTGGTGGGTTCTGGCCGCAAAACCCCCTAAAACTTCAAACTGCTCCAGTTCCTACACAAATGACCGAATTTCGCTAATATTTTGCGTATCAGAGTTTCTAATGAGTACCTAGCCACACACCAAATTTCATCAAAATCGGAGGGGGTCGAGCAAAAAGTGTGCGGAATGACGTAGAATGACCCATTAGCCAAGAATAAACTAATTCGGTATCTCAAAGTGTGAAGGTGAAAGGTTATTCGAGATAAAGTGCTGATGTCATGTCAGCACTTTTATGTTACGCGAATGATATTACGCAAATGCGCATTCTGATTTTAATTCACAAGTGGGCGTCGTGCGACCACCTGGCGTATTTATACGCGCAAAATCCCTCAACAAAATAACGGCACACTTAAAAAAAAAAACTGTCTTGTCTATGTGCATCGTCAGCTAGAACAATTGAACAATTAAAAACCCTGCCCTTCTATCGATGACATAACTTCAGTTTTTAATGTTGCAATCTAGTTTGGCAAGTCGAAAGTGGATTTTGCTCTCTTATAAGAGCGGGGCCCGTACACAATCGCCAAACAATGGACATTTACAAAACTTTTATCCTTGCTTCAGACCCAATAGAAGTATACCAAGCATTGCCATTGTGTGACAACATTTGGAGTCTCTACAGCAAAACATTGACCATCATTGAAGTCCGTTTAGTCAGAGGATAAAAATCATGATTGTAAAGCCTGAAGTTGAAGCTCAAGAACGAATCAAAGATTTTGTAAATTACCTTCTGGGCAGACGGAACACTCTGCAGCGCCCTCATAGTCCACATAGGTGCTCTGTTGAGGGCAGTGTTTGCCCTCGGGGCAAATCACCTGGGTGCGTGTGCTGGACCCAGCGGGGTCACAGGGTCACAGGGACCTGTCACCTGCGTATTGGCTGCAAAGGGGGTAGAAATATTGATTTGTTAATTATTTTCACAATCACAACATTTAACCATTTATTTCGGAATTTAAAACTGTTGACGGATAAACACATTAGGAGCAAGGCCGGAATTATTTGTCGGCGACCAGCTCACAGCGAGCAAGGCCACAAAGATAAAGGTGTGCTACCCACAGGTGCCGGCCTAAACCCGACGCAGATCGAGGTTCGTAAACAATAATCTTGCACCTGGGGATGGTCAATGTCAAAATTATCCTGCCGCAAACTGTTTAATATTTCAGTAATATGCACATCTGGGTAAATATCTAAATATCTTTGTTTTAATCAGTCCCATTAATAATTGTTTGAATTGTCAGGAATGGGTGGATTTGGGGGGCTGTATTTTATAGTAAATATTATTTAACTGACCTAGTTTTACAATAATGGATGCCAACAAAAAAAGCAAGAAAATTTGCCTTCGTTTTTAACCAGCGTCTTTTTAAACAGAAATAAAAAAGGTTATATTTTGTTCTGGTATGTTTTGTATCCAGTACTGGTTCTGATTTACATGGAATGACTGCATATGTTAGACCATTTCTTAAACTCCCCATTCGATATAGACAAAGTACAGCCGCATTTTGATTGAAAATAATGCCTGGTCATATCAAAGCCATTTTGTTTGTGTACACTTTTTCACAGCGCATGTGAACGAGTTTGAACGAGTTTGAACGAGTTTGAACGAGTTTGAACGAGTTTGACCGAGGTTATGGCGGACTACGACTGTAGCAACTGTTTTAACATCACCAAGCTGACGCGCGGGATTATTTTTAACGAAACTCGATCCGAGGCAGGTTCAGGCCGATAGCACCGGGAAGCACACCCACGCATTTCCGGCCTTGCTCGCTGCTGACAGGCATTTCTGGCCTTGCTCTTGGCGTTTATGCGTCATCCGTTTCAAATCTGGGAAAAACTTTGCGTTTAAATACGTCATCCGGCACGAACTGGTTGAAGTCACTTGACCAAAAGTTGTAATCTATTTGGTCAAAGCGTTCTGTTCGATTGACAGGCCGGATCGGTCCACCTGGAATCTGCTCAAATACCGGGTCCCGATGAACAGCTCTACAACGATCTTTTTTGGAGGGAGGGGAAGGGGAGGTTTACCAGTTCCTTCACAGTAGAACCAAGGTGTGCAATCCGGGCATTCCGAAGCAACGGCCAGACCAGTGACGTTAGAGAATGTTCCACTTGGACACGGGTCGGGGTTAAACGTGGTCCCCTGGCAGAAGTACCCCTCAGGACAAATGGACTGGTCCGGGCGGGTCGAGGACTCGTTGCAGTAGAAGCGAGGCAAGCAGGGCCCGCTGACGTCAGTTTGTGCTGCATTGCAAAAAAAGATAACGCAGAGAAGAAAAAAATGGTATGAGTACTCAAATCTAAAGAACAAGCATTTGTTTGATTTGGTTGTAAAGATTAAAGATAAAAATACAACAAACATCAAAACACAGAACTACCAAATTATTATGAAATACCTTAGTTAACCAGTTCGCGCCGGGATTATTTTAACATCACCGAGCCGAGGGGCATGAGTATTTTTAACGAAACTCGATCCGAGGCAGGTTCAGGCCGGGAAGCACACCCATACATTTCCGGCCTTGCTCGCTGCTGACAGACATTTCCGGCCTTTCTCGTGGCGTGTTTATGCGTCATCCGTTTTGAATCTGGGGAAAACTTGGCGTTTATATTCGCCATCCGGCGCGAACTGGTTAATGTCTCAAGCACATGGTGTGGTCATTTAAACAAAAAGTGTATTGTTTTTGTATCAATTTCCGACGATGGTCGGCTGACTATCATTGGAAGAAAAAAAAGTGACTTTTTAGCCGCTATTCTGGTTTCCTTACCTGACAAATTGTGACTCAAATGTTAGAGTATTGTTTTCTCGGAAGTAGTATGGAAATGGCCGCTTCTAGACCAGCCCAATTTTGTTCAATCGTCACCCCACAAAAAAAAAAAAGACAATTTGTCTTTTTTAAAACTTTGATCTCATATCAACGCAATTTAAAACGAGTCTAAAGGTGGCGCCGACGCGTAAGGAGGAGGTCGATCAAAATAATTTGTATTTATCGCGAAGCTGTAAGTTTTTCGATAAGACCTTTTTTTTCTTTAGACACCAACTCTTCCACGCGTCTTTTTATCTCGGATTCCATACCGCTCGAATCCTTTTTTTCCGACAGCTTGCTGCCGGACCTGATAGCCTCTTTCATATCGTTAAATTGCCTCAATTCCTTTAATATCAAAGCGTACTCTTCGTGGAATATATCGCCGTCTGTAATAGCTTGAGAAATAAGATCTCTTACGCTGTTGAGTTTAGCCTCGGCCAAGACTCTAATCTCGTCGTGTTTTTTTACTTTACGTCTAAATCGTTTGCTAAAATATTTTAATACGAACGCGGCGCAACCAAAACTCAAGGCTACTCCCTCTAACGCAAAACCAACGGGTGACTTGATGGCACCGCTTATAGCCGTGATTCCCAAACCCCCACAAATCACACCACCCATCTCGGCTAGCGTTTCCGTAGTAGACAATGTCGTAATGAACTTGCCATATTTTTTACACAACGCGCTTTGCTGTTCTCGTTGTGTCAATATATCTTTTTGAACTTTTTTGATCTTTTGCAATCGAAACACCCTCGTACTATCATCATCTTCGATGGTACTTTTTAGATCGGGGTAAATACTAGTCGTCATTTTATTAAGACAAAACTAAAATATTTCTACTTTTAAAAGAGTAACTAAAATATTTCTACGTTAAAAATTATCTCTTTATCTCTATTATTGATTATCTGGCCAAGACCGTTTTTCAACGAAAACGTGAGGCTTTTTATTTTGCCAGCTACCAACTCTTTCGAACACTTGTTATACATGTAGTTGATATAAATTGGATCTTGAGGATTGTTTGAACGAGCAGCATCACAGTGTACGGGTATACTCTCCAACAGGTTAGTTTGTAAAAAGACCGCGCTGTAAAGATTTAGGCAAAATTTTTCATAATAATTACTACCACCATTGAGCCAACCCCTGGGTAAACCTAAAAGTTTAGATAGATTACTCGATAGTTTTATGCGATTTTGGTCGGGAATGGATATATAAAACAGTTCATCGGATAAGGACTCTATAGATATATCGTGAAAATCTTTTATACGATATTCAAAAGAATGAAGATTCCACCTATCCGGAGGAATATCAATTTTTTCACGATCGGCAATTTGAAGAGGCGTCAGATCATCGATATCACCCGTAAAACTCTCCCAAATTATCGACGCTTTTTTTCGAGGTTATAAAAACCCAAGTCTAACACAAAGTTGTTTAACTTCATGCGACGGTCACCCCCGACGTTATCCATAGGTCGCGATAGTTCAAAGGTCTTCTCGTTATCTGTCATGACGAACGTATGAGACTGCATTTTACAAAAGTAACTAAAATATTTTTACGTTTAAAATTATATCTTTACCTCTATTATCGATTATCTCACCAAGACTGTTTTTTAAAGAAAACGTGAGGCTGTTTATTTTATCGGCTACTAACTCTTTCGAAGAATTGTCGTATTTGACGTAAATAGGATCTTGGGGATTGTTTGAACGAGCTGCATCGCCCGATAAAGGTATATTCTCCAAAAGATTGGTTCGTTTTCCATTAACAAAATTTGAATGCGTAGACAATGGCTTTTCGAGCGACCACAACGACTGTTTTGTGGTGCAAGAGTGCAGGCCTGCATCGCTGCACTGTACAGTGCAGCGATGCAGGCCGGAATTCCTGCACCACAAACAGTTGCTGTAGTCGCTCGAAAAGCCATTGTTGCGTCCCCCGTCTTCGCATAGTGTGCTCTTTATGTGAGTCGGGTGCCGTCTGGACGTCCATAGAGTTTATACATGAGAAATTTTCCTGAATCATTTGAAAACAGTGTTTTGAAAAGCTGGTCGAAATTGCTCGGATTTTCAACCCCAAATAATTGTGAGTACCATGGAAGCCCTAACAGTTCTTCTTTAACCCTAACCCTACCTAATGCTACTTTTTACTACTAGTACAGTAGTAGTAAAAAGTAGTATGCAGTACTCTCACTGCAGTGTAAGGTGTTCTAAACTCTCCAGCCAAATTTGTCACTTGGGACACAATGGGTCAAGGCTGGACTACTGCATTTTTTTGCCAGATAAGTATACTAACCTGTATTGCCACTGTTAGTATTTTTTAGTTGGCAATATCTGTACTCTGTCAGTTACACACCCAATCATCAGTCACTGAGAGACCCAGTGCTACAAAATACTAAGTAGTATTCTGTAGTATGCAGTTCTTTAGCCCAAAGTAAGGCCTAGGGGGTTAGGGTTAACATGTATAGAAGCCAGTATGCGCTTTCCAAGATATTTTGTCAAGTATTTGGCATGTTTTGGGCAACTTTTGTGTTCCCAATTCATTTTTGTATTGGCAATATGCTAATAAACTGTTGGGGCGTTAGAACGACAGACAAAATCCAAAATTAAAAAAGGAGTGAAAACGCCCCAATTATTGGGTCTACATGTGACCCTGCTATGAGATACACGAATAAGCCACTTTGTAATACATGTGTAATAAATGGACAACTGGGGGCATATAAAAAAAGCAAGAATGTTGGATTAATAGTGAAAATATACATGGACATGTTGTGGCATCTAACGTTTGTTGAGAATAAATAAAAATGCCAAAGTATGATCTGTCTCTTGTATACTCTTTATTTCACACGTCAAAATGGGAAACTTGTTGAGTTGAAACTGCAAAGCGAATGTCATGCAATAGAAAGAATATTCCTATGGGGTGAAGAATAAAATATTTTCCATTTCCAACAGTTTGTTCACCTCATAGTAATATTTATTATATTGCACTCCACATAAAACAAACTTAAAACTAGAAATGTGTTTGTGGACAAACACAGAGCTGTTTCGCATACTGTCTAAAATGACTTTTAATATTTGGGTGGTGGTCTAAGTGTGTGCCAAGTCTAAAGTCGATCGAATTTAGTGCCAAAGATATATTGGTTGAAAAAAACGTGTACAAATCCTATGGGGAAAATTAAACCTTTAATGTGACGTCACATGACACCCGATGATATCATCACAATGTCATCTTAATTTTCGTTTATAACACATCCTGGAATATTTGCATACCAAGTTTGACCCTAATTGGACTTGTACATCCAGAGATAGAGGGTCTTAAAAACTACACCTTTAATGTGACGTCACATGACCCACGATGATGTCATCATGACGTCACCCTGATGTTCGTCTATAACACATCCTGGAATACTTGCATACCAAGTTTGACCCCAATCGGGCCTGTACTTCCAGAGATAGAGGGGCCTCAAAACTGCACCTTTAATGTGACGTCACATGACCCACGATAACGTCATCATGACGATTTTTCCCTTGGCCCTCCTGGGGATGGTGGTCGAGGTGTGTGCCAAGTCTCAAGTCGATCAAATTTACGAAAGTGTCAAAATTAATAGTCTGAAGAAAAACGTGTACAAACCTTATGGGAAAAAATTTGCACCTTTAACGTCACGTCAGGTGACATCTGGGAGTGGGGTTCTAAGTGTATACCAAGTTTCAAGTCGGTCGGATTCACCAAAATGTCAAAGTCAATAGTCTGAAGAAAAACGTGTACAAAACCTATGGGGAAAATATTTTAGTAATTTGGTTTGCATATTATTAAAGCATATATCGTTGAGCATTATTTGTGAAAATAGGGAAGATATTACATTAATATTTTTGGAGATATTCCTATTTTTAGCGAGTATGTGTAAAAATGGCTTTTCCACGGGAGCTGTCAATGCATCAACATGTTTGAATATGATATGACACAATAATGTAATGACGCGATAGTCCTTTGACAAATGTTTTTGCGAGAGCTTCTTTTATTTACACTAAAATGGATAAATAATACTTTTTAATAGATAGATGAATTTATTCATGATTTCAATCTCACAAACATTTTTCTTACTTGGTTAGACTGCCAAAGAATTTGCGCAGGAACAGACTAACTTATGCAATGACGATATTATGTGCACAAAATCATGACAATTGTCTATTGATGTTCCAGATACATGAAATTATATCATTTGTCAAACTAACTGAAATGAACAAAACCAGAAGCCTGTCTATTAAAAAGTATTATTTATCCATTTTAGTGTAAATAAAAGAAGCTCTAGCAAAAACATTTGTCAAAGGACTATCGCGTCATTACATTATTGTGTCATATCATATTCAAACATGTTGATGCATTGACAGCTCCCGTGGAAAAGCCATTTTTACACATACTCGCTAAAAATAGGAATATCTCCAAAAATATTAATGTAATATCTTCCCTATTTTCACCAATAATGCTCCAAACGATATATGCTTTAATAATATGCAAACAAAATTACTAAAATATTTTATCATCTAGGAGAAAATGGCCTCCAAAAGTGGGTATAGTTTTTTTTGGACCACCCTGTACTTGGTGATCATATGTCCGACTCTGTCAAACAACAAAACGTACCACGAGAGGCCTTGGTTTTTTAACGACACCTATGTTTACGCGTGCGACCTCGACGCCGAAAATATGAACATGAACGAAGCCATAGACCTTTATCGAACGAAATTTAAAGATTTGCACACTTTGTTTTTAATCGACGACTGCAGCGCTTATCAAGCGATGAAATCGGCCAAAAGGGCCACAAGGGAGGATGCTGCATGTTATCTAAATTAGCCTTTAGCGGTAGACACGATAACCACAGCTGTTGGTTATTGACTCAAAAATATAACAGCGTTTTAAAAGATTATCGCGAACAGACTCAATGGGTCGCTATTTTTTATTGCAAAGACAAAAAAAGTTTTGATAATTGCCTCGACGAAAATGATGTGGTGCCGGATAATAAAAGGCAAGACATAAAACAATATCTCAAAGACACTCCCTATAGTAAATTGATTTTATATACGAATCCTCGGACTAAATGGAATTTGTTGTAACCTAGTTGTGATTTGTTGAGGTTTTGTTAGATAGCTAGTTGTAATTTGTTGAACAGCTAGTTGAGATTTGCTGTATAGCTAGTTGTAAAGTACTTGCATAGCTAGTTGTAATTTGTTGGACAGCTAGTTGTAATTTGTTGGACAGCTAGTTGTAATTTGTTGGACAGCTAGTTGTAATTTGTTGAACAGCTAGTTTTAATTTGTTGGGTAGCTTGTTGTAAGTTGTTAAACAGCTAGTTGTGATTTGTTGCAGTTAGTTTATCTCGCGTTTATTTAAATGTTATTTTTGCTGATCGATCTTTTGCTCAAATTTATTATAGCGTCGACCTTGTGTATTTTATCTTACAAATATTTTTCTTTAAAAATAAAATTATACCGTCTTATAAAAATGGAGCCTTTAAAAACTTTAGACAACGATCCGCAAACGGAAAAACATAAAAATAGACTGTTGGGTGTAGTATCAGCCGGTGATTCTAAAAAGTATTTGGGTAAAGACGTTAGCCAAGGAGATATAGAAAACCTAGACGTGAACAAACAAGAAAAAATGTACAACCATTACGAGGCAAGGTTGGGTAAAGAAAATAGTACTAGTTTGGGAAACTGCGTGCTAGGGATTTACTCGAGAGTTTTAGGCGCGAGTCTACCTATGATCAAACCCATGGGTGTCAGTCTACGAGTAGACTCGGAAGACGCACTCACCAAAGATCTAGAGGAAGATCCCGTTATATCTAGCTCGATAGCTAGTTTACTTTGCGAAGTTTATTACAACTACGGAATGTTGTTGTCGCCATTAGTAGGTTTATTGATAACGTCTAAACATTTAGTTATCAACGAAAAGAATTCTCTTGACAATATAATAAAAGATGAGTCAACAAGAGAGCCCAAGTTCGTCGATGTTAAAGAAGACTCCAAAGGTACAGACGGTGACGACTAAAACAAAAAATCCAGGTAGAGTAAAACAAGGCAAGGCATTAGCGGAACACAACAAAAAGAGAAAAGAACAAATTGCCAAGATGCAAAATATAGACGTGAAGAGTACTCTTTCTTATTCGTACGCAACAATTGGGTCAATAACGGGTTGGCGCTTGTTTTAGGAGGACTCTATATATGAAGCCAAAGAGTCTCACCACCAAAACCACAACCACTAGCACAGCCTCCCCGAAAGAGCCCAAGGGGGACTCCGTCCCAAATCCCTTCTTCTCCGCCCCAACCATCTTCAGATTTTGTAGAAATGGAATAAAAAAAATTAAAAAAAAAAAAATTGTGGCAATTATAATTGGATACTAATAGCATCGCCAACAATCTCTATCACGCCGCCGTGATCTCTATGTTAAGCGTGGGATTTACCATGTTTAGTAAAAAACTGTTGAAGATCAAACCGGCCGATCTCGACAAGTTGAGCGTAGAAGATGTAGCTAAACTAACGGCTGCGATAAGCGCATCGATGTACGTAAAAACATGGCTGGTCAATCAAAATATACTCCCACCAAATATATTAAACTCGACATAAAACTTTAGTTCGTTATAATAAAATGGCCGAAGGTGGAGATTTTGAACCGGTAGACGAATTTACCCCGGCATAAGACAACGATCTAGACTGGGACAATAACGATTACTCCATCGACAACGAAACGGCGTTAGGTCCAGCCTATGCTCAAGCTCGTGATGGTGTTTTAGAACAAGGGAGACGTTTTATTGATAATCAAAGAGTCGAAAGTTTCTACGAACGTCAAGGACAAAGACAATATGATATAATTCCGCAATGGGAAAGATTCGTAGTAAAAGATAACACGTTATATTTTAAAACCGATGACGAAGAAGTAAGATTATCGCAAAAAAACAAACCAGATACATTTTTAGCATTAAGTTATATCGAAAAAAATGCTAGGGACGGTATAGATTTTATTAGAAACCAATTAGGTTTTAAAGATTATAAACGAAACCCACTTAGTATAGAACAACAACAACAATTACAACAGATTGAACCGGAGTCTATCCCGATGCAAGATCTTCCGAAAATGGCCCTTGATTTAAGCGAAATTCTCGAAACTTTAGACCAAGAACAAGAACAGGAAACCAGTTTTATACTAATCGCGGGTTTAGACAAAACTCTTCAAACGATGAGAGGCAACTTATAACTAAATTTAGCGCGTCTCAGAATACTCGATGATGAGATAGCCCAGACCGAAGGAGCATTAGCCGAATCAGTGAGCGCCAACGCCCGCGCCTACTCCGATACCACCATCTAACGCGAATAACGTAAAAGAATGGATACAGTCGCAACTAAAACACTTTTCAAACGTGCTCGCTAAACTCGGCTCAAAATTACTCGACGCCTTGCCCGGAATTTTAGGCGGTATAGCGAGTTGGATATTTAACGTATTGAGTAAAACCGTCGGATGGTTGGGCGAACACGTGTGGGCCTTTATAGTGGGAGTCGGAACTTTAATTTTTGTTTATTTACAAAAGCGCCTCGGTTAAAAGTAAAAAAAAAAAGCCTTCTAACAAAATGTTTTGTTAGAAGGCTTTTTTTTTTACCGCGCAGACTCGTACATCAGGTATCCTATACCCGCTATGGCTAAAGTACCGACAATCAGCAAAGTTTTTTCATACTCGTGAGGATCTCTAGTTAAAACGTTTTCTTCGGGAAAAGAAGGCTCGACCGTGGGCGTTGGTGGTGTTACCAGAGCCGGGCTTTTGGGCGTTGGCGCTGGTGGGTCAACGATCGCGGACGTTGGCGTTAGTGGTGGTGGGTCAACGACCGAGGACGTTGGCGTTGGTGGTGGTGGTGGTGTTGTTGGGTCACCCGCGGGCGTTGGCGTTGGTGGTATTTTTGAGTTTATCTTCGAGTTTAATCCCAACGGTAAGTTAGCGGTCGCAATCTGTATATTGTTGTTATATCCTTCGTGGGTTCCGACCCTCAATTGCATGTTCGAAGGCACGAGATATAATCCTTTAGCCAGCACAAAGTTTAACGAACTCTTGGCGTATTGCAGCGAATCTTGAAATTGGGTTATAGATTCTTCCAGATCGGCTGGAGACGATATCAAGTCTTAGACGATATTAACAAACTGGGCTTGGGCGTCGAGCCCCATGCCCGGAGTCAAAATACTAGTTTTTGTTTGCGCCCGAGCCCCCAGCAGAGCGTAAACATACGCCCTGACAGATTCGTTTATTTGTTGTATCCCTACGTCGGTAAAGTGAGACTCTGCGGGTATCCATTTTTGCCACCCGAGCATCAATACCGCTCTACTTTGCGATATATAACTTATTATATAAGTACTGTAATAACCAGATCCTTTAGGAGGATCTTCGTTGCCAAACCCCATTAGACATCCCCCCGCGTATTTACCGTAACTAATATCCAAGGGTGCGGTATCGTAATCCCCCATAGGGTGACCCCAAGCATAAGCCTGACCCAATCCGCCGGAATAATGATCGACCGTCTGTATCCAAGACAAGTTGTGATCTACGCCGTAAAATCTGCAAGTGTCTATATAACCTTTACGATCTATATTGTTGTTATAAGGGTCATATATGTCGTTGCCCGGTATGGGACATTGCATAAACTCTAATATTTTTCTAACCGTAAAATAAACATGAAATCTATATATGGCCCTCGTGAGACGATCCGTCGAATAAAGTAGATCTATCCCTATGCCGCAACCGGCGGTACTGCACCACATTGCAAAATTGAATTGATTTTGATAAAACACCAACGGAACAGATTTCCATCTGTTTATTAGCTCATCCGTTGTAACGGCGGGTAACCTATAATGGGTGAATATATCCGCAAAAATAACCATAAAAGAACCGCGGTCGACCGCGTTCACTACAATCTCTAGACTCTTGAAATCTAAGTCCAGCCTGTTAGCTTGTTCTTGTGCTTGTTCTTGTGATTGTTCTTTCATTCTCGATATATTTTTATCTTGTTCGATCAGTCTCGAGTAATTTTTAGCTTGTTTTTGTGCTTGTTCTTTCAGTCTCGATATATTTTCTACGACCGTTTTGTTTATGGCGTTAATCATTTTTAGTTGTCTTTATTATAAAAGACTTTAATTAAAATGTCTTTATGTGTATTAGAAAATATGTCTCATTATTTTTTAGATTTAGGAATCCACTTAGAAAAATTTATAAGCTAGGTATCTCGCAACAAACTCGAGTTCTTGTTCTATTTGGTTATCGCTGGTGGTGTAAAAGTCTGAGAGTTGGGGTTTATGCTGTAAGTTAACGATGAAATCTAAGTGTATTTTTTTTTTTCTACTTTTAAAATATGGCTAGCATCGCTATGATGGTCGGAGGCGCTATAGTTAACGCTTTAGCTTTCACGGGATCAAACTTTTATTTTTTAGCGTTAAACAAGACGGAGAGCGCAAGAGACACGACTTAGCTTTAGAAAAACTGACGACGGCGAAAAACAATTGGGAAAAATCTCAGACAAAGCATCTCGATAGGTTAAACGATCGACTCAAAAAACAAGCGAAGGCTCAAAAGACTTTTAAAAGTATAGACGAGGCTCTCAGAGAATACAACTCGGTTACTCACGAAGATCTACGAGTACCAATCTACCAGCAGCACGAGCCCACTCTCGCCGATTTGATCAAAAGACCGGCGAGTTGGCGTTTGTTTTGGGAGGAACGTCGTTGGTAGGTTTTTTAGTTTATAAGTTTTTATAAGTTGTTTAGTTTTTATAAGTTGTTTAGTTAAATACAATGGAAACAAAGTTTAAAAAAGTGTATTATAGCCCCGTCGGTTATTGGTGAGGGCGCGGTTGTAAAATTAGCTAAAAAAACGGGCGCGTCCAAAGAAGAAACCAGAAACTGGTTAAAAAAAAAAGTGTTGTGGCAAATTTATTTACCGCCTCCAACGTATATTCCTCGTCCTACGAGTTTGAACAAGTCCATGGGTATTCCCAACGAAATGCATCAGATAGACTTGTTATTTTTACCCTTCAATAAAGTCGGTAAAAAAGAATAAAAGTACGCGATGACGGTCGTTGACGTGGCCACGCGTTTTAAAGAGGCCGAACCTTTGACCAACAAGACGAGTACCCAAGTGGCCGACGCTTTGAGTCGAGTTTACGCTAGGTCGCCTTTGACTTGGCCAAAGGTTTTAAAAGTAGACGCGGGTAAAGAATTTCACGGGGAATAAAAAAAAATGATGTCGGAGAAAAATGTCGCGATACAAGTGGGAGAACCGGGCAACCACAGAGCGCAGGGTATCGTCGAAAGATTTAACAGGACTTTGGCGGAGAGATTGTTTGGCCATCAATACGCCAAAGAAACCCTTAATCCGACGGAGAGATCGCGATTCTGGGTTAAAAGATTACCCGACGTAATTAAGGCGTTAAACGACGAAACCACCAGATCGATAATGACGGAAGACTACGAGCCACTCACTTCCAGGCGGGCGATGCAAGAAACGCAAGTTCGTCAAATCAGTTCTTCCGCGGATGAGGTAGAAAAAGAGTTGATAAAAAAGGGCGATCTTTTTAGATATCTTTACGCGCCCAGTTAGTTAAAGGGAGTAGAGCGCAGGCGAGCGACCGACCCTATCGGGAGTCTCGAGGTTTTTGATTTAGATCGCGCGATCAAAGACCCCAACCAACTCACTCTTTACTATCTCAAAAAAGGTCCCAATCGAAGTTTCGTTAGTCAAGAGCTTCAAGTCGTTCCACCGGACACCGAGTTACCTCCATGTTTATAGTGAACATACGCTAGAGTAGACGTTCCATCCTGTAGTATATATAGCTTTGTGTCCAGAGGACTCAACGACAGTTTGTTTTGAGTTATGGTGTGTAACGCGTGATTTTTAGATCTGATGTACGTCATCTTATCGCTTTGAGAATCTTTTTTTTTAGACAGTCGAGATAACGCTCGTGACTTATTTTTTTGTCGGTGACTGCTTTGGTTACTCCCTTGGCTTTTTTAAGCTCAAAGCCGTCCGTCATTAAAATTGAGTACATCTTTGGCCTTAAGCAAACGCATTGGCTGACTGGTTTTCCCACCAAATTTGTCTTTAAATTTACCTATTACCTTTTTGTTGACGCGGTCGTACAAAGGGTGATCGGTGGGATAGTTTGACAAGTCGTACGAGTCGGAGTCTTTTTTTTATATCTTCGTAAACGTCGTCCGTCTCAACGCTCAAGAGTAGACTGTCTGTGTCGGTAAACCCTATTCGGTCTCCATAGGTTTCTTTGAGGCGGTTGTAATAAAAGTCGTACATGAGAGTTTTTGAGAGGTCTAAAATACTCACCCCCGCATAAATAGGTTTGTTTAATAACGTCTTGGTCTTGTACATTTCGATAAACGCTAGATTGCAATCGGTAAAAATCGTCGTATGTTTATAGCTCGGTTTACGCGACAACGCTTGATATTTAGAAACTTGGTCGCTTCTAAGTAAAAACGCCTCTGTTCTATTTCCCCCTTTTTCCATCGTCTTTCCAAAAACGCTGTTGTTCATGAGCTTAAAAAAGTCCTTTTCAAAGTCAGACGTTACGTGAGTTCTGAGTTGGGTGTTTTTGTCGATGTAAGATTTCATCCAAGGCGCTTGCTTAAATTGTAATACGCCAACAACCCCAGTTGAAACTCGGACAACCACTCTTTGGGTACTTTGATATTTTCGGGGGCCAGCGGATAATCATTGTGCCAATCGTGCAAAGCGTTGGGATAATCCAAGTCTACCTCTAAGAGACACCCTACGTCGGCCGTTTCTGAGATTGACATAATGCGTTCCGTCGTGAAGTCTTTGGGTTTTGCCGATTTAAGATCGGCGTAAGGTAAATATTGACTCATGGCCCAACCATACAAATTGATGGCGTCGAGATACATGATGTAAGTCGATGGTTTGTCTGGATCGTAGTCGGAAAGATATTTATTGTTTGCTTTATAGTGCCTAGCACCCACGCTTGATAGTCCTCTTTTTGCTTTTTCCAAAAACAAGTGTTTGTCCACATCGGTCAACAACTCGAGCTTGACGTCCGAGTGTTTTAACAACGCGTCCCACGACAACCCAGGAGAGGTGTAATAGTTAGCGGGGTCTAACTTGTAGTTCTTTTTACACACTTTCCAAAAAATTTCAAACACACCTGCCAAAAGTAACGCGTCGGTGGAGACGTACAAGTCGTGATATTCACCCAAGTTTTTGACGTTAAATTCGACCCACACTTGTTGAGCCCTAGAATAATCGTCTTGCGAGATATTCGAGTCTTTGAGGCTGCTGCAAAACTCGTCGATGGTAGGTCGATCTCTTCAAACTTATCGAACGAGTCCATATACTCGTACGGGTAAATACCTTTTTGTAAGAGCAGGTCGACATTTTGGTCTTTATAGCGTTTTTTGAGTAGAGTAAACGCCTCTTTTGGACACGCGTTGACTAGTTTATCCAACGACGTCGACATTAGTTTATCCAACGACGTCGACATAAATTTAAACGAGTCTATAAATCTCAGATTACCGATCGAAAACAAAATGTATTTTTCCGAGTTGCTGGGAATAAAATCGATATTTTCTTTAGTCTCGTACAAACCTTGCATGATTAAATGAGCGTCGTAATTTTGTAAATTGTGAAAGATGAGGGGTATCTGAGTTTTATCCGATACTACCTGCAGTTTTTGATTGCAATAAGCGTGCGCGGCTCCCCTGTATCTACCCGTGATGTGACAGTGATCTCTCACCTTTCTAAATTTGTTGATACGCTTTTTACACTCGATACACTTTGACTCTTTAAATCCCTTTTTGTTTACGTAACAACATTCTTTCTTTTCTTCGTTAGTCTTCGGTTCTTTCGGAAGCGGGCACTGACAGTTTGAGGATTAATTAGGATATATTGACTTTTCGCAAATCCAACACGTACTCGTGTTTTGGTGATCGATGTTGTCTCGCGATGTAAAGTCTATGAGCTTGGGGTTTTAAAAAACTTGATTAAACTCGTATCTTAAACGCAACGTCGAGTCTATGAATTTAGTCATGGCGTCTTTTCCTCTATAGGTCTCTTGAAATTCAAGTTTACCGTCGTACCTTAAAGCAATCAACGAATAACCGCAAGATTTGTGAACTTGAGTCTCCTGCGTGTTTGCCTCTTGAGGCTTTAATTTTTTTAATATCGATTCAAAGTCGGCATAAATGACAAAAGGCGCGTCTTGCGTAAACTTTTGATTTTTAAATTTTAATATCGGAGGGTCGTCGTTAAAACCTTTTGGAAAGACGACCTTAGATGGTGGCATATCTATTCCCTCGCAATCTTGTGTATGCCTGTCCAACTTGTCTCATGAGTTGTAGTGCGCCAAACATCTAAAACAGATGTATGTTTTATGCTTGTGTCTCGTTTGGTTCAAAAATATTCTAGATATATGTTTTATCCAACAATAGTGATTCGTGTCGTCCGGGGTCGTTGGCGTTTTTAGATAAATATAACAGTCGTACTTTAGCCTCTTCGTACGCGAACACATTTATACTCAGATTGTTTTGTCTCTCTATCTTTTCTATTTGATTGATTGGAGTAGGAAAGTCTACGTCTTTAAAATTTAATCCATCGTTTTTATCGTAAACTGACGGCCTGTCTTCGTGGATTTTAAAATCGGGTTTGTCTTTTACTCGTTGTTTTATTTTGTTGGTATACTTGCCGAGAGCGGCTCTCAAACACCACCGTAAACATTCGTTGTGTTTGTTTCTGACGTTAATAAAAGCTTTTGTTTACTAAAAAAGTCGGTAATTTTATATAAGAACTGCCGCTCATAGGTCTATAGCGGTCGATGTTGATATAAAACGCGAGTATCCTAACGAGTTTCCAACCCGATCCTTGACTGGTATTTTTTGCGTGTAGTTCTTTTATTTTAAAGATTTGATCTTTGACATTTTCTTTTATCTGACTCTCGTTAACTAGCTTTTTACTAAAAAAGGTAAAAGCGCTGGTTTCTACTAAGCCGTCTTGATTTTCTTTATCGTATTCCGCTTTAAATCCTAACTGAACTTTTATGGCCGATAGATTTCTCAGCTCTGACACAACAATTTTGTCAATCTGCCGCACGTGCGTATTAAAGAATTGCTCTACGTCGTCGGCTTTAACTCCAAGTTTCTATAACTGTTACTAAGGGCTCTATGTACTTGAAAATCTGCCTCTTTAAAGATATCGGGGTTTTTATACGATTTAATCGCTAAAATTAAATCCTTTCGTAAAAATCAACCTCGTTTACCAGTTGACATAAATTGTAGCTCTTGGTCGTCTATTATTTGTTTGAGCTCATCCAGTTTCTTGCGATTTAAGTTTTTATATTTACTCTCCTCTCTTCTGATGGCGTTGATATAGTCCCGGCGTAGCTCGCGCTCTGGGATCGTGATATTATTCCGCTCCACATAATTTTGCAAGGTTGATTTTGACCAACGTCCATATCCTATCGGTGTTGGTTTCATCATGCTTTATAATATAAGTATTATAATATTTTTTTGATCTCACTTTTATTGAGAGTAAACCATATTAAGTATTATAATAATTTTTTTATCTCACTTTTATTGAGAGTAAACCATATTAAGTATTATAATAATTTTTTTATCTCACTTTTATTAAGAGTAAACCATATTAAGTATTATAATATTTTTTGTGGAAGAGTTGGTGTCTAAAGAAAAAAAAGGTCTTATCGAAAAACAGCTTCGCGATTAATAAAAATAATTTTGATCGACCTCCTCCTTTTGACTCGTTTTAAATGTTGGGGGAAAAAAAGGGCACTCTTTTTTGAGTGCCCTTTTTTAGAAGACAAAATGGTGCTGCTCGTACTAGAGAGAGAGAGAGAAGAGAAAACTGAGCGAGTTTTAGAAAGTGGTCTAGAAGCGGCCATCCCCTACTACTCTCGGAAGATAAAGCATTCACAGAGATAACAATTCATCAGGTTTAGTTGTCAAGGACCTGTCTTTAGATTTCTGGTACTTTTGCTGCGTCAAACGATAGAAATGCCCAATCAACAAAATAATGGTCTACGGTGGCTTGACCCCTTTCTGCATACCCTTTGGCTCTGGGCCGGATAAACCAAACATCCAAATACGGGACCATCCACGGAACATCTGACTAGCTTTCTCACCTGTTGAATTGCAGAAGTTACCGGCCGTGCAACTGAGGCACTCCTCAACCATCTTCAGCCTGGTGACCGGGCTGAACGTCCCCTCTGGGCAGGCGTCTGGTTCCACGTTGCCCGCCATGCAGTAGTAACCAGCAGGGCACTCGTCGTTCAGGAGGCCTGGTGAAATCAGGAATAACTTATAAATATTGAATAATGCACGAAAAATAATGCACAAGTTCATCTGAGAAAACAGTCCTCAGTAACCATCAGGATATTGATTATTTAGTCACTTCTATGAATAAATGAATAATAAAAACATGCAAATAGAAAGTGAGCGTAACAAAACAAAGAGAAAATTCCCAACTTGAGTATTTATATGCTGTTCGTTATTTAACCAAATTTGGCAGATTTTGACTTAAAACCAAAACAATGAATTGGGGTAATTATGCAAAACCCTCATCCAATCGATGTATAATGAATTAGGAGTGTTTGAATGTAGTAACATCATCTCAGGTTGTTTCTGGCTTACAGAACTTACAGGCTTACAGAACTACGGCTACATCTATTGTAAGCCTGCTCACGCGTAATTGTTGTAGACCTAAACAGTAGCCAAGAGATTCAGACGCAGCCTTACACTTTGTAACTATGTGGAATGTGCTGATTTAGAATTTTTCTATTCTTTGATTTTGTAGATATTTGCTGTAGTATATTCTTATATCCTCCGCCCCAAAATCCAATATTATATGAGAGTATTCATACCATCCATGGGCGTGGTAATGTTGGCACCTTTCCTGCAGTAGTACCCAGCCTCGCAGGGCCTGACGGGATAGACCAAGCCAGACTCGTCGCATGACATCCCAGGCAGGCATGGAGTGCAGTCACCTTGACTCATCAAGCCTAGTATGGTTCAAAGAAAATGACACACGTTTCCTGAACGTATTATCCTGCAAACTCGATTGGCAATTATTTATTGGCATATAGAATGTTTATAACTAACAACACATATAAAGTGCCGTGGCCTCGTGGTTGTGGGTTCGAGTCCAGCCTGGGGGGGGAGGGGGTGGGGGGTGTTTGCGTGTGCCCTTAGGCAAGGCACTTTGCCACTCATTATTTCTCCCCTTCCAGGAGTAAATGGGTACCTGTGAGGGCAGATATAGTGATTGCTGCTTTGGGCCAAAATGGCAGCATGGAGCTTTATACTCACCTGGGAGCTGAGATGGTATTTGGAATGTTTCATGGGCCCAATTAGCTTTGAGCACCTGTCTGATGCTTAATAAATATGTACTTTGTTTGTTTGTGTATAATACAGACTGTCGAAAAGTTAACCAGTTCGCGCAGGATTATTCTGACGTTGACAGGACCCGGCATATGGGTGAAACCCTGATATTTCCAGCCTCGCTCACTGCGATCTGGTCGCTGACAGATATTTACAGCCTTCCTTGTGTTGTGTTTATCTGTGAATCGTTTTGAATTCCGGAAAAACTTTACGTATATACACCTCATTCGACGTGAACTGGTACCCATTTACTCTTGGGTGGAGAGAAGCAATGAGTGACAAGGTGCCTTGTACAAGGGCACACACACCGTAGTCCTAGGCTGGACTCGAACCTACAACCTGCAGCTTTACCTACAGACTGCAATTTCAATGCTCCAGACAACTAGACCACAGCACTCCACTGATTGTGACTTGACATGAGACCATGAGTTCCGAGTTGACTTTGCAACGAATTTGATGAATGCTCAAAGAGTTTGCATGTTTAACCCCACCTGGTTGTCAGGTTGTTGAATGTTCCGTACGGGCAGGCAAACTCCTCTGCGTACGTTGTCCCATTCAGGCAGTAATACCCACTTGGGCAGACGTAGGATCGGTACCACACCACGGGCCCGACGGTGGCATTACAGTAATGCCCAGCAGGGCAGGTCTTGCAGTCCCACTGTCCCACTGTGTCCTGGTAGGTGCCGGATGGGCAGGGCTCCGGATTGCCATATCCCTCTCCACAGAAGTGACCCTGGGGGCAGGTGTGGTCGGCTGGGGTGGCCGTAATCTGACCAACAGGGCAGTAGTAGCCCCTCTGGCAGAAACACGTAGAGGTGGGAAGACCCTCACGATGGCAGTACATCCCCTTGGTGCAGATCTGGCAGCTGGTGTTAGCGCTTTGCTCGGTGGCGTCGAGGTAGTAGCTAATCGGGCAAGGGGCGGGCTCCCAGGAACACACAAGGCAGTAGTGGCCCCGGGGGCAGACGTTGCCCGTCATGTTGTCGGTGGGGTTGCTGACAGATGCCTCCAAGGTGCAGTAAAAACTAAATTAAGATTAATACAGAAAACAAGTGATCCTCGGACCGTGAGTGCTGTGAGTGTCACCTGTTGCAATGATGACCTCCAATTATCCCACACTGGTCACTGCATCCAAATGTTATCAAAAGTCATGAAAGCATGTAGAAGTTATACATTTGATTCAGAGACATAACCGGAAACTTTAACATACATACAAACAATGACCTCTAATGACCTATAATGACCCCTACATGGCCTTTGACCCCAGAAACTCATACATGTACATACGGTCATGGTATACGGATGTACAGACATACAGAATTTAGGACTGGTTAAGTGTCCCTAAAACTTTGTTTATGTGACCCAAAAAGAGAAGTTATCTCAAAAATAACACTATCTGATGGAAGTAAGGAAAAGTATGTGTAGAATGGTTTCTTGCTCCCTGTGCTATCGATTCTGATGGAGGCGGGAACCAGTCAACCTTCTGATAACCTAATTATTGTGAATCCAAAACGAATTAACAGGTGCGGATACAGGGGAGGGGTCCTGGGGACCGCACCCCCACATTTTTTGACTTGATTTTTTTTTGTTTTTGTTTTTTTTGTTTTTAATGTATTTTCATATCAGAGCAAAATAGCAGCGTTATCTTTTCTGTAAAAGATTCCCAATAGATCAAAATGATCAAAATATATAAGAAAAATAGGCTCATAATGTCCAGGAATGCACCTCAGAGCTTCTACTGTAAAAACAATTTTTGGGGAGAGACCCCTACACCCCCCGTCCATGGCTAGGACCCCCACATTCCTAAAATCCTGCATCCGCCCCCGATTAAACATTTTGCAAATTACTTGTCCTACAACTAAACATGGGTTCATTTTTTTGTTCGTCTCTTTCGAAAGTAAATAACTTTTGTAGAGTAACCAAAATAACAACTTCACAAAAAAAAAAAAAAAGCCCCTCCAAAAACCTACCAAAAAGGAATGCAATTGTGTATATTCATTTTTTATTATTCTCTTTAACCAGTTTACGCCGGATGACGTATATAAACGCAAAAATTTCCCCAAATTCAAAACTGATGACGCATAAACACGCTAAGTTCAAGTTCGGAAATGTATGTCAGCAGCAAGCAAGGCCGGAAATGCGTGGGTGTGCTTCCCGGCACTATCAGCCTGAACCCGCTTCGGATCGAGTTTCGTTAAAAATAATCCCACCCGTGGGCTCGGCGATGTTAAAATAATCCCAGCGCGAACTGGTTAAATACTCATATCAGGAGAAGAAGTTCCAAGCCCAGGCTGGGCTCTAATCCACAACTTGAAAAATTACAGCAAATCATGAATTCAATGTTACAGACCATGGCACTTTTACAAACATAAATGTTTTTCCACTTACCCTGTGAGCATTCAAGGTGAGGCACGGCCAGCCCCGCCCTCTCACAGTAGTACCCGGGATCGCAGGGGATGGGCTTTTCAATACCCCCTGGGCAGTACTCTCCTGGGGCGCACCGACCTCCGATGGACAGGTCTGTTGGGGTGGGGCTGGAAGCGCCTTGGATGCAATACCAACAATCGCTGTGAGAAAAGGAGGGAATTATTATTACATCTCATGGATATTTATGGGCCAAGTCAAGTAGTAGGCTCTGAGCATAATGTCTGTAACAATGAAATTGCCAACATGTGTAACCCCGACCCAAAACAGGTCTTGGGTTATGGTATTATTTAATATTTTCTATTTTGTATGACTATGTTTCCCATTTGTAAGATTCCCTTCTTACTCAACTTTGTTGGTTCTTTATCTTTTTTTTTTCTTACTGGTGAGTTTATTCCAGTAGACCCTTGATCTCTGCCTACCCTTTGTAGGGATAGTCTTTGATTTTTTATCTTTTATCTTTCCTGGAAGTTCAGAGGATGTTCTTTGTGTCCTCTGCCTTTTATTGGTGGCTGGTACACCAGTGTGTACACACACAATAAACTTCCATAAGTTAAGCATGATGTGGGGACTCTTAATCCCTGCTTGTTTATTACATCTTGCAGGAGCTGTTAAAACAACAAGCTTCTGTTGATTTCAGATCTCCCTGGTTACTAAGTGGCCAATCAGTATAGAGTCATTTGTGACAATTTGAAGTTTGACCAATGAGAGCCTGGGTTGATATGTGGTCAGGGCATGCTTTGGGTGCCAGCTTGCCCCAAATTTTAGTAAGACTTGGCACAACAGACTCTGCCATCGTGCTGACTGCATGTCTGCCATTTTCATCTGCTGTTTTGAGCAAATTGTTGTTTTCGATTGGAGGACCCTGATCCCAAGTTTCCTCCTGTTTGCACAAATGTTTGGCTCTCTGTTTTAGGCGAGTTTGATTTACTATTTATATTGTGTTTAGATTATTATATGTTTGCTCAGATTTTGTCATTGATTTTGCATTTTTTATATTAACTTTAGGTAAAGTGTTTTAGCAAGATAAGTTTGTAGTAAGTTGGATTTGCGCCTTTTCTTTACTCTTGCATGAAGCACATGCAAATGGTTTAGAGTCAAACCAAGAATAAGTAATGCTCCAGATTTTATTCAGCATTGTATAGAATTTTGGTGCTTTATGAAGTCGGGGTGATCAACTGACTATGGTCCCAAATTCTGGGATGATTGAATATTTTTATTGAATTTCTATTCCGCAGTTATGATTAACTTGTTAAAGTGTTTGGCGGACATTTTCTTGTGGTTTTGATTAACCCAAGCTTAAAGACACAAACTGTTGTCTTGTGTTAGAGTTTTAGGCTGTATGCAAAAAGATGCATATTCTGTATTTATTTATTTGTAGATTCCGGTTTTTAGTGCCGTTCGTATATTATTCTGTTATGGATCGAAACTTAGAGATACAAATTGTTCTCTCATGATCAAGTTTGGAACTTGCTATTCCCTGCATTTGAACAGTTCGATTAAGATTTGGAGTTTTCTATTTTTGATTTGTGTCTCACGTATGAGACTGAGAAATGTACCTGAGATTATTTTCTTCTTGAAATAAAACATTTTCTTTGTGTATGCAAATCCTGAATTGTGTGAAGTCAAGAGTTTTTACCAAAAGGGAGTTAAATTAATATAAATTTGGTTCCTGTTATTTTGGAATGTGAACCACGGGTTACATTTGGGGGCTTGTCCGGGAAACGTTTTAATTTGTTTGACTTGACTTCGAATATAAAGGATTTGTGTGCACCTTGATCTTGTTTGGTTTTGGATTGAGAATATCTATTGTTTTCTATTGTTCAGTAATTGATGCTAATAGTCTCTTTCAGATATATATTATTTACTTTGCGATTTGCTGTTGTTTTGATTGATTTGTTGACCAGTGTTTTCCTCAAAGGTACATGTACATTATTTATCCTGCAAATAATTTTTTGATACTTGCCAAGAGAGCCAACATTTGTGCAATTCCTTTTTTTTGTGGCCATTTTCCCCGTTCCGTGCATTTTTTCGGTTGTTGCTTAATTGCTCAAACTTCACTTGTCACAAATGGCGGACACAGCACTTCGACAGAATGGTCTGGATTGGTGTAAGAAGGACGATCTCAGGCCCAGTCACTCTTTTTTGTTGACTTTTCAATTGTCTAGTCCATTGGCGGAGACAGATATTCTAGCCTGTTCTTTGCATAATATGTTTCCTTCACTAGAGGGCCTTTCTAAGAAAGAGGATGCAGACAACAACTCCGCTATTTTTCTATGTGATTTTTCTGTGCCTATCTTTTCTCTTAGGCTAGGGACTGAGATTCGTTTAAATTGTCATGCGTCATTGACGCTTTGTCAAGTCATTCGGCTGGACAATTCTCCATCAAAGAACCAGCAAGTCACTATTAGTAACCTGCGGAAGAGTGGTGTTCTAAAGGATGGCATTTGGGAGAGAGGATCTCTACGTCTGATTTCCCTTCTACTTCTGAATCTAGCCCTTCTTCTCAACAAACCCCACCCTCTGACTTTTCCAAATCATTTGCTCACTGCACCTTGGCGGCAAATTATCGTAAGCTTAGATGCCTTTCGGGTTCTACTTCTCCCCCGAAAGATGAAGACGACTATGTAGCCTGGATCGACCACATCGAAGGTCAGATGGATAAGTGGCAGGACTTGGATGACGCAGAGAAGAGAAAGCGTATCCGTGAGGCTCTGCGGCCACCTGCCCTCAACATCATCAACGATCTTCGACGTGACAATCCAACTGCCACTTCTCTAGACTACCTTAAGGCTTTAGACATCGCTTTTGGTGACACGGAGACGGACGACGAGTTGTTCGTGAAATGTCATGGTTTGGCCCAGGCTGCTGGTGAGTCTCCTAAGTTTTTGACTAGGCTTCAAAATGTATTGAGGCGGGCTCTGAGAAGGGGTGTGGTCCCTCATTCCCAGGCTGACAAAATGCGCCTCAGCCAGTTTATCCGTGGTATCTTGTACGACGAGATGATACTGGTAAACCTGCAACTGAGAGACAAGATGAGTCAGCCACCGTCTTTCCTAGCCCTGCTGTCCATGGTCAGAAAGCAAGAAGATGAGGCCAGACTGAAGCTGCAGAGTCGTGGTTGTCCCACCCTCGGGGCACAACAAGCTTGACATCTTCAGCACGCTGCTCACCCTCCGACTCACCACTCTAACTTTGCCCATCCTCAGGCACCATATTCTCTCTCTTCACACTATCCTCATCCTGCCAGTCCTCAGGCACAGTTTCTCCATCAGAATGCCACTCCAGCTACTCCTCAGAGCATTTCACAGCACACGCAGGCCTGCAACACTCCTCGAGATCAGGCTCAGTGGAGACAACCTCGTCAGAACCTTGACCGAGGCAATGAGAGGGGCACTTTGGTAGATTTTTGTTTTTCGTGTGGTCAGGAGGGACACATCCGCCGGAGATGCATGAACCCTGCCAACGCTGAGGTGGTCAATCGAAAGTTGATCCACTTCATCCTTGGAGGACCATCGGGAAACGGGCTCGGACGTCTGCAGGAGGGGAACCAGATGTCCGAACGCCGGTAAGCCCCAAGATTAAATATGAGGCAGGAACGGATGTTCCTCAGGGATTGGTCGGTGATACAGTCACACCACGGTGTTGGGTTGATGGACTCGACACCCACTGCCTACTGGACAGTGGCTCTCAAGTCACTCTGATATCTAAAGGTTTCTTTGACCGTCTCAATCGTCAGTTGCACCCCCTTAACGATCTTGTTTTGTTCCATGGAGGTGATGGGAAGATGCCATACTTGGGTTGGACTTATGTGTCTATGGGGTTTGACGACTCCTTCAGTGGGACCAGTAGTCAATTCGAAACCTTTGCTTTGGTCGTCCCAAATGGACGAAACTCCAGTGTCCAACCAATTATAGTTGGGACAAATTCAGGTCTTTTCCGCAGCTGTTTTGAGTCATGTAAGCAGCAGGCAGGTCATCGGGTTGTACAGAGTCTGAATATCAGTGCCGCATGCCGAAAGATCTATAAGGACATCGCCGATGAGAACAAGATTCCTGGTGATGCTAGGCTTGGAACAGTCAGGACTCGTTCAAAACGTGTTCTTACCTTTCAGCCTGGCGAGCAGAAATCTGTCAGTGGGTCTTGGCGAAATATCCTGCACAAACCAGTGACTGTGCTGGTTGAAGCTCAGGAAAGGCGTAGACTGCCGACAGGGTTGGAAGTGACACCTCTTGTCACTGAACTCCCTGGGAATTCGACAAGCACTGTCAATGTAATAGTTGTCAACCGTACCAGTCAGAAGATAACAGTCCCAGGAAATTGTCCTTTGGCAGACGTTTTTATCCCTGAATGGTGTCATGAAGCTCCGAGTGTGGGAGAACCTACGAAAGCTTCAAGCGCCAAGGCTACTACAAGCAACAATGTCCACTCAAATTCCTCTGATAATGATTTTGACAACCTTCCTTTTGTCTGGGGTTCGATCTCCCCTGAAAGGAAGAAACAAATTCTTGACAAGATGAGGTTAAGATCTTAGGTTTTCTCTAGACACGACTGGGATGTAGGACAAACGACACAAGCCGAGCACCAGATCAACCTTGAAGATGGCTCTCCATTTAGGGAAAGATCGCGAAGAATAGCTCCAGCTGATCTCAAAGACTTGAGGCTACACTTGCAACAGCTGTTAGACAACGACATCATCAGAGAGTCACGCAGCCCATATGCTTCACCGATTGTGCATGTTCGTGTAACGTTACTCTGTAGCGGGCCAAGCAGAATGAGGCGTGGGGTCATAAATAACCAAAGAAAATGACGGCAGACAAGGCAGACTTCGGGGGCGCCTCCCAGATTTAGTTTTAATACACAAACAAATCGAATTAATATTTACAAAAGTAAGGAGCACATTAATACAAGTAGGTGGATTATACAATTAAAGTAACACTTACAAACTATAAGACCGGTGCAGGCACGAGGCTGGAGGAAAACACACAACAGAAAATACCCAAACGCAAAAGTGGCTACAAAAATAACGGAATGACCCACGCCCCAATTGCGCAAACCAGTCTTATAGTCTGCAAAGTGCACTCGACCAAATGGAATCCAAATAACTAATAAATGTAAAGCTGCATTACAAGTGGCAAACATATGTAAGAATGAAAGGAATTTAAGGAACGAATAAAAAGTGAATGAAATGGTGGAGTGTAAAGCATGTAGCGCAGGTGGTGAACAGACGTATTTGTTACAGACGGACGACGAGTTGTTTGTGAAATTTCATGGTTTGGCCCAGGCTGCTGGTGAGTCTCCTTCTAAGTTTTTGACTAGGCTTCAAAATGTATTGAGGCGGGCTCTGAGAAGGGGTGTGGTCCCTCATTCCCAGGCTGACAAAATGCGCCTCAGCCAGTTTATCCGTGTATCTTGTACGACGAGATGATACTGGTAAACGGTAGCTTGCGGATGTGTATTGACTATCGTACACTGAATGCACGCTGATCAGTACGCAGTCCCACTTATACAAGAGGCGATTGATTGTCTGAACGGCAGCTGTTGGTTTTCGGTGATCGATTTGAAATCTGGGTTTTATCAGATACCTATGCGTCAAGAAGACAAGGAGAAAACGGCATTCATCTGTCCTTTGGGTTTCTATCAGTTTGAACGAATGCCTCAAGGTGTCAAAGGTGCTCCTGCAACTTTCCAAAGGTTAATGGAGACCTGCATGTCTGGAATCAACATGACTGAGGTGTTGGTATACATGGATGATCTCATCATCTTTGGTCGATCCTTAGGCCAGATGGAAGAGAGACTAATGAAGGTTCTTGATCGTCTTGCCGATTTTGGACTGAAAGTGTCTCCAGAAAAGTGTCAACTCTGTTGTATGTCAGTCAAGTATCTCGGGCATGTAGTCTCAGAAAAAGGGGTACAAACTGATCCAGAGAAAATGTCTGCTCTGGAGACATGGCCTCGACCTCTGAATGTCAAGCAAGTTCGATCGTTCCTTGGTTTTGCAGGCTATTATCGTCGTTTCATTGAGAACTACTCCAAAATAGCCCGTCCTCTGAATGACCTCACTGTTGGATGTGTTTACCCTAAAAAGCGGGGCCGTCCAGCACCGAAAGCGTCATCTGATCCCCATGCTCGTAAGGCCGGCGACCCACTTGGTGAACTATGGACGACAGAGTGTGAAAAAGCGTTTCTCACTTTGAAGGATCGCCTTGTTTCTGCTCCTGTACTTGCATTTGCAGATCTGTCCAAGCCCTTTGTGTTACACATTGATGCGAGTCGTGATGGTTTGGGTGGAGTTCTGTATCAAGATCATGATGGAAAGCTTCGTCCTGTCGCATACGGTAGTCGTGGTTTGTCACATACTGAGAAAAACTACCCTGCCCATAAGCTGGAATATCTAGCATTGAAATGGGCCGTCACTGATAAATTCCGTGATTACTTGTACATGGCCAAAGGAACCAAAGTGATGACTGACAATAACCCGCTCACTTATGTTCTTTCCTCGGCCAAACTGGATGCCACTGGGCATCGATGGCTGGCCGCATTGTCAAACTTTGACTTTTCAATCCACTACAAGCCAGGGCGGACAAACACTGATGCAGATGCTTTGTCACGTAGACCCCACTCACCCGAGCTTGATCAGCAGTTCGAGGAGGAACAGCGAGACAAAATAGAGAAACTTGAAGGTCGACTTAAGGGCACTGGTGAGATACAGGATGTCATCTGTCCTAAAGAAGTTGTGGGCGCTCTGTATTTCCAGTGTGGTGCCAAGGTATCTGCACGTGAATACGACAGACAGACAGATTCAGTCACATCTTGTACAAATGACAGTGTTCCACTGATCCATTCCTTGTCTGTAGGTGCAAATGCCGTCCCTGACTGTTATGCATCAGTTTCCGAGATGAGCAAGTTGGATTGGGGAGAAATCCAACTAGAGGACCCGATTATCAAGCAAGCCACAACCTTTGTGAAATTGGGTAGGAAACCAGACTCGCAAGCAGACCTGCCAGGTGAAGTGAAGCTGATCCTTAGGGAGTTTGAAAAACTTTCCCTTTCCAATGGGATTTTGTACAGATCTGTTACAAACTCATTGGGTAACAAATGCTTTCAACTTGTCCTTCCTTCCCAATTTCGCATCCAAGCGATACGAGGACTGCACGACGAGTTAGGACATCTCGGTGTCGAGCGCACACTAGCACTCGCACGAGACCGATTCTACTGGCCTCGAATGGCTGCAGAGATTGACAACTGGGTCAAACACTGTACTCGATGTGTTGCCAGAAAGACACCTCAGAAACCTGCTGCACCACTGGTAAACATTAAGACTAATGGTTCTTTGGAACTGGTCTGAATGGATTTCTTATCCTTGGAGGCAGACCGTAGCAACAAAAAGTCTATCCCGGTAGTGACTGATCATTTCACTCGTTATGCTTAGGCTTTCCCTACTAAAGACCAAACTGCTCGCACTGTGGCTAAGGTCTTATGGGAGAATTTCTTTGTTCACTATGGGTTGCCCCAGCGTTTTCACTCCGACCAGGGGCGTGACTTTGAGAGCAAGGTTGTGAAAGAGTTAACACTCCTGCTAGGCATCAAGAAGTTACGAACTACGCCCTACCATCCCCAAGGTGACCCCCAACCAGAGCGATTCAATCGCACTTTGTTAAATATGCTAGGTACCTTGGAAGACGAGAAGAAAGCCCATTGGAGCAAGTATGTCAGTGCATTAGTTCATGCATACAATTGCACTAAGCATGACAGCACCGGTTTCTCGCCCTATTTTCTCATGTTTGGCAGAGAGGCAAGACTCCCCATCGACTTGAGGTATGGGATAAGTGCAGATGATTTCACAACTGCAGACCACGCACAATATGTCAAGGGGCTGAGAGAGCAGCTTCTGCGCGCCTATCAGCTTGCAACCAACAATTCAGCTAAATCAGGTGAAAGTAACAAAGTTTGACATGACCGACGTGTCAGAGGACACGAGCTTCAGTCTGGCGATCGAGTGTTGATCAGAAACCTTGGCTTGCAAGGAAAACACAAGATAGCTGATCAATGGGACCCTACAATTCTTTTGGTCACGGAACGCATCAGCCCAGATATGCCAGTGTACCGTGTCAAGCCAGAGACAGGAGAAGGGCGTGTCCGAACACTGCATAGGAACATTTTGTTGCCTATCGACTACTTCAATGATGAGGAGTCTCAGCATCGTGTCACCAGGCCCAATCGTCCCGTCACGAGAGCAGCGGCTAAGATCAGCCCTCCCCGAGATCAGTCTGACTCTGAAAGTCAACCATCCAGTGATGATGAGGTTGTTGTGGTTTTCCCTAAGAAATTACTCAACCCCCCACTTAATATGGAGGCACCTGAGTTTGTTCCTCGGCAACAACAATACTGATCTGTCGGTAGATACCTGTCAAGTAGAGGAACACATTTCACTCACGAAACAACCTTCGCATTCTTACCACAAAGAAGTATGTGATGATAATGAGAACTCTTTTCCTGAACAATCTCCATCTCCTTCTGAAAAGACACCCAGTGTCTCAGAGAATTTGTTCACAGAGCAACCTCCACTTTCCCGTGAGCACACCAGTGATGATGCTGACCCATCCAACGTTTCTGTGGTACCCCTTGTGCCATTAGATTTTTCTTCTCCTGACAGAGGTCAGGGACACTTTATGGTGGCCAGTCCTTCACCAGCACCCGTATTGTCTCCATTAGTTTCTCAGAATGAAGGAGACGATAAGAAGAAGGAGACCAGTGAAGATGTTTTCTGCATCACTGCAAAGGAGCAATCTCCTCAATGCAACGTTAGTGATGAGGTACATCATATTACTACTGGGGGCTCCTAAGTAACTAGCGACTCCCCAACCGAAGAGTTCTTGCAAGAAATGTCTGACCCCGAGTCAAACTTTGTCAGGCGCTGAAGTTTGCAGAGAAGGGGAAACCTGTATTTAGCCGGCAATTCCGATCATCTAGGATGTTTGCCGAGTTAAAGAAGAAGGTTTTCGGTCCTTAGAAATGTATATATGTGTATAGTAAGGGGAGGATGTAACCCCGACCCAAAACAGGTCTTGGGTTATTGTATTATTTAATATTTTCTATTTTGTATGACTATGTTTCCCATTTGTAAGATTCCCTTCTTACTCAACTTTGTTGGTTCTTTATCTTTTTTTTTCTTACTGGTGAGTTTATTCCAGTAGACCCTTGATCTCTGCCTACCCTTTGTAGGGATAGTCTTTGATCTTTTATCTTTTATCTTTCCTGGAAGTTCAGAGGATGTTCTTTGTGTCCTCTGCCTTTTATTGGTGGCTGGTACACCAGTGTGTACACACACAATAAACTTCCATAAGTTAAGCATGATGTGGGGACTCTTAATCCCTGCTTGTTTATTACATCTTGCAGGAGCTGTTAAAACAACAAGGTTCTGTTGATTTCAGATCTCCCTGGTTACTAAGTGGCCAATCAGTATAGAGTCATGTGTGACAATTTGAAGTTTGACCAATGAGAGCCTGGGTTGATCATGTGGTCAGGGCATGCTTTGGGTGCCAGCTTGCCCCAAATTTTAGCAAGACTTGGCATAACCGACTCTGCCATCGTGCTGACTGCATGTCTGCTATTTTCATCTGCTGTTTTGAGCAAATTGTTGTTTTCGATTGGAGGACCCTGATCCCAAGTTTCCTCCTGTTTGCACGAATGTTTGGCTCTCTGTTTTAGGCGAGTTTGATTTACTATTTATATTGTGTTTAGATTATTATATGTTTGCTCAGATTTTTAGTCATTGACATTTCACTGTGTTCATCCTGACTTTTCGTAAATTATGAAGAGAATTTTCTGAGTTGTATTTCTATTAAGTCTGGACTTCAGGAATTTGAGAGAGTCCAGACATATTGGTGAAGTAAAAGACTTTGGCGATTAATTATATTGTCAAGTTTGATAATGTGCTGAGAGATCCAAAAAGGATACTCTCATGATTTTGCATTTTTTATATTAACTTTAGGTAAAGTGTTTTAGCAAGATAAGTTTGTAGTAAGTTGGATTTGCGCCTTTTCTTTACTCTTGCATGAAGCACATGCAAATGGTTTAGAGTCAAACCAAGAATAAGTAATGCTCCAGATTTTATTCAGCATTGTATAGACTTTTGGTGTTTTATGAAGTCGGGGTGATCAACTGACTATGGTCCCAAATTCTGGGATGATTGAATATTTTTATTGAATTTCTATTCCGCAGTTATGATTAACTTGTTCAAGTGTTTGGCGGACATTTTCTTGTGGTTTTGATTAACCCAAGCTCAAAGACACAAACTGTTGTCTTGTGTTAGAGTTTTAGGCTGTATGCGAAAAGATGCATATTCTGTATTTATTTATTTGTAGATTCCGGTTTTTAGTGCCGTTCGTATATTATTCTGTTATGGATCGAAACTTAGAGATACAAATTGTTCTCTCATGATCAAGTTTGGAACTTGCTATTCCTGCATTTGAACAGTTCGATTAAGATTTGGAGTTTTCTATTTTTGATTTGTGTCTCACGTATGAGACTGAGAAATGTAGTCCTTTTTATCATGTTTAGTTTTAAAGTCGTTCCAATTAAGGAAATACCTTTGAGTATTTCTGAGAAGTACTAGACAACAAATTGATTTCTTTTATATTTTTTCTATGATAAAGAAGTTCATGCAATACATGTCAATATCGTGTACATGTAGGTTGCTGTTGTTAAATTTTAAAAAAGCCTTCCACATGATGGATAGTTATAAAGTGTGTTAAATTTGCATGTAGAAAAGTCAGCCATTTTGACCTGACTCTGTAGTAATTAGATGGATTTAGTAATGTGGCATAGACCCCTATGCAACTCTCTGTTTTAGACTAAAACGACTGGACCGTGCCATTTGAAGGGTAACTTAGACCGGACCGTCTGCGTGTTCCCGACCTGCCCTCCAGGCATCCCATTCTGTGCTCCAGCACGTCCAGTACGCCAAGCCTACTGCTATCCTCGACGCCCAACGACAAGACGTTCGAGCGATCCAGGCACAAGAACAATCCAGCATCGCCCTAGACATAGCCACTTCATCTCTTTGTCTTGTTCAAGACCCCGCAAGTATCTTACTTTGGTTTTACATGTACATGTAGCAACAAATGACGAGAGTTGTCATTTCTACTTCTATCTTCGATTGAACTCTTCTTCAAGTGCTCTACTTCATCATCTCGTTCTACATATCCTTCAACTCCTTCTACCCCATGACTCCGATCTACCGAGGATGGACGAATCGCGAGCGTTAACTGTCTTTTAGGTTTTGGCGCCCTTTTTATTCTGAGCTCAAATTTTGTATTTAAAATCATACAGGATCCTGTGTTTTGTGTAAAATATCTTAACCCATTGCATTTTTCATTTGTATTGCTATTACCTGAGATTATTTTCTTCTTGAAATAAAACATTTTCTTTGTGTATGCAAATCCCGAATTGTGTGAAGTCAAGAGTTTTTACCAAAAGGGAGTTAAATTAATATAAATTTGGTTCCTGTTATTTTGGAATGTGAACCACGGGTTACACATGTATCAACCTTTATATTTAAGAATCTGCAGGACTACCTGCAGTTGGACGTAGGCGCGTCGTTGCCAGTGCCCATGCAGTAGGATCCAGCTGTGCACACCACGCAGGCCAAGTCGTCAATCTGCTGGGGTAGGGCGTTGAAAGTCCCCGGTGGGCAAAGGAACTCGTTGGACCTTGTGGTGCTGTTGGGACAGTAGTGGCCCGTCGGGCAGACGTTATCGACGAAGTCGGTGGAGTTGGCCAGGCAGAAGAAGCCTGGGGCCAAAAAGAAAAACAAATTGGAATGAGAGAAACTTTTGTTTATTGACTGACTAAAAAACTGACTAAAGTAGGTTCATTCAATCGCAAGTGAATCGCAAGTGAATCGCAAGTGAATCGCAAGTGAATCGCAAGTGAATCGCAAGTGAATCGCAAGTGAATCGCAAGTGAATCGCAAGTGAATCGCAAGTGAATCGCAAGTGAATCGCAAGTCTAGGTTGATTTTAGAAGCTTGTAATGAACCGGGGATGGACCGGGGATGGACCGGGGATGGACCGGGGATGGACCGGGGATGGACCGGGGATAGACCGGGGATGGACCGGGGATGGACCGGGGATGGACCGGGGATGGACCGGGGATGGACCGGGGATGGACCGGGGATGGACCGGGGATGGACCGATGGACCGGGGATGTTGTATATTACTTTTAACCAAACCTTGCGAGCTTTAATAGCAGTTTTTAAATGAAAGGGTAATCAAAACTACATTCCTGCTTACCTTCAGGGCACACTTTACAACTCCCATGTCCCTCCTGGTCCTGGTACTCCCCAGCCTCGCAGCCAATCGGCAGCACTGTTTCCAGGGCACACCCCGCCGACCCCAGTGTGACCCCCGAGGATCGGGCAAGTGGCCGGGTAGGTCTTGTTCTTTGAGGGGTTGTTGGGGTTGGCTCGGTCCACACCGGAGTCGCACCAGTAGCCCTCATCGCAGAGGAGGCTGTAGGACGTGGCCGCGTTGTTGGGGCAGTAGTAGCCGCCGGGGTAGTCTGTGCACTGCTGGACCTGTTTAGTCACGAGCAATATTGCAGGCATGAGAATGGGTTGTGTTAGAAAAAACTGGAAAATAGCGATTCACTATTAATGACCCAATCAAGCTGTAGGCTTGGCCTGAGCCGAAGGCGAGGCATGCCGGGGGTTTCAGGGGGCCGGCGCCCCCTTTAGAAAATTTTGACAATTTAGGTACTGAAAAGTAGCATTTTCAAGCAATTTTCAATGTAATTTTTAGATCTGAATGTCCATAGGCCCTATTAAACAGCAGAAATAAACACAATTGACACTTGAGAATCTAAATGTATCACTCTATAATAACAAGTTACCAATTGATACAAATTTTAAGTTCTTGAGTTATTTCTTGAGAAGATTTTGAGAATTTTGAGATGTGGATTTCCATTTTAAACAATAACAAAAACCAATATCATTCTGATTCACCTCAGACTCAAGTACTAAAATACAAACTGTATCAAAATGACATAATTTGTCCTTATCTTCACTAGATTTACATGTTCCGCTGTGGTAACATGATCAGTTTATTGCAAAGCGTGCACATCGACTTCCCTGGTATATCTACCTTTTTGGCGAACTCGCCGAGATTGCACTTTACTTTATCGGCAATACCACTTTTACCAGGCAGTTTAATATCCACATCGGCCTCTAACCAAGACCACTTCCGTTTTTCTTTGACACCTTTATCCGACTCCCGTATGAAGTGTTCTTCATTTCTATCCAAAAATCTCGGCATTTTGAAGTCGGATGCCTCCGATATTTCACGATAATTTTACTATAACTGTTTTTCTTTCACGTACACAAATAAGCGTTAACACGATGGCTGCTCAATCAGCAACAGCATTTCCAAACGCTGTATATTTGTAGGGGATCGTCACAATATCGCATGAGGTTTACTTTGCCGATACATGTATCACTGCAGTATCATACACATGCAGCGATCGCACCCAGAGAGGGTTTTTCTTAATTGCTCAATTGCGACACCCCCTAGTCTTTTTTCTAGTCGTTTTGAATGCTCCGCACTGTGTAGTTCGGATGGTGAATTGCATGAAGCCGGAACGTAGACGAAAAAAACGTTTAGAAAACGTCCACAGGACAGCTTTTTATTGCTATTGTACATGTCATGCAGCGCTGCTGAGTGCTAAATCATCATTATGTACATGTACGTTAACCGCAGGCTGTGTGCTGATCGTTGCGTGAAATCGCGTGCGCATTTAAAAGTGCCGATCTCGGGGCATTGCAGCAATGATATTTCCACAATTTCTCTTTAAAAAAAAATCACCCTAAACCAACTCTACCCCCCCCCCCCCAATTTTAAACCGGATTCACATTGAACTCGGAGAGGACATATTTTGGCCTCCAAAAAGCGGGAAACCGCGGAACGGCGGGGAATTCTCATGCCTGATATTGGTTACTAAAAAGAGACAAGGCGGTTCTCGAACCATGATTTTCGTGATATCTCTATTTTACAACTTGACCTCAATGACCTTTTTCACTCAGCACGTGACCCCCACATGGCTGTTTCCATATTGCATCTATGACCCAAGTTTGATTGCAATTGGACTTCAAGTTTTCAAATGAGACAAGTTATACAATCATATATTAGGGCCGTTTGTTTTAGCCTTAACAATCCAGATAACGATCAGTATGATCCTGTGTAAGCGTGAATGTCAGACTCTATAAAATGTGGATATTAGATAAAATGTGCATGTTTAACCAATTCGCGCCGGATTATTTCAAGTTACCGAGACCACTGGCAGGATTACAAGAACAAGAACAAAAAGAACAACTGCCCAACGCCGGTTGAAAACGAACGCCATTTTCCTTGCTCTTTTCTCAGCATCCATGATTGTAGAACTTCAGACAGGTCAGTTAAACGATATTTACTATAAAATACAACCAACTCCCCCAAATCCACCCATTCCTGATAATTCAAGCAGTTACCAATGGTGTATTATACCTTTAAGTGTGGATAATGGGGAGAGTGACCGGTCACATAGTACGAAAAATAGGAGAAAAATAGGAGCCAGATAGAAAAAGTAGAAAAAGTAGGAATACTAAAAATATTTCAACTGGATTAACAGGGGTGACATTAGACAGAAATGTTAGTCACGGTTACATTGTACAAGTTGGTCTGGTTACTGTATGTACCGGCTGGGAAGGTACTCCAATCTAGACCGGTGCCATTGGTGCAGAAGTAACCAGCAGGGCAGTCAGTGATGCCTGGCTGTAGGTCTGGGTTCCCGACTGTTTCATTCTCTGGCAGGCAGTAGAAACTGTTGTACGACAATATCAGAAAAATGAAAGAAAAACAATTTAAATGATGATTTGGATAGAAACCAAAATTGAAAAAATAATGGAACAGTTCTTTATCATACTTCTAAAAGGTCCTTCTTGAAAAATTAAAACAAACAAAAGTTTAAATAAGAATCTAATAAGCAGAAATCGATTTGGATTAAATGTCCACAAAACACGCAAAAGATTGTAAAACAGGACAAGTAAGGTTTGGTTGAGCATAGCAACAGCTCTGTTATTTTGTTTTGAAGATTTCCACACATACGAAACTATTGCATAACTTGAACAACAAAATATCCAAATTTCGAGACTGTGAGATAGTTACGAGGACCTAATTTGATTACCGCGTTAATTAGACCAATAACGGACTTTAATCCAAACACTTAAACTGCGCAAACACTATGCAAAATAGTGTAATTTAAGAGATTCCCGATTATCGCACCTAAAAAATGGAAATATGTAGAGGAGGACTTTAGGTTTTCCAAATTGCGCAAAATCTTAAAATTGACCACCCCTCCATATTTTGACTTTGGATGGCTATATCTGCGAATCACCTATATAATACAAACATTTCACTTTCCATGAGAATGACAGCACACCAGGTGCCGCGATTTCACAGGATGTTTGAGACTGTTATTTACTTATAGTCAAGCAGGGGGATTTCACAGTAATTTGGTTGTTTTATCGTTAATCAGCCAAATTGGCCACAACCTGAAAGCAATAATTGACAAAACAACAGATGATGACGCTCACCCTCTGGGGCATATCTTGCATTCATACTGCGTGGTTCGGTCCGTGTAGTAACCGGCCAGGCAGGCCTTGGGATCCGGGGAGCCCGCTGGGCAGTGCAGTCCTATGGGACACTCAACGGGGTTGGGCCTGTCAGAACCTATTGTATCAATTGTAGAAATTTGTGGCATTACAGTTTAGTATTGAAGTGAAGATAATTGCAATGGATCACAACCAACAAATAACTGTACAAAAAGAAGTATCTGTATTCAGTGACGAGGAATCTGGTCCTGCACATGGTTTTCATTACTTCACATACTGCTTTTTTATGCATATTTGTGACCGGTTCTACAAAAAGGTGTATTAAGTCGCGCTGTGCACTATCATGTAATGGCCCGCTCAATGTTGAGAGGGTAAACATTTCATACAAAAGTGATTTGTTGTCATGAATGACATCTTCAATACCTACAGTTTCAGGTTTCATTCAAAGAAATGTTGATTTTGATGATTAAAGTGGGAACAAATACCATTTTGTGTACATCGTTCTGTTGTAGTACAACAGAGCCGGCTATTTCAAAGCCCGTTTTCTAAGTTGTGTAATTTGAACTCCAAGGAAGTAATAAATATGTAAACACGTCATATTTTTTAAATAAAAGCGGCTATAGAGCTCTATTATATACCAAATGAAAGCTTACATTGTGGGTTTTTCAACCATGTATATAACCCAATTTTTGTTGCGACATAATACACTTTTTTTGTAGAGCTGGTCACATTTGTCCAAATCAATTTGTACAAGATAAGTTTGTAGCTTATGGTAGAATAATATGAACTATACATTTTTCACGGAATTTGTGTGCAGTTCAACTTTACATTAAGTGATTACACAGAAGGTTTGAAAAGGGCCACAATATCAACAGGGAATACTATGCAAATCTCCTGAATATCATAAAGATTTGGCGTGGGAAACTGACAAGAGGGGTGCTCTTCTGCCAGGACAATGCTCCAGCCCACATGACCACAGTGGCCATGGCTGCCAACCAGAAATGTGGATTTTAGAGATGCCAACTTTTGAATTCTGTTGTCAGGGAGGATTTGTAAAGTACATTTTTAGGTCGTTTTATTTGCTTTTTACAATAGTCTCCGTCATGTTGAACGTTGAACAGAGTTGCTTGGTTGCTTTTTCATTTAGGCTCATTGGTAGTATTGCGCATGCGTACGTATGATAATTACGACAGCAACTGATCACATGAGAGAGATTAACCAAAAGGGAAAAGAAGTCCGATTTTCACGTAAAGTCAAGTCGCGAAACTGTGTTTCCGCCGGTCTTGTGACTTGCGTGTACCACATGTAATGTACACATGTACATGTACATTCATTGTAATCACTGTGCACCATGCATACGTTAATGGCTTACTACAGAAGTATATGCAGGCGCGTTGCAGCTAGCTGTGTACCGAGTGCTCCATCAGGCCGCACCGGCATGCTTGGTATGGTAACTGTGCATGCTGTAATGCATTGAACGGCAGCGCGTGCGCAGAAAGCAACAAAAATGCTGATACAAAAAAAAAAGGCGCATTAATATTGCAAATCCGGGAGGATATCTTATGTGCCCGTAAGGTCGGGAGTTTAGATGATTTTCCGGGAGCCTTCTGGTGAAATCGGGAGGGTTGGCATTTCTGTGATTTGAACTGGTCCAACACCCGCCCTATTCTCCTGATTTGGCACCCCTCTGACTACTACCTCTTCCCGAAGTAGAAAGAGCTTGGTGGTCACCACTTTGCCTCAGATGATGACGTAATTAATTCTGTGGATCTCCTTTTGAGGGCCTAAGACAATGGCTTCTACACTGAAGGTAATTACATGCTCCATGACTGATGGACTACGTGTGTTAATGTAAGAGGGGACTCTGTTGAAAAATAAATGTGTTTCATTTTCAAAAACTGACTCCTTCTGGCAACGAACTTATCAACAATCCTCGTAGAATCTACTTTAGGTACAGAACTACAAGAGAAATTAAAAGAAGAAAAGATACTTAGGAAAACTAAAGGTTGAAATTAACATTCTTCTTAAAGTGCGGCAGATCATAGGTTGTGGGAAACAAGCACCAGGTAAGGAATTCCGAAGGGATGCAGCAAGACATCTTGTTCTAAGACAACTGATGATCTATTCAAACCAACCGTAAACAGGAAGTACTCAGATTTGAGTCACGAGGTGTCTGGTCACACACACAATTCTTTTTGTTTTAATCCTGCTTACCTTCAGGGCAGTAGTAGCCTTCCATGCACAGTCCTTCCTGCAAAGTCAGCCCGACCTGTCGGCAGTACCATCCGGCCGTGCAGTTCCGGCACTCCCAAACGTTGCTCAGTCCGGTGTCGTTGGAGTAGGTTCCACTGGGGCACCTCTCAGGCACCGACGTGCCGTTGCCGCAGTACCGGCCGGCTGGGCAGACGTGTTGCTGACGGTAGTCCGAGCCATGCCCGCAGTAAAAGCCCGAGAGGCAGTAGCCGGCAGGGGCAAGGAGGGCATCTTCATCACAGTACTGGCCTGTTCAGTGGATATCAAAGGAAATAATTATAAAGGAAATAATTATAAAGTGGTGCTGATAAGGCCAATAATTTATGTTTAGGTTTTCATTACCATCCGCGTCTTTTTTTTAATAAAAAAGTGTATTTTTAATACAAATTTCGCCCCCCCCGATGAAATTCCCACCTGACTCTGTTTTCTAATTCGATAACGCTAGTTTGCATGCAATCGTCAACTAGTTCCCACTGCTAGATAGACAACAAGAAATATATTGAATGAAGTGGGAGCTAGCGTGCACATGTTACATGCTCGAATGTTCAACGTAAAAAGTAACAACGTAAAAAGGTTTCGGGCAATTAGCGTGTGTTGAAAACTATCAAAATATTAAGGATTCCTTTGATACTAATTCACAAAAATTGCTCTCCCATTTCTATAAGATATCTTATGTCTGTAATTTCAGTTTTTGTAAATAAATCTAAAGGTTTTTGTCGCACTCCAGCAAATTAGTTTCTCTATCTCTAGGATTGCAGATACAATGGCTATAATGGCTTCATACTATGGCAATTTTTGTATTTTCAAAAAAAAACTTACCTGCCAGACACGGTTCACACTCCGTCATGTTTATCAGCACTTCCTCATTACTAATCGTCCCCCGGGGACACGCCACGGGTTCCGTCGTGCCCCAGGGCAGTAGTAACCGGCCGTGCACATCCCGGCATCTGAACCTTGGTCAGGCGCGGCCCTCTCGGCCCTAATCCGACAGAAGTAGCCCGCCGAACAGCAGATGTTGGGGTAAGTCAGTCCAGGCTGGCCGCAGTGGCACTGCTCCCAGCTAGCCAGGCCCGTGGCGTTGTTGAAAGTACCAATAGGGCAGGGGTACTCAGTGGCGGCGTGGGTTCCGTTGGGGCAGTAGTGACCTGGTTTAATAATTACATGGATTAATAAAAACAGCAGTAATATAATATGACCAAAGTATTAATTCACATGTTCAGTCCACAAGAATGGTTCTCTTACCACGAGTCTCGCCTACTTTCACGATTACCCTATTTTAAAACTTGACCTCAAATGACATTTTACCAAAGTATATTACCATCACATGCAAGTTTCTATATTGCATCTATGATTTGATTGCAAACGAGGCCAATTTTACAATTACATTTACAACCCTTTTTTACAACTTGACCTCAAATGACCATTTGCTTCAGTAAAAATGAGACAAGTTTTGCAATTCAAGCCGATTTTAGAACTTGAACTTTGACCTCAGTACTTGACCTTTACCACAACCATGATATTGCATCCATGACCCAAATTTGATTGGAATTAGATTTCAATATATACGACCAATTTTTTCAAAACTTTAACCAAATTGATGTATACATACGAACGAACATCGTACATAAATAGTGAGTGCATAGTCTCTAAACTTCGCTCAGGCGAGCTAAAATCAGACAGATCTGGGCAGAAAGGGCTAAATTGGCCTCGGGGTGTATTGTGAGCTTTTTAGATTTTGATTATTTATATTCCTTAAAATGTCCATCTTGCTACAATTTCACATCAAAATTTCGTGTATTTGCGGTGATTTTTTTTTAAAATCAAAATCGGGAAGGTATTAATACGGTACTAGGAAAACATCTGGATCAAGAAAAACAACTACATGTATGTCTATAACAGGTTCAGTTTTTCTACATACCTTCAGGGCATATGTAGGCCGTGTAGTTTACTATAGGCCTGTCAGTGTCATCACAGTAGAACCCTTCAGGGCAAGTCTTGCAGGTCCACTCTTCCGGCTCATCCTGGTACGTTCCTGCCGGGCAGGGCACTTTGTCATCCACACCTTCCTTGCAGTAGTAGCCTGGAGGGCAAGGGTAGCCTAAGGGCTCACGCACAATCTGACCGCCGGGGCAGTAGAAACCTATTGGGTTTAAAACAGAAACTATTACACTAGGAAAGGACATCAAATTTATCAAATTCACATCCAAATGCTTTAAATTCACATCCTTGATCAAGTCGTAAAAATCTTAATTTACATCCAGTTGTGAAAACACTTTGCACCTTAAATCATGGCAAATATTTTTGGGAAGGTTTTCTTTTTATTTCTGGCACTTAAGTGCTATCAGTCTTCACTCGAGTTGAGTTGAGTCGACTTGAGTCTTCTGCCTGCAATAGCAAAAGCGACTGTGAATTTGTGATGTCACTTGCCGTTTTTACGTTGCAAAAGAAATAACAAATGATGAACACATTTTAACTTCACAAAGCCCTCGCTGCCAACATTTGCCGAAGTCAAATTCGTTCGGCATTCGCTTAATACACGATAAGTATGAACTGGCCTTAACTCGAGCCTGCAATGTTTATGTCCAGTGAGCTAGTTCGAGATTGTTGCAGTATTCAACAGATGCAGACGGGTGCTAACTCTATGAAGGGTTGCAAGGTGTAGAAGACCAGGAGAGTTAAATGATCGTTCCTCCATCATGACCTACCTCGTGAGCAGTTCCCTTCAGGATAAGCCAGTCCACTAGCCCCACAGTACTGTCCCCCGACGCACTCCAAGCAGTAAGTGATGTTCTTCGCCCTCCGGGAAGGCAGGTAGGTGCCTGGGGGGCAATCCTCCTCGGAGCTGCTGCCGGCGACGCAGTAATGGCTGGAGCTGCACTCATTACCTGCACAGAAAGACATATCAAGGGATAAGTTGTTGTTGCTTGAGAATCTCAAAGTTGCAATGAATATTCTAGAAACAGGTTCGTTTCAAACAAGAGCATGAGGAACTCAGTAACACTAGCCTTGAATACAAGGATGAGCATGTGCTGTTTCAGCCTCCGCGCATTGTACTGACAGGGCGATCGCTACCCACGGTCGGTTCCACACACCATGCGCACACATGATGCACACATTGCTTCTGTACCGTGCCATGTACATGTAGTACGTGTGTACATGAACCTCGTATCGCCCTCTCGTAAGAGCAAGGCCTTGACGATACCGTTACTTCCGGGTTTGATGTTTTTCTTTATTTCCCCCATACTTCGAGGGGATGTGGAAAAGGGGGGGGGGGGGGGGGGTATGCAATTTATGCCACTATGAAACACGTATGGTTACATCATTGCATGCACAGTGGCTGTGTGGGCTTTTTAAAAAATTCGTATGTGGTGATCAGGGTTCACTGAATGCAGAGAATGGCTGTTATCGCTGGGCATTACCCTCTTTCACTTTTCATCACTTACCTCCGGTCCCTGTTGGCTTATTGGTGGTGGAGCCGTGAGTGCAGTAGTAACCAGCGGCGCACTTGCCCTGGGTGTGTCTAGGCCATTGGTGTCACAGTACATACCCAGGTCACAGGTGGTCTGGGAGGAGGAGCCTTCGGGGCAGTAATTACCTAAAGAAGAGTTTGAAGACGAAGATCCTTTTTTATATTACAGTAATAAATAACACATGATCTTAGCCAAAAGGCTGAAAAGCGATAACGATTGATATTGAACCAATAGGGCGCTCTGGAATTATGCATGCAAATTGATTCCCCCGACCATTGTTCTCATCCGAATAATATTCATATTTTAATTTTTCTAATTTGTGTATTTGGGGTCAATACAAGGACTCCTCACAGAGCCCGACGCAAACCCGACAAAACCTGTTTAGAGAAATTACCAACTTTTGGCACGTTAATTTACATCAATATTCATGAGCTTGGGGGGTTTTCATAACACATTTTCATACACATCGACAATATTCTTTTACAAATTCATTTTTTTAACCAAAAGTCACTTGAAAAATGCGACTGGTATCATAATTATCGCCATGCTGCACTGCGCCTCGCCGCTGTAAATACACCGACCTACCGGTACGAGCGCGCCGATAGATGGCGCCCTTCGGCACAACCGCGCCTCAATCGTTTACAGTTCAGGCCACTGACCTCTATAGAGGTCAGTGGTTCAGGCCGGTTCATTTGTTGTGGGCGGTGAAAATAGTCTGGTTCCATGGCCTGACCATTTAATTGTGTACACCCAGACGTCGAAATTGTAGTCGCGAACGTTAACGTAATACCCGACCGTCAATAAAACGTGTTCGGAAATCTTCAGACATTTTTGGAAACGACAGTTTGGCCAAGGAAAATGTTTCGTGCTAAGCAAATTGGTGTGCTTACATTTGTTATGAAATTGGGCCCAGGTAAAACAGAACACGAGAACAAAGCTAATAGACCACACGCGAAGTGTCAACTCACCACATTTCCAATGTTTTTTTTAAATCCATGAAAATGTGACCCAGGATATCAAAATCACTAATAAGCGGGAAATGACAATTCGCATAGTAACGAGCAAGGTACATAGTAACATTGGAAATTCCATAGGCTTTCTAATGATACCCATCCCTAGTCTGTAACTCGTAACCAATAATTTCCGAGCTAAAGGCTTGTGATGGATGTCATTACAAAGCTTAATGAATTTCCAATCTTATTATATTTATATCTCTGAAAGTCATTTTCCGACTGTTCTTGATTTTGATGTGCTGGGTCACAGGTATAATATCATTCACGTACTTTTACTTTTACAAGTACAAGTACGCGTAGTACGTGTATATATAGAGTACAGACACAACGCGTATTTCTTTTTGCTTTGTTGAAGTCACAGTGCGCGCGTTGCATATTTAATGAGCTAGTTTCATATCTATTGAATGTCACCTGGATACACGTTAAAACACACCCGCGCGAGGATGAAAACAAACACTTTCACAATGTTTTTATAAGCAGAAAAAGGGAAAATTCTTTACAAAATAAACGAAGCTATTGGACAAACCCAGCGGGCCTTTGGCTGTGAAAGTGTAAATAAAAGTGGAAAATGTAAATGGCCGTGTAAGTAAAAAGTTCTTGAAAATCTACAGATGTAATATCTAACTTTGTCTCTTTTAAAACTTTATTTAAAAATGAAGAACAGACAGACAGCGGTGTTTCTCTCTTGTAATTATGTGGTGGCCCTGAAAAGAGCCTTTTGGTTGTGGAGGCCAAGTAATTTGTTTGTATTACTTTGATACTTTGGCGGTCTTTTTGGGCAGAAGTACTTGCTGGATGTTGGGAAGCACACCGCCTTGCGCAATGGTAACTCCACTCATCAACTTGTTAAGCTCTTCGTCGTTGCGTATAGCAAGCTGCAGGTGTCGAGGGTTAATTCTCGTCTTCTTATTGTCTCGTGCTGCGTTACCGGCCAGCTCGAGGATATCCGCGGTCAGGTATTCCATCACGGCTGCCAGGTAGACCGGTGCACCGGCTCCAACCCGCTCAGCGTAGTTGCCGCTTCGCAAAAATCGATGAACACGACCCACGGGGAACTGCAGTCCCGCCCTTGAGGACCTGCTCCTGGCCTTGCTTCTTGCTTTTCCGCTCTTTCCTCGTCCAGTCATCTTGAAGTAATTGGTGGCAGTAGATTGCGATCTGCAGTGAAAGTGCCGTACGAGGGGGGTGACGGCACTAGTTATAGCGTTCCGGTGGATTGGCCGAAGCACACCAAGTAGCCAATCACGCGCGACACACTGACTGTACGGTTGAGTGCACCGCATCCATTTTTTTGATGCGTGGAGACAGAGATACATTTTTTGAATGAGGTCTGTCTGTCTGTCTTCAATCTAAGCGATGAAATCATAACAGCAAAAACCCAAAGCACCCAAAAACCTTACCTGCTTTCTCAGACGATTTCTGTCATCCCGACGGAGTGTCCCTGTTGCCTACCGATTGACCTGCCTCCACGCTGGCCGCAGATCGGCCGTCATATACCGCATTGAAAACTGTCACGGATTTGTCTGCACGGAGATATGACAAACACATATATTAAACATACATCAAACAAGAAACCACTACTTCTCGTAATGGAGACTGAATGAACTGAAACCAGTGCGCGCACAGGTGCTGAATAACAAAAGGCTGTGCCGCCATTTGAAATTCTTACGTGACTTACTGAGGCTAAATTAACAATGACCACCATTTGTCAATTTCGTTGTTGGCGGGCACGCGTATATTTGTTTTGGTCAAAGCGATATTTTGGTTTTAAAAATTTGATCGCTAAAGTTGGGCGGCGCACTGTCAGCCCTGCTGTGGTATATATTATTGTAATTAAATGATGTACATAACTACTTTTGGTATCATTGGAAAGCTAACGAATCGCTCTTTACAAGAGTGTCAAACAATAGAACTCCAAATACTACAGAAATACTTTTCCCCGTCATGCCTTTTCAAGTCACATATTTGTTTTCAAAGGCGACGAGAACAGAATGTTAATGTTGATCTTCTTTTCTCCGTTCGGTTTGTTTTGCGCACACAGCTTTGACTCAAGCCCGTTCACCACGAATTCGGCGAGCCAACTGGATGTCCTTGGGCATGATGGTGACCCTCTTGGCATGGATGGCGCAAAGGTTGGTGTCTTCAATTTAAATTTCAACTGTTTACTGGGATTTTCTTTGTGAAAGTTTCCAATTTTTATTGGGGATTTCTTCCAGGGACAATTCATAGATTCCAGGTAATACCAGGTAATGATTTTTTTAAAGGATTTAGATTTTTCAGTTCCTTAATATTTTGATTTGGGCATAATTCCAAAAAAACGTCTATAACCATGTTAGGGCTAGAATTCATGATAATTTATTAGGATTAGTGTTATTATTTAAGTATTAGTATTAACCGGTACGTTTGAACAGTATTCCAGATAATTTGGTTTTTTTTAATCTAAAGAAAATATAAAAAAGAATCTGATTTAAATCACCAAATTGCCCAACCCCGAGTACTTAATTCAAAACTTGGCTTTCACTGGTTCGGTGAACTCCAGAATACCTGTCTGAACCGGGGGTTACATACTTTATAAAAGTGTCATCTTAGGCAGCAAGGAGCATATACTGCTGGCAATAAAGAAATTCAAAGATCATGTACAAAACATGATAAAAATTATATGTCTTTAACCAGTTCGCGCCGGGATTATTTTAACATCACCGAGCCGACCCGCGGGATTATTTGAAACTGTAATAAAACTCGATCCGAAGCGTGTTCAGGCCGCCAGTATCGGGAAGCACACCCACACATTTTCGGCCTTGCTCGCTGCTGACAGACATTTCCTGGCCTTGCTCGTGGCGTGTTGATGTGCATCCGTTTTGAACCTGGGGAAAACTTTGCGTTTATATTAGTCATCCCGCGCGAACTGGTTAATAGTCTTACACTGAATTACCTCTAGGCATCTGATCCTGAGCACTCCTACAGCTCCAGAAGCAATAAACGTTTTCACACCCAAACCGACCTGTTACAAATAACATCATGAATAAGAAACACACAACTGATATAATCATTATAAATAAGGCAGGATACACCATTTGCAGATATCAAAAATATTTACTACCGTATTATTAAGAAATATCTTACTTATTTGAAAGTAAATAATGATTTTAGGCGTCCAGCAAAATGATTGCTCTAGATATTCTGATATTATTCCGAAAAATTGAATTTTATAAAACAAAACTTGCGATCGCCAGACAGCGAGCGCGAAAAAAACAATAACAACATAAGAATAACTGCTCGACGCCGGTTGAAAACAAACGCTGTTTTTCAAGCTTTTCTCGGCATCCATGATAGTAAAACTTTGGACAGGTCATTTAAATGATATTTACTATAAAATACAACCCCCCAAATCCACCCATTCATGATAATTCAAGCAATTACAAATGGTGTACCCAACCTTTAAATAAAACGTGTACTTAATTTTCTCTGCATTACATATTTAAATCATTTTCTGTTACCTCAAATGCCAGTCGAAAACAATGCAAAGAAGCACTTGACTGCATACAAATTGGCAAGTAACCTCCCGTCTTAGACGCATCTTTATTGAGCTGCCCAAAATATAAACCTGTAGAGAAGACAAAAGAAATTACAGTTTTAGAGGTGGGAGAAAAACCCCAGAGAAATATTCTGGGGAAAATCGACATATAAATCAGGTAGGGACTGAAAAACCTGCTTGCTGTGTGCCGGTTGCTGACAGATATTGCCAGTCTTGCTTGTGACATGTTTACCGTCATCCACTTTGAATCCCGAAAACAATGTGCAAGGTACCTGTACACCCACCCTCCGATGCGAATTGAAACCTTGATTAATGGAGTTAAAACTTGAAATAAGTCCAACATCCGCCACGACGAATGGGTCAAACACTGCGTCAAATACAGGCCTTTACGCAGTATTTTTATGGGGGGTGTGAATTTGTACTGATGGGACCAAAAATGGAACTAACTAAAATGCGGAAAAAAATAAAATGCGAAAAAGACAAAAATGCGGAAAAAAAGAATGCGAAAAAGACAAAAATGCGGGAAAAATAAAAAAGACAAAAATGCGGACAAAAATAAAATGCGAAAAAGACAAAAATGCGGACAAAAATAAAATGCGGAAAACAAAAAAAATGCGGAAAAAAATAAAATGCGAAAAAGACAAAAATGCAGAAAAAAATAAAATGCGAAGACAAAAATGCGGAAAAAAATAAAATGCGCAACAAAATAAAATGCGAAAAAGACAAAAATGCAGACAAAAATAAAATACGGAAAAAAATAAAATGCGGAAAAAAATAAAATGCGAAAAAGACAAAAATGCGGACAAAAATAAAATGCGAAAGACAAAAATGCGGAAAAAAATAAAATGCGCCAAAAAATAAAAATGCGGAAAAAAACAAAAATGCGGACACAAAAAAAATACGGAAAAAAATAAAATGCGGAAAAAAAATTATAAATGCGAAAAAGACAAAATTGCGGACAAAAATAGTGAGTGAGTGAGTATTTAGGGTTTAACGCCGTACCAGCATCAATGGCCATATTCACGGCGGGAACAAATTTCATTCAACAATTTTTTATTTCATTTAACAATTAATGTGAAGAAGTTACAGTTTTAGAGGTGGGAGGAAAACCCCAGAAGAATATCCTGGGGAAAAACCCACGGAGTCAGGCAGGGACTGAAAACCCAATCCACATATTGGCCCAGGCCGGATTCTACACCAACCCGACTCCCCCGCGGACAAAAATAAAATGCGAACAAGACAAAAATGCGGACAAAAATAAAATGCGCCAAAAAATAAAAATGCGGAAAAAAACACAAATGCGGAAAAAAATAAAATGCGACAAAGACAAAAATGCGGACAAAAATAAAATGCGCAAAAAAATAAAAATGCGGAAAAAAACAAAAATGCGGAAAAAAATTAAATGCGAAAAAGACAAAAATGCGGAAAAAAAGAAAAAAGACAAAAATAAAATGTGCAACAAAATAAAATGCGAAAAAGACAAAAATGCGAAAAAGACAAAAATGCGGACATAAAGAAAATAGACAAAAATGCGGAAAAAAATAAAATGCGACAAAGACAAAAATGCGGACAAAAATAAAATGCGCAAAAAAATAAAAATGCGGAAAAAAACAAAAATGCGGAAAAAAATTAAATGCGAAAAAGACAAAAATGCGGAAAAAAAGAAAAAAGACAAAAATAAAATGTGCAACAAAATAAAATGCGAAAAAGACAAAAATGCGGACAAAAAGAAAAAAGACAAAAATGCGGAAAAAAATAAAATGCGACAAAGACAAAAATGCGGACAAAAATAAAATGCGGAAACAAATAAAAATGCGGAAAAAAACAAAAATGCGGAAAAAAATTAAATGCGAAAAAGACAAAAATGCGGAAAAAAAGAAAAAAGACAAAAATAAAATGTGCAACAAAATAAAATGCGAAAAAGACAAAAATGCGGAAAAAAATAAAATACGGAAAAAAAAAAAATGCGGAAAAAAATAAAATGCGGAAAAAAATAAAATGCGAAAAAGACAAAAATGCGAAAAAGACAAAAATGCGGACAAAAATAAAATGCGAAAAAGACAAAAATGCGGACAAAAATAAAATGCGAAAAAGACAAAAATGCGGACAAAAATAAAATGCGCAAAAAAATAAAAAATGCGTCAAAAAACAAAAATGCGGAAAAAAATAAAATGCGAAAAAGACAAAAATGCGGACAAAAATAAAATGCGAAAAAGACAAAAATGCGGACAAAAATAAAATGCGCAAAAAAATAAAAAATGCGTCAAAAAACAAAAATGCGGAAAAAATTAAAATGCGGAAAAAAACAAAAATGCAGAAAATAATAAAATAGGAAAAAGACAAAAATGCGGAAAAAAATTAAAGACAAAAATGCGGACAAAAATAAAATGCGAAAAAGACAAAAATTCGCACAAAAATAAAATGCAAAAAAGACAAAAATTCGGACAAAAATAAAAAAGACAAAAATGCGGACAAAAATAAAATGCGCAACAAAATAAAATGCGAAAAAGACAAAAATGCGGAAAAAAATAAAATACGGAAACAAATAAAATGCGAAAAAGACAAAAATGCGGACAAAAATAAAATGCGGAAAAAAATTAAATGCGAAAAAGACAAAAATGCGGAAAAAAAGAAAAAAGACAAAAATAAAATGTGCAACAAAATAAAATGCGAAAAAGACAAAAATGCGAAAAAGACAAAAATGCGGACAAAAATAAAATGCGAAAAAGACAAAAATGCGGACAAAAATAAAATGCGCAAAAAAATAAAAAATGCGGAAAAAAACAAAAATGCGGAAAAAAATAAAATGCGAAAAAGACAAAAATGCGGACAAAAAGAAAAAAGACAAAAATGCGGAAAAAAATAAAATGCGACAAAGACAAAAATGCGGACAAAAATAAAATGCGGAAACAAATAAAAATGCGGAAAAAAACAAAAATGCGGAAAAAAATTAAATGCGAAAAAGACAAAAATGCGGAAAAAAAGAAAAAAGACAAAAATAAAATGTGCAACAAAATAAAATGCGAAAAAGACAAAAATGCGGAAAAAAATAAAATACGGAAAAAAAAAAAATGCGGAAAAAAATAAAATGCGGAAAAAAATAAAATGCGAAAAAGACAAAAATGCGAAAAAGACAAAAATGCGGACAAAAATAAAATGCGAAAAAGACAAAAATGCGGACAAAAATAAAATGCGAAAAAGACAAAAATGCGGACAAAAATAAAATGCGCAAAAAAATAAAAAATGCGTCAAAAAACAAAAATGCGGAAAAAAATAAAATGCGAAAAAGACAAAAATGCGGAAAAAAATTAAAGACAAAAATGCGGACAAAAATAAAATGCGAAAAAGACAACAATTCGCACAAAAATAAAATGCAAAAAAGACAAAAATTCGGACAAAAATAAAAAAGACAAAAATGCGGACAAAAATAAAATGCGCAACAAAATAAAATGCGAAAAAGACAAAAATGCGGAAAAAAATAAAATACGGAAACAAATAAAATGCGAAAAAGACAAAAATGCGGAAAAAAATAAAATGCGAAAAAGACCAAAATGCGGAAAAAAATAAAATGCGCAAACAAATACAAATGCGGAAAAAAACAAAAAGGCGGAAAAAAATAAAATGCGAAAAAGACAAAAATGCGGAAAACATTTAAATACGGAAAAAAATAAAATGCGGAAAAAAATAAAAATGCGGAAAAAAATAAAAAAGACAAAAATGCGGACAAAAATAAAATGCGAAAAAGACAAAAATTCGGACAAAAATTAAAAAGACAAAAATGCGGACAAAAATAAAATGCGGAAAAAACAAAAATGCGGAAAAAAATAAAATGCGAAAAAGACCAAAATGCGGAAAAAAATAAAATGCGCAAACAAATACAAATGCGGAAAAAAACAAAAATGCGGAAAAAAATAAAATGCGAAAAAGACAAAAATGCGGAAAAAAATAAAAATGCGAAAAAGACAAAAATGCGAAAAAGACAAAAATGCGAAAAAGACAAAAATGCGAAAAAGACAAAAATGCGGACATTTCGCGAGGGGGGACATGTCAGCGAATCAGCGAATCAGCGAATCAGCGAATCAGCGAATCAGCGAATCAGCGAATCAGCGAATCAGGGAATCAGGGAATCAGGGAATCAGGGAATCAGGGAATCATCATATCATCCCATCATCCCATCATCCCATCATCCCATCATCCCATCATCCCATCATCCCATCATCCCATCATCCCATCATCCCATCATCCCATCATCCCATCATCCGATCATCCCATCATCCCATCATCCCATCATCCCATCATCCCATCATCCCATCATCCCATCATCCCATCATCCCATCATCCCATCATCCCATCATCCCATCATCCCATCATCCCATCATCCCATCATCCCATCATCCCATCATCCCATCATCCCATCATCCAATCATCAAATCATAGTTTACAGTGTTTAATTGGCTCGGCCGAATTTGGCCGTAAATGTAAATAAACGGATTACAAAATTGGGTCAAGGCTATCATTCGCCTCGACTATGCCGTATTCTGTTTGAGGATGTACGTGAGGGGCGTATGTGTATATGTACGTGCATGCAGGCTGTTGAGTATGAGTATGAGGCTAGCCGACAAATTCTCGTTCAGGGAACAAGCTTGATAGCTTTGGTCAAAGCTTAACATTCACGGAATACAACCAACTACGACACTGGTAGGATTCTTACCCGAGTCGCAAGTTACATGTTCGGACTGGCGACAGTCTTGCAATTACTACAACATGGGTTTAATTCATACCTAGGTTGCAGGCCACCGGCGTCGCCGTCTCATTCGGGCAGAAGGACCCAGCCGGGCACTCGTAGCAGGCGGGCTTAAACGAATCAATCACGGCGTCACTCGGACAGTAGTAGCGCTCTGAGCAGACGCCCGTGGGTGCCGACAGGCCCGTGCCCTGACAGAAGTGACCAGCCTCGCATGGGACGCAGTCGTCCATGGATCGTCCACCCTCGTCAGAGTTGATTGTTCCAGGGGGGCAAGCGGTGGCCGAGTTGGTGCCTGGAAGGGTTCACAAAAAGACAAAGTGGGTGAAATAAAAGGGGTTTACAAAATCTCAGCTCTTTAGTTTTTGTCGTTTTCAAACCTTCGTCAAATTGTTGGCATCAGAAAAACACATTTGACACACATTTAACAAACACACGGACTATACACACCCGCACGGACTATACACACCCGCACGAAGTATGCACACACGCACGGACTACGCACACACGCACGGACTACGCAAATCCAGACTACTTACACACATATGAACTATGTACATACGGACTACGTAAATTACGGACTACATACATACATACGGACTACGTACATACATACGGACTAATAGAGATTTCATAGTCTCTTTAGTCGTGCACACTTCACACCATATGCATGCGAAGTGGTACGTGCATCCAGTGAGTCCTGTCAACAGGGCTCTTGAAAGAGGTACAAACAAAACTGCCTCTCTCATTCGTGCAAAAAGCCCAAGTGAATAATTGAGAAACGTAAACTGACCATTTTTCGCAGTAGTGACCGACTACACAGGGTGCATTAGTGCCTTCGTCAGGGCTGGATGTGGCTGCGCCAGCCAGGCATAGAAACCCAGCGTCGCAGTTGCCCGTGGGCCAGGACAGTGCTGGCGTCTCACAGAACATCCCCATTAGGCACGGCTGGCACTCCGCTTCCTCCCCGAGTGAGAGCCGGTCGTTAAAGGTACTGGTGGGATTCGAACCAACCAAAAAACAAAGGTTAGAAAGTCTCTATATGTATGTGCCTACAATCGTTTTAATTTATTCTCATTTTTTTGTCACACCTGCCAAGCTGGCAAAAACAAATGTTCTTTTCTTAGTCACTGACAAAGTCACTTTTAAGAACTAACATTAAAGTCTGTGGGTTTTGCCAAATTTTTATTTTTTGGCCCCAAATTTTCTCTAGCTGAAAAAATAGAAACCCATTTTCAAGGTTTTCCAGAGCAGCTGTGAAACCTGTTGAAAGATGGTTAAGTGTTGACATGTACGTTAGATACGCGTTACCCCACCGCCGTGATTCGCCTCTGTAATAACACGCTGCCACGAGAAAGCGTTATCGCAACAAACCATTGTTACCCATGAACCACCAGCTTGAGCCACGTAGCGCTTTTACAAGCCTTCTACTAATATCGCTCAAACCCCTGCGGACATTCGGCAAGATCCGTGGTTATTAGCGCAAAGATTCATGCGCCTAATCAGACAAACAGACCAAGGCCGTTTTCCAAACCCCTGGCTTTGGCGCCGGCTACACCCTATTGCTAAACTGTATGAATGAAGCCTGAGACGAAGAGAAAGTTGGGGTTGGGAAAACAGCCCTTTTTCACCCGATCCTCTCGGCCTGAAGTTCTTCCGCAACGCGCATTTCTGTTGGTCCATTCGCTTGGACATCCGAGGTGTTCTCACAATTGTTCCACGTACAAATTAAAATTTATCAGAAAAATTGTAGAAATTAACGTACAGAACGTGAAATAAAGCTTTGCTATTATATATTACACCATTATTTATGGATCTACATTGGCTTCCTGTTTGGTCTAGAATTGAATTCAAACTTTTATTGATTACTTACAAAATTTTACATAGTTTAGCCCCACAGTATTTAAGTCGGCTTGTTTCTATCAAGTCCCAATCTCGTTACTGTCTTCGTAGTTCTAGTGATGGTATCTTTCTTAACTACCCTGTAGGTTGTGGCAAGGCTACTCTTGGGGACCGAGCCTTTGAATATAGTGCTCCATATCTCTGGAATAAACTCCCACTTCATGTTAGGAACGCTGCTAATCTTGGTGTTTTTAAATCAGTCCTGAAGACTCACCTTTTTAAACAAGCTTTTTAATAATGTGGTTTAATAATAATAAGGTTTAATAATAATATTGTTACTTGTTCACAGTGTATGTCTTATCATATTTTATGTGCATATTTTCGAGCTATTTACTGATTATTTTGTGATAATTTTTAATTACCAATGTTTTAGCAATTATATAGTTGTTATGCGCCTGTGTACATTGTATGGAATGGGCGCAATATAAATCAATAAATTATTATTATTATTATTATTATATATTATACGGAATAAGAAACATAAAAGAACTGAAAAGCTACGTAAACGCCATGATAATTAAGTATAGTGGTAGAAATTTTCATTTTACCAGGGGTGGACGTTCATATCATGTATTGGGCAACTTGTTTAGTGATTGCTGCGAATATCTGCAAGGTTTGAGGGCGACAATTCAAGAGCCTGTTAAACTCTGCGTGGCTCAGGATAATGAACCACCAGTAACAACATCTTTGAAACTTTGTAAAATCTCCTTCTGAAAACGGGGGGAATCTAGTGCGCATGTGCTATTTATGTATGTAAATAAAGAAAAACAAGTGGGAAGAAAACCCAAGAATGACATTCTAGGGAAACCCCACAAAATCAGGCAAACAGTGAAAACCCAACACACATTTCAGGGATACGAACCCAGCCCACAGTGGAAAGTACCAGTACCCCAAGGATGCCAAATCTTCAATAAATAAACAACTTGAGGTTTAACCATGAGGTGCACTATAAAACTCAGCAAAACCTCACACAACCACGGGGTATAAAACTTGGATCACAGTGGTGGAAGGCAAACAAAAGTACCAGCATTCCAGCCTAATCCCCATCGGGGAAGCATGCCAAAATAGTTGTTTTTTTAAAGCAATAACTTGAGGTTTAACCATGGAGTGCCCTGTAAATCCCAGTAGAACCTCATATAACCTTGAGGTGTAAGACCTAAAGTTACATGTACCTGCTTTTTAGTTTTGCATTCTATCTTACCTGAAGGGCAAGGCATTCTGTTATTATCCGTTCCTTCTGGACAGTAGTAGCCTGCCAGGCATGGCAGCGTGGTGATCATTCCTTTCTCTAGACATGTTGATCCTAGGAAAAAGAAGAAGAAGTAAACGTTTTAAAATATCAGTGCAAACTGTGAACTAGTGACCACTAGTCTGTTTCCAGACAAATATTACGACACCACAGGCCCGTACGCAGGGGGGGGGGGGGGGGGGGGGGGTGCGACGGGTGCGTACGTACCCCCCCAAATTACTAAAAGGTCCTATTTTTGGTCCCATCAGTACAGATTATTTGCATTAATGAAACCATGAATTCCTCGAAAAGTGTCCTTGGTACTGTGGCTCGAAAGCAAAACAAAAACTGCAGGGAGAAGACAATGAGAGGAAGGTGGGAGGAAAATCCACAAAATCAAGCAGGGACTGAACACCGGGATTCGAACCTGAGTCACAGCGGTGGAAAGAAGGCGAGGAAAGAACCGCTACGCCAACCTGACTACCCAAATCCCTTTAAACATGCATTCAGAAATACCTAGCCATTTCTATTGGTCGTCAGCCTGTCACAAGGGTGATTTAAAAACGATGATAAAACACCAACTGTTTTGAACACTTATTTTTCCTGGTGTCATATGAAATTTGGACTCCTAATAAAAGTGCCTTCTTTTACCCTTTCATTGGTTAAACCCTCACACAGCATGTGCAATACATGAGTTTGTATTTCATAATCCCAAATTCACACTACACCACTAACATTTTGTTCTGTGACACATCACTCCTCATTGTGCAGTGCGTGCCTCGCGCATGTAAATCTCTGTATCAAGAACTATGTTGTTGCCTTAAAACACATCCCAGCAAGGGCAACTATTCGCAGACCCAAAATTGGGAGCACTGTCAAATGGCACGAGCAAAACAAAAATAAAAAATGCACTAGACATCTACACCGACAGTTCATATGAGCAAAAAAACCTAGACTTGTACCATTTTGAGAGCTGTTGACGTTGCAGTAGTGCCCGATGTCGCAGGGTGCGCAGTCTGTCACGTTCTTGTTGCCTGTTACAGACGATATGGTCCCTGCAGGGCATGGAGTAGGCTGGTAGCTACCTTCCACGCAGTAGCTACCCTCAGGGCATTCGTTGGGGTTGGGGATGCCGTCACCGCCTTTGCAGTAGTATCTGAAGTCAGAAATATTATTATTATTATTATAATATTTCTGGTATTGATACCAAGGAATCCACAAGAGTGCAAGACTGAATTAAACTTGCAAGAAACCTGTAGAGAAGACAGTGAGAAATAATTACAGTTTTGGAGGTGGGAGAAAAGCCTCGGAAGAATATTCTGGGAAAAACCCACGGAATCAGGTAGAAACTAGACCAGGCATCGAATCAAACCCGGGCCACAGTGGTGGAAGGGCAAGGACAGTAACCACTACATCAACCTGACTCCCTAATTATGAAAACCTCACGAGTGATGCAGTGTGTAAAGTGCTCATTGCTGTGGCCCGGGTCATATGCAAGTATAGAGTAGTTCATTGAACCTAACAAATATTATGGCACCTAGAATATTACCATTGGGCCACTGAAGCATTACAAATACCATCTCAGCTCCCCGTGGAGTGTACAGCTCGTCACTGCCATCTTATCAAACACAATAACCCTCTCTACCCTCACAGGTACTTCTGGGTGGGAAGAAGCAATGAGAGACAAAGTGTCTCGCCCAAGAGCACATATACCATAACGCCAGGCTAGAGTCAAACCCCAGACCTGCAGAATTACTTATAAATGTAAACCAGTTCAGTATTCCAACTGCGCATGTGCACAACAAGCGACCGGCCACTTGTCTCGGATATAAATCCAGACAGAGAACCTACCCTGCATAGCACGGCAACTCAGATACACTGGTCCCTGCCAGACAGTAGAAGCCAGCCAGGCAGGGTTGGCACCAGCTCTCGTTGACGGCATTGGTCAGGTTATTGAAAGTCCCCACGGGGCAAGGGTACTCGCTGGCTCGCTGGGTGCCCGACAGGCAGTAGTAGCCGGTCGGACAGGCAAAGGTGCTGAGGTGAATCACAGCAGACTCAGTGTTGTCGCAGAAGTAACCTTTCGGAGTAAAAAAGACATGCATGTCACGTTGATTTTGAGGTAAGACCAATGGCTATACCACTTTAAACTTGTTTTCACTACCCATGCATATACCAACGTAGAATAGGTACCCATGACTATACTGGAAAACTAAATTCAAATACCATCCATTGATAAACAAATCGACAGTACAAATCGACAGGCCCATAGAAAGGTTATTTTGTGCACACTCAACTCACATGTGCGTGAATGTCCTGAATGTTGGAAACAGATCAAATACATAACGTTACGAGCTGGTATGGTGAGCATGCACTATTATTATAACGAGCAAGCTAGAATATTTACCACCCATTCATATACCATATGTGATAAAACACCATGTCAATACTGAGAATAGAATTACAATCTATGACACTAGGAAAGGGCATGATGTGATTTTGCATTCAAAGCGACCCCAGGTCATTAGCAGAATGTGATTTTGAAAAAAGAAATCCAAAATCACATCCAAAAAGCTCCAAATTCACATCCTCTTCCAAAATAAAAATCCAGTGGATGTGAATTTGAATCTTAACGACTTAACCCAGGATGCGAATTTGAATGAAGGATGTGAATTTCGAGCATTTGAATGTGGTATTTGAAATCTGTTGTTGAAATCACATCCTGCTAAGGACCGTGTCCACTTTAAATGCAAAACCACATCATGCCCTTTCCGAGTGCGAGTTTACCACCAAACAGGGGCGAAAAAGGGTTTATTGATATACCATACATTTAAAAATGCGACCCATGCTTGTGGCACGTCCCCGTGTGGCCAATTGTACTGAGTAACACCCCCTTCCCTCCAATAGTTCTGAGAGCCAATCTCTATTTTTACCTTCTTCACACAGCAGGCAGTCTGACTTGCCTTCTTCGTCTTGGTATGTGCCGTTGTTGCACCGTTCAGGGTCGGGGAAGTTCTCCTTGCAGAAATGACCAGCTGGGCACAGGTAGTCAGCCGGAGTAGAAGTTTTCTGACCAGGGGGGGCAATAATATCCTAACCAAAACCAAAAAAGAAGTTAGAAATCGACTTGGTTATGGCGGACAGTCACACATACACCTACAGAAGTTGGTTCTACGAAGAAAAGAAAAAACAGCCTTTAACCCTGCGAGCTGCGCGAGCCAAAAATTTTCGCGCAGCTTCCATGGGGTAAATTTGGAAGGCACCTTGGTTTACCTATGTTTTGTGCAGTTGTATACATCTGTGGGGTTTTTTTTCCTGTCACTACTGTAGGCCAGCAGTAGGATGACTTATGACACCCCTGGAGAGGCTGGCTGGCTAGACAGTTAGGCGGCGAAACACAAAGAGCCCATTTTGTGCGCAAGTGAATTGGGCCCATTTTTTTTGCACAAGTGAATGGGTTTTTCGCTGGGGCCCAGGTTTCTCAAACTACAATGTGTCATTGAGGAATAAAACCATTTGAATGGAATAGGCCGACAACTTTATATGGAAGTTAGAAAAAGAAATGTGCCTTCCGAATCGGCCTCATGGCTGCTTGCAGGGTTAACCAGTTTTTCGCCACGGACTGGACAGATGGGCAGATGAGACAAAGTATTTAAGCTGTGGCCATATTCTGTCTGATTGAACTTGTGCTGAAATATTTTGAAATTGACGGTTTTGGGGTTAATGTTATTGCCAATATTGTTACACTAACTTGTTTGACGTTTTGGGTCCGTACATGCTGAAGAAGAACAAATCAACCTTGTTCTTGTAGTCTGGTTTTCTGACAACACTTAACCAGTTCGCGCCGGGATTATTGTAACATCACCGAGCCGACGCGCTGGTTTATTTTTAACAAAACACGATTCGAGGCGGGTTCAAGCCGATGGTACCGGAAAGCACACCCACGCATTACTGGCCTTGCTCGTTGCTAACAGACATTTCCGGCCTTGCTCGTGAGGGTGTTTATGCGTCACCCGTTTTGAATCTGGGGAAAACTTGTAAGGTCAGAGAATCAGTCAAGCTGGCTTCGGGTGTGTAATCAATTACAAAGAAATTATGAACAAGTAGAGCAGTGGTGCGAAATACCGTACCCTCTGGAGACATGAACACAATGTGTACAATGGAGACAAAACATCTCCGGAGGGTAAATTTCTATAGATGAATAGGTCTCCATTGGAAATTTCACGAATTAGATTTTTGGATTTTACTAAAATTACTCAAAAACTAGGATTAGGATGTGGGTTAGGGTTAGTGTTTGGGTTAGGGTATAATATAGGGTATATTGGGTCGAAATTTCAACCCAGGAAAAAAATTATGGTTAAAATGGGAGCATTTTGAAAACGTGCTCGACTTTCTAACCATTTTGTACACGAGAACAAAGCCATGTCTCCACAGTGATACAAAAATGCGAATGTATGTTTTAACCAGTTCGCGGCGGATGACGTAAATAAACGCAAAGTTTTCCCCAGACTAAAACGGATGACACATAAACACGCCACGTGCAAGGCCGAAAATGTCTGTCAGCAGCAAGCAACGCCGGAAATGTGTGGGTGTGTTTCCCGGTACTATCGGCCTGAACCCGCCTCGTATTTCGTAAAAAATAAACCAGCGCGTCGGCTCGGTGATGTTACAATAATCTCGGCGCTAACTGGTTAAGAAAGCCATTTTTTTTGTCAACACTGGTCAATTGACCATAAATTTATACAAAAACTTTACTTGAAATTGTCTGCACACCAAGAGCCATTATTTTACAGGATGCTTTAGACTGTCATTCCCTAACAGTCCAGTCAAGTGTTTCGAGATGATTTGGGTTTTAATTTTTTTGATGTTTGCGAATGTTGTATAGAGTGTATAAAAAAAAATTAAAAAAATAACGGAATACCACACGTCGAATGCATTTAACTAACAAATAATAGAACTAACATCGTTAATAGGCCCCTATAGAAAATAGTTTAGACTGAAATCAAGTCGTCACCGAAATGAGCCAGTGCTTAGCCAATATGCCCGTTCCCTCCAGCTCTGGTTTATTTCGGTGGCGCCTGCACAGACAAAAGTGTCTAAGGACTTGATTTTAATACTTGCACAGTATCCAATCAAAATTAAAAAACTTGGTCCTATGGTCAATTTGACCTCTCTTGGAAAAATACTCATATTGTGCGGTGCTTATATAGCGCTTTATCACCAAAGTTTCAAAGCGCTTAACATTATTACCTCGGTCATTGGGCCCATGAAACATTCCAAATACCATCTCAGTTCCCTGGGGAGTATACAGCTCGATGCTGCCATTTCGGCGCAAAGCAGCTAAATCAACCACAATTAAACCATCTCTGCCCTCACAGGTACCCATTTACTCCTGGGTGGAGAAGCAATGAGTGACAAAGTGCCTTGCCCAAGGGCACACGCACCATAGTCTCGGGCAGGACTCGAACCCACAACCTGTAGCTTAACCTACAGATTACAAATGCGATGCTCCAAACCACGAGACCACGACACTCCATATTCTGTTAAACATTGTCAGATATAGTTATGCATAGATATAGTTATACCTAGTTATACATTATACGCAAGGTATTCCGTTATATTTAGTTGCATTTTGTGTATACACCCTGTATGTTCCCATTAAATAGGATTTAAAGATTTGCATGGTGGTAGTAACAAACTAGTGAAGGTTTGCAGCAACACCTTGTGGTTGAATTATTTAGGAAAATTGTGTAGTTCTGAAGAGAACCGTTTGAGTGCGGACTCAACGTTCCGATCAGCATGCTCTGATCGTCTTCAGGAGAAGATTGAACCTATCTGCCGAGCATATGCCGCTGGTGGCCGAAGCCCCAATCTCGTCACAGTAGAACCCAGCCCGGCAAGGCAAGCAATCCTCCAGACCATCCTGCCCTGTGGCCGGGTTGGAACTTGTAAGTCCCATTGAAGCAAGGGATTGGGACGCTGGTCTCCAATGGGCAGTACCGGCCGACCGGGCACTCCCGCTCCTTAGGACTGGACGAGCCCTCGGGGCAGTAGAAGCCCGGGCTGCACTGGCCTGAGGGGTCGGAGAGGCCTGTGGTGTTGCAGTGCCAGCACGGGGTGCATGGCCAGGGCTGGGCTGAGCCGCTAGGGCAGTATTCGCCCGCTTTGCATTCCCCACCATTCACATTTGGCTAAACCAAAATAAAAAATGTCGGGCATGCCGATACAAAAACTTTCACTTTCTGGATTTGTAGCTTTATTCAAACAAGCAATAATATCCTGGGGGAGAGACGGTCATACAGTAAGGCTGTGTCCAAATTACTTGACTATGGCTTACACTTGGCACACATGCCTCAATGGAAGCGGCTGCTTCTAAATTACTTGGATATGGCTTTAATTACACATGCCCGAAGTGAAGCAGCTGCGGCCTCATCTGAATTGCATTGCAATAGCTTACAATTACACATGCCCCAATGGAAGTGGCTGCTTCTGAATTTTTAGGTTATGGCTTACAATTACACATGCCCCAATGGAAGCAGAGCTTCCTAATTACTTGGTTATGGCTTACAAGTGCACATGCTGCAATGGAAGCGGCTGTCTGAATTACTTGGTTATGACTTACAATTACACATGCCCCAATGGAAGCAGCTGCTTCTTAATTACTTGGTTATGGCTTAAGTGTACATGCCCCAATGGAAGCAGCTGCTTCTGAATTACTTGGCTATAGCTTACAATTACACAATGGACAAAAATGGTGTCGCAAATTAAATCCAAATGGCTTTTGCTTTTTATAATACACATGTGGTAAGGAATCGGAGCAGCTGAACTCCATAGCTAACTCCCATTGCATTAGCCAAGAATAAACTAATTCGGTACCTCAAAGTGTCAAGGTGAAAGGTTATTCGAGATAAAGTGCTGATGTCATGTCGGCACTTTTATGTTACGCGAATGATGTTACGCAAACGCGCATTCTGATTTTAATTCACAAGTGGGCGTCGTGCGACCACCTGGCGTATTTATACGCGCAAAATCCCTCAACAAAATAACGGCACAATTAAAAAAAAAACTGTCTTGTCTATGTGCATCGTCAGCTACAACAATTAAAAACCCTGCCCTTCTATCGATGACATAACTTTAGTTTTTAATGTTGCAATCTAGTTTGGCAAGTCGAAAGTGGATTTTGCTCTCTTATAAGAGCGGGGCCCGTACACAATCGCCACACAATGGACATTTACAAAACTTGGGTTTTATCCTTGCTTCAGACCCAATAGAAGTATACCAAGCATTGCCATTGTGTGACAACATTTGGAGTCTCTACAGCAAAACATTGACCATCATTGAAGTCTGTTTAGTCAGAGGATAAAAATCATGATTGTAAAGCCTGAAGTTGAAGCTCAAGAACGAATCAAAGATTTTGTAAATTACCTTCTGGGCAGACGGAACACTCTGCAGCGCCCTAATAGTCCACATAGGTGCCGGCCGGGCAATCCTGGGGTTCGGCGCTCTGTTGAGGGCAGTGTTTGCCCTCGGGGCAAATCACCTGGGTCCGTGTGCTGGACCCAGCGGGGCAATAGTAGCTAGGGTCACAGGGACCTGTCACCTGCGTATTGGCTGCAAAGGGGGTAGAAATATTCATTTGTTAATTATTTTCACAATCACAACATTTAACAATTTTTGGGGGAATTTAAAACTGTTGACGGATAAACACATTAGGAGCAAGGTCGGAATTATTTGTCGGCGACCAGCTCACAGCGAGCGAGGCCACAAATATAAAGGTGTGCTACCCACAGGTGCCGGCCTAAACCCGTCGCAGATCGAGGTTCGTAAACAATAATCTTGCACCTGGGGATGGTCAATGTCAAAATTATCCTGCCGCAAACTGTTTAATATTTCAGTAATATGCACATCTGGGTAAATATCTAAATATCTTTGTTTTAATCAGTCCCATTAATAATTGTTTGAATTGTCAGGAATGGGTGGATTTGGGGGGCTGTATTTTATAGTAAATATTATTTAACTGACCTAGTTTTACAACAATGGATGCCAACAAAAAAAAACCAGAAAATTTGCCTTCGTTTTTAACCAGCGTCTTTTTAAACAGAAATAAAAAAGGTGGGATTTTGTTCTGGTATGTTTTGTATCCAGTACTGGTTCTGATTTACAGGGAATGACTGCATACGTTAGACCATTTCTTAAACTCTCCATTCGATATAGACAAAGTACAGCAGCATTTTGATTGAAAATAATGCCTGGTCATATCAAAGCCATTTTGTTTGTGTACACTTTTTCACAGCGCATGTGAACGAGTTTGAACGAGTTTGAACGAGTTTGAACGAGTTTGATTGAGTTTGACCGAGGTTATGGCGGACTACGACTGTAGCAACTGTTGCTATTAACCAGTTCGGGCCAGGATTATTTTAACATCACCGAGCTGACGCGCGGGATTATTTTTAACGAAACTCGATCCGAGGCAGGTTCAGGCTGATAGCACCGGGAAGCACACCCACGCATTTCCGGCCTTGCTCGCTGCTGACAGGCATTTCTGGCCTTGCTCTTGGCGTTTATGCATCATTTGTTTCAAATCTGCGAAAAACTTTGCGTTTAAATACGTCATCCGGCACGAACTGGTTGAAGTCACTTGACCAAAAGTTGTAATCTATTTGGTCAAAGCGCTCTTTTCGATTGACAGGCCGAATCGGTCCACCTGGAATCTGCTCAAATACCGGGTCCCGATGCACAGCTCTACAACGATCTTTTTTGGAGGGAGGAGAACGGGGGGGGGGGGGGGAAATTTACCAGTTCCTTCACAGTAGAACCAAGGTGTGCAATCCGGGCATTCCGAAGCAACGGCCAGACCAGTGACGTTAGAGAATGTTCCACTTGGACACGGGTCGGGGTTAAACGTGGTCCCCTGGCAGAAGTACCCCTCGGGACAAATGGACTGGTCCGGGCGGGTCGAGGACTCGTTGCAGTAGAAGCGAGGGAAGCAGGGCCCGCTGACGCCAGTTTGTGCTGCATTGCAAAAAAAGATAACGCAGAGAAGAAAAAATGGTATGATTACTCCAATTCAACAAAATCTAAATAACAAGCATTTGTTTGATTTGGTTGTAAAGATTAAAGATAAAAATACAACAAACATCAAAACACAGAACTACCAAATTATTATGGAATACCTTAGTTAACCAGTTCGCGCCGGGATTATTTTAACATCACCGAGCCGAGGGGCATGATTATTTTTAACGAAACTCGATCCGAGGCAGGTTCAGGCCGGGAAGCACACCCACACATTTCCGGCCTTGCTCGCTGCTGACAGACATTTCCGGCCTTTCTCGTGGCGTGTTTATGCGTCATCCGTTTTAAATCTGGGGGAAAATTTGCGTTTATATTCGTCATCCGGCGCGAACTGGTTAATGTCCAGGCACGGTGTGGTCATTTAAACAAAAAGTGTATTGTTTTTGTATCAATTTCCGACGAAAGTCGGCTGACTATCATTGGAAGAAAAAAAAGTGACTTTTTAGCCGCTATTCTGGTTTCCTTACCTGACAAATTGTGACTCAGATGTTAGAGTATTGTTTTCTCGGAAGTAGTATGGAAATGGGCGCTTCTAGACCAGCCCAATTGTTTCCAATCGTCACCCCGCAGAAAAAAAAGACATTTTTTTTTTTTTTTTTTTAACTTTGATCTCATATCACCGCAATTTAAAACGAGTCTAAACGTGGCGCCGACGCGTAAGGAGGAGGTCGATCAAAATAATTTGTATTTATCGCAAAGCTGTAAGTTTTTCGATAAGACCTTTTTTTTCTTTAGACACCAACTCTTCCACGCGTCTTTTTATCTCGGATTCCATACCGCTCGAATCCTTTTTTTCCGACAGCTTGCTGCCGGACCTGATAGCCTCTTTCATATCGTTAAATTGCCTCAATTCCTTTAATATCAAAGCGTACTCTTCGTGGGATATATCGCTGTCTGTAATAGCTTGAGAAATAAGATCTCTTACGCTGTTGAGTTTAGCCTAGGCCAAGACTCTAATCTCGTGGTGTTTTTTAACTTTACGTCTAAATCGTTTGCTAAAATATTTTAATACGAACGCGGCGCAACCAAAACTCAAGGCTACTCCCTCTAACGCAAAACCAACGGGTGACTTGATGGCACCGCTTATAGCCGTGATTCCCAAACCCCCACAAATCACACCACCCATCTCGGCTAGCATTTCCGTAGTAGACTATGTCGTAATTAACTTGCCATATTTTTTACACAACGCACTTTGCTGTTCTCGTTGCGTCAATATATCTTTTTGAACTTTTTCGATCTTTTGCAATCGAAACACCCTCGTACTATCATCATCTTCGATGGTACTTTTTAGATCGGGGTAAATACTAGTCGTCATTTTATTAAGACAAAACTAAAATATTTCTACTTTAAAAAAGTAACTAAAATATTTCTACGTTAAAAATTATCTCTTTATCTCTATTATTGATTATCTGGCCAAGACCGTTTTTCAACGAAAACGTGAGGCTGTTTATTTTGCCAGCTACCAACTCTTTCGAACACTTGTTATACATGTAGTTGATATAAATTGGATCTTGAGGATTGTTTGAACGAGCAGCATCACAGTGTAAGGTTAGTTTGTTTTCCGCTAAAATAATTTGCATGCGTAGACAGTTCTTCGCAATGTAAAAAGACCGCGCTGTAAAGATTTAGGCTAAATTTTTCATAATAATTACTACCACCATTGAGCCAACCCCTGGGTAAACCTAAAAGTTTAGATAGATTACTCGATAGTTTTATGCGATTTTGGTCGGGAATGGATGTATAAAACAGTTCATCGGATAAGGACTCTATAGATATATCGCGAAAATCTTTTATACGATATTCAAAATAATGAAGATTCCACCTATCCGGAGGAAATCAATTTTTTCACGATCGGCAATTTGAAGAGGCGTCAGATCATCGATATCACCCGTAAAACTCTCCCAAATTATCGACGCTTTTTTTTCAAGGTTATAAAAACCTAAGTCTAACACAAAGTTGTTTAACTTCATGCGACGGTCACCCCCGACGTTATCTATAGGTCGCGATAGTTCAAAGGTCTTCTCGTTATCTGTCATGACGAACGTATGAGACTGCATTTTACAAAAGTAACTAAAATATTTTTACGTTTAAAATTATATCTTTACCTCTATTATCGATTATCTCACCAAGACCGTTTTTTTACGAAAACGTGAGGCTGTTTATTTTATCGGCTACTAACTCTTTCGGAGAATTGTTGTATTTGACGTAAATTGGATCTTGGGGATTGTTTGAACAAGCTGCATCGCCCGATAAAGGTATATTCTCCAAAAGATTAGTTTGTTTTCCATTAACAAAATTTGAATGCGTAGACAGTTCTTCACAATGTAAAAAAACCGCGCTGTAAAGATTTAGGTCAACAAAAAAAAGTCTCCGGTTTCTGGTATGGTATTTTAATTTGTTTTCCCCTTTTTTCTCTTTCTTCAAAACAGGTGTGTTTGGGCTACATAACATGTTACCCTGCTATGAGATGCATGAATAAGCCACTTTGTAATACATGTGTAATGAATGGACAACTGGGGGCATATAAAAAGAGCAAGAATGTTGGATTAATAGTGAAAATATACATGGACATGTTGTGGCATCTAATGTTTGTTGACAATAAATAAAAATGCCAAAGTATGATCTGTCTCTTGTATACTCTTTATTTCACACGTCAAAATGGGAAACTTCTTGAGTTGAAACTGCAAAGCGAATGTCATGCAAAAGAAGGAATATTCCTATGGGGTGAAGAATAAAATATTTTCCATTTCCAACAGTTTGTTCACCTCATAGTAATATTTATTATATTGCACTCCACATAAAACAAACTTAAAATAAATAATCCTGGCAATGATGGGCGACTTCGACATCGTGCACATGTGTGCCGCAATGCTGGTATTAGTCTGCTCCCTTACATATTGCAGTTATTAAAAGCGGTTACAAGTTCCAGATACACGACCTTCGCTTCCACTCACGTCTGGCTTCTATACACAAAATCACACAAAAATACAACGCCGTCTGCAAATGGTGCCCGATTATTCTGTGCAAAATATATGGAAGCCCAGACAGGCCACATAAAGCCTATACTCGATGGTAACCCCATCTAAATACACATTTAAATTGTGCAGCAGCAGAATTCTAGACGAACCAGTGAGTTTTGCGGTTTTGAGTCATCGTCTTACATTTTGCCGACGCGCATGGCTACGGCGACGCGCGCGCATACCAGAAACCGGGGGAAATTTTTTTTTGGCCTTAGGTTAAATTTTCCAAAATAATATTCAGTTAAATCCCCGCTGCTGTAGATCCAACCATTGGGTAAGCCCAAAAGTTTAGACAAATTACTCGATGGTTTTATATTCGCGAAAGACTCAGAGGTCACCAATGACAAATAAAATAGTTTATCGTTTATCGGAGTAATGGTCATAGGTTTAATATCATCTTTAAACCGATCTTCGAAAGAATAAAGATTCCATCGACCGGGCGTGATATCAAGTTTTTTATCTAATGAATGACCAAGAAAACTATATTTATTATACTGTATCATCTCTACTTTTTCGACGTTATAAAAACCTACGTCTAAAATGACGCTGCTTAACTTAATGCGATCGTCGCCTCCGACGTTATCTATGGGTTGAGGTAGCTCAAAAGTCTGCTCTTTTTTGGTCATGACGAGAGTGTGCAACTGCATTTTTTTAAAAGTTTAAAAAAATTAAAAATAACACGTTACTATAAAAATGAACGCGACTTACGGAAACAAACTGAATCCGCACAGACGCCTTAAAAATCCTCGGGGTATAAAAGGCAACCGCCAGACTGTAGTAGTAACTCACAATTCTAGCACGATCGACGCGAACGACAAATTAATAGTCAAGTTTCCGTCGTTGAGCGCCGACGACGTGATCGTCCCCGGTTCGGCGAAACTAGCTTTTAATATCTATCTAACCTCGGACAACGATGCCGATCGAAGTCTGTTTAAAAATCTAGGACGAAATCTCGTAAAACAAATCAGAATACGTATCGGTGGTCGGGAGATCGTAAACTTGACCGACGCCGACGTTTATAAAATTTTTAAAGATCTTTGGTTACCCAAAGGTATCAGAGATCACTACGCCGGAAAACGAGATTGCCAACATATCGAGCCTGCGCGTGGGTACCGGTAACGCGGTTGCCGGTGCAAATAGTGGAAAAGACAAAGGGATAGCGGATGCCTTTGGAAACAGATTTTGTATACCTCTAGGCTTTGAAATGCTCACGGATCATCAACCGTTTTATCCATCCGCTCTAAACGACCAACTGCCTTACGAACTTACTTTAAACGATTACGTCAAAGTCGTAAATTCTACCGACGCCGAAGCGAGTTATCGCATCTACAACTTGGCGCTAGAATACGAGATCGTTTCTAACAAATATTTAGCTCAAATCTTAGCTCAAAAATGGATATGAGATCGACGGATCGGGTAAACAAATCGGCGATATAAGCGGAGGAATCTCTATATTGATGGAACGCGAAGCTCAAACCGCGGCCGCTATAAAGTGTTACGTCTTTTTGGTGATGGACGCGCAACTTAACATCCAAGGAGGTCGCTGGAGCAGGGTCAACTTTTAAAAAATAAAATAACTCGTATTTATAAAAGACATGACACCGCACTGCGCTTTAATATGCGGAAGAACAAACTCTGGCAAAACAAAGTTTGCGTTAGATTTGCTAGAAAACGAATACGCCAACCAATTTCAATACTTGGTGATCATATGTCCGACTCTGTCAAACAACAAAACGTACCACGAGAGGCCTTGGTTTTTTAACGAAATTAGAACGTTGTTTAGAGAACAAGGCGTGACCATCGCGAGCATTTTGTCGGCGTTTGGTTTGGCTATCGGTTTGATAGTAAAGAACGTTTTGTCTGTCGCGCCAACGCCCGCGCCCGCGCCTACTCCGATACCACCATCTAACGCGAATAACGTAAAAGAATGGATAAGGTCGCAACTAAAACACTTTTCAAACGCGCTCGCTAAACTCGGCTCAAAATTACTCGACGCCTTGCCCGGAATTTTAGGCGGTATAGCGAGTTGGATATGTAACGTATTGAGTAAAACCGTCGGATGGTTGGGCGAACACGTGTGGGCCTTTATAGTGGGAGTCGGAACTTTAATTTTTGTTTATTTACAAAAGCGCCTCGGTTAAAAGTAAAAAAAAAAAGCCTTCTAACCAAATATTTTGTTAGAAGGCTTTTTTTGTTACCGCGCAGACTCGTACATCAGGTATCCTATACCCGCTATGGCTAAAGTACCAACAATCAGCGAAGTTTTTTCATACTATTATTATTATTATTTTCTGGTAATGAAACCAAGGATCCTTCAAAAGCGCTCAAGGCACTGTAGCTCGTAAGCCAGAAGAAACCCGTAGACAGAGGCTGTGTCAGCCAGGAACACCGGGGCAAACCCCTTCTCTTAGCGATAAGTGTTCTGGTTTTTTTTACGTGCATTATACAATTTTATAATGTTATAATGGGAAAGATATATACACACATTATAAATGTTACAACACACGGGACCTACAACTTTACGTCCCATCCGAAGGACGAAGCAATAGTGGTTTAATTGCCTTGCTTAAGGACACACGTGAGGATCTCTAGTTAAAACGTTTTCTTTGGGAAAAGAAGGCTCGACCATGGGCGTTGGTGGTGTTACCAGAGCCGGGCTTTTGGGCGTTGGCGCTGGTGGTGGGTCAACGATCGCGGACGTTGGCGTTAGTGGTGGTGGGTCAACGACCGAGAACGTTGGCGTTGGTGGTGGTGGTGGTGTTGTTGGGTCACCCGCGGGCGTTGGCGTTGGTGGTATTTTTGAGTTTATCTTCGAGTTTAATCCCAACGGTAAGTTAGCGGTCGCAATCTGTATATTGTTGTTATATCCTTCGTGGGTTCCGACCCTCAATTGCATGTTCGAAGGCACGAGATATAATCCTTTCGCCAGCACAAAGTTTAACGAACTCCTGGTGTATTGCAGCGAATCTTGAAATTGGGTTATAGATTCTTCCAGATCGGCTGGAGACAATATCAAGTCTTAGACGATATTAAAAAACTGGGCTTGGGCGTCGAGCCCCATGCCCGAAGTCAAAATACTAGTTTTTGTTTGCGCCCGAGCCCCCAGCAGAGCGTAAACATACGCCCTGACAGATTCGGTTATTTTTTGTATCCCTACGTCGGTAAAGTGAGACTCTGCGGGTATCCATTTTTGCCACCCGAGCGTCAATACCGCTCTACTTTGCGATATATAACTTATTATATAAGTACTGTAATAACCAGATCCTTTAGGAGGATCTTCGTTGCCAAACCCCATTAGACATCCCCCCGCGTATTTACCGTAACTAATATCCAAGGGTGCGGTATCGTAATCCCCCATAGGGTGACCCCAAGCATAAGCCTGATCCAATCTGCCGGAATAATGATCGACCGTCTGTATCCAAGACAAGTTGTGATCTACGCCGTAAAATCTGCAAGTGTCTATATAACCTTAAGGATCTATATTGTTGTTATAAGGGTCATATAATGTCGTCGCCCGGTATGGGACATTGCATAAACTCTAATATTTTTCTAACCGTAAAATAAACATGAAATCTATATATGGCCCTCGTGAGACGATCCGTCGAATAAAGTAGATGTATCCCTATGCCGCAACCGGCGGTACTGCACCACATTGCAAAATTGAATTGATTTTGATAAAACACCAATGGCGAAAAACAATTGGGAAAAATCTAGGACAAAGCATCTCGATTGGTTAAACGATCGACTCAAAAAACAAGCAAAGGCTCAAAAGACTTTCAAAAGTATAGACGAGGCTCTCAGAGAATACAACTCAGTTACTCGCGAAGATCTACGAGTACCAATCTACCTGCAGCACGAGCCCACTCTCGCCGATTTGTACGCACCTAGCGAAGATCAAAAGACCGGCGAGTTGGCGTTTGTTTTGGGAGGAACAGCGTTGGTAGGTTTTTTAGTTTATAAGTTTTTATAAGTTGTTTAGTTTTTATAAGTTGTTTAGATAAATACAATGGAAACAAAGTTTAAAAAAGTGTATTATAGCCCCGTCGGTTATTGGAAGGGTGAGGGCGCGGTTGTAAAATTAGCAAAAAAAACGAAGAAAACAGAAACTGGTTAAAAAAACAAGCATTGTGGCAAATTTATTTACCGCCTCCTACGTATATTCCTCGACCTACGAGTTTGAACAAGTCCATGGGTATTCCCAACGAAATGCATCAGATAGATTTGTTATTTTTACCCTTCAATAAAGTCGGTAAAAAAGAATATAAGTACACGATGACAGTCGTTGACGTGGCCACGCGTTTTAAAGAGGCCGAACATTTGACCAACAAGACGAGTACCCAAGTGGCCGACGCTTTGAGTCGAGTTTACGCTAGGTCACCTTTGACTTGGCCAAAGGTTTTAAAAGTAGACGCGGGTAAAGAATTTCACGGGGAATTAAAAAATACAAGTGGGAGAACCGGGCAACCACAGAGCGCAGGGTATCATCGAAAGATTTAACAGGACTTTGGCGGAGAGATTGTTTGGCCATCAATATGCCAAAGAAATCCTAAATCCGACGGAGAGATCGCGACTCTGGGTTAAAAGATTACCCGACGTAATTAAGGCGTTAAACGACGAAACCACCAGATCGATAACGACGGAATACTACGAAATGCAAGTTCGTCAAATCCGTTCTTCCGCGGACGAGGTAGAAAAAGAGTTGATCAAAAAAGGCGATCTTTTTAGATATCTTTACGCGCCCAGTGAGTTAGAGGGAGGAAAGTGCAGGTGAGCGACCGACCCTATCTGGAGTCTCGAGGTTTTTGATTTAGATCGCGCGATCAAAGACCCCAACCAACCCACTCTTTACTATCTCAAAAAAGGTCCCAATCGAAGTTTCGTTAGTCAAGAGCTTCAAGTCGTTCCACCGGACACCGAGTTACCTCCAAGTTTATAGTGACCAAAGGCTAGAGTAGACGTTCCATCCTGTAGTATATTTAGCTTTGTGTCCAGAGGACTCAACGACAGTTTGTTTTGAGTTATGGTGTGTAACGCGTGATTTTTAGATCTGATGTACGTCATCTTATCGCTTTGAGAATTTTTTTTTGAGACAGTCGAGATAACGCTCGTGACTTAATTTTTTGTCGGTGACTGCATTGGTTACTCCCTTGGCTTTTTAAAGCTCAAAGCCGTCCGTCATTAAAATTGAGTACATCTTTGGCCTTAAGCAAACGCATTGGCCGACTGGTTTTCCCACCAAATTCGTCTTTAAATTTACCTATTACCTTTTTGTTGACGCGGTCGTACAAAGGGTGATCGGTGGAATAGTTTGACAGGTCGTACGAGTCAGAGTCTTTTTTTATATCTTCGTAAACGTCGTCCGTCTCAACGCTCAAGAGTAGACTGTCTGTGTCGGTAAACCCTATTCGTTCTCCATAGGTTTCTTTGAGGCGGTTGTAATAAAAGTCGTACATGAGAGTTTTTGAGAGGTCTAAAATACTCACCCCCGCATAAATAGGTTTGTTTAATAACGTCTTGGTCTTGTACATTTCGATAAACGCTAGATTGCAATCGGCGTAAGGTAAACATTGACTCATGGCCCAACCATACAAATTGATGGCGTCGAGATACATGATGTAAGTCGATGGTTTGTCTGGATCGTAGTCGGAAAGATATTTATTGTTTGCTTTATAGTGCCTAGCACCACCCACGCTTGATAGTCCTCTTTTTGCTTTTTCAAAAAACAAGTGTTTGTCCACATCGGTCAACAACTCGAGTGTTTTAACAACGCGTCCCACGACAACCCAGGAGAGGTGTAATAGTTAGCGGGGTCTAACTTGTAGTTCTTTTTACACACTTTTCTAAAATTTTCAAACACACCTGCCAAAAGTAACGCGTCGGTGGTGACGTACAAGTCGTGATATTCACCCAAGTTTTTGACGTTAAATTCGACCCACACTTGTTGAGCCTTAGAATAATCGTCTTGCGAGATATTCGAGTCTTTGAGGCTGCTGCAAAACTCGTCGATGGGTGGTAGGTCGATCTCTTCAAACTTATCGAACGAGTCCATATACTCGTACGGGTAAATACTTGTTTGTAAGAGCAGGTCGACATTTTGGTCTTTATAGCGTTCTTTGAGTAGAGTAAACGCCTCTTTTGGACACGCGTTGACTAGTTTATCCAACGACGTCGACATAAATTTAAACGAGTCTATAAATCTCAGATTACCGATCGAAAACGAAATGTATTTTTCCGAGTTGCTGGGAATAAAATCGATATTTTCTTTAGTCTCGTACAAACCTTGCATGATTAAATGAGCGTCGTAATTTTGTAAATTGTGAAAGATGACGGGTATCTGAGTTTTATCCGATACCACCTGCAGTTTTTGATTGCAATAAGCGTGCGCGGCTTCCCTGTATCTACCCGTGATGTGACAGTGATCTCTCACCTTTCTAAATTTGTTGATACGCTTTTTACACTCGATACACTTTGACTCTTTAAATCCCTTTTTGTTTACGTAACAACATTCTTTCTTTTCTTTGTTAGTCTTCGGTTCTTTCGGAAGCGGGCACTGACAGTTTGAGGATTTTTTAGGATATATTGATATATCGCAAATCCAACACGTACTCGTGTTTTGGTGATCGATGTTGTCTCGCGATGTAAAGTCTATGAGCTTGGGGTTTTTAAAAACTTGATTAAACTCGTATCTTAAACGCAACGTCGAGTCTATGAATTTAGTCATGGCGTCTTTTCCTCTATAGGTCTCTTGAAATTCAAGTTTACCGTCATACCTTAAAGCGATCAACGAATAACCGCAAGATTTGTGAACTTGAGTCTCCTGCGTGTTTGCCTCTTGAGGCTTTAATTTTTTTAATATCGATTCAAAGTCGGCATAAATGACAAAAGGCGCGTCTTGCGTAAACTTTTTTTTATTTTTTTAAAAATTTTAATTTTGGAGGGTCGTCGTTAAAACCTTTTGGAAAGACGACCTTAGATGGTGGCATATCTATTCCCTCGCAATCTTGCGTATGCCTGTCCAACTTGTCTCGTGAGTTGTAGTGCGCCAAACATCTAAAACAGATGTATGTTTTATGCTTGTGTCTCGTTTGGTTAAACAATATTCTAGTTTTATCCAACAATAGTGATTCGTGTCGTCCGAGGAAAACAACAACAGATTTATGGCTGCGGGGTCGTTGGCGTTTTTAGATAAATATAACGGTCGTACTTTAGCCTCTTCGTACGCGAACACATTTATACTCAGATTGTTTTGTCTCTCTATCTTTTCTATTTGATTGATTGGAGTAGGAAAGTCTACGTCTTTTAAAATTTAATCCATCGTTTTTATCGTAAACTGACGGCCTGTCTTCGTGGATTTTAAAATCGGGTTTGTCTTTTACTCGTTGTTTTATTTCGTCGGTATACTTGCCGAGAGCGGCTCTCAAACACCACTGTAAACATTCGTTGTCTTTGTTTCTGACATTAATAAAAGCTTTTTTGTTTACTAAAAAAGTCGGTAATTTTATATAAGAACTGCCGCTCATAGGTCTATAGCGGTCGATGTTGATATAAAACGCGAGTATCCTAACGAGTTTCCAACCCGATCCTTAACTGGTATTTTTTGCGTGTAGTTCTTTTATTTTAAAGATTTGATCTTTGACATTTTCTTTTATCTGACTCTCGTTTAAAACAACTAGCTTTTTACTAAAAAAGGTAAAAGCGCTGGTTTCTACTAAGCTGTCTTGATTTTCTTTATCGTATTACGCTTTAAATCCTAACTGAACTTTTATGGCCGATAGATTTCTCAGCTCTGACACAACAATTGTTTTCAATCTGCCGCACGTGCGTATTAAAGAATTGCTCTACGTCGTTGTTAAACAATCTAGGCTTTAACTCCAAGTTTCTATAACTGTTACTAAAAGCTTGAAAATCTGCCTCTTTAAAGATATCGGGGTTTTTATACGATTTAATCGCTAAAATAAAATCCTTTCGTAAAAATGAACCTCGTTTACCAGTTGACGTAAATTGTAGCTCTTGGTCGTCTATTATTTGTTTGAGCTCATCCAGTTTCTTGCGATTTAAGTTTTTATATTTACTCTCCTCTCTTCTGATGGCGTTGATATAGTCCCGGCGTAGCTCGCGCTCTGTGATCGTGATATTATTCCGCTCCACATAATTTTGCAAGGTTGATTTTGACCAACGTCCATATCCTATCGGTGTTGGTTTCATCATGCTTTATAATATAAGCATTATCATATTTTTTTTATCTCACTTTTATTGAGAGTAAACCATATTAAGTATTATAATAATTTTTTTATCTCAATTTTATTGAGAGTAAACCATATTAAGTATTATAATATTTTTTGTGGAAGAGTTGGTGTCTAAAGAAAAAAAGGTCTTATCGAAAAACGTACAGCTTCGCGATCAATAAAAATTATTTTGATCGACCTCCTCCTTACGCGTCGGCCCCTCCTTTTGACTCGTCTTAAATGTTGGAGAAAAAAAGGGCACTCTTTTTTGAGTGCCCTTGTTTAGAAGAAAAAATGGTGCTGCTCGTACTACATTTTTAGAGAGAGAAGAGAAAAATGAGCGAGTTTTAGAAATTGGTCTAGAAGCGGCCATCTCCTACTACTCTCGGAAAATAAAGCATTCACAGAGATAACAATTCATCAGGTTTAGTTGTCAAGGACCTGTCTTTAGATTTTGGGTACTTTTGCTGCGTCAAACGATAGAAATGCCCAATGCAATTGTGTATATTCATTTTTTATTATTCTCTTTAACCAGTTCGCGCCGGATGATGTATATAAACGCAAACATTTCCCCAAATTCAAAACGGATGACGCATAAACACGCTAAGTTCAAGTTCGGAAATGTATGTCAGCAGCAAGCAAGGCCGGAAATGCGTGGGTGTGCTTCCCGGCACTATCAGCCTGAACCCGCTTCGGATCGAGTTTCGTTAAAAATAATCCCACCCGTGGGCTCAGCGATGTTAAAATAATCCCGGCGCGAACTGGTTAAATACTCATATCAGGAGAAGAAGTTCCAAGCCCAGGCTGGGCTCTAATCCACAACTTGCAGAATTACAGCAAATCATAAATGCAATGTTACAGACCATGACACTTTTACAAACATAAATGTTTTTCCACTTACCCTGTGAGCATTCAAGGTGAGGCACGGCCAGCCCCGCCCTCTCACAGTAGTACCCGGGATCGCAGGGGATGGGCTTTTCAATACCCCCTGGGCAGTACTCTCCTGGGGCGCACCGACCTCCGATGGACAGGTCTGTTGGGGTGGGGCTGGAAGCGCCTTGGATGCAATACCAACCATCGCTGTGAGAAAAGGAGGGAATTATTATTACATCTCATGGATATTTATGGGCCAAGTCAATTAGTAGGCTCTGAGCATAATGTCTGTAACAATGAAATTGCCAACATGTATCAACCTTTATATTTAAGAATCTGCAGGACTACCTGCAGTTGGACGTAGGTGCGTCGTTGCCAGTGCCCATGCAGTAGGATACAGCTGTGCACACCACGCAGGCCACGTCGTCAATCTGCTGGGGTAGGGCGTTGAAAGTCCCCGGTGGGCAGGGGAACTCGTTGGACCTTGTGGTGCCGTTGGGACAGTAGTGGCCCGTCGGGCAGACGTTATCGACGAAGTCGGTGGAGTTGGCCAGGCAGAAGAAGCCTGGGGCCAAAAAGAAAAACAAATTGGAATGAGAGAAACTTTTGTTTATTGACTGACTAAAAAACTGACTAAAGTAGGTTCATTCAATCGCAAGTGAATTGCAAGTGAATCGCAAGTGAATCGCAAGTGAATCGCAAGTGAATCGCAAGTGAATCGCAAGTGAATCGCAAGTGAATCGCAAGTGAAATCACAAGTCTAGGTTGATTTGAGAAGCTTGTAATGGACCGGGGATGGACCGGGGATGGACCGGGGATGGACCGGGGATGGACCGGGGATGGACCGGGGATGGACCGGGGATGGACCGGGGATGGACCGGGGATGGACCGGGGATGGACCGGGGATGGACCGGGGATGGACCGGGGATGGACCGGGGATGGACCGGGGATGGACCGGGGATGGACCGGGGATGGACCGGGGGTGGACCGGGGGTGGACCGGGGGTGGACCGGGGATGGACCGGGGATGGACCGGGGATGGACCGGGGATGGACCGGGGATGGACCGGGGATGGACCGGGGATGGACCGGGGATGGACCGGGGATGGACCGGGGATGGACCGGGGATGGACCGGGGATGGACCGGGGATGGACCGGGGATGGACCGGGGATGGACCGGGGATGGACCGGGGATGGACCGGGGATGGACCGGGGATGGACCGGGGATGGACCGGGGATGGACCGGGGATGGACCGGGGATGGACCGGGGATGGACCGGGGATGGACCGGGGATGGACCGGGGATGGACCGGGGATGGACCGGGGATGGACCGGGGATGGACCGGGGATGGACCGGGGATGGACCGGGGATGGACCGGGGATGGACCGGGGATGGACCGGGGATGGACCGGGGATGGACCGGGGATGGACCGGGGATGGACCGGGGATGGACCGGGGATGGACCGGGGATGGACCGGGGATGGACCGGGGATGGACCGGGGATGGACCGGGGATGGACCGGGGATGGACCGGGGATGGACCGGGGATGGACCGGGGATGGACCGGGGATGGACCGGGGATGGACCGGGGATGTTGTATATTACTTTTAACCAAAACTTGCGAGCTTTAATAGCAGTTTTTAAATGAATGGGTAAACAAAACTAAATTCGTGCTTACCTTCAGGGCACACTTTACAACTCCCATGTCCCTCTTGGTCCTGGTACTCCCCAGCCTCGCAGCCAATCGGCAGCACTGTTCCCAGGGCACACCCCGCCGACCCCAGTGTGACCCCCGAGGATCGGGCAAGTGGCCGGGTAGGTCTTGTTCTCTAAGGGGTTGTTGGATTTGGCTCGGTCCACACCGGAGTCGCACCAGTAGCCCTCATCGCAGAGGAGGCTGTAGGACGTGGCCGCGTTGTTGGGGCAGTAGTAGCCGCCGGGGCAGTCTGTGCACTGCTGGACCTGTTTAGTCACGAGCAATATTGCAGGCATGAGAATGGGTTGTTAGAAAAAAATGGAAAATAGCGATTCACTATTAATGACCCAATCAAGCTGTAGGCTCGGCCTGAGCCGAAGGCGAGGCATGCCGGGGGTTTCAGGGGGCAGGGGCCCCCTTTATAAAATTTTGACAATTTAGGTACTGAAAAGTAGCATTTTCAAGCAATTTTCAATGTAATTTTTAGATCTGAATGTCCATAGGCCCTATTAAACAGCATAAATAAACACAATTGACACTTGAGATTCTAAATGTATCACTCTATAATAACAAGTTACCAATTGATACAAATTTTAGGTTCTTGAGTTATTTCTTGAGAAGATTTTGAGAATTTTGAGATGTGGATTTCCATTTTAAACAATAACAAAAACCAATATCATTCTGATTCACCTCAGACTCAAGTACTAAAATACAAACTGTATCACAATGACATAATTTGTCCTTCTTATCTTCACTAGATTTACATGTTCCGATGTGGTAACATGAGCTTTTAGTGCACTTTTCCCGCGATTTCCATAGTTGATCAGTTTATTGCAAAGTGTGCACATCGACTTCCCTGGTATATCTACCTTTCTGGCGAACAATACCACTTTTACCAGGCAGTTTAATATCCACATCGGCCTCTAACCAAGACCACTTCCATTTTTCTTTGACACCTTTATTCGACTCCCGTATGTGTTCTTCATTTCTATCCAAAAAATCTCGGCATTTTGAAGTCGGATGCCTCCGATATTTCATGATAATTTTACTATAACTGTTTTTCTTTCACGTACACAAATAAGCGTTAACACGATGGCCGCTCAATCAGCAACAACATTTTCAAACGCTGTATATATGTAGGGGATCGTCACAATATCGCACGAGGTTTACTTTGCCGATACATGTATCACTGCAGTATCATACACATGCAGCGATCGCACCCAGAGAGGGGTATTCCTAATTGCTCAATTGCGACACCTCCTAGTCTTTTTTCTAGTCGTTTTGAATGCTCCGCACTGTGTAGTTCGGATGGTGAATTGCATGAAGCCGGAACGTAGAATAAAAAAACGTTTAGAAAACGTCTACAGGACAGCTTTTTATCGCTATTGTACATGTCATGCAGCGCTGCTGAGTGCTAAATCATCATTATGTACATGTACGTTAACCGCAGGGTGTGTGCCGATCGTTGCGTGAATTCGCGTGCGCATTTCAAAGTGCCAATCTCGGGGCATTGCAGCAATGATATTTCCACAATTTCCCTTTAAAAAAAATCACCCTAGACCAACTCTACCCCCCCCCCCCCCCCCAATTTTAAACCGGATTCACATTGAACTCGGAGGACGACATATTTTGGCCTCCAAAAAGCGGGAAACCGCGGAACGGCGGGGAATTCTTATGCCTGATATTGGTTACTAAAAAGTGACAAGGCGGTTCTCGAACCATGATTTTCGCGATATCTCTATTTTACAACTTGACCTCAATGACCTTTTTCACTCAGCATGTGACCCCCACATGGCTGTTTCCATATTGCATCTATGACCCAAGTTTGATTGCAATTGGACTTCAAGTTTTCAAATGAGACAAGTTATACAATCATATATTAGGGCCGTTTGTTTTAGCCTTAACAATCCAGATAACGATCAGTATGATCCTGTGTAGCGTGAATGTCAGACTCTATAAAATGTGGATATTAGATAAAATGTGCATGTTTAACCAATTCGCGCCGGATTATTTTTTAAGTTACCGAGACCACTGGCAGGATTACAAGAACAAGAACAAAAAGAACAACTGCCCAACGCCGGTTGAAAACGAACGCCATTTTCCTTGCTCTTTTCTCAGCATCCATGATTGTAAAACTTCGGACAGGTCAGTTAAACGATATTTACTATAAAATACAACCAACTCCCCCAAATCCACCCATTCCTGATAATTCAAGCAGTTACCAATGGTGTATTATACCTTTAAGTGTGGATAATGGGGAGAGTGACCGGTCATATAGTACGAAAAATAGGAGAAAAATAGGAGCCAGATAGAAAAAGTAGAAAAAGTAGGAATACTAAAAAACTTTCAACTGGATTAACAGGGGTGACATTAGACAGACATGTTAGTCACGGTTACATTGTACAAGTTGCTCTGGTTACTGTATGTACCGGCTGGGAAGGTACTCCAATCTAGACCGGTGCCATTGGTGCAGAAGTAACCAGCAGGGCAGTCAGTGATGCCTGGCTGTAGGTCTGGGTTCCCGACTGTTTCATTCTCAAATCTTAAAATTGACCACCCCTCCATATTTTGACTTTGGATGGCTATATCTGCAAATCACCTATATAATACAAACATTTCACTTTCCTTGAGAATGACATCACACCAGGTGCCGCGATTTCACAGGATGTTTGAGACTGTTATTTACTTATAGTCAAGCAGGGGGATTTCATAGTAATTTGGTTGTTTTATCGTTAATCAGCCAAATTGGCCACAACCTGAAAGCAATATTTGACAAAACAACAGATGATGACGATCACCCTCTGGGGCATATCTTGCATTCATACTGCGTGGTTCGGTCCGTGTAGTAACTGATAACCGGTATGTTTGAACAGTATTCCAGATAATTTGGGTTTTTTTAATCTAAAGAAAATATAAAAAAGAATCTGATTTAAATCACCAAATTGCCCAACCCCGAGTACTTAATTCAAAACTTAGCTTTCACTGGTTCGGTGAACTCCAGAATACCTGTCTGAACCGGGGGTTACATACTTTATAAAAGTGTCATCTTAGGCAACAAGGAGCATATACTGCTGGCAATAAAAAAATTCAAAGATCATGTACAAAACATGATAAAAATTATATGTCTTTAACCAGTTCGCGCCGGGATTATTTTAACATCACCGAGCCGACCCGCGGGATTATTTGAAACTGTAATGAAACTCGATCCGAAGCGTGTTCAGGCCGCCAGTATCGGGAAGCACACCCACACATTTTTGGCCTTGCTCGCTGCTGAAAGATATTTCCTGGCCTTGCTCGTGGCGTGTTTATGCGTCATCCGTTTTAAATCTGGGGAAAACTTTGCGTTTATATTAGTCATCCGGCGCGAACTGGTTAATAGTCTTACACTGAATTTACCTCTAGGCATCTGATCCTGAGCACCCCTACAGATCCAGAAGCAAGAAACGTGTTTACACCCAAACCGACCTGTTACAAATAACATCATGAATAAGAAACACACAACTGATATCATCATTATAAATATTGCGAGTTAAATAAAACGTGTACATAATTTTCTTTGCATTAAATATTCAAATCATTTTCCGTTACCTCAAATGCCAGTCGACAGCAATGCCAAGAAGCACTTGACTGCATACAAATTGGCAAGCAACAATTCACCTCCTGTCCTAGACGCATCTTTCTCGAGCTGCCCAAAATAAAAATCTGTAGAGAAGACAAAAGAAATTACAGTTTTACAGGTGGGAGGAAAACCCAAAAGAATATTCTGGGTGAAATCCACACATAATTCAGATAGGGACTGAAAAACCCAAGAACCACATGTGGACTAGGCCCAGAGTCAAACTAATGCTACAGTAGTGGTGAAAGGTGATGAAAGTAACATATTATGCCAACCTGTTATTTCCGGCCTTGCTCGCTGTGTGCTGGTGGCTGACGAATATTGCCAGCCTTGCTTTGTGCCATGTTTACCGTCATCCATTTTGAATCCAGTAAAAAATGTGCAAGGTACACGTACACCCACCCTCCGATGCGAATTTAAACCAAATGGAGTTGAAACTAGAAATAAGTTCAACATCTGCCACTAAAACATTTCTGAATTCTTTCGGCGACTCTTTGCTAAATATCATGACTATTAACTCTGTGTTAAAAAAATACATATAAGTCATCGTAGTGTACTAAAAAACACCTATGACACGTTGTACTTTTGTGTTTTGTGAAATGATTCATAGGACATGACACAGCTGCAACCTATAGAGATGCATTTAAGTTTCGACGAGTTTCATGAAAATGGGTTAAGGCAACAAATGTAAAATATTTTTTATCCTAACGCCCTAGGCATTCATTTGGGGTACATTACACAATACTAAAAGTACTGCATACAGTTTCACTCAAGTAGTATTTTGTAGTATTTTGTAGTATTAGGTGACGTAATAGGGTGAATGTTTACATGGTCTTTAAAACCTTACATACTGGTGAACAATATCTGGTATAGCCGATGCTTTTAACTAGTATTTTGTTTCATCAGTTGCTAAAATCTGTACTGATGTACCGTTTTGTGATTCTTATGACGTTGAGCCCTGTAATGACTCGGTAGCTTCTTTTGACCTTGAACCTGTTTCTGTTGAATTTGTCATTAACGAAATTAGAAAGATGAAATTAAGTAAAGCCTCTGGGGATGATGACATTAGCTGCCGCCTTCTTAAATTAGCGTGCCCTATTATTGCCCAGTCTTTGACTAATCTTATTAATATGTCTATTGTTAAGGGTTATGTTCCATATTTATGGAAAAGTGCTAAGATTATGCCACTGCACAAATCTGGTGATTCTTCATGCCTCGGTAACTACAGACCTATTTCAGTGCTACCGATTGTAAGTAAAATCCTAGAAAGGGCTGTCCATAATCAACTCTCCCAGTTCATTTCTGATTTTAACCTTTTGCATCCTAATCAGTCAGGTTTTAGACCTTTGCACTCAACTACAACAGCTTTAGCTAAATTAGTTAACCTCTGGTCAAAAAACATCGATGACAGCAAATTATCCGGTGTTGCTTTTATTGACTTGCGAAAAGCTTTTGACACAGTCAATCACGATAATTTGTTAAAGAAATTGAGTTCGCTTGGATGTTCCAGCAATTCTGTTAAATGGTTTCAGTCCTACTTATCTGATCGTACCCAAAGAGGTTTTTTTAAGGGCGCAAGTTCATCTGCCTTAAATGTATGTATGGGAGTTCCCCAGGGTTCCATTTTAGGACCGTTGCTTTTTTCTATTTATGTAAATGACATGCCTGGCTCTGTATCTGATGGTGTAATTGATATGTATGCTGATGATACTACATTAACTGTAAGTGGCATGAATGTTTATGAAATTGAAGAAAAATTGTCTATTGGTGTGAAACAAGTGATGAATTGGATTATTGCTAACCGTCTTGTTATTAATCTTGACAAGACTGCAGTTATGGTAATTGGTTCCAGGGCTAAACTGAATTGTATTGATGATTTAATGTAACTGTTAGTGGTAATATCTTAAAATGTGTTAAGGTTACCAAGTGCCTTGGTCTGTTAATAGATAAGGAATTACGTTGGAACGAACAAGTTGAGAAGGTTACTAAATCTGTTCAGTCTAAGCTCGGTATGCTTCGAAGGGTCAAACCTTATGTTCCTACTGAATCATTGATGCTTCTTTACAATTCTTTTGTTCAACCTCATTTTGATTATTGTGCTCAGATTTGGTCAAACAGATTCCAAATGCATACTTACAAACTTGAGAAACTTCAGAAACGGGCTGCGAGAATTATCTTGAGTAAGGATTACAATACTCCGTCAACCAAATTATTTTGTGAACTCAAATGGATGCCCTTAAGACAACGTTTTGTTTACCACCGTGCTGTATTAATGTATAAATGCATGAATAATTTGGCACCAGTTTATCTGATGGATGATTTAATTCAAACTAATCAGGTTCACAATTACAACACTCGGCATGCTTCAAATTCACTGGTGGTTCCTAAGTTTAGGACTGAATGTCTAAGACTAAGCCCTTTTTTGACGGGGATTTCTGTGTGGAATAACCTGGACCAGTCTGTAAAACTGGCTCCGTCACTTGACATCTTTAAATCGTCCATGAAAGTAGTCCTCCAAGAGTCTTAGTACGTTTGAAGTGCGTTTTTCTTTTCTTATGCTTTTTTGGCATTGTCTTGTGTTTTGTATTTTGATGTCTTTTATTTTTGTTCCATCCTTGTTTTGGTATTTGTATGTTTTTCAATTTATATATTTTAAAAAATGTATTTTAAAATTCATTATTTTAGCTTCGTATGTTGGTGATGTTATTTTTCTTTAATCTTGTTTTTTCTCTTTTTTTTCTTCTTTTTTTCTTGTACGTCTTTACTTCTTACGTAACCTTTTAACTTATACTTTTTAAATTGTCTTTTAAATCGTGTTTTTAGGTATTTGTACGTTTTACCTTTTGCTTCGCCTTTTAATTATAATGTTATTGTATACTTTTCATTGTTTATAAGTCAGGGCCCTATGGGAGACTACTTTAGGGTGAATAGGTTACATAATATGAGAAATAAATAAATAAATAAATAAATAAATAAATAAATAAATCTTCTTGTCAAATATGTCATCTACATGTACAGGCTGTTTTGAATACACAGGGATACACAGTGAGGAGGTTCACTTCTGAAGAATGCACAATCTTGTTTCTGAAGCAAGTAATTTGCTGCTTTCTTACCTTTGTATGTCAATTAGAATGTGTTGCAGCCAATTTTGTTGCTTAAACCTTTGTAACACTAAAAGGCCAGGCAGTTCGTGTATAAAATGGAGGATCTGTGAACAAAAAGGAGAAAATAATACAAGAGAGGGCATTCAGTATTAGAAAGTATGTAACAAGTTGTAACAAGTTGTAAAAAGAACCAAAAAGGTGCATGTTGTAAATGCACATAAGGAACCTTGAGTAATTTAGATCTAACTTCAAAAAGCAGCCAAGGCATATCATGTACATCAACATAGGAGGACCATTCTGATCACAAGCCTAAGCTTGTTAGCCTTGGCCGGCAGTGTACCTGAAATTGGTGAAATTTGCAGATTGGTGAAAAAAAGCGTGGAAGCTTTAAGAAATGCGTCAAAGAATGCAGCAGATTGTTTTAAATGCCATGAATTTAAATAATTCACAGAAGAATTAAACTAGAATTTTGATGAAATAACAGAAAAATTAGCAGAAGAATTCGAAGATGTAAAGAATTGGTTTAAAATGTTGGGAAAGCATGTGGAAAATCTACCTAAAAAAATGCATCAAAGAAATACGTCGCGAACTTCGCATTAAAATGTAAAGAATAAGAATGCAAAGAATGCAAAGAATGCAATTAAGAATGCAAATAACAATTATAGGAATGCGAAGAACGCTGAGGGCGAAAAAAATACGAATGTGAAAAAGAATTTGAAGAATGCGAAGAATGTTAAGAATTCAAATAAGAATGTGAAGATTATGTAAAGAAAACACGAATTCACAGAATTTGCAGATTTTTAAAAAGGCAAAGAATTTGAAAAATTTAAAGAATGTGTCAAAATATACGAAGAATACAACGAATTCTAAGAATTTGAAGAAAGTAGAATTATTAAAATTTACAGAATTTGTAATTCAAAGAGTTTGCGGAATTCGTAAATTAAAGAATTTACAAAATTTTCATTAGAATTTGTAAAATTCAAAGGAGAATTCACAGAATTTGAAGAATGCGTCGACGAAGAACGGTCAAAGAATGGTCAAAGAAGACGTCAAAAAAGGATGTCAAAGTGTACGCCAAACATTACGTAAAAATGAATACAAAAAATACAAGGGAGAATTTGAAAAATTTAAAGAAATAACAACTTGCAGGACTCCGAGAGTAAACAAAAGAATTTGAAAAATGTGAATTCAAAATTAAGAGTGCGTTGGATGTGAAGAATGCATCAAAGAATTCAAAGAACGATGCGAGAAATACAAAAAAAATAATTCAACAAAGAATTCACAGAATTTGAAAAATGCGTCGAAGAGGAATGGTCAAATAAGACGTCAAAGATTATGTTTAAAAAAATACAAAGAATACAAAGAAGATTTGCGATAAGAATAATAAAAATAAGAATGCGAATAAGAATGCGAATAAGAATGCGAATAATGCGAAAAAGAATGCGAAAAAGAATTTAATAAAATAACAGACAAATTAGCAGAATTCGCAGATGTAAAGAATTGGTTTAAAATGTTGAGAAGCATGTGGAAAATCTACGTAAAAAAATGCATCAAAGAAATACGTCGCGAACTTCGCATTAAAATGTGAAGAATAAGAATGCAAAGAATGCAAAGAATGCAATTAAGAATGCAAATAACAATTATAGGAATGCGAAGAACGCTGAGGGCGAAAATAATACGAATGTGAAAAAGAATTTGAAGAATGCGAAGAATGTTAAGAATTCAAAAGAGAATGTGAAGATTATGTAAAGAAAACACGAATTCACAGAATTTGAAGTTTTTTAAAAAGGCAAAAAAATTGAAAAATTTAAAGAATGTGTCAAAAAATACGAAGAATACAACATATTCTAAAAATTTGAAGAAAGTAGAATTATTAAAAATTACAGAATTTGTAATTTAAAGAGTTTGCGGAATTTGTAAATTAAAGAATTTGAAGAATGCATAAGAATTCGCAGTTGTAAAGAATTGGTTGAAAAATCTTGAGAATAATGCGGAAAATTGATGCATCAAATGCATCGAAAAATTGCGTCGCGAAAGACACATTAGAATGGGAAGAATAGGTATGCAAAGAATACAAAGAATGCGAATAAGAATGCAAATCAAAATTATAGGAATTAGAAGAACCCCAAGGGCGAAAAAAATACGAATGTGAAAAAGAATTTAAAGAATGCAAAGAATGTTAAGAATTCAAATAAGAATGTGAAGAATATGTAAAGAATGCATCTACAGATTGTGTCTAAGAATGCATCAAACAAGGCGTCCAAGAATGTGCAGAAAAATTTGAACACGAATTCACAGAACTTGCAGAATTGATAAAACATTCTAAGAATTGGAAAGATTTGAAGAATGTGTCAACAAATATTAGGAATTCAAAAATTCTAAGAATTAGAAGAAAGTAGAATTATAACAATTTGCAGAATTTGTATTTAGAAGAATTTACAGAATTTGCTTAGAATTTGCAAAATTAAAAAAAAATTACAGAGTTTGAAGAATCCGTCGACAAAGAATGGTCAAAGAAGACTTGAAAGAAAGCGTCAAAGAATACGTCAACATATGACAATTCTAAGAACTTGCAGAACTCCGAGTGCAAAAAGAATTTGAAGAATGTAAATTCAAATTCGAAGAATGTATCGAAGAATGTATAGAAGAATGTATAGAAGAATGTATAGAAGAATGTATCAAAGAATGTATCGACGAATGGGTCAAACATTGCGTCAAATACAGGCCTTTACGCAGGATTTTAATGGGGGGGTGCGAATTTGTACTGATGGGACCAAAAATGGAACTAACATTTTTCGTGTGCCAGTACCGTTATTTCTACATCAAAATACCATTATTAACCCCAAAAAATGTGGACCTTGTTTTTTTGGGGGGTGCGTACGCAAAAGAATTTGAAAAATGTGAATTCAAAATTAAGAGTGCGTTGGATGTGAAGAATGCATCAAAGAATTCAAAGAACGATGCGAGAAATACAAAAAAAATAATTCAACAAAGAATTCACAGAATTTGAAAAATGCGTCGAAGAGGAATGGTCAAATAAGACGTCAAAGATTATGTTTAAAAAAATACAAAGAATACAAAGAAGATTTGCGATAAGAATAATAAAAATAAGAATGCGAATAAGAATGCGAATAAGAATGCGAATAATGCGAAAAAGAATGCGAAAAAGAATTTAATAAAATAACAGACAAATTAGCAGAATTCGCAGATGTAAAGAATTGGTTTAAAATGTTGAGAAGCATGTGGAAAATCTACGTAAAAAAATGCATCAAAGAAATACGTCGCGAACTTCGCATTAAAATGTGAAGAATAAGAATGCAAAGAATGCAAAGAATGCAATTAAGAATGCAAATAACAATTATAGGAATGCGAAGAACGCTGAGGGCGAAAAAAATACGAATGTGAAAAAGAATTTGAAGAATGCGAAGAATGTTAAGAATTCAAAAAAGAATGTGAAGATTATGTAAAGAAAACACGAATTCACAGAATTTGCAGTTTTTTAAAAAGGCCAAAAAATTGAAAAATTTAAAGAATGTGTCAAAAAATACGAAGAATACAACATATTCTAAAAATTTGAAGAAAGTAGAATTATTAAAAATTACAGAATTTGTAATTCAAAGAGTTTGCGGAATTTGTAAATTAAAGAATTTGAAGAATGCATAAGAATTCGCAGTTGTAAAGAATTGGTTGAAAAATCTTGAGAATAATGCGGAAAATTGATGCATCAAATGCATCGAAAAATTGCGTCGCGAAAGACACATTAGAATGGGAAGAATAGGTATGCAAAGAATACAAAGAATGCGAATAAGAATGCAAATCAAAATTATAGGAATTAGAAGAACCCCAAAGGCGAAAAAAATACGAATGTGAAAAAGAATTTAAAGAATGCAAAGAATGTTAAGAATTCAAATAAGAATGTGAAGAATATGTAAAGAATGCATCTACAGATTGTGTCTAAGAATGCATCAAACAAGGCGTCTAAGAATGTGCAGAAAAATTTGAACACGAATTCACAGAACTTGCAGAATTGATAAAACATTCTAAGAATTGGAAATATTTGAAGAATGTGTCAACAAATATTAGGAATTCAAAAATTCTAAGAATTAGAAGAAAGTAGAATTATAACAATTTGCAGAATTTGTATTTAGAAGAATTTACAGAATTTGCTTAGAATTTGCAAAATTAAAAAAAAATTACAGAGTTTGAAGAATCCGTCGACAAAGAATGGTCAAAGAAGACTTGAAAGAAAGCGTCAAAGAATACGTCAACATATGACAATTCTAAGAACTTGCAGAACTCCGAGTGCAAAAAGAATTTGAAGAATGTAAAGAATGTTAAGAATTCAAATAAGAATGTGAAGAATATGTAAAGAATGCATCTACAGATTGTGTCTAAGAATGCATCAAACAAGGCGTCTAAGAATGTGCAGAAAAATTTGAACACGAATTCACAGAACTTGCAGAATTGATAAAACATTCTAAGAATTGGAAATATTTGAAGAATGTGTCAACAAATATTAGGAATTCAAAAATTCTAAGAATTAGAAGAAAGTAGAATTATAACAATTTGCAGAATTTGTATTTAGAAGAATTTACAGAATTTGCTTAGAATTTGCAAAATTAAAAAAAAATTACAGAGTTTGAAGAATCCGTCGACAAAGAATGGTCAAAGAAGACTTGAAAGAAAGCGTCAAAGAATACGTCAACATATGACAATTCTAAGAACTTGCAGAACTCCGAGTGCAAAAAGAATTTGAAGAATGTAAATTCAAATTTGAAGAATGTATCGAAGAATGTATAGAAGAATGTATAGAAGAATGTATCAAAGAATGTATCGACGAATGGGTCAAACATTGCGTCAAATACAGGCCTTTACGCAGGATTTTAATGGGGGGGTGCGAATTTGTACTGATGGGACCAAAAATGGAACTAACATTTTTCGTGTGCCAGTACCGTTATTTCTACATCAAAATACCATTATTAACCCCCGAAAATGTGGACCTTTTTTTTGGGGGGGGTGCGTACGCAACCGTCGCACCCCCCCCCCCCCCCCGCCCCCCCCCCCCCCCCCCCCCTGCGTATGGGCCTGAAAATAGTGTCCGATTGAAGATTCTTCGAATGCAAATAAGATTTCAAAGAATTCTCATTAGAATGAGAAAGAATGAATGAGAAAAAGAATGAGAAAAAGAATGTGAATAAAAAATGCGAAAAAAGAAAACAATGCGAAAAAAAAAATGCGGAACAAATAAAATGCGGAAAAAATAAAATGCGGGGAAAAAAATAAAATGCGAAAAAGACAAAAATCCGGAGAAAAACTTCTAATGCGAAAAAGTCTGCTATTAAATGCGAATACAAATGTTATGCGAATACAAATTTATGCGAACACAAATTTAATGCGAATACAAATACGAATACCAATTTATGCGAATATCAATACGAATACCAATTTATGCGAATACAAATGCGAAGACAAATTGCATATACAAATGCGTATACAAATGCGTATACAAATGCAGGGGGGTACTTGTCGCGAGGGGGGTACTTGTCGCGAGGGGGGGTACTTGTCGCGAGGGGGTACTTTGTCGCGAGGGGGGTACTTGTCGCGAGGGGGTGACTTGTCGCGAGGGGGGACTTGTCGCGAGGGGGGACTTGTCGCCGAGGGGGGGACTTGTCGCGAGGGGGGACTTGTCGCGAGGGGGGGACTTGTCGCGAGGGGGGACTTGTCGCGGAGGGGGGGACTTGTCGCGAGGGGGGGACTTGTCGCGAGGGGGGACTTGTCGCGAGGGGGGGGACTTGTCGGCAGAGGGGGGGACTTGTCGCGAGGGGGGACTTGTCGCGAGGGGGTACTTGTCGCCGAGGGGTACTTGTCGCGAGGGGGGTACTTGTCGCGAGGGGGTACTTGTCGCGAGGGGGGGACTTGTCGCGAGGGGGGACCTTGTCCGCGAGGGGGGGACTTGTCGCGAGGGGGGACTTGTCGCAGGGGGGACTTGTCGCGAGGGGGGACTTGTCGCGAGGGGGGGACTTGTCGCGAGGGGGGACTTGTCGCGAGGGGGGGACTTGTCGCGAGGGGGGACTTGTCGCGAGGGGGGACTTGTCGCGAGGGGGGGACTTGTCGCGAGGGGGGACTTGTCGCGAGGGGGGACTTGTCGCGAGGGGGGGACTTTGTCGCGAGGGGGGACTTGTCGCGAGGGGGGGACTTGTCGCGAGGGGGGACTTGTCGCGAGGGGGGACTTGTCGCCGAGGGGGGACTTGTCGCGAGGGGGGACTTGTCGCGAGGGGGGACTTGTCGCGAGGGGGGGACTTGTCGCGAGGGGGGACTTGTCGCGAGGGGGGACTTTGTCGCTGAGGGGGGACTTGTCGCGAGGGGGGACTTGTCGCGAGGGGGGATCCTTGTCGCGAGGGCGGGGGGACTTGTCGCGAGGGGGGGACTTGTCGCGAGGGGGGGACTTGTCGCGAGGGGGGACTTGTCGCCGAGGGGGGACTTGTCGCGAGGGGGGGACTTGTCGCTGAGGGGGACTTGTCGCGAGGGGGACTTGTCGCGAGGGGGGACTTGTCGCGAGGGGGGACTTGTCGCGAGGGGGGACTTGTCGCGAGGGGGGGACTTGTCGCGAGGGGGGACTTGTCGCGAGGGGGGGACTTGTCGCGAGGGGGGACTTGTCGCGAGGGGGGACTTGTCGCGAGGGGGGGACTTGTCGCTGAGGGGGGACTTGTCGCGGGGGGACTTGTCGCGAGGGGGACTTGTCGCGAGGGGGGACTTGTCGCTGAGGGGGGGACTTGTCGCGAGGGGGGACTTGTCGCGAGGGGGGGGGACTTGTCGCGAGGGGGGACTTGTCGCGAGGGGGGACTTGTCGCGAGGGGGGACTTGTCGCGAGGGGGGGACTTGTCGCGAGGGGGGACTTGTCGCGAGGGGGGACTTGTCGCGAGGGGGACTTGTCGCGAGGGGGGACTTGTCGCGAGGGGGGACTTGTCGCGAGGGGGGACTTGTCGCGAGGGGGGACTTGTCGCGAGGGGGGACTTGTCGCGAGGGGGGGACTTGTCGCGAGGGGGGACTTGTCGCGAGGGGGGGACTTGTCGCGAGGGGGGGACTTGTCGCGAGGGGGGACTTGTCGCGAGGGGGGACTTGTCGCGAGGGGGGACTTGTCCTCGAGAGGGGGGGACTTGTCGCGAGGGGGGACTTGTCGCGAGGGGGGGACTTGTCGCGAGGGGGACTTGTCGCGAGGGGGGGACTTGTCGCGAGGGGGGACTTGTCGCGAGGGGGGACTTGTCGCGAGGGGGGACTTGTCGCTGAGGGGGGACTTGTCGCGAGGGGGTACTTGTCGCGAGGGGGGACTTGTCGCGAGGGGGGACTTGTCGCGAGGGGGGTACTTGTCGCGAGGGGGTACTTGTCGCGAGGGGGGGACTTGTCGCGAGGGGGGGACTTGTTCGCGAGGGGGGACTTGTCGCGAGGGGGGGGACTTGTCGCGAGGGGGGGACTTGTCGCGAGGGGGGACTTGTCGCGAGGGGGGACTTGTCGCGAGGGGGGACTTGTCGCGAGGGGGGGCACTTGTCCGCGCGGAGGGGACTTGTCGCGAGGGGGGACTTGTCGCGAGGGGGGACTTGTCGCGAGGGGGGGACTTGTCGCGAGGGGGGACTTGTCGCGGGGGGGGGACTTGTCGCGGGGGGGGACTTGTCACGAGGGGAATCTTGTCGCGGGAGGGGGGACTTGTCACGGGGGGGGGGGACTTGTCGCGGGGGGGGGGGACTTTGTCGCGGGGGGGGGGGACTTGTCGCGGGGGGGGACTTGTCGAGAGGGGGGACTTGTCGCGGAGGGGGGGACTTGTCCGCGAGGGGGGACTTGTCGCGAGGGGGGACTTGTCGCGAGGGGGGGACTTGTCGCGGGGGGGGCTTGTCACGGGGGGGGGGGGGACTTGTCGCGGGGGGGGGGGGGACTTGTCGCGGGGGGGGTGGGACTTGTCGCGGGGGGGGGGACTTGTTTGCGGGGGGGGGACCTGTCGCGGGGGGGACTTGTCGCGGGGGGGACTTGTCGCGGGGGGGGGACTTGTCGCGGGGGGGGGGACTTGTCGCGGGGGGGGGGGGACTTGTCGCGGGGGGGGGGGACTTGTGCGGGGGGGGGGGGACTTGTCGCGGGGGGGGGGGAACTTGTCGCGGGGGGGGGGGGGACTTGTCGCGGGGGGGGGGGGACTTGTCGCGGGGGGGGGACTTGTCGCAGGGGGGAGGGGGACTTGTCGGCCGGGGGGGGGGGGACTTGTCGCGAGGGGGGTACTTGTCGCGAGGGGGGACTTGTCGCGAGGGGGGACTTGTCGCGAGGGGGGACTTGTCGCGAGGGGGACTTGTCGCGAGGGGGGACTTGTCGCGAGGGGGGACTTGTCGCGAGGGGGGGACTTGTCGCGGAGGGGGGGACTTGTCGCGAGGGGGGACTTGTCGCTAGGGGGACTTGTCGCGAGGGGGACTTGTCGCTAGGGGGGGACTTGTCGCGGGGGGGGGGGACTTGTCGCGGGGGGGGGACTTGTCGCGGGGGGGGGACTTGTCCGCGAGGGGGGGACTTGTCGCGAGGGGGGACTTGTCCGCGGGGGGGGACTTGTCGCGGGGGACTTGTCGCGGGGGGGGGGACTTGTCGCGGGGGGGGGACTTATCGCGGGAGGGGGGACTTGTCGCGGGGGGGGGGGGACTTGTCGCGGGTGGGGGGACTTGTCGCGGGGGAGAGACTTGTCGCGAGGGGGGACTTGTCGCGAGGGGGGACTTGTCGCAGGGGGGGACTTGTCGCGGGGGGGTGGGACTTGTCGCGGGGGGGGAGGGTTGAATTGTCGAGGGTGGAGGACTTGTCGCTCCGTGGGGGACTTGTCGCGGGGGGACTTGTCGCGGGGGGGACTTGTCGCGGGGGGGGACTTGTCGCGGGGGGGGACTTATCAGCGGGGGGGGACTTGTCGCGGCGGGACTTGTCACGGGGGGAGGGACTTGTTGGCGGGGGGACTTGTCGCGAGGGGGGACTTGTCGCAGGGGGGACTTGTCGCGAGGGGGACTTGTCGCGAGGGGGGACTTGTCGCGAGGGGGGGACTTGTCGCGAGGGGGACTTGTCGCGAGGGGGGGACTTGTCGCGAGGGGGGACTTGTCGCGAGGGGGGGACTTGTCGCGAGGGGGGGACTTGTCGCGAGGGGGGACTTGTCGCGAGGGGGGATCTTTGTCGCGAGGGGGGACTTGTCGCGAGGGGGGGACTTGTCGCGAGGGGGGACTTGTCGCGAGGGGGGACTTGTCGCGAGGGGGGGGACTTGTCGCGAGGGGGGACTTCTCGCGAGGGGGGGACTTCTCGCGAGGGGGGGACTTGTCGCGAGGGGGGGACTTGTCGCGGCGGGGGGGGGGACTTGTCGCAGGGGGGGGACTTGTCGCAGGGGGACTTGTCGCGGGGGGGGGACTTGTCGCGGAGGGGGGACTTGTCGCGGGAGGGGGACTTGTCGCGGGAGGGGGACTTGTCGCGGGGGGGGGGACTTGTCGCGGGGGGGGGGGGGACTTGTCGCGGGGGGGGGACTTGTCGCGGGGGGGGGGGGACTTGTCGCAGGGGGGGGGAATTGTCGCAGGGGGGGACTTGTCGCAGGGGGGGAACTTGTCGCGGGGGGGGGGGGACTTGTCGCGGGGGGGGGGGGGGGGACTTGTCGCGGGGGGGGGACTTGTCGCGGGGGGGGACTTGTCATTGAATTTCGCGGGAGGGGGACTTGTCGTGGGGGGGGGACTTGTCGCGGGGGGGGGTACTTGTCGCGGGGGGTTACTTGGTCGCGAGGGGGACTTGTCGCGAGGGGGGGGACTTGTCGCGAGGGGGGGACTTGTCGCGAGGGGGGACTTGTCGGGGGGGGGGGGACTTGTGCGCGGGGGGGGGGGGGGGACTTGTCGCGGGGGGGGGGAACTTGTCGCGGGGGGGGTGGACTTGTCGCGGGAGGGGGGGACTTGTCGCGGGGGGTGGACTTGTCGCGGGGGGGGGACTTGTCGCGGGGGGGGGGGGGACTTGTCGCAGAGGGGGGACTTGTCGCGGGGGGGGGACTTGTCGCGGGGGGGGGGGGGGGGGGGGACTTGTCGCGGAGAGGGGGACTTGTCGCGGGGGGGGACTTGTCGCGGGGGGGGGGGGGACTTGTCGAGGTGTGGGGGGGACTTGTCGAGGGTGGGGGACTTGTCACGGGGGGGGGGAATTGTCGCGGGGGGACTTGTCGCGGGGGAGGGGACTTGTCGCGGGGGGGGGGGGGACTTGTCGCGAGGGGGGACTTGTCGCGAGGGGGGGACTTGTCGCGAGGGGGGACTTGTCGCGCGAGGGGGGGACTTGTCGCTGCGAGGGGGGACTTGTCGCGCGGGGGGGGGACTTGTCGCGGGGGGGGGGGGGGGGACTTGTCGCGGGGGGCTGGGGGGGACTTGTCGCGGGGGGGGAGGGACTTGTCGCGCGGGGGGGGGACCTTGTCGCGGGAGGGGGGACTTGTCGCGGGGGGGGGGGGGGACTTGTCGCTGGGGGGGGGACTTGACGCAGGGGGGGACTTGACGCAGGGGGGACTTGACCGCAGGGGGGGGGTACTTGTCGCGGAGCGGGTGTTACTTGTCGCGGGGTGTTACTTGTCGCGAGGGGGGGTACTTGTCGCGAGGGGGGGACTAATTGTCGCGAGGGGGGACTAATTGTCGCGAGGGGGGGACTAATTGTCGCGAGGGGGGACTAATTTGTCGCGATGGTGGGGACTTGTCGCGAGGGGGGGGACTTGTCGCCGAGGGGGGGGACCTTGTCGCGAGGGGGGGGGGACTTGTCGCGAGGGGGGGACTTGTCGCGGGGGGGGGGACTCTTGTCTGCTCGCCGGGGGGGACTTGTCGCGGGGGTGGGGGGGGGGACTTGTCGCAGGGTGGGGACTTGTCGCATTGAATTCGCATTGAATTCGCATTGAATTCGCATTGAATTCGCATTGGAATTCGCATTGAATTCGCATTGAATTCGCATTGAATTCGCATTGAATTCGCATTGAATTCGCATTGAATTCGCATTGAATGAATTCGCATTGAATTCGCCATTGAATTCGCATTTGAATTCGCATTGAATTCGCATTGAATTCGCATTGAATTCGCATTGAATTCGCATTGAATTCGCCATGAATTCGCATTGAATTCGCATTGAATTCGCATTGAATTCGCATTGAATTCGCATTGAATTCGCATTGAATTCGCATTGAATTCGCATTGAATTCGCATTGAATTCGCATTGAATTCGCATTGAATTCGCATTGAATTCGCATTGAATTCGCATTGAATTCGGGCATCATCGGGCATCATCGGGCATCATCGGGCCCGACATCACCGGACATCACCGGACATCACCGGACATCACGGACATCACCCGGACATCACCGGACATCACCGGACAATCACCGGACATCACCCGGACATCACCGGACATCATCGGACATCATCGGACATCACCTGGACATCATCGGACATTCATCGGACATCATCGGACATCATCGGACATCATCGGACATCATCGAATCATCGAATCATCGAATCATCGAATCATCAAAATCATCAAATCATCAAATCATCAAATCATCAAATCATCAAATCATCAAATCATCAAATCATCAAATTTCCGAGGGGGGATTTTCCCGCGGGGGACTTCCCACATTCAAAAAATGCGTCAAAGAATAAGTTTAAATCATTGAATTCGCATGAATTCGCATTGATTCGCATTGAATTCGCATTGAACTTCGCATTGAATTCCGCATTGAATTCGCATTGAAATTCGCATTGAATTCGCATTGAATTCGCATTGAATTCGCATTGAATTCGCATTGAATTCGCATTGAATTCGCATTGAATTCGCATTGAATTCGCATTGAATTCGCATTGAATTCGCATTGAATTCGATTGAATTCGCATGAATTCGCATTTGAATTCGCATTGAATTCGCATATGAATTTCGCAATGAATTCGCAATTGAATTCGCCATTGATATTCGCATTGACCATTGAATTCGCATGAATTCGGACATCATCGGACATATCGGACATCATCGGACATCATCGGACATCATCGGGACATCATTTCGGACATCATTTCGGACATCATTCGGACATCATCGGACATCATCGGACATCATCGGACATCATCGGGTCATCATCGGACATCATCGGACATCATCGGAACATCATCGGACATCATCGGACATATCGGACATCATCGAATCAATCGAATCAATCAAATCATCAAATCATCAAATCATCAAATCATCAAATCATCAAATCATCAATCATCAAATCATCAAATTTCCCGCGGGGGGGGGGATTTTCCCGCGGGGGGACTTCCCCACATCTAAAAAATGCGCTCAAAGAATAAGTTAAATCATTGAATTCGCATTGAATTTCGCATTGAATTCGCATTGAATTCGCATTGAATTCGCATTGAATTCGCATTGAATGCGTCAACGAATAATTCATTGAATTCGCATTGATTTGCATAATTCCTTGAATTCGGCAGGGGATTTCCCCGGGAGGAATTTCCCGTGGGGGGGATTCCCGTGGGGGGATTTTACCGGTGGGGCAATTTCCCTTGGGGCATTTTCCGCGGTGGCAATTTCCGCAGGCGACTTCCCACATCTAAAAATGCGTAAAATAAACCATAAACCATAACCATACCATTGAATTCGCATTGAATTCGCATTGAATTCGCATTGAATTCGAATTGAATTCGCATTGAATTCGCATTGAATTCGCATTGAATTCGCATGAATTCGCATTGAATTCGCATTGAATTCGCATTGAAATTCGCATTTGAATTCGCATTGAATTCGCATTGAATTCGCATGAATTCGCATTGAATTCGCATTGAATTCGCATTGAATTCGCATTGAATTCGCATTGAATTCGCATGAATTCGCATTGAATTCGCATTGAATTCGCATTGAAATCGCATTGAATTCGCATTGAATTCGCATTGAATTCGCATTGAATTCGCATTGAATTCGCATTGAATTCGCATTGCATTCGCAATTGAATTCGCATTGAATTCGCATTGAATTCGCATTGAATTCGCATTGAATTCGCATTGAATTCGCATGAATTCGCATTGAATTCGCATTGAATTCGCATTGAATGCGTCAACAAATACGTCAAAGAATACGCAACGAATAATTCATTGTCATTCCGCATTGAATTTGAATAATTCCTTGAATTCTTGGCGAGGATTTCCCCGGGAGGAATTTCCCGTGGGGGGGATTTCCCGTGGGTTGGGATTTTACCGTGGGGCGAATTCACCGTTGGGGCAATTTCCCTTGGGGCATTTTACGCGGGGGCGATTTCCCCGCGGCGACTTCCCCACATCAATAAAATGCAGTCAAGGAATACGTCAAAGATTAATCATTGAATTCGCATTGAATCATTGAATTCGCAATGAATTCGCATGGAATTCGCATTGAATTCGCATTGAATTCGCATTGAATTCGCATTGAATTCCGCATTGACATTTCGCATTGAATTCGCATTGAATTCGACATTGAATGCGTCAACGAATAATTCATTGAATTCGCATTGAATTCGCATTGAATGCGTCAACGAATAATTCATTGAATGCGATCAAACGAATAAATTCATTGAATTCGCATTGAATTCGCATTGAATTTCGCATTGAATTCGCATTGAATTTCGCATTGAATTCGCATTGAATTCGCATTGAATTCGCATTGAATTCGCATTGAACTTCCGCATTGAAATTACGCATTGAATTCGCATTGAATTCGCATTGAATTCGCATTGAATTCGCATTGAATTCGCATTGAATTCGCATTGAATTCGCATTGAATTCGCAATTGAATTCGCATTGAATTCGCATTGAATTCGCATTGAATTCGTCATTGAATTCGGCATTGAATTCGCATTGAATTCGCATTGAATTCGCATGAATTCGCATTGAAATTCGCATTGAATTCGCATTGAATTCGCAATTGAATTCGCATTGAATTCGCATTGAATGCGTCAACAATACGTCAAAGAATACGTCAACGAATAATCATTGAATTCGCATTGAATTTGCATAATTCCCTTGAATTCGGCGAGGATTTCCCCGGGAGGAATTTCCCGTGGGGGGGATTTCCCGTGGGGGGGGATTTACCGTGGGGCGAATTCCCCGTGGGGCAATTTCCCTTCGGGGCATTTTACGCGGGGCGATTTCCCCGCGGGCGACTTCCCACATCAAAAATGCGTCAAGGAATACGTCAAAGATTTAATTCATTGAATTCCGCAATTGAATTCCATTGAATTCGCATTGAATTCGCATTGAATTCCGCATTGAATTCGCATTGAATTCGCATTTGAATTCGCATTGAATTCGCATTGAATTCGCCATTGAATGCCGTCAACGAATAATTCGATGAATTCGCATTGAATTCGCATTGAAATTACGCATTGAATTCGCATTGAATTCGCATTGAATTCGCATTGAATTCGCATTGAATTCGCATTGAATTCGCACATTGAATTCGCATTGAATTCCGCATTGAATTCGCATTGAATTTCGCATTGAATTCGCATTGAATTCAGCATTGAATTCGCACTTGAATTCGCATTTGAATTGTCGCATTGAATTCGCATTGAATTCGCATTAATTCGCATTGAATCTCGCAGTGAATTCGCATTGAATTCGCATTGAATTCGCATTGGAATTCGCATTGAATTCCCGCAATTGAAATTCGCATTGAATTCGCATTGAATTCGGCATTGAATTCGCATTGAATTCGCATTGAATTCGCATTGAATTCGCATTGAATTCGCATTGACTTCGCATTGAATTCGACATGCCATTCGCTCAGAATTGCATTGAATTCGCCTTTGACATCACCCGGAAATCATCCGGACTTCATCCGGACCATATGCACCGGACATCACCGGACCACAGGACATCACGGACACACGCGACATCACCGCGGACATCACGGACATCCCGGACATCACCGGACATCATCGGACATCATCGGACATCATCGGACCATCATCGGACATCATCGGACATCATCGGAACATCTATCGGACATTCTATCCGGACAATCACGTGTACATCATCGCGACATCACCGGACATCATCCGGGAACATCTCACGGGACACATCACCGGACATCACCGGACATCACGGGACATCCCGGGCATCACGACATCACAGGAACATCATCGGACTTCACCGGACATCATCGGACATCAGCGGACATCATCGACAATCACCTGGACAACACACGGCTCATCACCAGGATCATCAAGCCGACATCACCGGACATCACCGGACTTCACCGGACATCATCAAACATCATCGGGACATCATCGGACACTCATCGGACATCATCGGACATCATCGGACATCATCAGACTATCATCGGATCATCGTTTCATTGAATCATCGAATGAAATCGCGTTGAATTTCGCATTGAATTCGCATTGAATTCGCATTGTATTCGCATTCATTGAATTCGCATTGAATTCGCATTGAATTTCGCATTGAATTCGCACTTGAATTCGGACATCATCGGAACATCATCGGACATCATCGGAAAAACATCACCGGGCATCACCGGACATCAAACCGGACATCACCGGACATCACCGGACATCTCCGGAACATCACCGGACATCACCGGACATCACCGGACATCATCGGACATCATCGGACATCATCGGACATCATCTGGACATCATCGTGACAATCATCGACATCAACCGGACATCACCGGAGTACATCACCTGGACATCACCCGGGCACATCACCGGACACTCACCGTACATCACCGAGACATCACCGGGATCATCAGTCATCGGACATCAATCGGACATCATTCGGACATCAATCGGACATCATCGGGACATCCTCGGACATCATCGGACATCATCGGACATCATCGAATCAATCATCGTTCAAAAATCGAATCATCAAATCATCAGATCATCAAATTCATCAAATTTCCCGCGGGGGGGATTTTCCGCGGGGACTTCCACATCAAAAAATGCGTCTCAAAGAACTTAAGTTAATCATTTGAATTCGCTTAATTCGCATTGAATTGGCATTGACATTCGCATTGAATTCGCAATTGAATGCGGTCAACGAATTAATCATTGAATTCGCATTGAATTTGCCATAATTCCTTGAATTTCGGCAGTGGGATTTCCCCGGGAGGAGTTCCCTGTGAGGGGGATTCCTTCCCGTGGGGGTATTTACCGTTGACATCACCGGACATCACGGACACACGGACATCACCGGACACACCGGACATCACCCGGACAACACGCGACATCACCGTTCAATCACCGGACAACACCGGACATCACCGGACAACACACCGGACATCACCGGACATCACCAGGACATCACCCGGACATCCATCCGGACATCACCGGACAGCACCGGGACATCACCGGACCCATCACCTATCAACCGGAACATTCACCGACATCATCGGACATACATCGGACATCATCGGACATCATCGGGGGGGCATCATCCGGACATCAATCGGACATCATCGCGACATCCATCGGACATCATCGGACTCATCGGACATCCATCGGACATCACCTGACATCACCGGACATCACCGTGATCATCACCGGACATCAACCGGACATCACCGGACATCATCGGACATAACCGGACTATCTACGGACATCACTCGGACATCACCGGATCATCACCCGGACATTCATCGGACATCATCGGACATCAACCGGACATCACACCGGTACATCACCGGACATCACCGGTACATCACCGGACATCACCGGACATCACCGGGACAGTCATCGGACATCCATCTGTGACATCATTCGGACATACATCGGACATCATCAGACATCATCGGACATCATCGGATTCATCGTTTCAATTGAATCATCGAATCCTTCAATCATCAATTCATATCAAATTTCCCGCGGGGGGATTTTCCGCGGGGGACTTCCCACATCAAAAAAATTGCGATCAAAGAATGAAGTTAAATCATTGAATTCGCATTGAGTTCGCATTGAATTGGGCATGAATTCGCATTGGAATTCGCATTGAATGCGTCAACGTTTAATTTCATTAGATTCGCATTGAATTTGCATAATTCCTTAGAATTCCGGCTGGGGAATCATTCCCCGGGAGGAGTTTCCCGTTTTTGAAGGGGGATTCCCGTGGGGGGATTTACCCTGTGGTGGCAATTTCCCTTTGGGGCATTTCCCGGGGCGACTTCCCACATCAAAAAATGCGTCAAAGAAATACGTCAAAGATTAATGCAATGAACTACGACATTGGAATTCGCATTGAATTCGCATTGAATTCGCAATATTCCTTGAAGTCGCAATGGAATTTCGCATTGAATTCGCAATTGAATTCGCATTGAATTCGCATTGAATTCGCATTGAATGCGTCAACGAATAAATCATTGAGTTCGCATTGAATTCGCATTGTATTCGCATTGAATTCGCATTGATTCGCATTGAATTCGCAATGAATTCGCATTGAGAATTCCGCATTGAATTCGCAATGAATTCGCATTGAATTACGCATTGAATTCGCATTGAATTCGGAACATTCACTCGGACATCATCGGACATCACCGGACATCACCAGAACATCACCGGACATTCACCGGACATCACCGGACATCACCTGGACATCCATCGGACTCATCGGACATCATCGGACATCATCGGGCATCATCGGACATTCAGTCGGGCATCATCGGAACATCACCGAGGACATCACCGGACTCACCGGGACATCATCGGACATCTATCATCGAGACATCATCGGACATCATCGGATCATCAATCGGACATCATCAGACATCATCGGACATCATCGGATCATCGTTTCAATTGAATCATCGAATCATCAAATCATCAATCATCAAATTTCCCGCTGAGGGGGATTTTCGCGGGGGACTTCCCACATC